>OX419721.1:46594608-47235192 GCA_948474765.1 Patella depressa
TAAGGCCACACCAATTTTTAAAAACAAACTTTGTTGCTCTTCTCAAAAGCTTTTAGTGATAAATGTCTGTGTTTGGAAGTTTTGGGGAGCTACGCTGGCTCAGTGAGTAAGATATTGGCTCGCTATCCTGCGTTTTAGCTAGAAGTCGTGTGTTTAATTTCTGAGTAGCCTGAGAAAGTTCATTGGGATTACCCCACATGTTTTCCGCCTGGTCTGTGGTGCAGGAGAGATGGGTGGCAGGTGCGGATCCAAGGGGGGGGGTGGCAGGGGGCCGTGGCCCCCCGTCAGCCCCAGTTTGACATAGTTGATTTTCATTTTCGTTTGCTTGGTTACTGTTGTAGTTCACATATCTGCTCTTTAATAGATGATATAAACATGATTTTTGCATTGTCTCCGCTGGGGACTACACCAAATCTGATTATCACCCTTTGCTCCAATGTATGCCCCCCTCCCCCTTCGACAAAATCCTGGATAAGGGCCTGGGTGGCAAGGGACAAAGTATTAGATGAAAAACTGAGGTCCTGTGTACACATGGGCATGCAGGTACAAATCCCTTGACAGTTGGAATTCAAAGAATAAATAAAAACCGTAGTGCTCACATAACACACTGTATGGCATAAGCCCGTCGGAGTAGAACAGTTAAAAGACATTAAACCCCATTTAATTTCTGTTTGAAATTTTAAACAAAACATGATATATATGGAACTGATGTATCTGTTTATTAAGATTTCGATCAACTAAAATTTAAGTAGATTTGGCCTAAAGGCAGGGAATTCAGATTGAAAAATAGAAGAAATAGTGAAATATATTTAAAACCTGATTTGTAGTTATCTTAGTCTCCAGAAATGTTCTAATTGTGATGAAAGTGGATTCCATGCCAGTTTGTTAGAAAACCACAAATCTCTTTATTACGGTAATTGTTGATGACATTGATGATGATGATGTTACCTAAATTCCTATTGCTGGCGAAATATTTTCTTAGGGTAGTCTGACCCAATATATTAGCCAATCAAATGTAAGAGTACTGATTAGAGATCTCTCGATCAATGTTTCAAATCAGCTTTGATCTTCGTCAACTTGGTTAACATGACCTTCAGCTTTTTATCGCATGGTTGACTTTTGTTATATTAATGTGAAATATTAGGTGAGAATACATAACAACAATACCATATACCTTGTAATAAAGCAAGTATGTCTACTTAAATTTAAAGATAAATTCTCTGATTATAACAATTAAATTGTCACTTATCAAAATGAACTGCGGTTAGTATCTTACTTTTTCTTCACCAACTGGGTTTATGATGACAGCTAACTCTCAAGGGATCTTTAAAATGCTTTTAAGTTAATTGTATAGATTAAAAAATATCTTTCAAATTAAAATTCAAGTATATTTTAAATTAAACAAGATAGGGTGGATGTTTTGTCAACACACTACTTTCTTCATTTTGAGACTAACACATAGTTAATTTCTTGCTATGAATGGAAATTTTCTCCAAGCTGTGGCATTTTGCCCACTCTTCATTAAACTCAAACTGACAAGGGTTATTTTATCTGTACTTTGTTAGATTGGTGTCCCATCCAAACAACTAGGCATTATGAGAATAGGTTGAGGCTATTCTTGTCACTATACATGTACATAATATAACCTAAGAGCCTCAACAACTCAGCAACTGGGCATAAAAATGAATTTTAATACATTTTATTGTGTATTTTGAGGTTATTCTGTTAAATTTGTTGTATTTCATATTTCTCAACAATACTTGGTTGTGAATCTTTAAAATTTTCTACAAGCAACTTTCTCTCATGAGAATTCATCTCATGGAGTCCATCACCTGGCCCTGTCTACCTTTGATTGTTTAAAATGTGATCAGAAGGTGAGAGACTTTAATCCTACCAATGTTGTATTTGGAATACAGGTAGCATTGTTCACTAAGCTGTCAGGTGAAAACAGTAATCACCTTTAACCTTAAGGTGTTAAAACAGGTGACCAACCACCTTGCTCCCCTTGACAAATTGCCCCTACAGCAATTATCCCACAATTCAGCAGCTGATGAGGTAACCATCTTGGGTTTGATCTGTCCATGTAACCCTGATATCAGATCTGTTGATGGTGAGGAATGTGCTTGCCATGATAATTGTCCATCTCTTCATCAAGAATTTATATACCCATTTTCTGATGAGCATTGAGATTTGGATTTGTACTGAAATACCTTCATCGTAATTCAT
Organism: Patella depressa; assembly: GCA_948474765.1. Taxonomy (NCBI): domain Eukaryota; kingdom Metazoa; phylum Mollusca; class Gastropoda; family Patellidae; genus Patella; species Patella depressa. The sequence continues at coordinate 46,596,835 of OX419721.1, forward strand.
TATTTTGACCATTTGTACATCAGATATGTGATATTTTAACAGTGTCAGTTTGGAGCTATTTCTGGATGTGGATGGAATGTGTTAATATTGCACCTGAAAGACATTCTTGTGGACAATTACGCTGCAAATTTGATGAAAAAAGCACCACAGAAACAGATGAACGCATCTGTGTGTCGCATATAGAGAAAAATTGAGTTATCACCTTAAAAAACCGCGACGGTCCATTTACCAGACCTACCAGACATTTTTTACACGTTAGGCAAATATTTTTTTTATATAGTTTTGGAAAGGATACCAGAATAAATACCACCCATTCTACTTTATTGATCTTTGAGAATATAAAAACGTGTATATATATATATATATATATGCATTGATCGCAAAAAGTTTTTTCTGAAAAAAACAAGAAATATGCTTAGCTGATTGTTTTTTGATGAATTTGCCACATACAAGCTGTTGGTCTAGGAGCCCACGTACAAACATTTTGTGAAAAATAATTTGATGTATAGCAAGCAAGGTTGTGTAATCTGATTATAGAAACGTAGTCAACAAGTAATCAAATTTAAAGGTTTAAAATTCCAAGAAAATGTAATGTTTTCCAATGTTGACTTGGCTTTTAACTCAAAGATGTTTAATATCTTTGCGATGGATAGAAGTTTTCTATTGGAAGTCAGCAAAGTTCTGAAAAGTGGAGAAGTGTTCAAGAATTTATAAAGCAATGTTTTGTTTGAAGTAACAAAGTTTATTTGTTAAAAGATATCCGATCCAGTAAGGTTGTTGACCTTTTGTTTTTCCACGTTATTTGGGAACATCAATTGATATCTAACAAATACTTGCTGTGTTATAATGAATTTTAACAGAATTTGTTTTTAGAATTTCTCGGGGAATTTTTAATCGAAAGTTTTTCGCTTGAAGTATGAAAAAGAAAATTCAATTAGTCCGTCTGATGTAAATTTCGTAACAATTTAAAAGAGCCGAGTCAGCTGACACACAATTTTCTTTGATTATTGAAATTTGACGTTAAATATTTCACGATTTTAGTCGACGTCTGTCTTAATGAAAATAAGGAGGTGAAACCTTTTATAGTTGTTGACCTTTAAACACATATCATTGACTTCTGTTCAGAGAATTTGAAGTGTGTTTCTAACTTCAACTTTAATTATTTCTGGTTTGTAGGTGAATTCAAATAAAGTCTAGGATAATTTTTGAAACCATCTTGAATATCTAAGCCTTGTTATTTTTAATGAGCCAAGTATGTTGGAATAATTAAGAAAAGTGTCGGTCTTATAAGCTCTATGAGAATTGTCTGTACTGATAATGAATAATATAAAATGTCCTTATCTCAAGCAGAAAGGTAAATCGATTAGATTTTAAAGGTCATTTTTATGAATAACTGCAGACGAAACTTAAATAAGCAATAGAAATCCAATATATGCATTGTAAATTACATGCCCTCACTGCTTAATAGTGCTATAAAATTTCTAATCAAAATTTGAAATCTAATCTGAGACTTGAGTCTAAAGCTGATTTTGTTGAAATATAAATATTATAGAGTGACATACTAAAGTACAGAAATTTGATATGTACATGTAAATATTAAAATAGGTGTCCTTGAATAATATAAAATTTCGGACGGGAATTTGAAAGCTGATTTTGAATTGTAATTTTTAAAAATTACCTTTGATTAAAGATCTGTGAACAAAAGAAATTCAATACTAAACATGTATATGTTATATTTATGAGGTGATATACACCAACATAATAAGTATATTACAGCCGGCTAGATACAACACATGTGGTTGCTTGCTCAAATGGATAATCAATTTCTCTACATTAATATTGAAATTGTTATTGGCGGAGTGGATTAGGTGTATAGCATATATAGTTGTTATAGAACTCTCATACGTATATTACACAATTTCAGAGGCAAGACAAAAACCCTGTGTTTTGTTCTACGTTTGGATGCCAAAAAAGAAAGTTGAACAATTGACTGTGTACAAATATTTGCAATGAATGCAGGATCAAAAGCAAGAGAACAAAAACTTTAGATTTTCTGTTATTTAGACAGATTCGTGAAAGTATTGAGTAGCCTTGTACTTGAATAATTTCAAAATCTTACAATTTGTGATTCTTCATACAAATTCTGAATTAAGACTGGATGGTAGAGACTTGTAATCACTGTTGATTATGGTCACTTGGTTAAAGATAGGTGCGAGAAACTAATTAATACTTTTAATTAATCTAACTTGTGTACAACGGAAAACTTCTGAATGTTTTAAAGCGTGGAAACTGTGATAGTGAATTATAACATGAATTAGAACAGTGTTTAGAATTTTTCTGCTTGGATTTAATCCATGAACAAAACTTTACTGCTGTATCTCTGCAATTTTTATTGTATGTTTTATGGAAATATCCACATCCTGAACATAACAACAAGATCTATGGAATTTTAATTACTGTGGTATTAGTACATAGGACCTGTATCACACACAAGATATCTATGTAAGTTTCATTGTCATTGAAGAAGAGACAGAGGACCAAGTTGAACCGAGGACCAGGTTTTTATCATTTGCTTCAGTTGTCCCTGGATATAAGTCTTGTTAGAAATATCCTAATGATATTGGTCAAACTGACCATATGTTTTGGTTGAAGATCCTTGACAAGGGACTGTGGAAACAAGATCTTGGTTATTGTAGACAATGGACATACCCGTACACACCTGGACAGTTAGTGCACCTTACCTGTCGATGTATGATGCTATATTGATTAAAAGAAGTTAAATTTGGTCGAAAGATTGATTGATGGATTGACGGCTTTGTTTATAACGTGACATCAGAATTCACTGATGTTAAACAGACATCATGTACAGAAGCAAGGTAACTGGAAATAGTAGATTTACTTCTGGGTTTAATAACGCTTAATGGTTCCATAGTTCCATGTAAAATGGCAAGTTTTGTAAGAGTAATTGATAGTTCGAGTGCGTAAGAATATAGATTCTATTACTTAAATAACAATTTGTAGATGGTTTGAATTTTTATTTTGTAAAGATATTAATGATGCATTATGTAAGATTAGATAAAGACCTGACAGTTCTCGCTATAATAATTAAAACATAGATAATGAAAATAGAATATAATGAAAACTTCAGTCAAATTACTTCATTGTATCATTTTGTAATTTGTTTATCCCCTATGATTTCTGTAATGCGTCTAGTCCAAACAATGTACCCCACCACACCTCACTATAAAGTGGTACATATATATACCAAATATATCAAGTTATTATATTGAGATATCTGTTGTTTCGTGTCAATCAATAAACATCTGTTCATATATTTTGGATATTTATCCACTTTATATCTATCTATGTAGAATAGACAAATTTCCAATAGGTCATCATCCAGACATAGCTTTTTAATATGTTAGTAATACAATAAACGTTTGAAAGAGTAGGATCATCTGCCTAACCTTGTATGATTATTCATTCTCTCCCAACAATTAATTGCCTGTCCAACATTGTGGATTTTCTCGTGGTCCTCCAGTTTCCTCCCACTGCTAAAGATCCCTACTTTAATCTCTCGCTCTCTATCTCTCTCTCTCTCTCTCTCTGTAATTAAACAATTATGAAAGAAAACCCCAATCTCTACACAGTTTACTTAATAACATCAAACTGAACTCAGTTTTTAACTTTGTGGAACATAATTTATCAAAGTTCAGAAATTATGCCACTCCTTGGTGAAAATAGCCGCTGAAGGTAACGAGAGAAAAAATATCAACAATCGTAAATCAAGAGTACGTTTGAACAAAAAGCAGTGATTGATTATTTCCTTTTAAGATTAAACAATTATACAGCAGGAGTGTTGAAGTTTAAAAATAGCTAAATAGGTGAACAACTATCGATTAGTTTGGAGAGTTTCTTGTTGCTATTCTCTTGGTATTTGTGGGTGGGGGGCTGAGTTGTGTAAAATGTATTTTAGATTATCAGGTCTGTTATTGAGTCAGGTGGCAAGATTTCAATCGATAAATTTTACCTGATAAGGAGCAGCTGGGTCGTCTGGCTTACCTACAGACTTCTCTCTGGGTATTACAATTCCCTCCTACTGCAAAAGACCCCTACCTGAACAGAATGACTTAGTTGGTGTTGAGTGGACCTCTCTCATTTATTTGGGGATTCTATGCTCAGGTGGTCATAATGAAATGATTTAGGAGTAGACTTTAATGGCAGAGAAGTTTCTTTGATTGCTTCACAAAACATGTTTCAGCTTTGATATATTACTTAAGATAGAATTGAAAATATAATATACATGGTGATATCTAATATGAAGACACCTGTTCAAAGAATTGATCCAAGTTCGAAACATTATAAACATATAGTACTAATAATCTTATTGACCAATCCTTTTGTATTTCATGATATTCAAAGGTTTGTTTTCTTTGAAAAGACAGTATTGATCATAACAATATACTTGAATATACATAAACTTCTCATAAAATATACTAAAATTACATGTTTATGCAAGCACAAGAGCTGTTATTATGCTGTTATTATGTGTATTCAACTTTGAATCACATATGATAAACATCTCATGTTTATATAAGCCAAAAGGCTGTTATTATGCTGTTATTACTATAAAGTTTGAATCATGCATCACGAACATTATAAGTATGTGATCAATCAATGAATGGATTGCAACATCATAGGAGTTTATATAATATGATGAATAGAAGATATTTGTAATACATTCATAACCCCAATATTATAAAAAAATGCTTGGGTGATCATAATGTCGGTCATTGAGTTGAGTGGCAAGGTTTCGATTTCCAACTTCTATGTGACAAGGAGTAGGGTCACCTGTCCAACTTCAACCTCTTGAGTTTTCTCCAGTTTCCTTCAACATATTGAAATAAAATTGAACCATATGTTAGTCCCAAAATGACATATTTTGTGTCTAGTGGATGTTAAACCCTATTTCTTTCTATTTAAATATTAGGAATCATCGTTATTCCAGTTTTTTGTGTGTATTTCAACCTAATTCTTATTTTATGGGGGGGAGGGACTGAATGCCAGTCCATCAATCGATTAGAAGATCTCGTTTTCCTTTTCAGAAAGTAATATATTCTTATTCAGTTTACTACAAGCTCTGTCACCTCATACAAAATTTTTGACAGGCTTTTTTTCATATTTCCCACTTCGTGAATTTTGCGTAAAGGAGAGATTTTCCTGAGTGTTATTATTTAAATAGATATGTTATATTTACTTGAAGTAAATAAAGCTACTGTTATATTTACATAGAGTATTATTATACTGTTTACTTTATAAGGACATTAAATATTAATACTTGTATTATTTATTACATACTGAATATTCATGACTTTTACATATTGAATATTTACATGGTAATATTTCTATCACTAACATACTAAATATTCATATTATCTAGACCTACATACTAAATATACATAACTTTTACATATAACATACTAAATATTCATATTATCGAGACCTACATACTAAATATACATAACTTTTACATATATAATATTCCCATCAGCTACATACTGAATAAAATATGAATAACTTTTACATGATATGTTATATTTCTATCACCTACATGCTGACTATTCATTTTATTTTTATCACGTATATGTACGTACTGAATATTCTTATTATCAAGGCCTATATACTGAATATTAATAACTTTTACATGTAACATTTGTATCACCTACATACCAGATATTCATATTATCTAGGCCCACTGAATATTATAACTTTTATATGGTAAAATATCTATCATCAACATACTGAATATTCATATTATCTAGGCCTACTGAATATTATAAGTTTTACGTGATAAAATATCTATCATCAACATACCGAATATTCATATTATCTAGGCCTACATGAAGAATATTAATACTTTACCATGATAACATTGTCACCACCAACATAATGAATATATATATCTACATACTGAATATGTTCATATATACACTACATGCTATAGTTTTATTACATGTGTCATCATGTTACAAACAATATATTACATGTGCTCTAAAAAGTATACAAATAGAGTACATTACAAACATTAACAAATTAAACATCACATTAATAGGAATAAAATGTATTGTGCTGCACTCTGTACTTTATCTTTCATGAGAATGTAATAGGTTTGGATATTTCCATTTGTCAATGCATGGTTAAACCATTAAGCGTTATTGCATTTTTCTTCTTTACTATTACAATATATTCAAAAAAATTTCTCATTCTATTTTTACAGGACCGAGAAAAACATGAACAACTCAACGAACTTTTAACCAGCTACAGTACAAATGGATTACCTCCCTTACATCCACTTGTTGCTGTTGGAAAGACTCCATTTAATGAAGATAATTTTTATCTGGAGCAAGACTGGAGACATATTGTTGAAAATTCAGCAGTAAGTGAAATTAATCTTATTTTAAATAGATGTTAATTACCCATCTTGTCATTAATGTCATTTTAGACCTTGAATCTGTCACCGACATTAAGCATTTTAGATCTTGAATCTGTCGCCAATGTCAAGCATTTTAGGCAAAAGTGAGGAATTGTGATGTTTTGGCCACATAGGGATTTTTATCCCAAACTGTAACTAGTTAGTCCACCAAAAGAGCCCTTTACACTGGCAAAAAAAAAAAAAAAAATCCACGAAAAAAAAAAATCAATGGTCTTCATTGGACTTGAAACTCCCTTATACATGTCTTACCCAATTTCTTCCTCATGGTTTGATTTTGTTAAGAAATAGATTCATTCTTTTTTACCATGTTGTTTAAGTTTTTTACAGATAGGCTACTTGGGCACACTTTATTTTGGATCAATATTGAATGAGCTCAAGCTGAAGAAATATACACTCAGTTTAGATGAACTAATAAAAATAAAAGTGCAAAAATTTCATCAATATATCTCAGTACTCAAATCTTTGCCCTGAAAACTTTTCTGTCTGTCTCCCCCCACCGCCACCTCCTCAACAGTCGTAAACATTAAGATAAAAGAAGCACTATAGACATGTATAATATATATTATTATTCTGACATGTAAAGGTATATTGTTACCTGTATGACCTATATGTTTACATATACCAGTTATTTATATACACATCAAAACAACATGACAGATTGTCAATCAAGTCTTCATCAAAGTTCATTGTTCTACTTTTACTTTATATAACAACTAAAATACCTCCTCTGAATTTTTGCTCAAATTTACAATTTTTTGATAAATTACCGGTACTAAATAGGTAGTCATGCCTTTGGCATTAATTAAGATATATCAAGTGTAAAATTCTTTGGTTTAATGTTTACTTTAACAAAATGACTGATATTTGCCATAAATATTGATTTAAATTACAAACTGGCTATATTGTGGTTTTATTTTGTCGAAATTTAATTCTTGAGATCTATGGAAAGTTATCCCCCTTTAGTCTTCAAACATTTTTAGTAATGGCCATTATGTTTGTTATGCATGTAGATAAATGTTTCATAACTTGTAATCATATTCTGGGTGTTGATATCTTCATATTTTCTTAAATTAAGGTGTCTGTTTGTTACAATTACTACTTGACTGTAATGTGAATAGAGTTACCCCCCTTTAGTCTCCAAGCTTGTTGCTGTCCATTTATAAGGTTCTTACCTGGATTATACCTAATATGAAACTGTATATTGGTTGCTTTATATCCAAAATCTATTTTAGAACCCTTTTTATAAACAGAATTTAATTGGTTTATTTTTATCTTTGTAGGAATTGTCTAAAACTCAACACGATCAACAGGAAGCTATTTGGGAGCTGATTTTAACAGAAAGATCTTTTATACAAAATCTCAGGGTTATTACATCTGTAAGTATATTGGTTTTCTTTTTATTTGTTTTAGATAAATAACAATGTACATGTTTGGAATATTTTAAATGAGTTATTTAATATTAGTGCAGGGGGACTGCACCACACACAATTCTACACAAAAACAAATATACAGATAAGACATCATACTAAGAGACCACAAACAAAAACAAATCAAAAAGAGTGAATGGATCCGGGGGCTAGCCGTAAGCGTCCACTGCGCTGTACAGTCCCGGGCCTGTGGTGACACAGACTTCACTCATATTTGAAAACAAGTTGGGAGTAAAACCCAAGGAAATAATATTTTGAAATTAAGTATAGTAATTTTTAGAAATCTATGCATTCAATTGACGGGGAGAATTTTGACTGTACAGTGGTGTTTTCACCCACACGTCTTCAGATTCTATGGCCATAGGATTTTTTTACATGCACTACTGATTGGTAAACAGGAATAGGTTAAAAAATAAACTTAAAGGCTTGCCATGTGTTATTTGTGTATGATCAATCTGAACACAGGACTGAGTTAAAAGTTAATTAAGAACTCATTTAAATCATTTATACCATATGCGATATGTGCACATCCAATATGTATGGAAGACCAAATAAAAAGTTGAGTTTTAAACCTGTGTGATTTAAACTATGGAAGCCACAGCTGATAGACAATTTGATATTTAAATTTTGATTTTTTTTGTCTTTTTCAGGTTTTTAAGAATTGTTTATTAAATATACAGAACAACCAGTTATTATCAGAGGTACATTTAAATACTTCTTCTTGTTTTTCTTGAATAGTTATCACAAGCTTGAACACCACATTGACCGGCAGGACAGCTTATATACTTGCCATACAATTTTTCATGCCATCAAATGAGAATTAACTCAAGACAGTTAAAGTTTACAGTCAAATGATTAGAAATATGTCAAAAATTGAGCATCCAGAAAAATTTGAAGTGAAAGCCCTGGTATATGTTCAGAGAAATGTTTTTTCTGCTGTGAAGATATATCCAAATAAAATTCAGTCTTTTTACAACATTCAATAAAATAAATATTATTTTAAAATGCAACCCGTTAATTTCAGATTGAAACAGAACAGTTATTTAGCAATATCGATGATTTAGAAGAAGTAAATTGTCAGTTTTGGGAGAAATATATTTTACCAGTTTTACAAGAAAGTCGATCGACTCGTCAACCACTCAATCCGTCATTATTTAAACATGGTTTTACCACTAAGGTAAGATAATATACAAAAATATACTCTCTTGCCTCTGTATTCTGTACATGGAAATAACATATTTAACTATATAGCTCTACTAAAGATATATTCCCCGTTTAGCCTGTCTTAATGCAAATTGTTTTGTGGCATTAAGTAATTGACCTGGAATGTACAAGTCGATTCTATGGAATGCAATTACTGCTTACTTTTTCATTGCTTGGTAATAACTAAAGAAGCCTAGTTGAAATGTCTCTCAGTAATAAGCAGTAATTTGTATTCCATAAAATTGTGACCTTTATATCTTAATACAAGGCAGTAAAAGCCAAAGGAACTTTCTCCGCCAACGCTGGAGATTGAACTGAGGAGCTCCTGAGCGATCTTCAAAAATTGTAAAGGGTTTTTAATTGAAAGCATTAAATATTTCCGATTAAAATATTTTATAGTTTAAATTCGTAAATTACTCAATAAAATGATATATTTCAAAAATCTTTTTGCAGTTCTCTAAATTATTTTTTCCTTATACGAAATGGTGCATGGATCAAAAGAACTGTGTGGACTATCAGAGAACAAAATACAACGAAAATGAACTTTTTAAAACATTTGTTGTGGTGAGTGTTACTGTTAATTTGATTTTTTTAGCAGAACTAACTAAAATTAAAGAGTGTTAAGTTTTTTTGTTATACATTAAGTGATTTTATGTTGAAAAAAATCCTTAATTAGTTTATAGAAAATAAAATTGTAAATTATATCTTTTATTTTTCAGTGGGCTGAAGCCCAGAAACAGTGTAACAGATTAAAGTTAACAGATCTTTTGGCTAAACCTATGCAGCGTTTAACAAAATATTGTCTCTTAGTTAACGCCATCTTAAAGAAAACTGAAGATGAACAACAACAGAGAGATTTACAGGCAATGGTTCGTATTTTCATTAAGTTGTAAAAATATTTAAAGATATTTCTGGAACTATATATTGGGGAAAAAATTGGTATTTCTGATATTCAAAATTACAGAGAATCAGGGATTCATTATTACAAGATTGAAGATTACAGAGAATCAAGATTTATAATACAATGTTAGAGAATTAGTATTGAAAATCGGTGCATTAAGCTAAGGGGGGATAACTCCAGAATGTCGACCATAAGAAACACAATGATAGTACTTGACACTGATAGATACTGATATAGAATATATTTTGTGGATCAGCTTTTGAATATCTTTAATTTACTTTTATTTTTTTAGATGGATTGTATAGATAGATTTGTTACACACGTAAATCAACAGTTAAGAAACCAGCAAGATCAAGAAAGATACGAAGCCATTATAACAAAGATAGAGCCGTACGAGGCCGTGGAGGCACCGAATGAAGAGTGTGTCAGGGTAAGAATTTAGATGAGCAATCTTTTCTTGTTAAGATTATTGGAATCCTTTGTACTGTCAACACAAAAGCATGAGGAGATGTCTTTATATACAGAAATTGTCAGACCTGTCCAAATTATTACATTTTGTTTAAGGCCTTACAAGCTTTTAGTAGACACATCATCAATACAAAATACTTTAGAAAATTGCAAAATAATGGTGAAAAGGGGGAAAAGTTTTGTGGTTAAAATGGAGTTATTTTATAAGGTCATCTCAGATATCAATGTTTTCACTGTTAGAATTATTGTATGCACTGAGACTCTCTGTATTAAACTTGCTATGTTTAGAGTGAAAGAAAGACAAATTTCAATCTTTTCAATGATGTAAAAATTTTATCATTTTTCATAATACATAAATTAAATTGGTATTTTATTTGATATCCAGGGTAAAACCAATTTTGGAACAGGGGGTCTGATTCTGGTTAAACAGAGAGTCTTAGTTTTTAGTTTAATGTTATTTTTTTCTAATCAAAGTTATTCAGTTTTTAATAGCTCAATCAGTTTTATCTTAGCATAACCACAATCTAGGACTGCTTGGATCTAGGACAGATTTTTGTTGAAGTACAGAAAAAAAAATGTTGTACATAGTTGCTTTGGTGTGATGCCAATTAGTTAAAAGAAATAGATGATAGAGCCAGAGCATAAACTCTGGTTAAGCCATGCTGGCAGTAGATTATCAGATTATGATTATGCTAAGTTAAATAAATAATCTTCTAATTTTAATCTTCTGGATTATTTTATTCCCGGAACATCATATTGGGATTGCTAATCTCCTTCAAATTGACAGTTTATTCTCTACATGGTATATCAGTTCAAATATGGTTCAATTCCATTAGAAATTTGATGTAAGAGTTGGCCATACTGCTGCTGCCCGTGCCAATATCTCCTAATAGCACACTGTATGGTGTATGCCCATCTTTATTAGCCATGTCAGAGCAGAACCTCATTTTATTTCAATTCCAGAAATGGAACACAAAGAGCTATTAAGATCTGAATGTTATGTTTTCTTTGTAATTTGCTAATAATGTTTTTATTATCATCTTATTTCTAAATCCCTTTTTCTCACAGCTAATGTCTTACTATCACTGCTCATCATATTGTTTTTGGTTTTGCATGAAATCGTACTTTCTAAATCCGTGCAGTAAAATGTCAAATGTCTGTGCATGCTCATGTCGTTTATAACTCTAGTTTTTAATATATCATTTACTTTTTTTCATATCACTGTGCAATTTGCATGTAGGGTATGCCTTTTATTCTTATATTGTCATTGAATTTATTTTCTATGTCTTTACATCATAATAAGTACTTAGGTTGCATAGTTTATATCATTATCTATCATGGTAGTTTGGTTGTCTTTACATAAACACTATTGATTGGTAAGGAAGGAGATACTTTTTGTACATCCAAAAGTCAATGTAGGTGTGATGTTTTCAATTACTAGAACAAAAACCTCTGTATACCCAAATCATCAGAATTACTTTCTAGACCCAATACATGGCAAGAGTTTATGAAGAACGCAGTTGGACTATCTTCTCCCCTATGTGCCTCCATCAAATAGCTAAGCCTGGTTGGGGATGTCTCAACTTCAAGGGGTTTTCTTCACTTCCTAACCCATCTTTGATATCATTATAAGTCATTACATCATAGAGAAAAATTTTATTTAAGGTAAGACATTACAATAAAGAAGAAAATGTGGTTGACAAGTGGTTATGTAATGATATAAAGTATGATTGCAAAATGCAAGATGGTTTTCAGGTTTACAAAAGGATGAAAGAATAGAGCTGATACATGTATATACCGTCCTCCTTAGGATCTTTCTGATTGGGGTCAAAATAAAAAGTGTGCTATGATCTGATGTGTTACCTTGATTGGCCATCTTCATTAACCCAATCACAATAGGTTGTTACAACCTATTTCATTTCATTTACTGATTGGGAGAGTATCAGTAGAATCTTTGTAAATTTAATTTTCAATTTGATCAAAAAAGTGAATCTCTGCCTATTTATCAGTTTAGGATTCATTTATGTCTCTGTACTTGCATTTTCTGTTACAAAATAAATTGACATATCGAAAGTAATCATACCACAACTTTAATTTTTAACTCAAATTAGAGACGACCAATAATATGAGTGAGTTTTAAATTGTATGTATGTATGAGTATTTAAGGCACATCAGAATGGTTTCAGAAAGCCAAAAAAGGTAAGAAGAGTTATTAGAAAGGAGGAAACTCTTAAACTCTGATCATTCAGTCTTTGAAACAAGGTGAGATAACTCTGATTTGCTGTTTGGATTTGGTGGTATGCAAGATGGAGCATGTTAGTTAGGATTTTAGGTTTAAATGCTTTTTTAGGCAAGCAGATGTATTAGCTTATAGATTGTTGCTGTGTTGTATATTGTGTGAAATTTATAGAAGAAAAGGTTGAGAATTATAGGGGAGTTCATAATCATTTATAGTAAGACAGGATTTCTTTAGAATAAAAGGATGTCCATGTCTTGGTTTAATAAGGCCCAATTTTTTCCTTGAATGGATCTTTATTTTTTTTTCCATTGATGAGTCAGTGTTATTTTCCACCAAGTTGTTTAAATTTGAAATTAAATTTGAATACAAAATGTCATTGAGGTATCATGTGGTTCCACACAAAAGTTTTTTCATTTTTCAAAAAATCTCTCATTTCTTTCTTTTTAATGTTTCTATCTCATATATCAAATTCATCCTCTTCCTCATCATTGTCTTCTTTGCTTTCTCAACCTCCCTTTCACAAACAAATTCTTTTTATTTTATTGCCCCATGCTTTTCTCAATATTACTCCCTTTTATTTCTTTTTATTCCCCCTAGCTTATCTGAATGTATGACTTTTCCGACCACAGAAATGTTTCTAATCCTAATCCTAAGCTTAACCAATTAGCTCCTATTAGCACCCATTGGCACCTGTTTTACCTCAGTGGCCAAACCACTGGTAGTCCACCTAACTGAACCAATAAAGGCTTTTTTTTGTACTCTCAGTACAAAAGTCATATTACTCAGCAGAAGAACTGTAAAAACTTTTAAAGAGGCATTTTTACTTTGATCCTACATATGTTACTGCATACAATTCTCTGGAATATATTTACTGTTTATTACAGAGAGACGTTTTGAAAAGGGTCTCCAATCTTATCCTTAAAAGTTTGATGAAAAGTAGGAGAAGACGACGTTGTCAACACAAAATTTCCCTCAAAGAACAAATTGCCTACTTTTATTACCCGGGTTGGTGTAGAAAAGAAGGACATTCAAACCCAAGTGCAAATAAAACATCTCATGTTATCAATAATTAAGTAAAAGTGCCTCTTCAAATTAGCTATGTTTTACTGAGCCATTTGACCCGTGTGAGCTCCCCCCTTTCATAAAATAATACTACCAGATTAACCCTGCATGTCAAATTATTATTTTTCTATTCGATGTTGTAATTATATAACCTCAATTGCTTCGTTTATTCACAAACCTAAATGCAAAAAAATTCCCAAGATTTTCGTAAATCTTGTAAGGTCATGTAAGTTGGTGAAGGTTTTTATTTTTCGTCGCTGCCTTTTATTTCAGATTTTAAATTCCATATTTCCTTTTCCTGTGATTTCAATGTTTTAATCCATATTAAATGTTGTGTAAATTCACATGCTTCATTCATTTGTTGTCATCTTTTTTGGTTTCGGACATAATTCATCATTAATTACTTAACATACATGTACTAACTCAAAATAAATACCATACCTTTGAATTTGTTTTAGTAGCCTACTACATAGAAATATACCAGATTTTTTCACGCTGCCTCCTGTCTTTTCAGATTCTTCAAGAATACAATTCGAACTTTGACCTGCGAGCACCAATGCCAGGAATTAATCAGATAGGAAGAAAACTCCTGATGCAGTCAGCCCTCCGTCTCAAAGAACCTCAAACTAGGGTAAGTTGCTACATATTAATCGCACAGATTTCTGTGATTGGTTATCCTCAAGTTTTTTTTTGCTTTGTCACGCCATCTGTCCCCCCCCCCTCAGTGGTACTTAAAATGAATAAATTTTATTTTTATTGTTAAGTATAGTGTCATTGACAGTATTTAGCAGATATTTAAATGCATTTAATAAGTCAATGGTTCTAATGTTTGTAAGGCTATGAGCTCCATAAGAAAGGAGCAGATAATGATAAAAATCTATTTGTAATTTCAAGATTCATTGATTGTTGATGCAGAAATTGTTCCTCTGCGGATCTAAGAGTTCTTATGGATTTGATCATTTTTATCCCCTCATATCAGTTATATTTAGAATATGTTTTGATGATAATTGATATAGAATATATTGGTATCCCCTCTGATCATATATGTGATGTATAGAGAGTATTTTTGTACGTTTTACAGATGGATGTTGATTGTTTTCTGTTCACTGATCTCTTTCTTATCTGTAAATCTAATAAAAGAATGGATAAGTATAAAGTGATGAAACCTCCAATGAGATTGGACCGAATACTTGTACATGATCTGAAAGATAAAGGTAATTTATTTTATTTAATTTTATGGAACAACTTATAAAAACCTTTCTCTTCCGAGGGTTGTTGGACCTGTCTTGTCTAGAGGCATTGGGTGATCAAGTTGACTAAAATAGAGTGTGATCACTCCAATTGAGTCTCCGATTTTTGTTTGAACTCTTGAAGAACATATGATTTCAATTTTATTAAACTTAATTCAAGGTTATTTCACACTTCCAATGGTTCTATTTGACAGACTAGACCCTTTTTCTTGACTGGCTATAAAATGCTGAAGACCTTTTGCAACCAGATGAACCTGGGACCTCCTGCTGTATGATCCTGCACCGTATTCCCCTTTTGTGAAAGACTTACACATAAACTATACAAGGAATCAACATGTTAGACAAAGTGTTTGGGCCAACTCTGTCATAACCAGCTTTGAGTATATCTTATATTCAGAAATTTTATTTTACTTTTTTTCAGGGAGTTTTCTGTTAATTTATTTGAATGAATACCATGTGCCTAGTACAGCGTATACATTCCATGCTAATGAGTCAGCTGTAAAATGCTGGTTAGAATATATCAGAAAAGCTCAGGTAAGTCGTATTATCTAATTTAATATCTGGATTATAATTTCTGGTATCAAGTTTATAGATAATATTGCTCATGAAACTTATGTATTTAATGAAATATATGGTGTTTAGTAATTGAACTGGAATATACATATCACAATTCTGTAGTATGCAATTATTACTGCTTGTTTCTGACCTTCCTTTCGAGTAGGCCTCTTTAGTCATTACCAAGCAGTGCTAATGACTAGAAAAGCCTAGTTTGACAAGAGAAAGCCTAGTCAAAACTTCGCTCAAAGTAGTGAAACAATTAGTCCCATAGTTTACAAGATACCGCAAATAAATGCTGTTTAAGTTATATTTGAATCAACACCAGATGTGTAGATATAGCCTATTTTCTGTGTCTGTAAATTGCAAATGGAAATATGGAGCTGTTTGGAATAATTGATAGTTACTTCTGTCTTGTAAAGAATTTCATTATTCAGTTGATAAGGCACACATATAGTGTGGAAGTTTAAGACTTATCATCCCAACCCCACAATGAAATTTATAGTTTGTCTTTTTAAGAAACGGTATCACAGTGGCTAATCAAATAGTTCACATTTCTAAGATGGAGGTTTGCAACAATTTCTTCCAAGATAACCAGATTTAATTTTTAAAAATGCAGGATTTTCCATTATTGGTGTTCTGATGATCTTGATATTTTATTTTCAGGATGCTTATAATGATGCCAGAACTAGAATGGACAGGGAAAGGGTTAACAAACCCATATACAGTATGGAACAAGTCGAATATACACCTCTAGATAAATATTCTTTATCAGCAAACGTAGATGAATACTCGCGGACAGATAGTGTTGAATCGACGGACGGACGATTTATACCTAATATTATAAAAACAGCTGCTACTCCGGTAACTGATCAAGAAAACTTTTCACAGGATTCAAGTCGTGAAGACTCGAGCGATGCTACGCTATGTTCGGAAGAATCATATGGTGACCGAAATGGAAAAGTTTCTTCATCTAGTAATTCACCCACGAATGATGTTAAACACACATTATTAAATATTTCAAAAAGCGTGCCAACTAACAATGTTCACAATCTTTCAATGATGTCTCAAATGTCGGACAGTGATCCCGATTTCTCAGATATGTTGGACGATGATTCACAAGCGAAAAATAATTCAAGGAGAATCTCAAGAACGCGTGCGGAGAAACGTTATCACACAGCGGACTCTATACAAGATATGAATAAAAAAGACAAAGACAGTAGTATTTACAAACGATTGTCGTGGAATTATGGGATGGGAGAAATGGATAAACATTCTTTACGAAACAAAGCTATGAGCACGGACTCCATTCGTAGTTATCCTTCCTCAAGTGGTGTTAGTTCCACAGGTTCGTTACATATTCATACGGAGAGTGAAATCAGTGAAGAGGTTGAAAGCGGGTTAAGTCCCGATTGCTCTCTTCATATCCATCACGATGCGTCTTCTTCTATTGACAGTAGTGATTTAGAAACTGTGACCTTAACACGTGAGACGAAAAAGTCCAAATCAAAGTCCACATCGGATATTGTACAAATGTTGAACGATATTCGTACCAGTGACCAGGAACATGGAATATCGTCGGTAGATTTACCCGAAATAACAAACCGAAAGAAACTCACACATGCTCAGATAGTAAAAATGAAGAAACAACTATTACTTAACTCTAATGTTGAAGCCTCGTAAGTACCTTTTAATATTTGTTTCATCGAACCACATTCATATATCCCATCCCTTGACCACTTGCGATTAGGTATATTTCGCTTTAATGATATTATTTCAGATTGATCAGTTATTATCATAAGCATTTATCAACATATGTTACCCTGTGATGGTATTATGTCGCATTTATAGCACATAGAAATTTCTGATATCCTGCTGTAGCTGTTTGTGATTTCATATAAGTACTGCTGTGGGATTCTTCATACTGTATAGAGTTGTGAATAATGATGAAGTCCCATAAGATGTAGGTGGTTTAGTGGTTCACTACATGCACATGAAACCATAAGGTCTATGATTGACACAAGTGCCATTATTCCCTTTCCCCTCTGGTATCTTCCCCACTGCATGCGATTTATAGAAATAAAAAATAGAACCATATGTTAGTCCCAAAATGATCCAGTTTGTGTCAAGTGGACATTAAAACCCTTTTGTCTCTCTGGCCGTAAAATGAGGTGCTGCTTTGGGGTGTTTTCTTGGATAACATGGCAAGAATTTTTGTACGATTAATTTCAAATGTAAACTTAAATTTATGTTTGTATTATATTTTTCAGGGAGGTTTGATGAACATAGGATGTTAATAAAACTGTGATTACCTAGAAAGATCTCTCTGATCTCCTCCCATTTACAGTCAGGGAAAGATGATGCTTCCTTCAGGACTTCACAAGACATATCTACCTTTACAGAATCAGATGATAACAGTCTGTCTTCTACATCATGCAGCTCAGCTACTACATGGTGGTCACTGCTTAGAGAAACCACAATACATGAGTTCACTGAAGTTCTTTCTGATCACCATTTTCAATTAAGATATTTGGATGCTGGTGATACATCTTTAGCTTTGTCAATTAATGTGGAACTTGATCTCCATGATAAATGTTCAATCCTAGAGAAGGAGGAGTGTGTGTTTGCTCTCCAGAACTGACACCCTGGATTCAGATATTGTTGATGTTTGCATAACCTAATATAAATCAATAAATATGGGATTTTTTTTTGGTTGGATTTCAATGGATATATATGAAAATCTTTAATTTGTACCAATGGAATGTTTGGTCATTTCGGTGATCTCTTTCAAATAATAAATGCCCATAATATATTGAATTTAGGGGATAAGCAAATGTTGGTATCACACTGGTAGGAAGTGGACATTAAGACCTGCAAACAATTGAACTGGTAGTAAATTGTTATAGCATTATAATGAACGATAGTTCGTGGCCACTTGAATTGTAGTAGTAGTAAGGCCTGTGAATAATTGAATTGGTAGTAAATTGTTAGAAATTACAAGCATTACAATGAACAATAGTTAGTGGCTACTTGGATTGTAATAGTAGTAATTTGTTAGATATTGTTAGACGCGAGAAATGGGTGTTTTGTGTTCAGAGAGTGGAGTAAACATATCTCAATATATAGAGAGAGAGAATATCAGTGGGTTAAATCCACACCATTAAATCAGTGCTTTCAAGATGAATGTATAAATTTGTACATTATAGTCTGTATTTATATATAAATAAATATACATTTATTGATGTTCCTTAATTTGCAAATACATGTATAAAAATAGAATTAAGATCATTTGTTTTATATAGCGTTAATTGTACTACCAAATGGGATAACTAAAATTTTGTTTTGAATCTAAACTTTTTATTGGAAAGATGCATCCTGCTTTAAGAGTATCACAGGACAACATTATCTTCAATATCACTTTTTTTCAAAGAAGACAGTAAAAAAACAACCAGAAAGCTAGTAGAATGATAGCATGGATTGCCATTTTCAATAACAGTTTGGCACAAGTCTTGCTTTAAGAACAATTATTGGACAGTTTCAACTAGTGTTGAAATTGCTGTTGTAATTACTGGCCTGAAAGTTCCTTCTTTAGAAATAATAGACCTGGACAAATAAAATGTTATCAAATCCGTCAATATTTTAAATTCAAACAAAGAGAGTAGTCCATGTTTGTATTTTAAACAATGCTTAAGATAAACGGTGGTTAATTTCTTGTACTGTCGGTTATAGAAGAGAGTGATTTATGTAAACTTTTAACGGAATTATGTCTTATCGTAAACGTAATCTTCATTAACATATATTTCATTTTTTTAAAAAAGTGCACACTGTCATTTATTTTGGACATCATGTTTTCAATTTAAATGCTCTATGATATCATATGAAGAGTCCAGAGGAAGAATGATCACTTTTTTGTTATTTCGCATAAAAGGCAAAACAAAACTTTTGGACGAGAATGCTTGATGGGAACAGAACAACAAGTGGGTTTAATTGCAATTTCAAAATGATGATTAATACGAATCATAATACCAGTACAACAACTGACTTCCACTTTTCAGTCAAATAAAGGGCACGATGGATGTATTTGTCCACGTTGTCTTTTCAGAAGGGCCTTGGTTCGATGTGACTCTGATCATTTTTACCTGAAATTTATTGTTCCACAGAAAGCGTATACAATTTGCTACCAGATGGCGCCATTAACTGAGGTTCGTTGAAAAAGTGACGTAAATCGTTCTTCTCCTGTGCTTTTCCTATGATTTACAGCTAGAGTTACCATTTCATTAAATCAAGGAATTATATTCAGAAAATTAATTTCAAATTACTTTGAATATTAGATATGTTTTAATTATTTGGGAGTCTTCCCCATCAGAGTTCATCATTGCACATTGTAATTTTTATCACTTTTCAAGATTTTCTGTTAAAAAGGTTTGCCTAATTTGTTCCTCAGAGTATAAGTGAGTTACGATGTAATTTGTGTGTAATTTTGTTTAGGTTTGCTGTACTATTGTTATATAAGTATAAAGCCCTTGCATGGCAACTATTAATATAAAAGTCTTAATGTATACCTCTGTGTCAAATTTATATAAGACTATTTACAATATATATAACCTGAAATTACTGTTTATCAAAATAGATGAAAATTCTGAATTGTTTTAATTTCATTTGAAAATTACAGTTTATGGTATATAATAAATAAAAGTTACCTATGCTATATAAGCATTTTTCTTATGACAGAGAATTCAGGGTTTCGAATCAAGGATTATTTATAGAATATGGAAGTATTTTTTTTCGTCTGAATTTTCTCATTCTTTCATATGAATTTAAGATTTTTGTTATTTTGTCATATGAGTTTAGATATAACAGAATTAATTAAAATCCTTTTTTTAGAATATTGAAGATATGTTATTTTTTTTTGTCTGAATTTTCCTCATTCTTTCATATGAATTTAAGATTTTCGTTATTGTCATATGAGTTAGGATGAAATAGAATTAATTAACATCCAATTGTGATCGTTTATATTTAAGTGCTAGCCTCTTGTTAATTGTCATTTAAGAAATTTTGAATCCGTTACAACCAACTGTGTTGTAAAATTAGAAAATCTGAAGAACATCAATCCAAAAGGTACAATTTCATTTTCAAACCAAAAGGTAATTTGGTTTTCAAACCAAAAGGTACAATTTCGTTTTGTATTTACAAAGATATAAATTGAAAAATTTGAAAATTTTATCTGCCACTGATAATTTGTTTTTGGTCTTTTCAATTTAAATACATTTTAGCATGGGCTAAGTCTTGAAAAAGTAGATATTATCTGAAAACTACATGATTGGTGACTTTAAGAGGATTAGGTTTGAAGTTATCTCACCTTTACTGAAATAATCTGTCTGCATTTAATTCTCTTTGGATTCTCTTTAATCTGTCTGCATTTAATTCTCTTTGGATTCTCTTGTGTAATCCTCTAAATTGATACACCTTTCCTTATGTCTTATTGTAAACTCCCATACTATGATCAGATTGACATATTAATATTTCTTTAAAAAATTAACAGATGAATCTTGTTATGCATTCTTGTATGGCTAGGAAATAAATTTCAATTGCTAGACCCTCATGATTAAAGCAGATCAGATTGAAATTTTATATATCATCAGAATATTAAAGGATAAATCATGTGTTAGACATTCTTCAATGGTAAAGGAGGTATTGGGTGGTTTAATGTGTGAAATCCTGTGGTTTCTCATTGGGTCAAGTGTCATGGTTTCGAATCACCGCTTGTACTTGACAAGGAGTAGGGTCGCCTATCCAAGTCTTAAAATAGTTTGAAATACTGTTACAAAAATGTATTTTCTGCCTCCTCATTTCTGCTCAGACAAGAATGTAATTGATTAATTAATGTATTCAATGTAATGTGATGAATATAGTGTATGTATGTAATGACAAATATGTATATTATAATTGTATTATATTAGGTAGTATTTATATGCAATAATATACTTATGCAACAAAAGGTCTCCTCCTCTCCTATAAGCTTGTATATTATTCAATTGTTAATAGTTGTACATAATATATATACATATATCATTTCTACAGAAAATAAAATGTAAAAAATCTTATTGGTTGTATTATGAATTCTGTTTTTTTTTTTTGCTGTGTGAACCTACAACACTGGCAATATGGCGAGTGATCAATCGTTGATCAGCCATCACTGTGTCATGCATCCGGATAATGTTTTCTCAATTTGATTAAAATACAGATCTATATTTCGTTTCGTTTCTTATGCATTTGTTGGCCTCTACTACATGGAGATTTGCGGCTTTTGGCCCTATGGTGTCAGACATTTGATTAACCAATCAGCGTCCATGTTTCTTGTGGGATACCCACAGTTCCCTGCAACAGACCGTTTCATTGGCTAATCCCAGAACGCAGGTTCCTAGTGTAGTAAAAAGTAAAACAAAACCAAATGGGATCTGTGTTTTAATAAGATTGATTTTTTGTTGTTGACTGCCTTCCAGGACACAGGTCATCATCAAGGCTCTTCCTGTTACGCTCAGATTCCCCAGTTCACGTCCTTACTGTGGCAAATGAAGGAAATCATCCTCTGAAGTGGAGACCATGTCTGTATGTATCTGTGTTGGGGTCATTTCTTTTGGTTTCAGGTACTTTTTGATGGCTGTCCTTTAGCCAGTTTTGTCTATTTCTGGTGTTTTCAATGGTTAGCTTCACAAGATAGTTCTGTACAAAGATAATAATAACACAACTGTTGTAGTTCTTATGTCTAAACAGATGTCACCCCATCCTTTGTTGTCGGCGTATCCTTTTTAAATGTATCTTTACGTTTATTGTTGTTTTTTCCCCAGCGTAAAACAAATCATATAATTGATGATTAGAAAGAACAATTAAAGATTTAAAATACAAGCATATATCACTTTACGTTATATTTCATTAATATGTGCTGTTAGACCAAACCATAGAACTAAAATACTAGTTCTATGACCAAACATAATTGATTGGCAATTACAAAAAAATATCTGAAAATTAAATATAAATCACACTATTTTATATACATTCATATTACATGTTAAAGCATGGGCTTTTAGACCCATTTTAGTTTATTTTAACGTTCCATAGAATACAGCCACGTGTCCTTCAATGTACATGGTGTAGTATTATAAATGCAGATTGTCACCATCGTGTATAAAATATGGTTAAACCCAATCAACAGACCCGAATAGAAGTACCTTGCCCAAGATGAAATCATTCAGTCAGGAATGTTTTCCTATTGTTCTGCTCCGAGCTGGACTAATGAAGACGGGCATACGCCATATACAGGTAAATTTTACCCGGACAGCGGCCCTACGGCATACTCATACATCGAATTCCAAATGCCAAGGGATCTTTTACGTGCACAAATTTTCCAACAATAATAACTGCAGAACACACAGATTTCTTTCCTGTGCTCACAAAAGTCTTGTTCATTAAAGGGACAATAACATTCTTGCTGGCTTGGTAGCTCCAGAAAATAAATAATACCCTTATTCTAAGTACTAGATGTTTAAATGTCCTACCTGTTGTGTAAATTATCCATTACAACCTATTTTATTTGTCCAGAGGGGTCGAAAATATTTTAAAATTCAAGTCACATTTGAAAAGGTTTACGTTAATCTTTTCAAATCAATTGGTTGAATTTTTCCAATTTTTTAAATTAGGTGTGTTAAGATGAAATTTATCTTATCATTTAATTGGAATATTCTAAAATAATACGATTTGTTGACCAGAATGAAGATTGGGACACATTATTCAGTTACAACAAGAGTGTTAATGGGGCTTTAAATGTCAAATTTTATTGTGAAAACATTTCTGCTGTGTTATAGGTTTTAAACTAAAGTTTTAGAGCATTTGGTGCATTATTACATCCTTCTCAATCACATGACATCATGTCAACTCGGCGGGATAAGAGCAGACCATTGTGACGTTCATGCATTTATTCAATTTTGTATAACAACGGTATTTCCGCATAACAACACATGCAGGTGTAAAGTTTCAATTTTTAGGAAGGAAAAAATTAAATTTGTTGGTATTTTGATTCATAAATACCAGCGGTTTAACATTTTTAAAAATCCTTATTTCACGAATAGTTTTATTATAATATGTAGAAAATAATAGTATTTCTGATTTACTTTTTATGTTGACGTTTGTATAAGCAACGGAATCTAATTGCATGTTGCATATCTCAGAAAACCCACAAAACTGCGAATGAATAAATGAAATGGGGGTTTAAAGGGACAATCCCGATAAGAACAGAGTCTCAAAAATTAAAGTCCGAGCATTTACGAAATTTATGGACCAAAATATTGAGACATGGTGTATTTACCTTGGCTCAAAGTTTCAGCTCAAAATATTGAGTCGTTTTGACGTTAACGTCAACACTGCTTATCCGGACACCTAACCCTTTTAAGATTTCGGGTCAATTTTTTGATTGGGTGACCCAATAATCAATTCCCGTTTCTTGAGAGGTCTATACAGTGAATGACCCATGTACTGTACTTGATAACAAAAGGTAAATTTCACCTACATATCATTTTTATAGAAAAAAGTCTGGTTTTATCCAGATACTGTATAATACAACGGTCTCCATTTCCAGATGAAGACTGTCAGGTTTAAGTTATGTACAAGCATATGACACATATCGGGTTAGTTGGTCGGCCTTAGGTAATGGGTATAAAGGATTTTAACACAAAATTAAGCAGTTTTATTCCCGAAAAAGTTATCGGGATTGGCACTTTAAAGTCTTACTTTTCTGCATCAATCGGGAGAATGAGGATGAGCATAGACCATACGATATACCACGAGGGAAAATGTACATGCATTCGTATGTATACATGGAGTCACTTTTGTTTTCGTCCGATACACATGACTATTGATGCTATAAACTACATGTATAACACTTCGAAACGTCGCCTAAATAAATCAGTAATTGTTCTTCCACAAGTATGTGTTATAGTTTCTTGCTCATTTCAGTTACTAAATGCCTCTCAAAGATAACTATATATGCTGTTCCTTGCCAGAAACCCCACGTCAACTCCAGGATTTAAACCGAACCTCTTGGTTAGACATGCCTTGTTTATTTCGTATCCACACGTATATAGGGGCGTCGTGCACAAGGGCATGGCATGCCCCCCACCTTCAAATCACTTGATACCACTTCTCATTTATCTTATTCTAATGTAGATCTGTTTTTCGTTTCGTTTTTTATACTTTCGATGGCCTACACTACATGAAGTTCTGACAAGTTATAGTGGGAGTTCACGCTAGGAGTCAAACCAGCGTCTTTTGACCCTATGACGTTAGACGTTGATTAATCAATCTGCGCTAACGTTTCAAGTGGTTTACCCGCAGTTCCATGCACCAAAAGGCCAAGAATTGGCCATAACAGACCGTTTCATTGGCTTATCCCTCACATCACCCAGAACACGCCAATGATAACAACTCTTCCAGATCCTTGTGTAGTAAAAACAGGTAAATCGAAATTTTGAACTATAAAAACGAAATATGATCTATGTTATAATCAGATTATATAAAATCTGTATAAAAATAGTAAACAAATAAATTGTCGTCCATACCCAACAGGCCCTTTAATCGTTTACACGTCAGGGGTAGATTGTCATGTGATTCGATTCGTCAAGTGCAGAAACTTAGTTTTAGTTCACAACAATTAGAGTAACATGCTCGATGTTCAGGTTTACCATGTCAATTATCTTAGTAATTAATCTCACCTTTTAATTGTTTTCTCACATTGATACTAATTAGATCAAAACATAGACAAGTTCCTTAATCCGTTAATATAACATAGAACACACGTCCTACCTCAACAGGTTTCTTGACTCCATCCACTCTCTTCCTTATCTATCGGCCATATATAAACATTTATTTGTATATATCATACTATACATGAGTTACTACAAGATGTTGGGCTCTATTTGTGGTTTACTTTCTTTCAGTAAGTCTTTTAACTTTTGAAAATTACATTCAATTTTACTCTCTTTTTATCAAATTTAGTGAACAAAATTATGTGTTTGCATTTTCAAGCAATTTTTAAAATTTATTCCGATTATTCAAAATTTTAATCAATCTGTTAAGTTCACACTTTATTTTTGAATCTACGGATTTTTATTATCAAAAAGCTAATCGGCGTACAATAAATATTATTACGGAAGGAAAAAGACTTGGGAAACTTTTAATACGCTCAAAAGCCCCAAAAGCTCACATTATTCGATGAAAGCCGGAAAGGAACAAAACGATAAACCCCGGGCCGCTTCAGTATTTTTTGTCTTAAATCCTAGGATTGTTATTTGGAAAAATATATTAGTAACCATAATCTTTTTAGTCGTAAATATTTTACATATTTATAATTTATCGTGAATTAAGTAGCACACAATAAAAATGTATGTAAATTAGGTCAAAAATAAGACAGATTGAAATTTTATATAATATTGTATATTTTCGAAAATTATCCTTTATTTGTTTCAATTAGTCAATGTTTTAAAAATGATGGACAAATCTATTCATTTTATGACTTGTATTTTATGCGGCGCACTGCTAAACTATTCGCATATCATTCTTTGTGTATGACACCCCAGGGAACGTTGTTTGTGAATAAACTCTACTGCGTGAGAGACCTGGAAGTAAAGCTATCTGTTTTCGAATAAATTTAATGTTTAGACCTCTCCCCCGCTCGCTTTAGTTCTATATTAGATTTTTTTTTATTTCAGTGACCATATTATGCCTAACAGACGCCCAATCCTACAATAGCGGTGGAATACCTCCACCAGGTGGGTTTGGTGGTCTGAATACACCAGGGTTTGGAGGTCCATTAAACACACCTGGAGCTGCTGGTTTAGGAGGACCAGGCTTAGGAGGACCGGGATTAGGAGGACCGGGACTAAGAGGACCTGGATTCGGCGGACCGGGAATAGGAGGTCCTGGACTAGGGGGACCTGGATTAGGACCACAGGGTTTAGGAGGACCGGGATTGGGAGGACCGCGATTGGGAGGTCCAGGATTGGGAGCACCAGGATTGGGAGGTCCAGGATTGGGAGGTCCAGGATTAGGACTAGGACCACCAGGAATAGGCGCAGCGGGATTAGGAACTTCTGCTTTAGGAGCAACAGGTTTCGGTACCGTAAGAAGCAGTTATGGTTCCCCTGGCTATGGACTAGGAGGTTTGGGTTCCAGTGGTTATGGTAATAGCTACAACTCTCGTTTTGGCGTCGGAGGCTACGGTACGCCTGGTTTGAGCGGATCCCGATATGGATCTTTTGGGTATGGAACAGGAAGAATTGGTTCTGGCTATGGTGCAAGCGGTTTGGGTACAGGCTACGGACCGGGTAGCTTAGGTTCTGGTATTGGAACATATGGCTTAGGAACAGGATATGGAACAAGTGGCTTGGGAACAGGCTATGGAACAAGTGGCTTGGGAACAGGCTTTGGAACAAGTGCTTTGGGAACAGGCTATGGAACAAGTGGCTTGGGAACAGGCTATGGAACACGTGGCGTGGGAACTGGAATTAGTCCGAACACGTATGGAACAACTGCACTAGGTACCCCATCAGTTGATACTAATGTCTTCGCTCTTGGTAAAAAGTAAACACTATAAAGTTTATTGTATTCAAAGGTAAGTTTGATGTTTTCTTGTAGAACTAAAATGAACTTGAGAAATAAGGATTTTACAGTGATGTATATGGGTCCCGTTTGTTGACGTATTTCGACAAGATCACCCAAAATGGGGAGGGGGTAGTTTAAATACGCTATATTTAAAGATGAATACTGAAAAAAAAAATGATTTCATTGGCCAATCGATAAACAATTTCAAGGAGTATTTCTCCTTAATAATACACCTTAACAGAATTTATTACCACCTTTTTTTTATAATATATTAAACAATAGAATAAGACTGTAAATGTGTCGTAAGAACACTGATCGCATTGTTATATTTTACCACTTTACAATCTACAATTTTATAAATATAGCCAGTGTCGCGCTCGGTGCAGAGTATGCAAGCTCTCCTGTATCGTCGATACCACTTGGATATAGACTATTGATTATTTTCATATTTCTAACCCTTTTTGGAAGTCTACTGACCTTTGTGTCGCGTTCGTATTATGTTTCAATTAATATTTTTTTGTATTTGGCTACGCCTTTGGATCTGTTATTTCAGAGTGAAAATCAGCCCTGCAATTAAGTGATGTATATTGTTAATGTATTTTTCAGGTATTATGAAGCGGGTATGTTTGGATTTCGATGCTGTATCTGTCACTTGTACATTCACATTCCTCTGTACATTACCATGATTTTTTCCTCTTGTATTTAGTTTCCATTGAATAAAAATGTTTTAATAATGAGTGTCAATTCGATCAAGTTTATTAAAATAAGCATTCGGGGATTCCGTTGGAAAACACCAACGGTGGGAAGAGCTAGTCTTTTAAATATAATGTAAACGGGGTTAGGAGGTCGAGTGCGCTTTAGACCATAAGGTTTGACACTAAATGAACTGGTATGGTTTCTACCGCTTGTATGTCGGAAGAAGTGGGGTCGCCTGTCCAATCTCCTAGGTGTTTCCGGAACCCCTCACAGCTAAATGCCCCAACGCACTCCCCATTGAATTCTTACTATCATGGTTTCTGGTACACTGGTAGGCCCCGGTCTTTCGACCCATCATAAGGACTAGATGTTTATCTTAAACGCCCCTCCGCCCTGCACGTCCATTGATTTTTCTAGGAAAGTCAATATTTTACAGAAGTAATGAGCTAGCCTTCTTTTGATTCTGTAGAACATGGTCGACCTTTAATGTCTCGTGCATATACATGTGACGTCACTGGACTTGAAGAAAATGGGGATGAGCTTGCAGGGTCCCAACTAATCATATAACCGGATTAGTTTCTTTTTTTTGTTGAAAACACTGTTCTGATTCTTTGATATATTTAATTGTAGTTGCTATACAGCACGACATGGTTACGTGCATATATTGTTTGATTATTTGATGTAAAGAAATAAAATATATCTAGCTTACAAACTGACACATAAATATAAGTTACGCTAAAAGCCAGATATACAAAATATGCAACGGTTAATTTCAATTAAGTTTAAATCAGATATGATAAATGTGTCAAATAACTTTTTTATGTACCCATTTACACTAAATAGAAATTTTATTTACCTAGATATTCTTCCAACACATTTATATTTTTTTCTTAAGAATATAAAAAAATATTTTAGAATTTAATTTGCAGAAGAAAAAAGTTAATAATGAGAGCTTATTAACTGGCTAATTAATGCCCCCCCCCCCCCCCCCGGTGCTCGTAGCGGTCAAGCGAATATTCACTGCGGATTATTTTAATTACTGATATGAATACTAGTATACGTATCAATTAAACATACCATCAGTGAGTTTAATTGTCACTATATTAATAAAGTAAGAGGACTAAAAGGATACTCTTAAAAAAAGTCATCATTAAATTTAATGAGTATTATCACTGGTTGATGGAATACAGAGTAGTGGACTATAATCCCAATTATTTTATTCCTACCCGTTTCTCTCCTTGGTATGATTACATCTACACAGAGAGTCGGTTTCAGGCGAGTTATTTGCCCCTGAGTTAGAAATCGGAATCAGACCAGTTATTTGGTAATCACGCTTAAAACATGCACGTAGCACACTTTAGACACCATACTTAGTCATAGCTTAATGTCATGTTTAAAATGTCTTCCACGTTACAGGCACCCGTGGGCTAAACTTCTGAGCTCTTTTCGGAAATACAGGGGACGAGTGAACAGTTAAAACATCCAAATAAATTGTTTGAAGCTAAATGCTATAAATTATCCACAGCTAATGTGTTGAAATCACACTGTGAAAACTATTTGTCACAATTAATATGTGGACTGTACACGGATATGAATAGATTTATTTTATTAGTAAGTTATAATCTGTATAACAAATAGAACACTGCTGTTAAAGTTGCAATTTCATATTTTTAAGTATATTTTTAAAATGTATTAAAATAAAGCCCTAAAATAGATTGTATCTATAAACATTCCTATTAATCCTATAATTCCCTATTGCCAGTTGAGAAATTGGCAAAAATATCATTTTCAACTTCAAATTCAAACGTTTGAAGATAGCCATTCCGTGGGGATGGGGTGGGGTGGTGGAAAAAACAAGGGAGGCAATTGTGTAATTATTTCCTGTGTCAATGGTTTTTATGCCAGGAAAATAATGCCCATGATCGTGTAATAGTGAGTTGACAACCTTTTGAGCAAAAGACATAGAAATGATTATGTTTTGACTTTCTTAGAAAATATAAAATTCCCGCTTTAATCGTAGCTGTAGAGCATTAAAAGCGTTTCAGTGAGTTGATTCAGAATTCCATATTTCAACAGGTTTTCCATGCATAAGCAACCGAAATCTTAGCAAGTTTGGAAACGCAATCGTCAGAAATCTTGGCTGGTAGAGATCTTACTACTCAAATAATGGACGAATGGACAAGGGCGAAGACAATCCTTTCACAAGTACAGTGTGTGGGTGTAAAATGAAAAGACTAGTTGGGTCGAAAAGTTGTTAAACAGAAAAATCTATGAAAGTAGATGTTAACACACACATTCAAATGAAATAAGTTTACATCATCCGCCATGAAAAGATAAGTTTCCGGGTAACGAAATATATAAGCCCAATTATCACCAATTTAAAACTTCGATGTTATCAACCTTATTACTTCAGAAATCCCAAACACGCTGACAGGGTCAAAATATAAATAAAAACATTGGGTACTCCGGTGGGTGCATCCTTATAACTAACTAGTTTGCTGCACTTATTTCTATTTAGGGAGGAATACTTTATCTTCAATATATAATCTAAATAAGTAGTTCACATTAGAAATGTTAAACAGTTGGATCTACAGAATTATTCAAAGGTTTTAGAGCCATACAGTGTATAACCAGTGCTGGACAGGCAGGTAGGCCCTCATAAATGCAAATGAAAACCCCCAAAAGTAACCGCTGAGA
Organism: Patella depressa; assembly: GCA_948474765.1. NCBI lineage: Eukaryota > Metazoa > Mollusca > Gastropoda > Patellidae > Patella > Patella depressa. The sequence goes on from OX419721.1 coordinate 46,627,478, forward strand.
TTTCTAACCAGGGTATAGGGCGTGGGATGGCTGTGCCCCCAACTCCCTGTTTGAAATAGTGACATCTCTATATCCAGAAGTATTTCCATACCTTCTGAAATAGTAGCATCATCCTACAAAAGTAACTTCGAAATTTAAGTTATCTCAAATTCTTATGGAAATGCCCACGTCAATGGCATAATATTTCCATTGCCCTAATGATGATATTGTGCCCTCTTTTCCTGCTGCTCTTCCCTTGTTCCAACCTGATCCGGTGACACTAATAAAACCAATCGCGCTGAATGTACGTGCATAATCGACCAATCCTCACGCAGCTTGCTTTTATCCTCAGTGGAACAGGGAACCAGACAAGCACCTGATGATCGACGGAATGTAGTTGTTATTTCTCTGATTTCGTTTTCGAATAGGGTGTGCATGAAACAGTATAATCATTTCAGGCAACGGGGGCGGGGGTCAAAGTCGTCCTGGAAAATTTTGAAAATGACATCGCTGTATATTTAATGCACTTTCGTGTGGGTTTAGATAGATAGAAACTGGAACCGATGATTTCGTTGTCCAAATCGGTGGATAAACAACTGAAATTGTTTTTACATTAGATAAGTCAACATATCGGAACATCATGCCACGTAAAGTATTCCACATCAAAGTGCTCAGACATTTATAAAACAACCCACGTCCATAATAAAATACCGCGTATCATCCATAAAGCTGCAAAGTATCACCCTCTATCACATACCTCGTCTTCCATAAAAAAAATCAAATTCCCCTCCATGCGCGTAGCCTGGCCTTTGAAAACTGTAAATGACTAATCGTTTTTTTTTCTTGACAACGACAAGAAAACATGAGGCTTGAAAAATTTCAAAAGATTTTCTTTGTCACGACAGGAACCGAACCCGGGACCTTCTGGTCAGTAAGCCAGTGTCATACTGGATGAGGCACCATGCTCTGGTTAACCTAAACAGTGCCCATCAAACCAGCATGATACAAAAAACGGCATTTGATAAGGTATGGCATCGTGACTTCATACACATACTAATCTCACTCGGAATTAGAAATGGTGTTTTAGATCTCCCCAAAGGTTATTTATCCAAAACAAAGCAATAAGTTATTATTAATAATAATTCCTCAGCCTTTGTTAATATTCTGACGTACCTCAGGGCTCCCTACTGGGACCATTCCTTTTTCTCATTTTTATTACCGATATTACAAATGAAATTAATCCCCTAGCAAAATTAGTTGTAGATGATAGTTGTTATGAGAATGTTGTAAAAGCAAAAGGAAAATTATGCTAGTATTCTATTGTTGGTTAAAGACGGATTTTACATTACTTAACTAAAGATGCCACTCCTAACGGTATAGTTAATATAAAGCAAATTACAAAACAAAATGAATGTAATATTCCGAAGCTGCTGTAACAAGAATCGTTGAGTTTAATAGTTGAAAGATGTGTTACGTTTCACATGCGATGGTTATTTACAGCCCAATAGAATATACCTCGGAACATCTATGTGTAAACGTTTGGCTGACCTTGAGGGTGAAAAACTGGACTGCGTGGGACATCCTATCATAGATAATTTGTATCCAACGCCATTTCCCCATATTTAACAAAATGTTTTCTACACACTCCAGTGAAATTATACCATTCATTTATTACCTGTCTGTGCTTATGCCGAACTATCTCCCGACATCAACACCGATATTTTAAAAATATGTTAAACTTACAAAACGTTTCACTCCGTAAAAAACAGACTTGTGATATATAATTATTTTATTTATTTTTTTAATTTATTAATTTAGATTAATTCATTTATATTTTATAAGTTTAATTTGTTTGTTTATTTAAGATTACTTATCTGTTTATTTGTATCATAACTAAAATACTGTTATTAGTTTATATCACATATAATTTGAAATTGTACATAAATTATACACCCAAACGACAAGGAAACAAATTAATATAAGCCTACTTGGATTATTTGTGTATCCTCATTTTATGCCTTTAAATAGTACAATATTTTCGAAATAAATACTGCTTAAACCAAAACTAGCAATCTGTATGTTATATACTGAGCGTCAGAGGGGTCAAAACCAAAAGTACGACACTGATGGTTAATTCCATGCTACGTCACTGCACAGCGCGCGTAAGAGCCAGTGGAGGACACCCGTGCTACTGAGATCTGTGTCGTACTTTTCGTTTTGACCCCTCTGCCTTTGTACCGTTAATTACAGATTAAACATCCATAAGTGTAAAAATGTGTTGTTATTGATGTGTTCCCATTTGAGTATTGTTCACAATAAGAAGAAAAATAAATCAGATATGTTTACATGATCATTTTGTTAAACGAAAAACTAAGTGATGCGTTTTCTATGGCGCTCAGTATAAAATACGAAAGAGAGAGAAGGATAGATGGGGTTTAACCACTTCTCGACATAAACTAGGTCATTTTGGGAGAAGTTGGACGACTCCACCCCATTGTCCGCTCTCCCCACCCGATATATAATACAACAGTACTGCCAACAATTTATAAACAACAGAAAACCATCATATGACGATACGTGTTCTAGAAATGGAGATCATAACATTGTGCACGGTGCATGCCATTGGCTGTAAACTAAATAGGAACAATGATATGAACCTGGATGCTCTCGTAAATAAATGAAGTTACTTGATATTAAATTAACGATTAAATCCACAAAAAATAATGTCGACTTAAAATTGTAACGGAATTAAATACAAAGGTATAAAAGCTTAGGGAGATAAAGGAAAAAAAACGTGTGCAATTAATGCCCAGCATAGCCTAATATTATTTAATTATATTTAATCTATCAGGATCATGTTAAAGCTTCATGTATACCATACTGTGTCTCAGCAGTAGCTCTTTGATACCACACCGTGTATCTTCGTGACGTAATTTTAGGGGTACTTAATTGCTTAAATACAATTTTTATTGGAGATATGATCAAATTAGCCAACGTTACCGCAAGAGGAGGATCCGCTATACAGACACGTTACTTCAAAGCATCAACAGAAATCTCGTGAACACGTTATTTTACAGATATATAAATCTGATTTTAGAATTATTACGAAATAGTTGTAGAGTTTGTTGGAGTAAGAGTTGTTATAGCAGGGACACAACCGAAAAGGCGACACAATTTTCATAGCTGCATTTCAAAGAAAGCATGGCCTTTCTGGTGTTGTTTTCTGGAACTAAATTTGGATTCGAAGTTTAGAAATCAACTGATTATTGTAGAAAAGGGAACCATTCTTTTAAAAAAACTGGATTCAGAACGAACAATATTTAAAAAAAAATTGTCTAAAGTATACTAAGGAGAGTGGAAGTAAAAGACGGAGTTGATAACTTTTCAGACACAGTGAACAGACAAGGCATCCATATTCAAGCTTATTGAAGAACAATTTGCCGCTATAAACACGTTCGAAAAGAGTTTTGTGCATGACACTCTTACCAGTATTTATCTAGACAATGGCTATGGTCTTGAATAGTAGATGATTCTTCAGATTCGTGTTTTGTATTCTCTAACGATTTAAAGACACGCTAAGAAGGGCACAGAAATCTTTCTCCCAGGGGTATCCTTGACCACCAGAATGAAGTTTCTATATAAAGGTCCTTCGTTATTTATTATAGGTAAGTAAACACCATATCCAATAACCCTTTGAAATTGAAACAAATTAGCTATACTTTCATTCATTATGAATTATTCATCATGGTATTCAGGATCGAAATAGGCCTACACCGGAAGCTAACTCCGCCGGTAGCCAGGAACCATCAGACATTTGAAGAGCATTACAATTCAAATGGAGATTTCCATAGAAAATATACAATAATCAGTTCAGGCTGACGCAACACATTTTACCTGACAATTTGTGGAATGGGACGAGACTTAGGCGAAATTCCACGAGTTTCGCATAAGGTAATACCAACAGGTAATAGATATGCCCTAAACCAGTCAAATGTTAAGTAAACCAGCCTAGGGATAGGCTAATTAGAAACAGGTGAAATTTGATCTTGAGATAGTTGGTAAATTATATGTATCCTTACACAATAATAGTGAGGAGGAAAAATGTTTCTTAGTTTATAACAAGTATATTTTCGAATATCTATCTAGTTTAGCCACACTTTAAGTTGGTTTCTCTTACCCATAGGCCTAACCGCGTCACTTGTCCCATTTCATTTCAATAAATCAGGACGTATTAAGGCAATACTCTACGTTCGGCTCGTCAAAAAGAGGAATCGTATGAAACTTGCATATGAACATTCAGGGGACTGCTGGTGGGTGCATATCTTTGGCTTGGCAACGCTATATAACTTTGTAAGCTACATTTAATAACTATTTAACACTTTTATTTATTTATGTTTCAGTTCTATCGTGTATACTAGAGTGCAGGGCAAGCCCTAGCTATGACGAATATTCTAGCATCGAAGAACATTATCCTGCGTACTCGTATGCTGCATCATATGACGGTGGTAGTTCTGATTTAGGTTACTCAAGTATTTATGACTCAGGTTACTCGAGTTATTCGGACAGTAATTCTTATGATTCGGGGCCTGTGCCGCTCATCGATTATTCTGCTTTAGGAGACTACTCGTATGACAATCCATTCCCTATAGACTATGGCTCGTCCTTGTATGGTTCATCTGGATCATCAGGTTCCTCTGGATCTTCAGGTTCCTCTGGATCTTCGGGTTCATCTGGATCCTCTGGATCGTCGGGTTCCTCGGGATCTTCGGGTTCCTTTGGGTCGTATGGTTCATCTGGTTCATCCGGGTCATCAGGTTCATCTGGGTCGTATGGATCATCAGGTTCATCTGGGTCTTATGGATCATCAGGTTCATCTGGATCATCAGGTTCATCTGGATCGTATGGATCATCAGGTTCATCTGGATCGTATGGATCATCGGGTTCAGTGGGATCATCTGGTTCATCGGGATCATTTGGGGGCTCCCTTGGATCGGGATCGTTAGGTGGTTCCCTTGGATCGGGATCGTTAGGTGGTTCCCTTGGATCGGGATCGTTAGGTGGCTCCCTTGGATCGTTTGGTGGCTCCCTTGGATCGGGGTCGTTAGGTGGCTCCTTTGGGTCGGGATACGTACCACCGTTACCAAACCTAAATCTCCCTCCGATTAACTACCCACCATTAAACTTCCCCACGTTTCCTTACAACCCTTATAATACACGTATTGGTCAAATACCCACAAGTACAAATATCCAAACAGGGGGACAAACAAATACTGGACTGGGCCAAAGCAACTTGCCACAAGTCAACCAAAACAACTTCCCCTTGCTCATGTTTTCACTTTTTAGAAGGTTACTTCGGCGACCTGGTTTCCAACAAAGATCACGGTACTATCCCAGACAACCTTACTATGCTTCACGGCGATATCCCAATTATTCACCATTTGAGTCCTATATACCACGAATGTATTCAAGGACCTCGCCTTTCTCGTCAGGAACACTTCCAGTACCGCTATACAGTCCACCCGCTATGATGCCAACACCATCCATAGCTTACCCATACTCTACACGAGCTTTACCAATGGTTACTACGTCCCCTGCTAGTATCCCAACGTATCTGCCACTATTTTGCTCAAAGACGCAACAAATAGCTGCCGTCCCAACTCAGTATGTTTCAGTTCCCCAACCCGCCGCAACACGGACCATACCCATCGTTGTTGTTCCAAATTCTGTTGCCAATGTCCCAACACAATCGACTGTCGTAAGGTCACAACCTACTTTTAGCATACCAGCTGTCCCATCGAGTTCCGTGTCGTCAACCCCAGTTGTTGCAATACCTTCATCGCCATTTGTTGCCATACCGTTACCGGCTGTACAAACAGCAAACCCTGCATCATATGGAATACCCATTTCCACTAACGGCATCTCATCTCCAGCCCAATCAACTGATGCTATTGGTAGATCGATGACATCTATCATCAGCGCTATTCCACCCAATTCGTCAGGTGCATTATCATCAGTGGCATATTCACCAACTTCCCAGTCTAATTCCTATCAAGTACCGTCTGCTGCATCTCAAGCTAATCCTTTCATTTCCACTAACGGCATCTCGTCTCCAGCCCAATCAACTGATGCTATTGGTAGATCGATGACATCTATCATCAGCGCTATTCCACCCAATTCATCAGGTGCATTATCATCAGTGGCATATTCGCCAACTTCCCAGTCTAATTCATATCCAGTACCGTCTACTGTATCTCAAACTAACCCCCTTATTTCTACTAACGGTATTTCATCTCCAGCAGACTCAACTGATGCTATTGGCAGATCAATGACATCTATAGTCAGGGCAATTCCACCGAATATGTCAGCAGCATTATCATCCGTTGCATATTCACCAATTTTCCCATTTACATACCCTCAAGCTAGTTCCTACCCAGTAGTTTCTGGAGTACCATCATCCATTTCTAGTAACGGTATATCATCTCCAGTCCAATCAACTGATGCCATTGGTAGAGCACTTACATCTATTGTCAGAGCTATTCCTCCCAACATGTCTGCAGCATTATCATCAGTGGCGTATTCACCAATAGGCAGAAGATAAGGTACGTTTGTGTTGTGTAATATATATCGTAGAATAAATAAAAAGGACCAACACGTATTCAATATACAGTATATAAGGCAACAATGCATATGTAGATGTATGTAAAAAGGTGTTTCCACCTTCTCTGGGACAAGATAACAACATTTCGTAGATTATTTCAACTAGATTTTTATTTTTCTGCAACACGTTCTTATAACGAACGATCATAATTTTGGTGGAAAATATTTAATACTTGATGACACTTCTCCTGGCTAATAGATTTTGTTAATTTAAGACTGGGTTAAATCCTTCTCGTTTTAGGTTTCACAGATGTATGTATTTATTTTTGCAGGTTTCATCAATACAGTTGTCGAACTATCAAATTCCACAATGGGAATTGTAGCCGAGAAACTCAACCCAGATTTACCATCTCCACTATTCGGCATTTACATTGCAGCTTGATATATTTACAGTACTATTGAAATCGAAGTTGCCTGTTTTGTCATCACATTTGTAAAAAGCTGTATATTCATTCAATATCCATTTTTAATTTACTTTATCATCGGTTTTATTCACAAAAATTCATTGGCAATTCTCAACTACAATAATATACTTTCTGATTGTAAGTGCTTCCGAATACTACTTGTATATAAACTGTATCCTACTGTAAACTTCAAATGGCCAAAACTTAATTTGATCGATTCAAATAATCTATGGGACAATATTATTGTATTGCTTACTAATAACAGTTTGTTCGTACATTAAAATAAAACACGTTTTAAGTTTGGCGTGAATGTGAATGATCCGGCTTGTTGTGCCTGCCATGTCTCGAAAATGGAGCACAAAGCTGTTTTGATCTCAACACTCAGAGTCAGTTGTGTCACCTTCTGTTATGACTTCTAATTATTGATTCAAAAACTGCCCAGAACGTTATTTTGCTGAAATCATCAGTGTATATTTATACTGGGTATTAAGTTCGGATTATTCTAAAACGAAACTTAAATAACATCTACGTATAATCTGGTTGGGAAAATCAAGGCTGAATCGGTTCAAAGTAAAGTTATACTTTATTTTATAATAAAATGGACGTGGTATGTAAATTATATGTATATATATATTATATCTGTATAATATTTTATAATAAATGGAAATCTATAAAAATACATTGTGTTGTAGTTTTGACTTGGGTTAAAGGGTTAACAGGTCATGCTTCAATTTTATTCTGAAAATTCGCTTAAGCGTAGGGGTCATTAACAGTGGAAGGGAACGAGAGGACCGGGAGAAAACTCACGAGGTTGAACATACGATTTTACTCCTCGTCAAGTGGCAACCCAACCGGAAATGTAATGGGGTTTAATGTCTTGCTTTCGCCACCAAGCTGGTCAAAGAAAACGAGCATACGCCATGCTCCGTGCAAAGTGTCGCCCTGTCAACTGACACCTTAATGTAAACGGGGCCTCGTTCTCCCCATATGCTACCCCACCCATCTCACACCACTACCACGGACTAGAAAATCAGGATGAAATTTCTCGTTCCAGACTGGAATCCCCTGGCTAGCTTAAAGGAGCTAAATCCCTATCATTTGGGACCTAGAAATTGACACAAGTGGTTCGCAACGCATATATTACTGTAATATGAATGCATATAAACTAATTTACATTCAATGGCTTCCGTTTTTACTTTAATTTCAAATCAGTTATCTTCGGCGAAATAAGCCAGTATTCTCAATCGAATGCAAATTTCTAGCGTCTGGTTATTTGAGTCTACATACGCCGTTTGATTTGGTGCAGCAATGTTTCTAGCCTCATTCCTCGAGTCTCTTGCTAGAACGCATTATGGTAAAATGTTTATTTTGTCTTAAATATTGGATATCAGAAGCCCGTCCACTAAGATCACAGCTTCAATGTTGATTTAAATTGACAAATGATTCGTGTTTTCAATGTGGAAGATTTTGGATGATACTGAGTTAGAGACTTAGCTACTTTAATATAACTTGGGATTGATGCGATATTGAATAATAATTATGTTAGATGCAAATGATAGCAGCCTGGCTTTAAAAAAGCCATTTGTTAGCTATCTGTTAGATTTTTATTCAAAATGCAAATAATTATGATTAAATAGACGCATCTGCGACGTATCTAGAGTCAAATTCGCTGGTTGAACGACTGATAGACCCTGTTATCAATTCCTTTTCACACTATCTACATTTGACTAATGTTTTGCGTCATTGGTCATATTGAACCAATGAGTTAATAAATAAGTTGATGCCAGGGATACAAAAGACCAGAAATCGCCCCGGCTAGAGAGACCCATTATAATCCATAGGAAGTGACCATGTCAAACTGAAAGAGTGATAGGTTTATATATATAATTTAATTCTGGGTTAATAAAAAAATAACACGTCTTGCACACTTGGTAGAAAGTTTCTACTGTCCATATAAGTGTGGTTCTCGACGTCATTAGGCTTGTCTGCGATATCACCTCGGTGGAAGCGGACGTTAAATAAAACTAACTCACACACACACGTCATTAGGCTTAAGAACCAAATGCCATAACTAATTACGTAATATTTGTCCAATCAAATAATTGACAGGGCTATCTCAAGACCACTGTCAATGTTATAAAACTGATTTAGATCCTGTAAACTTCAGACACCATGAAGCTTCTTAGAAAGAAGACATGCATTGAGAGAGGAGATACTGAAGCCTCGTTTACACTTGGCCGCGATAAGCGCACCGCTGGGCATGATACCAGGCCGCGATCAATTTCAATAATAGTTGAGGTGCAAAAGACACCATCCGGATTCAGAATGCCCCATACGATGTAGTCATCCCATCAGTAAACTCAATCTGGAATTAGAGGGTGGCGAAAAGACAGGTTAATTTTAATAATTATCATATAACCTAAGCTTGTAACCTATGTCTCCAGTGCTTGATGTAAATGGTAAAACGAAAAGTGCATTTTTGTTTACAGTAGATAACTGACCTAGCTACTGAGATAGTATGCTGCAAATTCACAACGTAAAAGAATTACAAATACCGTACAATACTAGACGTTCACAAGGCTAATAAAATTTGTAGCAGGGAGAGTATGCATTACCTGTCGGCTGTATTGTGTTTTTGGAAAGGTGTCTTTCTTCATCTGACCAGCGACGCATGGCCACCCTGTATTTAAATAACCCTCTCGAGATCTCGCTGAAGGTGGCTCTTACCTTCCAATTGTGGCTTTGACGTCCAGATTAACTATACTCTGTGTCAGGCATGATTCTTGAATACCCTTGTCCGCATTGTCGCATGGGCACACACGGGATTTTAGCTTTCCCAGATTTGATTTCGAAAATGACAACTAAGGTAACGCTAATATGAAATCCCGGTTCCTCCAACTCTCTATTTTTGGTCGTTCTGATTGAACTGCACCATCTATTGCATCGGACTATAATTACTGTTTATTACAGAGAATCTTTTTTGACTAGACCTGTGTCCTTTGTATATATGGTTTGGATTGTTCGTACTTGGTTTTATTTCATTTCTATGGAATGTGATTACTGTTTATCACTCGGCCACGTTTAAACTCGAATTGTGTCCTGTGTATAGCATAACGATGTTTGTTTACAACCGCATTAATATATTTTGTAAGGAAGCGCGAGTAGATACCTACTGGGCGCCTTGTTACTTTTAACGGATAATAATTAATAATGCATTAATTAGTAAAGCTGATGACCGTCCCAGTGGGTTCTGCGTGAGATGGATCAGGAAGTTTGTGTTTTTTATGGGTTTTTAACTTTAATCTCATTTGGATAAATAAAATATCATTTTTGTTTTACAATATATAAATCTCCAGTTTTGACTTCAATCAGGATTCTTGCTCTAATGACATCAACCCTACCTCTTCCTCGGATATTACTGTTTCACGTGGCATAACATCTCTAGAGAAAATAATTAACACTAGATATATAACAAGACCTGAAACATAAAACAATTGAACACAATCAGTAAAAGCAACAATTCCTTTATTTTCCCAAAGGAATGTGGACGAGAGAGAGGTCCACTAACACAAACACCCCACATCAAAGCAGCACAAAGTTAAAGAAGCATTATGCAAGAGATAAATCTTTCTATGGCAGGTCTTTTATGGCTTCAAATGTTTTATTTAAACATTTATGGCTTCAATTCAGCAGATTATAACACAGTGGCCATTTAAATATTTAACAATAAAATGGATAATCGAGACCTAGTCTGGACTGACAAGTACTGTTGATACAAGATGAGACCATAAACAATCTACGCTACATCTTATAACTTCGACCAGAGCGAAGTAGTTTGAATGAATTTTTCAATATATTCATTCTTCATTATCCATTTTTCAGTATGTTAGAAGAGAGCGGAGTTGGGTTTAACGTCCACTCGACACAAACTAGGTCATTTCGCGACTAACATATGGTTTCAATCTATTTCAATCAATCGTTTTTGCAGTGGCAGGAAACCGGATGACCCACAGAAAACCCACGAGGTTGAACAGTCGACCCTACACCCTGTCACGCACAATCGGGGATTCGACACCACGCCAGTTAACTCAATGACAGGCTTTATGCTATAGCGCGAACGTGCTAACCATTTAGCCCCACCACCACCAGTATTATAGTAAGACCGACCAGCTCTTTATCTGCATATGTTACAATATTAAGCATAAATAACAGTAAAGGTGTTTATCTGTCCATATTTACTGTGTAGTTAAAATTATACGCTTTTATGGTTATTGGAATATTGTATACAATTAATATTGATTTTATCACATTATGTAAATTAGCTGCGTTTGCCTAAATAAACAATAAAATGGATAATCGATACCTAATCTCGATTGACAAGTACTGTTGATACAAGATGTAAATTAGCTATATTTACCTATTAATATTAACACACTAAATGTTATTAAACCATTTAGGTCAATGGCATAGACTAATAACATCATATTGATTGTTATTATTATAACTGGAAGAAAGGGAACAAACGGCACCTGCAATAAATAAACAAAACAAAACAATACGAAATGAATTAAACAAATTTAATAGAGAAATTTCTTTCATTTATGTGGCAATTAAGATTTGGCATAGGTTATACCATTAAAGGTTTGTTTAAAGCGGTAATTTCATATTTTTAAGTTATATTTTCAAAATGTATTAAAATAAAGCCTTAAAATAGATGGTAACTATAAACAGTCCTACCATGTTAAAGAATAATCCTATTAATCATATAATTCACTAGCTATTGCTAGTTGAGATTCGAAAAAATGTCTTTTTCAACTTCAAATTCAAACGTTTGAGATAGCTATTGCATGGGGGGGGGGGGAAATTGTGTTATTATTTCCGATGTTAGTGATTTATAAGAGTAGGAAATAATGCCTATGATGGTATAATAGTGAGTTGACAACCTATTGAGCAAAAGACAAAGAAATAATTATGTTTTGACTTTCTTAGAAAATATGAAATTATCGCTTTAAATAGATCTAGTGACTACCCACTGGTGTACTAAATTTAGTAAATTCATTTTCGACTCCCTGTCTTAACATAATCTGATGAAAACCCAGCTTCTATTTCGCTTCGTTTTTCATAGTTCAAAAAGAAATATAGATTTGTAGTTTAATTATTGGACATTGCAACACAGATCGACTATATCTCAATAATGACTATTGACTGTAAAGACAGGTTGCAATCCAACACAAATATCATCGCATACAATCCAATAATCAAACACTTGTGTGGAGTCATACAAGTTATAACCAAGATAATATATTACAAGCCCGGATCCAGGATTTTGTCGAGAGGGGGGGGGGGGGCACACATTGGAGCAAAGGGTAATATGTTGCAACCTTGGATTGTTTAGGCGGAGACAATGCGAAAATCATTTTTATATCATCTATTAAAGAGCAGATATGTGAACTACAACAGTAACAAAGCAAACGAAAATGAAAAATCAACTATGTCACTGGGGCTGACGGGGGGCGCCCGGATCCGCGGCTGTATTATAACAAATTAGATGGGATCTTTTGAACTATGAGAAACCAGAATACCCAGATATAATCCACTGAGTTAGACAAATAGTCCTACTTGAATCGATGACTACTCAATCACGATATCCACTCTCAAATTTATACATGTAAATGTATAAAAGACAATCAATTAAATACAACATCTTACCTTAAAACTATTGCCAGTCGGTGGTTTTAATTTTAATTGTATTATAAAACTAATAGCAACTATTAACAACCAAAACAGGATCACAGTACAAAGTGCCGTAATATTGGGTTGGGAGGATAAAACAGGTGTCCTTTGTATCAGCAAAGAAGCCATCAAGGATATTACAACTATAACAAATATTAAAAATCCTACGCTGAATTTATCTATTATTTTAGATATCTGACATTTAGATATCATTGTCTTTCTTTCACTGTCACCCACAGCTGATGGGTCAGAAGTCCTTGATCGTAAGATTACTATATTAGAACTTATTATGATGTTGATCACGAAAAGACCCAGAACGTTGAACTGAACTAAGTCTGCTATATCCAAAAATAACGACGATAAAGCCACAAAAATCCCAATAGACATTACACCGACCAAAGGAACCTGCGTCTTTTTGTGGACCACACCGAACACCTTCAAGAATAATCCATCATTCGCCATGCAGTATGCGTGTCGGGAAGTACTGTACAAGTTTAACAAGCTCAGGTTACTTATCCCCAAAACAGGCCCAATAGTCACCACATATTTCGCCCACTGTATATTGTTGACCGCAAAAGCCGATGGAATAGGTGCCTTGGTATCGATAAGGTAAACAGGTGCCAACATGATCAAGGAGAACGATGATCCTGCATACAGAAGCGTCACAATAATCAGCTCGAATAGTATTGCTCTGGGTATAGATTTTAGAGGAGTTTTCGATTCTTCTGCGGACAAACAGATAACGTCAAATCCCTGGAAAGCATAGAAACAGGCTGACGTCGCTACAATCACTCCCTTAACACCAAAAGGGAAAAATCCTCCGTGATCCTTATTTATGACATTTTCAATGTTTCCAAAAATAAAACCCATGATGGTAACGAAGAGGAGAACGGAGATGGAGATCATAGAAAGAACAAAATTCACCTTAGCCGAGGCATGGATACCCAAAGACACTATGAAAAGTACGGTAAGTTCAAAACAAAACGCCACAAGATCAAGTGAGTGACTAAATGGCGGCCCTAAGTTTATAGTTCCAAATATATCAACAGTTTTATTATGAATAGCACCGTCGAATAAAGAATCAAAATATCCACTCCAAGCTCTACAACCTATGGCACCAGACGTCAAGTAGCCTGAAGTTAAAAAGAGGTAAGTAACTGTTATTAATAACACGGTTTGGTAAATATTTTAAGACCCAATACAATGCCTCTACCCGTTGCCTAGGTCAAAGCTGCCGCATCAACCGTGCCTCATAAGCAAGAGCAGTGATGGCAAGGGTTAGTTTCTCGAAAAGGTACAGGAAGATTATGAGTAAGAAGTACTGAACTGGCGCCATGTACTTGTTTTTGCTGGAGCTTAAAATCAAATCGTCCTCTGGTGATACTAAAAACAAGAGTGGGCTGTGCCAAGCAGACTATAGCCTGACAGACGAATATATCAAAATATAATTCATTACCTAACAAAATGATCCAACCAACGAGAAACGCCATTATTTCACTCATACTCTCATACACATACGTATAGGAGCCACCAGTCTTGGGAATTTGGGATCCAAATTCCACAAAACACAGGGCATTCATCAAAGTAACAATTCCCGCCAGTATAAAAGATATCAACATTCCAGGTCCTGAAATAAAAATAAAGTCACGAAGTTAGAGTCGAGCAGCAAAAATCCCAAAGGTTCTTCTTGGCCCACGCTGGAATTCGAAATCGCGACATTCTTAATGCCCAACCTACGACTTTTGTGGCCACTTCGACAACACAGACGATCATCATAGACTCTGGGATTACCCCAGTATCATTACTCGACATTGTTCTCGCCCTTCCTGACTCTCTGGCGATGTCTCAAATAAGTAAAACTAAAAACAAACTTGCATCGAATACACATAAAATCAAGTTTGGAAACATACCTGCATATTCTTTAGCTGCCACACCCACTAGCACATATATACCCACACCAACAGTTGCTCCAACTCCCATAAAGGTCAGATGAAAGGTGGAGAGATAGCGATTTAATGCCGTGGTCGTATCACTACTCTCAATCGTCTTTCTCCTGGTCATTCTGTACCACAGATAACCACATCTCTCACTCATATTTAAACACGTCATGGTGGCAGATATCATCAATGGATTACCCAGCAACAGGCGTCTCTGTATAAAATAAACACATACATAGCTTTATAATTAAAGTCGCAAGACATTAAATCAAACTAAACAGGCTAATGAAAACGGGCTCTTGGATAATGGTTAACGTCATACTCACTCAGCCATCGTTGGTCCCAAAATAACAACAGAAAAGTACAAATAGAGTGCAAGACTTCACCCAATTAATCAAAAAATATAAAGTTTTATCCTTTCGGTCTTTACATTAGTTTTATTGATTTATATACATTGATTAACCTAAATTATTATATAAACAGAATATTGTATTCCCTTTTTGAGAAATGTCAATAGTTCTTTGCCATCTGTCATGTTATCTCTTTTATACCATGGTGAATAAATCATCGATTTCATCATTTGGTATGACATTGTTGGTTGATAATAACGTTTGGGTGCACCCGTAGGTAAATAAATTGTATTTCAAATGATATATACTATTCCAAAAAAGTAGGGGATATTTGATTTTGGGGGCATAATACTAAAATATGCAAATGACTACGAAGAACCTAACAGAAGAAACATTTCCAGTTACATGTGACGCCCAAACGCACCAATAGCTACCGCATGGAATGCAGGTGATGCTTGGGATCATCATGGGGGTCCAACCCAAGATTTGCACGACTCTGACTTTGAATGTTACAGTCATTGTGGCATTGAATTCCAGGGTGGAAACATCAGTTTAATTGTTTTAGTGACCAGAAAACAAATTTTGATATGCGTCGGCTTACGCAAAATGAAAGGTTACGTGCCCTTGGCATGCTACAGATCGGCACAACACAGGCTGTTGTGGCGCGGACGATGAATGTTTCTCAGTCTGTCATAAGCAGGCTATGGTCCACATACCGTGATACACAATCTGTACAGGACAGATCACACTCAGGTCGACCAAGGGCGACAACTCAAGCCCAGGATCGATTTATCCGTACCTTGGCCTTGAGAAATCGTGTCATCACAGCAAATCAGACCAGCGCTTGTCTTCAAACAGACACTGGTGTGAGAGTGAGTGGCCAGACGATTCGGAATCGACTGCATAGGGGTCACCTTCGCGCCCGACGTCCTCGCGTGATCCCTTGTTTGAGAGATCATCACATTCAGGCAAGACGTCGTTGGTGTAGGGATCGTCAACACTGGGATAATCGACGCTGGAGCAATGTGATGTTTTCAGATGAGTCAAGGTTCACTGTTGATTTTTTGGACAGACGTAGGAGGGTGTGGCGTCGTCGAAACGAGCGCTTCCAAGACGTTAACGTCATCAGACATGATAGATTTGGGGGTGGTTCTGTTATGGTGTGGGGAGGCATCACTGTTGCTGGAAGAACGGCTTTACATGCAGAGCGTGTTACAGGCCCCGGGACAATATCTTGGCAGTCTATGTTGTGCCGTTCGCACGACGTCATGGCCGCCGTTTCATCTTCCAGGATGACAACGCAAGATGTCACAGGGCCAGGATTGTTACAGGTTACCTCCAACAACAGAACATCACCACATTACCTTGGCCAGCACTGAGTCCCGACCTCTCCCCCATCGAGCATGTCTGGGACATGCTTGGACAGAGGTCACGTCAACGTCAACAACGTCCTGCCAATGTCCAAGAACTTGCTGCTGCGTTGCAACAGGAATGGGACAATCTGGACCAAAATGACCGTAGACGTCTCATTAGGAGTATGCCACGTCGGACCAATGCTTGTTTAGCAAACAGAGTAGGATTTACCCGTTACTGACTTTGTTGTGATGCTGTGGTAACTTTGCTGTTTGACCCCGGGTATCATTTTACCCTTATAATGGTCAGTCTGTGCCTTACTTAGTCTAACGAGCATTTGGAATAAATCGATGAATGTGAACTTCATTTCATTTTGTCATTTGTTTCTTCGTCAGTTTCATTAGGTGACTTTAATAACACTTAAAAATCAAATATCCCCTACTTTTTTTGAATAGTATATAATTTATTATTTAGCGTCTATGTCTTTTGTGTGTAATACTGTCTTCCTCGTGGGTTGTCTTTTTGGTTACTATTTGGTTAATAACTAAAGATTATACATGTTGGTTAAGATACCTAATATTGGGTGGCTTCTGGTCCCTGATGCTAGCCAATATTCGGCCAGATAGTTTGTACATATCGATGCGCCCTCCATATTTCCACTTATATCATTCTGTTCTTCTTCACTATACCCCTGGTTCATTCTCGGGGTATTCACGAATTCAAATTATCCGCCTTTGATACTTGTGGTATTTGTATTGCACCTAAGAGACGAATCGGTGTGGTGAACGTGAAACAATGACACTAAGACTAGTATGTAAAACTGTTTTTGAATGGTTCGTAGAATCAACCTACGATCAAGGGCTGATAATTTAAATTCGAGAATAAACCCATGCAGGGTATAGTGGAGTAGAACAGATCGATGACACTTTGGATACCGAGGATGGCTTGTCATGAATAACGATAGTAAGATTGACAAGGAATTTATTCTTAAAGTGTTAGATAATTTCAGTAAAAATCACGTTTCAGATGTCAAATATTTTATTTCTGAGTGACCCGGTTGTCTAACGTCTACACATTAGATCATAAACACGGTCATTGAGTCAAATGGCATGATGTCTATCTCAAGCCTGTACGTCACAGGGAGCAGGGTCACCTTCCTAACCATAAAATTGTACTATTCAGTCAATTTCACGGCTAGTCTGTCAAGGCTGCTAATGTGACTGACACTGAAACGATACCCCTGCCCTATTATAAACTTCGAGGGAGGGGTCATACATTGGAGCAAAGGGTAATAATCAGGTTTGGTGTAGTCCTCAGCGGAGATAATGCGAAAATCATATTTATATCATCTATTAAAGAGCAGATATGTGAACTACAACAGTAACAAAGCAAACCAAAACGAAAATCAACTATGTCACACTGGGGCTGACGGGGGGGGGGGGGGGGGGGACACGGCCCCCTAGCCCCCCCCCCCCCCTGGATCCGCGCCTGTATATTATTGATAGGTTGTTATAATCTTTTCGTCGTTCGTTCAAGACTGTAAATCGCACCTTTGTCCCCAATACCCTGAAATAGGATATTTTGCTCGAAAATTTGGTCTTAAAAGCTCGCTGCACGCGTTATCTAATTTCCAATTGATTTAATGTTGCTGTGTGCATGGCATTATCCATTCTTAATTGATTTAATGTTGCTGTGGATATGGTGTTATCTCGTTTCGCTGATTTAATATATAACTGGCCCATTATAACATCGATACATAAATGTGAACACTTTCAATTCATCAAAGGATGGGGACGACGGGCTGTGAAATTGTGGATTAAGTTGACACTTCTACAACATTTTGGCAGAGCCTCTAGTAGAAATGGGCCTTAGTGAGAACCCTTAAAAACTGTGTCTGGGAAATGTTGTTTCTCACCTCATTTCGCACTGACAAAGCTTTGCTTTCCATGTTCATTTATATTTTATCTATCTTTAAGCATAGATTCATTTTGTGTTGAAAAACATGTGGTATCGATTTTTTTTTATATAAACGTAATATTATTTTTCAAAATGTCGATCCAACATGGATTTTTTAAGTATGTTAAGTGTATTTTCGTATCTAGCGCACAAATGTGTTTTCTACAGGAATTTAAAAGTTTGTGGAGGGATTTTAAATACTTATCATAGATACCATACAATTCCGAACATTCCTTAACTAGAGAGCAATGCTGAGATACCACTCCCCTGACATACCAAGGCTTTGGTTAGAAGAGTTAAAAGAGAATTCTGACAAATATTAATCTAAGACATCATATAATCGGAAACTCTTGAACAGTGTTAAAGAAATTAAATGAAATTATGTTTAACGCCTACTGTTCTGCTTCGTCTATGGGCTACTGAAGACGGGCATAAGCTTACTCTTATATCGAATTCTA
This sequence comes from Patella depressa, assembly GCA_948474765.1. Lineage (NCBI taxonomy): Eukaryota > Metazoa > Mollusca > Gastropoda > Patellidae > Patella > Patella depressa. The sequence continues at coordinate 46,646,305 of OX419721.1, forward strand.
ACTACCAAGGGATCTTTAACATGCACGCCAATGTGTACACGGGATATCATGTATTCGTCTCATCCAACCGACTCGACATCTGTCTTTGATAGATCCTCCGACTTGCACCACTGATAAGGTGAAACGACCCCGGAAAATCCTGACGAACTTCTCGCCAAACACCGGGAGCTCCTAACAATGTTGTAGAAGACCTCAACACGATAAGGTTCCGTTTCGCGGGAGGTGGGGGCTTATAGATCACGGATACCGCATAATCGAAGCTATAGCAGACATTAGTAGGACCTAACTAGACTAAATGGTGATATTATTACTCCCCCTTCCATTTGTTATCAGGATTTTCCAGTAGGCACGAGTAGGGGTATAATATAGGGGCATTCAGTCATCATAAGGGTTATGGAACGAACAGAATCAACAGAAATAATAACACCTTAGCATCAAATCAAACATGTTGAAATGGCTCACAGAGCTTCAAGGTTATTCAAATGAACAGATTACATAAAATGAGGTTTAATGTCCTTCTGTTCTGCTCCGATCTGGGCTAATGAAGAGGGGCATACGCCATACAGTGGCTATGAGGGAAATTTTGCCTGGGCAGCGGCGCTACGACCTACTCTTATATCGAATTCCAGCTGCCGAGGGATCTTTTTACGTATATGCCAATGTGTACACGGGACGTCGGTTTTTCGTCTCATACGAACTACTAGACAGCTGTTCTTGTCAAGCCCTACGTTCTTCATCACTGACAAGTGGATGAACTCTGCAGGCCAATGCACGGATCGAACACCCAACTCCCAGACAACAGATTGCATACAATATAATATAGTATATTTGCCAATTACAGGATTTAATAAATAGTGTGTAGACAAAGGTTAGTTGCACCGATCAATGTTGTACGTTATGTTGCCTTTGTTTTATACACATCACAATATATTATTGATTATAATTCCAATTCCAATGACATTTGATATGACATGGAATACACAGACATAATCACAACCAGGTGTATTAAAGATACGTAATGGGAGATTACATGAGCTGGCAGGTCTCACTAAAATTGTTAAAAACTAGATAAAGGACCGAGATTATAGCAATTGAATTTTAGGCCTAGAATTGATCATCATTACTAAAGTATAGGTACGAAAAATTATAGTCTCGATTATCCATTTCATGATTAAATCGTTAATGAAACTTCAGCAGCAAATGGGATCCTAATCCAGTAAATATCGCAGGTTAGCGTTGACATCGAGAGTTGATTGTGGTCATGATAAGTTAATTAATAATTTAGATAAAATATAAGGCCTAAAGAAAGACCTACAGTGGACAGACTTAGCTCTTGCATAATGTATGTTTTAATAACCAAATTTAGTTATATAGGTTAATCTTGTGTATTGGTAGGAAGTTGACTGATAGATTTAACCCTCTAATAGTTTGGACTACATTATTCTGATATTTAAAGTCGATTCGTATCTTTAATCCCGTGCCCCTTTAAATGATATAGCCCTAAAACAAGCTGACCTTTTGCCCAAAAGTAAGACGTTAAACCCCATTTCAGTCTGGCAATCTATGTTTAATTTACGTTTGATTGCATATTTATGGAATGGTTTTAAACATAGAAACTCAAGTAAAGAAGCACGAGTTGGAATTTGATTCCCAAACCATGTGGCCTAGACAAGTATGTTGGGCGAGGGAGAAATGGGGTTTAACGTCCACTCGACACAAACTAGGTCATTTCGGGACTAACATTTGGTTTAATTTTATTTCAATAATTCGCAAGAACACAGGGGTCTTTAGCAGTGGGGAAACCGGAGGACCCGGAGAAATCCACGAGGTTGGACAGGCGACCCTACTCCTTGTCACGGCATGGATATGAAATCGAGAAGGGGCATGTGGACACCCGTTTAAACCATTTACGCAAAATCATACAATATATAATAGTAAACACAAGTGGTTATTAAACGTCCTGGGGCCTATTTCACGAAATTTTAACTAAGATAAGATCCCAATTTTAGTAATTCGATTGGATAATATTAGATTGATTTTAGTGCTTAGCCAATCAAAATTGAAGTATCTACTAAAATTGGATTTTATCTTAAGTTAAAATTTCGTGAAACAGGGCCCCCGTATGTTACATACACGATAAATCAAGCGGTTGTCCCGTTCCACAAAACTTAAGGACTGACATATCCACATATAATCTACATGTAGGCATGTGTACTATTTGTTGATGGTGGCACGTTTATTTAACATACTTACAGATTTCACTTGGTGCACAAAATAATCTTATTAATCCTGCTTAAAATTCTCTCAAATGTTTGTCAGCCATTTTGTAAACGGTCGTTCAACCTAGTGTCCTATAGTTCGCCACATATCACCAACCAAGTAAATATAATACAAACCAAAGGAAGAGATCTTAGTGTTAGTTAGTTGTATAACAATATTTACCATCATACTACCGCGTGAATTGACTGTCTATCGATGCATGAAGTCCCAGTGATCCCTGTATATGTACAGGTATTATAATATAGGCTAACTTTCGACTTAATACATCTTATAACATCGAGACGGGGTCACAGCTGTAGCGTACGATATTTGACGATTTATTATTACCTTGGGCTTAAAGCTATAACCGCACAGCGTGGACAATAAACAAATACAAGTCTATTAAAGAAAAGCAACAGCACGTCAAGTCAATATTGAATAAAGGGAACCAACTCCAGTTGAAACCAAGCTGATTGGGACCATGGCTGATTGGGACAAAAGTCAAAGCTGATTGGGACCACATTCTTGGCTGATTGGGACCACATTCCAGGCTGATTGGGACCACCACTAGGCTGATTTGGACCATACTAGAAACTTAGGTTTTGATATTGAATTAAGTTTAATATAAATTAAAGGAGTTTTATATCTATAGCGTGACTATAATTATGCAAACATATTTTAAATACTCGCGGCATTTAAGTAATGGTCCGAATAAGCCTTGTCATGGTCCCAATCAGCCATAAATCTGGTCCCAGTCAGCCAAGAATCTGGTCCCAATCAGCCACAAATCTGGTCCCAGTCAGCCACAAATCTGGTCCGTCCCAATCAGCCATGGTCCCAATCAGCCAATTACCCTCCAGTTGACATTGTATCGATGGATTTATTTTGATAGCAGCCAATACGATTCTCTGTCTCCGACTTGAAAGTTTAATTGACAATGGAAATGAAATGGGAATAATTGTTAACGTCTCTGCTCCAACCCGGCCATTGAAGTCGGAAAACGGCATTTAGTACGCCATTTGTCCGGACAACAATTGAATTACAACTGGCAATGGTTCTTTTACGTGCATGCCAATATCTACACTGGATCTTATATTTTTTCGTACCTACCGAACGACTAGAGGCTTTGTCTACCAAACTTGCAGTACTGGCGGAAATCCCGAGGAACTTTCTGGGCCAGAGTCTCCAGACTAGCATATTCCTAAAGAAATGTTCGTGAGTTATACAACGTCTAACCGTTGCTTGAATACTCAGCAATTCCCGAACTTTGCGCTCGTTGTTTTTACAAGTGACTAATTAGTTGTCCATCAGAGTTCGTGGCACATAACACACTATAAACAAACAGGGTTTTTTAAATTGTGAAACTCATGGAAAAACAGCAACCGTGACATTGATCGATCTTTGAACTTTGCAACTCGATTGTCACCAGGGGTGGATCCAGGAATTTTTGCAGGAGGGGGTTTGCCAGGTTTCTGTTACGGATTTCTGCCATCATCGTCTCTAAATTACATAGGCATACATACAAATTGAGCTTTTTAAACGGAGAAATAATTTTTATACTGATGTAGGATCACTTTGTGATGTAATTTCATTGATGCAAGGCATTATTTTTTTTATGTAGCCGAGCAGGGGGTGGGTGGTGGTGGGGTGTGTGGCTAAATCTGAACAAAATCTCATGAGAATTACAGTCTGAAAGGTGTTTACAAACAAAATATTCACGAAAAATGGGCGTGACAACGCCCCTATAGGTCGGGCATGCATTTACATCAGTAGGTGCCATTTTCTCTTTGAAAATAAAGCACATGCCAAATTTGAAGAAAATCCATTAAGAATCGCGAACTGTAGAGTGTTTACCGACAAAATATTAGTATAGGTACCATCCTGTTATTGAAATAATTGATCATGCCGAATTTGAACAAAATCTGTTAATAATTGCAACCTGTAGAATATTTACAGACAAAATAATAACAAAAAAGCGGGATTGGCACCACCCCGCGGGTTAGGGCATATACCCGGAGAAAACTCACGAGGTTAGACAGACGACCCTACTCTTTGTCATGTACAAGCTTGGGCTGGAAACCACACCACTTGACTCAATGACAGACACGCAGACAAGGGCGGCGGCATAATATCTTCACATTATGAAATGAAATGGGGCTTAACGTCCTACTGTTCTGCTCCGACTGAGCTAATGAAGACGGTTCACATTATGAATGTGGACGTATACAAATGGATACGAATGCAACTCAAACTACAATGTGAGTGTGAATCTACTTCCACTTCATCAACCATTTTCTTAATTGCCAGTTTTTTGTTTCATAACGCGACAACCCGACAACCCGACATCACGACAAACCGACATCACGACATTTTTACCCGACATCACGACATTTTTAGTGTCGTAATGTCGGGTAAAAATGTCGTGATGTCGGGTAGAAATGTCGTGATGTCGTGTTGACGGGTTGTCGTGTTGTCGGGTAGAAATGTCGTGATGTCGGGTTGTCGCGTTATGAAAGGCGACATCACGACATTACGACATGATACCAATCAGCCACCATACACCACCGTTCTCAAAATGAAATGGAACTTACTTTTCTGTACTTATCGGGTTCATGAAGACGCCGTCGTACAACATAAAATACCACACTCATCCTTTAAACTGCCTGTGTGGTGATTATTGACATGGGGAAACTTGAACTTGCTATTGCAGGGGTACCTTATAACTAATAAGGCCAATTATGACAATATTTATTTGCACTTCTAAAGCGGCCAATAAAATTTCAGTTGTTAGGTCAAGCAACCCCCAAGACTGTTACTCCTATTGTTGCATGCATGAAGATTTTTGTTGGACAGCGGCGCCACGGACTACTCTTACTCTTACGACGAATTACAACTGCCAAGGTTTTGTTACGTACACGCTAATCTGTAGGCTATACGGGACCCCAGTTTTTCGTCCAAACTGAACGACAATACGCATTCCCCTGTTAGACCCTAGGTCTGCACCACTCTATCATCTAGAAAAATATTTATTACTAATTCGTCGTCACTCCCGGTTACGCAAGGGCAATGGACTTTACGTCAAATATTGACAACTTTCCCAGACCCTCCGTACGTTGAGGACTAGGGGGTTCTGGGTAACCGGAACTAGCTCCACTGACAAGAAGGAACCAGACTGGAAAATCCCGAACCATTAGCCACCGTGGCGCCCCCAAAGTGGACATCATCTAACTATTAAAAGACGCAATATCAACCGGCTGTGTCCTTTGCAATTATTTGATACCAAAAGTACGCTCAGATTATTAATACGATTTTGAGTGATTAAATATTTTTAGCTCCACCAAATGCTAAAGGTGTATTTAAATTCAACTGGAGAACAGGATTATTCAAGCAATTGGACGATTGAAAAGGTTTACCCATATTATAAAGGGAAGTAACTGAGATGCACATAATTGTTATGCTTGCTGCGTAACCGTGATCATTAATATTATTACTTATTAACCCATATAGAAATTAGTTCATTGTTATGCATATTTCAGCATATTTCATTCTTTTCTTTTCATCCAACCTACGGGTCCTCATGTTCCTCCCATTGCTAAAGACCCCTACGCCCAAGCGATTTATTGACAGAAAATTGAACCCTCTCCCTCGATTTGTGCCCAGACTTTTTTCAAAGACCATCGTCCCACAGAAGAAGAACACGAACAACCTGACGAGTGGTGCCTTGGGACCAGTTCCTGTTCCACAAATAACCGAGTCGTAAACAGAAGGTTGACATCTTGACAGTTTTTGCAGATTAGATTCACTCATGATAACTTTTGAAATGTCCACATTCCTGTGTTCTTAGATAAAATTAACTCCTTTTCTTTTTTTCCGTCTGTTTACCCATGAAGGAAAATATCTTTATCTAAGGATAAGATAATTGATTTGGAACGAAAAACAGGGATTCCGTGTACACGTTGGCATGTACGTAAAAGATTTTAAAACAAAAGAAATACAAATTTTTTAAATAAAAAATTGCACGTTAAATAGAGCAAAAAAGATAAGAAGGTTAAACGGGGCAAACAATGATATACAACCGCGATCTTTAATGCAACCTTCTTTCTAAAATCAGACAGGAATTAGCGTTTAATCGGAAGGCTTTTTTATGCATATAAACCGGCAGATTCATAGTTTAAGAGCACTAAGATTTGTAAATAAGTTGACAGAGAAAGTAGTCTATTAATTTAATGCAAAAGACAGGGAGTAAATATTTGTGTAGAAATAGCTGCACTAACCATAAGAAGGCTGACTGTTTGGAATCAGTCCATTAGCGCCAATAATTCGATTTAAACCCTCTTAGTTAGTATTATCCTGTAGTTCAGATAGCCTCCAATCCATCATCTACACTGACGTCTCTAAAACATGATGTACCCTGTAGTTCAGATAGAGTCTAAACCATGTTTACACTGGGATGTAAATAGGAGGTCGGTCGTCAAATGAATATGAATTTTACGATATGTTAATCTTGAAATGACATAGTTTCTCTTAATGAATATACATGTATTGTTAACTCGCTTAAAATATATGGATACAAAAGAAGGCCCGTAGCTAGCTCAAAATTGTTTGAGGGGCAAAGACTTCTGGGGGCGCCGATGGAGCTTCTGTGGGCGCCGATGTACCTATCGTGGAAGGATCTATAGGGTGCTCTCCATAGGCGTATGTTAGGGGGAAGAATTTGGAATGCCCGAACCAATTTTGGGTTATACTTACCGACGTCTAGGGACCCTACGCTCGACGCCCCCCCCCCCAGGAAAATTGAGGAAATTTGACGACCTCAAACGCATTTTCTTGCTATTCCAGTCCCTGAATTCAGTGGGTGGTCTGATATAACCTTACTATGGTGGCTGGGCCGAATTCCAATCAATTGTTTATATTCCACGGAGATGTGGAGGCCGTGAGCAAATTTTGACTGCCGCAAACGTGTTTTCCTGCTATTTCAGCCTATGAATACAGCAACTGAAATGTGATCCAATATAGTCTACCTTGCAGTGTTTCGTTTGATTAGAGCTAATCCCACTTAACACTGCTGTATTGGAAGAAAATTTCTGCTCCAAATAATAACTGGTCAATAGTCCGATTAACAACCAATAGCTAACTACGTAACAATGTCATTACGCGTTCAATAGAGCTCTAAATTGGACGATTTTATCATTAACCAGTGCATAGCAGAATGTTACAGAAAAAATAATTGCGTGACAAACAAGGCTACCTAACGGGTACAATACCTTAAATCACTGTCCAAAGCTTTAGGGAAGACCCCAGATTAAACGAAAGGCTGTCATGTTGCTGGCCAGCAATGGCCGAGGATGGATTTCATGGGTTATTGTTCAAGAATATGGTGGCTTACCCGAACCCAATACAACCGCCGCATTATTATGCGTTTTTTTTGGGGGGGGGAGGGGGGCTATTCTAAACAAAGAGTAAAGCAACTTCCAATTTTCCAATCGTTTTGTAACCGAAATCCCACTCTATTCCGACCTGAATTCCAACCATCCGATCGGAGTGTGGCAGCTGCATCTACAAATAATAACCGATGCCCGAAATATGTGGCACAAAGTAGTGTGGCTTCAGACAAAATGTTTTAATTCATTGTCAATTTAGTACTAATTCGCAATATTCTATTATAAGAAAAGTAAATTTAGAATTAGTGTTTATTACATTTCAGGTACTTTTTTTTTGCCACCCACATGAGAGCGACCTGTTTGAATTTTGAAGATTATCAAGCCATTTCGGGTGCCCAATTCATTCGTAGGCGCCTAACTTATCTCATTAGCATTATATTGTGGGCACCGGTGATCTCGTTATTATGGGCGCCCTTACGGGATGAGGCACCCCACAAATCATGCCGTTTGAATTTTTAAGATTATCATATTATTGGTGTCCACGATCTCGGTATTATGGGCGCCCCTCCGGGATGAGGCCCCACAATTCATGCCGTTTTGGGCGCCCCGTTGATCAAGTTGTGGGCGCCCAACCAATCTGATTCGACATTATGCACTATGTGCGGCCCGACATTATACGGCGCCTCACCAACCATTATGGCCGCCTCTCCGGGATAAGGCAATCCACAGATCAAGCCGTTTTCGGCGCCCAATTCATTCGTGGGCACCTAACTAATCTCACTAGCATTATATTATGGGCGCCCATGATCAAGTCGTTGGCGCTCAACCAGTTCAATTCGGCATTATACACTATGTGCAGCCCATTATTATAAGGTACCGCACCAATCATGTTATTATGGGCGCCTCTCCGAGATAATGCACCCCACAAATCAGGCCGTTTTGGACACCACATCAGTTGTCGTGTTAATCGTGTGGGTTCTTATGAGACGGCTCATATATAGCGACATGATTGGCGAGGCGCCCATAAAACCAAGTGACATTGGTTGGGCGCCAATCTCGTCGTGGGGGCCCAACCAATGTCACTCGGCTTTATGTGTCGCCCATACAAATATGGAGATTTTGGTCGTTGACCTCGTGTTGCGCGCTTTGGCGCCCATTGACGGAGCCTATTTTTCCACAACGGCCAAAGGGCCCCCATAGGGGGCGCCGAAATTTTCCAGGGGAGGGGGACAGCTGCCCCCTTTGCCCCCCGCTAGCTACGGGCCTGAATAGATTTGTTCTACAAAGTTCTAGTTACACACTGTTAACCACACATAGACGTCTTATGTCAATAATTCATACTTTATTCAGCTCGACGAAAATTAAAAAAATTATACACGGTTGGTTAAACTTGAATGTAGATATAGATAATCTACGTTGCATATACATAATGTATGTACCTTTCGGTTATACACAGTTCGTTAAACTTGAATGTAGATATAAATAATCTACGTTGCATATACATAATGTATGTACCTTTCGGTTGAATCATACAAAAATATCTTACTTCATAAAGTCTTACGTATTTGTCGGCATTAAGGTTTAGGCCTACTTGTTCTATTGTATTGTTCCATTTAGCCTTTGAATTTTCTTGTTTCACATTTAGTAGGGATGTATGATTTTATAGATGGAACAAAAAGCCGATAAATGTTGGGATATGTGGAACAAACTCGAGACAATTTGTAACAAATCTGATATGTCTTTGATAGGGCCTGCTGGTTGAGAACAACCAGAACAACATCATGCTTTTCATTGGAAATGGGGGGGGGGGGGCAAATACCCAAAGGAGTCGGACAAACTCAAAACTAACTGCGTCCCCTTCATTGTCTAGGCCGACCTGTGGAATAACATGTATTTGTATCTGTTAAATTTGTGTCGTTTATATATTAGACAAACACATGTCGCGCATAGACATAAAGAAATTTCGATTTTTGAAATATTGATGATACAATTAATGATCGATGACCGAAAACTGACTCACAGGAATGGCTCCAGACCAAAAAATCGTGCAATTTCAGGCGCTTATTTTGCCGGCTAGAAGGAAAAATGGTTTATCTCCCAAATTATTATATATATTTTGGTTTTTCAATTTAACCGTCTGCACAAAAAAATCTGATTTGTATAAGCATATGCAAGTTAAATATATTTGATAGCGCTTTTATCTGGGAAATCTTTTACTTCATTTTTTTTTATGAATTCGGCTATAAAACAATAATGTAGCCTACTCGTGTGGTATAATTTTTTTTATGAATTCGGCTATAAAACAATAATGTAGCCTACTCGTGTGGTATAATAATTAATAATGATAGTATGTTCATCTATACTTTTCGTTTTAAACATGCATGATTTGTCGCCTATAGACTCTTTTTCGCGGAATTATATAGCATATCTATCAACATTTCATATCCCTGTCGGGGCAGGCAACTTCGACACGGCAATATAATTGGGCATAAAATAGATAGTGAGTATGACTTGGGACCCAACATGGCGTCTTTTTACACTTGACGTCATATTTTCATGACGTCATATGAAATTTCTGGCTTCACAGTTGTCGCAACTTTATCTATATATACGGCTTTGACATGACTTGTGGAATAATGTCTAGCTTCTCGCTCTTCGAATCTCTCGAATGACGCTGAAACGCATTATGGTACGCGATTCGTGTACCAATGGTAAAATGTTTATTTTGTATTAAATATTGAATATCAAAAGCCCATCTTTAGCCGGTAGTCACAACATCAATGTTGATTTAAATTGACAAATAATTCGTGTTTCAATGTGGAAACCACTGTCAAGATCATTCGCTTTATTTCTGTTACCTTTTATTTCGTTGCAAATCATTTTTTAGTGAAGCCTGTACCATAACAGGCCCAGGACTGTAGAGCGCAGTGGACGCTTACGGCTGACCCCCGGATCCATTCACTTGATTTGATATTTTCCGCAGGGTAATCTTATAGGTTTTTGTTTTGCGTGTAGCGCGGTCCTCCTGCACTTACTATTGAGTTAAAGACTTCAGTTTTACCCCTATATCTGTGCACTTTTATGTACTGTTTGCAGATTTCAAGTCCATTGGGGAGGTCCGAATTTCCCATGTTCTATATATAGTTATATATCACAAGAAATATATTTTCCCTTAACACTAAACCAAGAATTTATGACAGACTTAACGATTGATGGATTTTCCTCTAACGCTAGTCAATAATTTCCAACAGATAAAATTTCAAGAATCTCCCTTAACCCGAACCAAAATTTCCCGATTGGTGGGTTTTCCCCAATATCACCCGAGATTTTCAGCTTGATGAGCTTCCCCAAAACTAACCGAGATTTCCCTTAACCCTATCCAAGAATTCCCGCTTGGTGAAAAGGACTAATTTGCTGCTAATATATCTACGTTGTTGTACAGATTGCCCTGCTTAATTTGAATTAAAAATATTTTTTCTCAAGTTAAATACTCGAGTCTCGAGAGTCAAACCCCTGGACGCCACTACAAATACATTTAATTTCTGGGCGAAAGTGGCACTACCTCTTTAAATAGGCCACGTAACAATAAATTGACAAATGCAATCGACTACATGTACTTGATCCATATTAGTTTAAAGTTCGAGGTAGAATGAGGAATCTTAACATAACGTCGTTAACATAGTTGTCCTATTGATCACCAGCCTTCAAAGCATGCAAAACGCGTCACAGGCCAATACGACAGTTTTCCAGGGTTACGATCAGGAATTTCATTTTGAATTGAGTAAGGTGTATGCAAGTACAATAAAACACTACATTTGTTATATCTAAAGGAATAGATGATTTGTACATGGACTGCAAGAGCTGAAGCTAAAACAGATGACAGAAACACCAAACGAGCAGAGAGTATAACATTACAACCATGGTGGTCAATGGTTAGGCACTGACCCTCCTAGAATGCCTGGTGTTGGCCGTGAAGAGTCTTCAGGGGCTGGCAAGCAAAGAGTGCCTCGCGTATCGGATTGAACAAAATAAACAAGCCCCCTCCACCCCCTGTAAACACTTTGGCGTGTCGAGGCGCACCCATGTATACATTGGCACGACACACACTGCCCCAAATAATTTGCTATAGATCGGATTCCAGAGGATAAATATCGGTCTGTTTGTTATCTTTCCGAAGATAAGGATCCAGATTAATATCTGATTAGTTTGTTTAAGATAATTAGATAGATTTACTGTTTGGTAGTGAGCTGGTTCGTTAAAAGGTAAATTAATGCCTCTGTGCCAGCAACTGGGACTATAAATAAAACTGCCTGAATGTGTCAGTTTTTGAATGCACATAAAATAAATCTCCACCATTTGTAAATTTGATTAACCGTATTATGCTTTTTACTAGTTTTTGACAGAAGCCGTCATTAACCTATGTTTTGTATGTCCTGGTAATCATTTACATATTTGCATTGTGAAAATGCAGTTGAGGTTCTCACATAAAATGCATTTCTTTCGTATTGTGCTTTTACTCAGTATTGAAGGGTGCACAATTACAGCTTTCTAAATTTTTCGGGTATTGTAATGTATCTAGTCGTTTTGTATTATGAAAGCAGGGGCACAAATGAAACTAAATGAGTTTTAATATCAGACGTTTCTGAACCAAGCAGAATGAGGAAAACGGATTCATGTTAGATATACAAATGTTGATTGCTTCTTATTTATTGTATACAGATAATTCAACGTAACACTCTAAAATATTACACCTGTCTAATTTGAAATCGTTGCAATTAAGCATGCATGGTTTGGAAGCTCTTGGTGTTGATCTATTGGTCTAAAATAACTTTTTTTTAAAATAGATGAAACAAAACATTTTCCTATGTAAACCAAAATATATGAATAGGCAAGGATGGAGTTGAATGTTTCGTCATCAAAAAGAGTGAGAAATGAGAGTTAACGTCCACTCGACACAAACTAGGACATTTTGGAACTAACACATTGTTCCATTTTATTTAAATAATTCGATTGTGCGTAGGTGTTTTTAGCAAGAGGAGGAAACAGGAGTACACGGGGAAAACACCCGAGGTTTGACAGGCGATCTTACTCTTTATCACATAAAACTGGGGAATCGAACCCACGCCAGTTTACTCAATGACAGATCTAATGATACAACGCGCACGCGTTAACAGTTCGGCCATTCTAGCCCCCTTATCATCACAGAGTTTTGTCCTTTTCAAATACGAACTGACACACACTTTCTTTGTAATTCCTTCAGTATGGGACTCAATTGAAACATCGCCCGTTTTGTATTTGTTTGATTACCTGTTTTCACGTTAAACGTACTTTATTACAGCTCAGAATTGATTTATCTTAAGTTTTATTTTCCGCTGTCTTTATGTTATCTTCTTCTGGCGTGCCTTATACCGACCATGTTTATTTTTAGTACAAACCTATGATTGGGAGTTGTAGTTCTTATTTACACCTATTTATATAGTTCTCTTTTTTTATTTGTCTTATTTGGTATAAATGAAATGAAATGATGTTGAAGCTCTACTGTTCCACACAAACAAGGCTAATGTAGATGGACATGCGCCATGCCGTGTGCAATGAGGGAAACTTTGCCCAGATAGCGGCGCTACGGTCTACTCTTCGCCAGATTCAAACTATCAACTTGTACATGAATCTCTGATTTTCACCCTACCCGACCGAGCGAACGCGGCTCCATGCCAGACCCGCTATCGGTTTTTGGGGTCCGTTGAGAAGTGTTTTGTCTATAATGTATCATTTCAGTTGCATAAAAATAAAATTCTGGATTTCTCTTACGTAAATAAAACAAAAAGACAGCGAAACTATCTAGTCGAAAGCAGTATATCCATGTGCTAGAATCTACCTTCTATATAGCTGGAAATAAATCAGGGTTCTGTCAACTGTGTCCATGTTATATCTTAGTCGTTCGGAGGGACGAAAAACCAATGTCCCGTGTACATATCGGCGTACACGTAAAAGATCCCTCGACAGTTAGAATTCGATATAAGAGTAGGTCGTAGTGCCGCTGCCCGGGCAAATTTCCCCCATAGCACACTGTATAGTATATGCCCGTCTTCATTAGCCCAGTTCGGAGCAGAACAGTAGGACGTTAAACTCCATTTCATTTCTATACAAATAAACATTAATATGTTTGTCAAGATGAGTTGCTTCGGTCTAAAAAAGACCCCCCCCCCCCTCCCGAAAAAAAAACAACAAAAAAAACCCCAACAAAACAACAAACTCCAAACAACTCAATAATCCTGTCACCATTTTTTTCAGAGATATCTGGTCATTGTGACACATTTATGTTTATTTTAAAAAGAATGTTTCTCTTTTGTGTATTTACAAAACATTCTTGAATAAATCTTCTGGGAAGCGTAACGATAAAAATAATATACATTACTTTGTATTCCGATTCATTTCTCAATATTATAACATTTGCATTAAGATAGTGGATTACTGGTAGCCGGATTTACGTCTGAAAAAAAAATTACGATATTTAGATGCAATCATATAGAAGAAACTTTCTCTCCGATGTCTTTGTGTGCTTAAACCCAGAAAAGGGCACGCTCACATTTTTCTTTACATTTTATGTGTTAATTTGTTTAACGGGTGGGAATCGTTTCATAAAATTGACACCGTTCTGCATTTCAGCAGCGTTTAGGCTTAAACAATCTAATTTCCCTCCTTGTCCGAACTTTTTTCAATATGCTAATAAGCTTCGTCGTAGATCCCAAATAAGGTATGTGTTCTAATGTGCCAAGTTCTATTATGCATTTGTCTATTAAAGGGACAATCCCGATAAGAACAGGGTCTCAAAAATTGAAGTCCGAGCATTTATGAAATTTATGGACCAAAACATAGAGGCATGGTGTATTTACCTTGTCTCAAAATTTCAGCTTAAAATATTGAGTCGTTTTGACGTTAACGTCAACACTGCTTATCCGGACACGTAACCCTTTTAAGATTTCGGGTCAATTTTTTCATTGGGTGACCTGCTAATCGATTTTCGTTTCTTGAGAGGTCTATACAGTGAATGACCCATGTACTGTACTTGATAACAAAAGGTAAATTTCACCTACATATTATTTTTATAGAAAAAAGTCTGGTTTTATCCCTATACTGTATAATACAACGATCTCCATTTCCAGATGAAGACTGTCAGGTTTAAGTTATTTACAAGCATATCACAAATATCGGGTTAATTGGTCGGCCTAAGTTAATGGGTTTTAAGCAGTTTTATTCCCCAAAAAGTGATCGGGATTGGGCCTTTAAGCAAGATGCAGAATGGAGAAGTGTAATGTGCAAAGTAACTGTTATGCTGTATTTTGTATTATTGAAAAGTGTATTCTGTATTTTAACGCTGTGACATTGGAACTTGCAAATTGTAAAATTAAATAAAATGCGTATTTTGAAGGGGTCGGAGCCAGCTCATAAAATTGGGGGAGGGGGGCTGAGAATTTGGCCGACGAAGAACACGTATTTTAAACTGCTGACATAATGCAGTTTTTATAGTGAACATTGAAATAATACTGGCAACGTTATATTCTTCCATAAATATTGAGGTGGTATTGGGTATATCGTCCCACCCGTTTCAGTCTGTCAAACACATAATCAAACACATAAATAAATTCGTCACTGATTGGAAGATTAAAATTCAATTACTATTTACAAAAGAAAAACTCAAACACCTTGCTTGGCTGATCATGTGTACATACAAACGACAATGTACCAAGCTTCAATGAGCTAGAATACTTAATGTACGTGTTTTATATCTCTGTGTCGGGAAAAATGAATCTCCTTTGCTTTCGGAAAATAGAATTTACGACGCAATTGAAATGATTTAGTTACAAAATTTTCATAAAATGAAGAAAAGTTTATTTGGTTATTTAATTCGGTATATTAGCCCAGTAAGAAAACCCGTTTACTTTTTCTTGTAGCCACTGTAGTTCAAAGCAGACCAGTAGGACGTTAAAGCCCATTGCATTTGTGCTGTTATAGTGTATTTCTTTCTATATATTTTATTACTATTTAAATTTAGTTTATACTTAATGTAACGATAAAATTAATATATTACGTAATTATAGTTAACACGTGTTCCTGCTTTGTGCATGTCATCTTCTGTACATCTGTGTCTTATGTCCAATTATTATTAATTATGTAAAATTTTTTAATCATAAGCTTGTATATGCCTTCTTTATTCTTCTGTAAAGTTTAGTCTGGTGAACGGCTCGACCTAGCGATACCTATCTCGTTATTGTCACCGTTAACCAGTTTTATGAAAAGTACAATTTTAACCATTTATTCCGAGTTTGGGTTCGAATAGGGTACAACCCCCTGAAAGCAGCACTTCGGCAGTCCGAATCCGTTTATTACCACATGTCGTGTCTGTATTTACGTTGAGATTCCCCAAGTAATTCCCTCTGTGTCCTTTAATTAATGTTCATACCGGGTTTAATTAAATAAATATTGAAAATAGCACAAACAAGTGACAGTTCTCCTGGAATGTCTTCGTTGGGGTCGTTGACATTTTTTCCCCTCCATATTTAACGATCCTTGTCTTATTGATGTGTGGAACAAATGAATTACGGAAACGTCACGTGCTTTAAAAACTCATAGGAATCGATTAAAACAAGCGAGAAAATATTTCCAAGCGGTTTACTTACACGAATCGATGTGCACACATAAGCGTATTATCCGCTATAATAATAGGAAAAAAAATTAGAATTTGAATATTTTGAGAGTAAATATTGAACCAAATAGCTATTTTTCATTCGTTGATTATTAAAAACAAACGATGGCGTGAAATGTCAATTCTCATTGTCGATCGAAAAAGTTCTAAATATGAATATTTTAAATTCTTGTTGCAATCCTGTTCGCATGTTTTAAAATGTGTTGAAAGATATGAACTGACACTTGCCAATAGACAAATATTCAGTTAAGACTGAATCTGAGAAGGATATGAACTCATTCGTGTTCATCATATAAAACAAAATTCCAGGACCTGGACCAAACTGAATATCTTTAATCTAACATGTATTAAATGTTCCGGGAAGGGGGGTGGGGGTGATATCCAAATGTTGTATCATAAGGTCCGTCAAGGAGAAAACCGGTGTTGTTTTGATTCCCCGGTTGTACATGACAATGCGTGGGATTGCCTGCCCAACCTAGTGGGTATTCCCTGCCATTGCTAAAGAACCCTACGCGCAAGCATATTATTGAAATAAAATTGAACGATATGTTAGTCCCGCAATGACATATCCAGAATCTCATTAAATGTCCGAACACTGTTCGTTGATATGGAACAGGCCATATCTGTCCGGACTATAAACCCGTGGCCTAGACGATATGCCCTTGTTGGACAGTGTGAGTATCTTGCTAATTCTACTTAAAGCCATTCACCCATGTTACCCTCTACGATATCTTCTGAAATCCAAGTCTTAGCCAGGGTGCACATGCTCTGTTTAGAACACCTCACTTCACATTTTGGATTTTATTCGACAAATTAACCCAAGCTTCTAAAATCCAACTCTTAGCGATCACCCCAATTATATGTAATCATTGATGCCTAAGATATATTTTCCCTTTCTCAAATACTTTTGTTCTTTTTCAGTACCCAAAACTATGGTGGCTGTTAGCGGCCATTCTACATTGTCGACTTGTCGAGTTGTGAAGGCGACAAGTCGCGGCACGACGAAGCGAAATAATTGCATTTCGTCGACTTGTCGCTTTGTCGGGTTGTGAAGGCGACAAAGCGATAAGTCGACAAAATCAACCCGACAACGCGACAAACTAACCCGACAATCGTCGCCCTCATTTTGTCGACTTGTCGGGTCAATTTTGTCGACTTGTCGCTTTCGACTTATTCACAACCCGACAAAGCGACAAGTCGTCGAAACGGAATTATTTCGCTTTGTCGACTTGGAAGTCAATCACAGCGCATGAGCGAGCATTGTTCGGTTAAGTATGGAAGCCTAATCTCGACGAGGCGAGGGTGCATTTATTCGTCTTAGATTAGTAAATCATTAGCAAGCACCAATTTAAACTGCTGTCCCTATAATATCTATCTTCACACGTATTTACTTAAAGATACATTATGGGAGATTATACAACGAGTGTAACACTATATTGTAGGTGATAACAGAATCAGTTTCGTAAATATATGGTTTTATTTACAACGGGAACAGAATATCAATAAAAACACAAATAGGTCTACATCTACACTACAGGAACTAGTCTATATTTACTGGAACTATATGTCTACGACAGGAATACATCTAACCATATTGAATCTACCATTCTGCCCCGCAGCGGCTGGACTCGGGCAAGTCCATACGCCGGCCTCTGCTGTCTCCTCTCTCTCTCTCTGGTTGTCTGTGAGTAAACAACTGTATATAAAGCCTAGGGAAGATGGACAGGAGGGATCATCAAAAAAGAAAGTTCTGCCGCGTGTTTGCACAGATCATATGTAGCTTGCAAATAACATATTGAATAAATTATATAGTTAATAAGATCGTGCATTAAAATAAGTTTAGAGAGTTAAGAAACGCCCACTATTACATATATCAAAACTAACAGTTCTTTGCACTTAAAGAATGTTCAGTTTATGAAAGGTATAGACAACTTTGTTAAATTTCCTTTCTCACCCACAGTTTATTTACAAAAGTAATTAACTATGGAAGCCTATTGCGGCCATTTCAGAATCTCGTGTTCTCGCCGCGAGAAGTCGAGGGCGAGAACACGAGAGGACGAGAACACGAGAAGTCGAGGGCGAGAGTGCGAGGGAGCGTGAACGTGAGGAAACAGGGCGAGAATACGAGGATCTCGCCCCGAGAACACGAGATTACTTTCACCTCGACTTCTCGTCCCTCGACTTCTCGCCTTTGAAAAACCTCGTGTTCTCGCACTCTTGCCCTCGACTTCTCGTGTTCTCGTCCTTGACTTCTTGCCCTCGACTTCTCGCTCTCTCGTGTTCTCGCCTTTGAAAAACCTCGACTTCTCGTTCCCTCGCTCCCTCGTCTTTGAGTCAATCTCGTATGGAAGCGTATTTGGATCACTACTTATTGAGATAATATCCCAACATATCGACTAAAAATATGTCAATTTTATGAGTTATATTACAAGAAATCGACTTAATAAAGTTGACTTGACGCATTAAATTCACCCTATGCCGACATGAACTATGTCGATATGTTTACGTCATGTCAATAGTCGATTTGACTCTAAATCGATATGTCAGCTTTTATTGCATGATATAATGATATGGCCACAGACCACTTATGATTTCCACATTAACTTTAATGTTAATTTTTGTTGGGTGGAACACTTTCTGCCAACAATATGTGGCAAACTCATGACCTAAAGCATGTATGAAAATGAAATGAAATGAAATGGGGTTTAACGTTTTACTCTTCTGCACCTATGCACCTAACCTGGGCTAATGGAAGACGGGTATACGCCATACAGTGTACTATGAGGGAAATTTTGCCCGGGCAGCGGCGCTACGGCCTACTCTTATATCGAATTCCAACTGCCAAAGGATCTTTTATGTGCACGCCAATATGTGCACGGGACCTCTTTTTTTGTCCCATACGAACGACTTGGCAGCTGTTCTGCATCACTAACAAGGGGAAATCACGCCGGAAAATCGAGATGAACTTTCTCGGCCAATGCAGGGATCGAACACCCGACCTCCAGACTAGCGAGCGAGTGCCTTACCCAGTTAGCCACGTGAACCCCCAAGCATGTATGAGGTTCACCATGAAAAACCTGAGATACAAGCTGGAAGTAGAGACAAGAAAACAAGCAATTTTCGGCCTTACATTTCAACGTAACCAACTTCTCAACCCTTGCATCTCTCCGCCTCAAAATCATGTATATTTACTATAACCTGGCAGAAAATGTATTTCCAAACTCTTTTCTTTGATTCTACACCCAAAAGGCAACAAAAATAGCCATGGAAAAGAGGGAAAAGGGAAACGGAGAGAAAAAAACTAAAAATATCTTTCGCCTCACATTCGTAGATGACGGCGTAGTAGAAATATTTGGTGAGCTGTGTCGTAGGCCTATATAAGGGTGAAACTTCAAGTATATCAACGGGGGTTGGGATGGCCTAGTCAGGGTTCGTACACTAAAATGTGAATGAAATTCCATGACTTTTCCATGACTTTCCAGGACCAAAAAGGGCATTTTCCAGGACCGAAATTAGAGCATTGCACTGAAGTTTGTCCATGCAGGTTTACTGAATTGGGGGGGGGGGGGTGGCCGAATGGTTAGCGTACGCTCGCTGTATCATACAGTATGCCATTGAGTCAACTGGCATGGTTTCGAATCCCCTGTTGTACATGGAAAGGAGTAGGTTCACCTGTCCATCCTCGTGAGTTTTCTCTGGGTGCTCTGGTTTCCTCCCACTGCTAAAGACCCCTATTGGCAAGCGAATTATTGAAATAAAATTAAACCATATATGTTAGTCCTAGTTGGTGCCAAGTGGATGTTAAACCCCATTTCTCTCTCTTTCTTTACTGAATTAAATCTGCATGAATAAGCTTATCTACGTCATCATGCAAAGAAATCAACTTCTTGCAAATTATAAAACTTTTATTAATAACAGTATTCAGGCTACAGTAGTAAATGTTATCTTAAAGCATCACGTACTTTAAACAAAGTTCAATTATTCATTGTAAACAAATTAATCCAAAATAGAACAGATAACAAAACAATGACCAGTACTTTAACTAAATTAGTTTGACTTATATTCATTTAATTTTTTAATAATTTCTTCATCCAATTTGTCCAGTTCAGATTTTTTTACTTTTGCCGATTCTCTGTGGCTATTGGATTTTGCAATTAAATGTCTGATTTCAGTAACAGAACCAACAGACTCTGCCTTGTTGGCCAAGTCATCAGCAGACTTGAATAGAGCTCCTGAATCACTTTCAAGCCTGCGTTTTTTAACTTTCATTTCATCAATTTCCTCTAACAAGGACCGTTTTCTCAATGAAAGTTTCTCCTTTTCTCTGTCCCTTTTCTGTTTATCCAAAAATGACATATAGTTTTGTCTTGCAGAACTGACTGACATGACTAGTTTTTTATTTATGTCAACATTTAAAGCTCCCCCCACAGACTGAATATGATCTATGACTTGTCTTTGCGCAATAAAAGATTTTTCGTCCATATTATCTTTATAGACCTCTTTATTTACAGAAAATCCACGCTCAACAGATGCTTGTCCATGTGACAAGGTTAAAAGTAACTGAATGACAGACCAAATGTTACTATATGCTTTTTTAGATGAGAAACAATTATAGAAAAGATTATCAACTCGTTGTTCTTTATAATTGAAATCTTTAAACAAAGAAGAATATCCTGGTAAGTCTTGGGTCAAAAAGGTACAAAATTCATGTTTTATTGTGTCACATTCTAACTCATTGATCTTTTTATGATCAACAAGAATGCCAAGCATTCTTTCCAATTTCTCTACACAAAAATCTTTGTCATTACACATTTGCCTAGGATCTAAACATTTCATGCACCTCACAAGTGTATATTTCAGGGGACATTTTTCTTGGATTTTAGAAATCATTTTGATAACTGAAGCCCTTGCCTGAGCTCTTATGTCCAGAACTTGTTGTTCGTTTACTTTTTTGTCAGACACAAGTGATTTCAATAGTTTATTTCCCACAAATCCAATGTCAACTTTCTTTATTTCACACTGATTATTTCTGTCATGTATGTCAATCTTCAGTAATGAGTAAGCAGTACTCCCACTTTTACTTAGTACATCTGATTTAATCACCCTTCCCATTAGCCCCTTCAACATTAAATACAAATCCTCAGCAAGAAATGGAATCATGGGTTTGTCAGTCTGATACAAAGTTAAAAATGGGGTAACTTCTTGTGCAATAGAAATAAAACAGTTTATTTTAACTTCTAAAAGAGGGTCTTTTAACATTTCCACAATCGTTTTATATGACTCTGTTTTGGGGTTGGTTATTTTTTTCTTGTTCACTTGATCAATGTATTTTCTAAGTAATGGAATAATCTCAAGACTTCTTAAAGCTACAGGTAGATTTTCTAACCATCTGTGTTTACAAAACTTTAAAGCATAAATATGATCATCAGTTCCTGTTAATTTTTCATAGTCCTCCCTGCGAGCAGGGGTGTCCTTGAACAATATGTAACAGCTTCTAAACAAACTGTCAAGATTCCATTCAGAAGTTGAAGAAAAGTCCTTGAATGCACCATGAATAATATGGAGCCCACAGCTTCCTATATTCAAGACTTTACTAGAATAATTCGTTTGTATATGATCCGAAAAAAGATTCCAAAATTTTAAATTAACATTAGGTCCATCCATAGACACTTGTACAAGTTTAGACAGGTCCAAATCTTGAACAGAATCGGTAAAATGTTCTAAAAGTTCATGTGATGCAGCATGGCCAATAAACTTGGAGTTATAGTATTGCGTTATCACACTATCCCCATTCCAGTACCTCACATGTATGTCTAGCTGTTTATTTTTTGTTTTGAGATTCAAACTTTCGTCAAAAAGGAGAACAAAAGAATCTTTATCCTTTACACTGTTTTTCAGCAAATCTGAAAAATGGGGTGCTAAACCGAAGTTGCAATAATAGGCCATCTTTTTTTCTCCACAGGTAAATTTCAGTGCAATGTCGCTATCGGGGAACATTTTCTTAAATAATTTATCAATACATTCGTTTGATTTATATGAGTGGTGGTTTTCTATATTGTGCAGACTCCATAATATCTCCGATTTTATTGTATCTTCCTTTGAAATGAAAGACGTCAATGATTGGGATTTCCTACTTTCGGTTTTATTGCCAAAACTATCGCATTGTGAACTAGAACTTTCTGTTGAAATTTCAGTTGTACTGCTCCCTGTTTGACGCGAAGATGGGGCAAAAAACTGACCTATGGGATTCTGACCACACTCTTTTAATTTTCTGTTATTATCTAAATGTTTTTCGCCCTTCATGTGGCTCTTTACAGCTGCTTCCCCCATATTAGATATATCAAAAGACTTCTGACATGCGCAACATCGGGCTTTTCGTGAATTAGTTTTGTCACGCATTAACCATGAACAGAATTCATTTTTTGTCATCCAGCTGTCCTGAAATGTACATTTTCCGGGCATTTTGATATTGTTGTAATTAGTTTGGTATATCAAACGGATTTCATCACTCTATTCGAAAGCAAAAACACGACTAGTTGAACTCCGACTAGCAGACGATAACTGAAAGGGAGATAATTAAGCCGAGACTGCGACAGGACGTAGTCCAGATTATCAAGCGAAACAAACCGTTACAGAAAGGGAGATAATTCAGCAGACTGCTACAGGACGTATTCCAGATTATCCAGCCAAACAAAAAAGACTACGAAAGTTTGTCTACTCATGGATGGATCTATTTTTCTTTACCGTGTTTTTCTTTCGTATAAGTTTTACAAATTGAATAAATGGGATCAAATTTCGGAGAAAGGGTGATTACTGGACGGAGGTGAAAATTTCATGACTTTCCATGATAATATACTCATATTCCAGGTTTTCCAGGCCTGGAATTTTCATACGTGGAATTCCATGACTTTCCAGGTTTTCCAGGAAGCGTACGAACCCTGCCTAGTGGTCTAGTAGTAAGTGCAGGGGGACTGCACCACACACAATTCTACACAAAAACAAATATACAGATAAGACATCATACTAAGAGACCACAAACAAAAACAAATCAAAAAGAGTGAATGGATCCGGGGGCTAGCCGTAAGCGTCCACTGCGCTGTAGCCTACAGTCCCGGGCCTGTGGTGACACAGACTTCACTCATATTTGAAAAACAAGTTGGGAGTAAAACCCAAGGAAACAGTTATATAATGTCAGCATGAGTCATGATCTGTCATATGTTGCAAGAATTACGAATGCAAGCATATTGTTGTATAAATTCCGATATACAAGTAACCACACCGTTAAATGTATCGAAGAAGTAGGCCCTAGTTCTAAAAAACTAGATGCATTAAATCAATAAAGAAGAGGATTGAAGTATATTGAATGCATTAGGACACACATTACAACCGTCACAGAAACAAAACTGAATACATGGAAGCAAAGGAATGTAAGACCGTCTAGGGAAACCGTCGTCTGCTAACTGAATGGCGTGACGTGAGTCTGTCGTTATAGCTGTTATGACGTCGTCGCTTAGAAGGTGCAATTTCCCGATAAAAAAAGGGCGATAATCCAGATGAAATAACGTTAAAAACTAAAAAACTATAAGTTTTTGAGACTATGTAATCCGCGCTTCGACCTCTAGCTGGCCGGTCACTTCTGGCTTGCGGCTGTGGTTTCGATTCCCGGTGTGAGCGTATGTGGCATGGAGATAGGGGCTCCTTCTCAACCTCGTGGGTTTCCCCCTGGCACTCCGGTTTCCTCCCACAGCAAAGACCCCTGCGCGTGCGCTAAGATAATGAAAATAAAAAATAGGACTGGTCTGCGATATCATCTTCGGTGGAAGCGGACGTTAAACGCCAACAACAACAACAAGTATATCAAGGTTGTGGGCCATCTAAAAGTCACAATTTTAATCGATTTTGATGAAACTTGAAGTATTTCTTTATAACCCAAAGATCTTTGTCCTGTCGATATTCGTGCATGTCGTATCGGAGCTTATTGAATAGTGTTATTATGAGTGTTTTCTGTGTAATTTGTTTATATCCTGTCCCAACTCAAATACTGCCTTTAACATGAAAGATTTTAGCCCAAAAGACCCATGGACCTAAGATGCTCCGATGTACATAAAGCAACATGTGTACTTAAAGGGTCATCATTTTTTCAATTATTCTTTGATTTTTTTCTTTTTCGTTCACCGGTATGTTTTCAGAACATATGGAGAGCATATAACAAAGGCCCATTGGTGATACCTGAAGTTTTACCCCTTTATACGACACATCTAACCAAATATTTCCAAGTCGTAGGACGATAGTTATTTTTAGCCTTTCACTCCCTTTCCCTTTACCCCTTTTTGCTTTTTTTGTGTATCTCAAATTTTTCATGGTGAACCTCATACATACTTTTGGACAAGAGTTTGCCACATATTTTGCTTCATCTGTGGCTGAAAGCATTCTACCCAAAAAATATTTTGGGAAAAGTTAGAGCCGGTCTAAGAGACGAGGATTAACATAAAAGTTAATGGGGAAAACATTAGTGGTCTGTGGCCATATTATTAAGTTCTATATATTATGCAATAAAAGCTGACATATCGATTTAGAGTCAAATCGACTATTGACATGATGCAAAGATATCGACATAGTTCATGTCGGTATAGGGTGAATTTAATGCGTCAAGTCAACTTTATTAAGTCGATTTCTTGTAATATAACTCATAAAGTTGACATATTTTTAGTCGATATGTTGGGATATTATCTCAATAAGTAGTGACCCAAATACGCTTCCATAAATCTCGTGTTCTCGGGGCGAGATCCTCGTATTCTCGCCCCGTTTCCTCGCGTTCTCGCTCCCTCGCCCTCGACTTCTCGTGTTCTCGCCCTCTCGTGTTCTGAAATGGCCGCAATAGGCTTCCATAGATTTCATCTCTTATCAATTGATGGTACACACACTAAAATGAAATGAAATGAAATGGGGTTTAACGGGTACACACAATAAGTTACATCACAAAAAAAATAAGAACTGCAAGCACGATAGTATACAACTCACACAATATACACGTCGGTCGTAAACATTACTAAGAGAATTCATATAATTGAAATATAATGTTAATAAAAAATAGCTAACATTTTATAAAATAGAAAATATAGAAAAAAAATTAACATAGGATTTTGTCATTTTGTTTTTTACTTGAGATAAATGAATGATTTGAACACATTTTACCAATCTTAAATAAGATATTTTTCAAAAAAACTTATCAAAATTAACAATGGTTCATCTCTCTATTCCTTAAACAAAATAAAACACCACATACGCTTCTAACCTAAGCGCGACCCTTCTTCCTTGGGGGTATACAAAACCGATTCCTCTTAATAGGAATACACAAAACTCGAATTTAAGAGGCAAAAACCCTTCCCGTTACGTCGGGGTATATAAAACACACACACAAAAATAACATAGGAGATAAAACCGTGAATAGATGTGAATGTTTATGAGTTAATATAATCATCGTAAATACATGTATAGCGATGGACGATAAAATCTATTCAACCGTTCCTAAATACGAACTTAACTCAATTCCAGCCACAAAATCACAAAATATTTTACTTGTAAATATAAACTTCATATAACTTTGTTACAATTCATTTCAAAAGCCAAAATATGTGTTCAAAAACAAACAAGGACAAACAACAATCAAACACAATTTCTATTCCTCACAGTTCTGTCGCCATCGTTGCGAAGATCTTTTGTAGCTCCTTTTTTTCGTCATTTTCCGTGTTTGGTGAGTTTCTCCATTTCTATCCTAGATTTAAAAATGTTCATATCATCGAAATCTGTATCTCCATCATCGGCCCATGATCGTCGCGGCATCATTAACTAATCACTGTAACAGTATTTTAGTTTTTACAGAGTCAGCTTCGTACATATATGGTTTTATTTACAACGGGAACAGAATATCAACAAATAAACAAATAGATCTACACTAAAGGAACTATATATACTGGAACTATATGTCTACGACAGGAAGGAACACATCTAACCATATTGAATATACCATTTTGTCCCGCTGCCAATGCAGCGGCGAGTCCATACGCTGGTCTCTGCCATCTCGTCGTCTGCCCCCCTATATCTCTCTATGGTTCTCTGTGAGTAAACTACTGTATATAAAGCCTCCAACACTTAGGGAAGATGGACAGGAGGGATCATCAAATAAGAAAGTTCTGCAGCATGTTTGCACAGAACATATGTAGCTTGTAAATAACATATTGAATAAATTATATAGTTAATAAGATCGTTCATTAAAATAAGTTTAGAGAGTTAAGAAACGTCCACTATTATATATATCAAAACTAACAGAGGTCATACAGTTCTTTGCACTTAAATGAATGTTCAGTTCATGAAAGGTATATAAAACTTTGGCAGTTCTCACTACAATAGTTAAAAACTAGCTAATGTAAAGGCAATTTGCTGAAAATTTCAGCCAAATTGATCCACTATTAGCTTAGAACTAAGCGATTGAAATTTCCGCTTAGCCTCGGCCATCATTACTAAAGCCGGTAAGACAAAACCCGTAGTCTCAGTTATCCATTTTTTAGTGGTAAATCACGAAGGAAAATATTTCAGCGAATCGAACTACAATCCAACAAAAATCTCATGCTAGCCTCAATATCGAGAGTTGATTATGGTCTGAATAGGTTAATTAATGTCTAATTAATATTTTTTTTTATAACATTTTATGCTTAAAGAAAGACCTGCAATAGGCAGATTTTGCTCTTGCATAATGCATGTTTTAAAGTATCTTGTCGCGAAATTTAAAATAGATTGATATTGATAAGTTCGTGGTCTTTATAGTCCCATTTAACCCTTCATTCAAATAGGATCAACATCCCCAGTCTTTGCTAACATTTTAACATCAATATGATTTGTATAGAAACTTTTAAAGCCGCCATGTTTTCAAGATCTCTGAGCACACATAACATCATTTTTTAAAAATATTTTAGATAAATATTATAATTCTTTGCATTACTATTTTATGGATTTTTTTTTCATTCGGCAAAAATTTTAATTCTTCGCATTACTTCTTTGTTGGATGTTTTATAAATGTATTAGTACAGATTTGGGGTTATTTTATTTAAATCAATTTCAAAGATATGATATTTACACTCAGGATTAGTTCACAGACAGTCATCTATCAAGGCAGATCGGCTAAAGGTAGCCATGACCAAGAATATCTTTTAGCCAGTTGCTGAAAGTCTTTTTTGACAAAAATCTGACGGCAATAATAATGGGTCCATGTTCACCAAGACAGGATAAACGGAAGTGGATTAATAACATCCTTTCACTGCCTAATTATGTCCAATGCATATAACGAGTTTCCTGCTTTTGCCAATCGCATTTCATACATATTCGTCTGTTGGTTTTCTCAAATTGAGATGGGTTTTTTTCTTAAGTCGATCCAACATAAGGCATGTGTCTAATTGCAGATCGTAAGACACTTTCCTCGGTTGTCGATCGCAAAAAAATAGGGTTTCGTATATTTACAAACGATGCTGTTATCTATAAACAATTCTAAATTTATTTAAAGATTTCATATATTATTATGATAAGCGAAGACATAAGACACCCAAATATATACATACTTGAATTGAATTGAATTCCCTTGTCAAATTCGACGAACACCGGAAACTTTGTATTAAATAGTGTGACAACCGTGACACGTTTAATTTCCCGTTTAGTTGGTTTGTCCGAAGTTCATAGAGTGAACATTTCTCAACTACGTCCTGATTCATAGCAAATTGGTGACCTGTTGTATGCTTACCGCATAAACATACATTATCTGCCTATTGCAAGTCTTTCTGTAGGCCTGAAATGTTATCTCAATTATTAAGTAGACATTAATTAACTTATCAAGACCATTTTTATCTGAATAAAAAAATTCCCAATTACTGAAATGGGTACATAAAAAGTACGGGACGACGTAATATCAAAATGAGTATAAGGCGTTAATTTTGCCCAGATCAGTTTGTGTTACTACGTCCGATTGATTGTAATTGTAAACAATAAAAGTGCTATGTGACGTCACACGTCGACCTATAATGCACGTGAACCTAAAAGCCATTCATCTCCCCCAGTGTTAAAAAAGGGTTTCGCGTTGCAGCCGTGAAACAGATTGATGCATAGTCTGCTATTTTATTTAATGGTGGTTTCATCAAGGGAGATAATTCTCATGTATTTGAAAGCAGACCGCCAAATATTTTCGAATAATCATAGTCACTTCAATTGACTGATAGGAAAGTTATAGGTCGTTATAATGCAAGAAAGAGAAATTGGGCCGAAGGAAACGAGGAGGACGATACGTAGGGTCGCTGTGTAAGTACGTGCATGGTGAACACCTGACAACAGCCATTATGTTTATGACAGATTATAAGTGTGGTATTTCACGGATGTTGCTTCCTGTAGTAATAAACCATTCACGTTCTCACTGTAAAGTTAATTCTTATTAATCAGCCACCTACAAAAGGGGGGGGGGGGAGCTAATTGCGATTAAAACTCCCCTTTTTTCGGCATTATGTCAAAACTGTAGATATTAATTCTAATTACTGTATCCCGTGTCAAAGGGACAGGCATTACATAACGTAATAATATTACTATTGCGCACCACACATATCAGATATGTTTCACGTATTTACTTTAGAAATGCGGTTCAATGAACTACTTGAAGAAAGGGAATCATGAACCGGTGGGAAAAAGCTATTATTACATTTGTTAGATGAATGTAAAGAAAACAGGGAAAATTGTGGCGCCATGGTTCAACCTTACATCATTTACCGTTTCTCAGGCATCTGATTACGCTGAAGATGCCAAAGCTAATGTTAGCAATAGCTGCTGTGAAAAGAAAGATTTGCATTTAATCCCCTGGTAGTCGTAGCAGTGTTAATAGAGCTTTGTGTATTTGCCGTACATCTTAAGTGGGTCTGGTTTTGTTTAAGGAAGACATTTTAGATAGATCTGTGAAAATAACACTATCTACGGTCTGTAGAAGATATTAATCCACCTTTCTATAGGGGGCCTGATATTTGAAGCAACACAGTTTGACGGTGACCATGTTTAGTCTAGGTTAAACACACTATACACCGCTGCTGGCCTTAGGTTAATATTTAAAGTATTTCTAAATAAAAGCTGTTTCCTGCTATTGGGACATCAGGAAGAACGAAATCATCCTAATATCACATCACAAAGATATTGGTCGGATATTATTGATAGGCAAAATTCTTTTCATTTCTACTGCAGCTTAATCGACATGCTTTGTCTTTATAAGTACTTCAATTCTCACAAATATCTGCTGCTACCAACTTTGACTTCCTTGTGTTGAGTTTTGTTTACGGGAATATTATACCATGGTTTACTCCGTAGACCTTAAAGGGACAATAACATTCTTGCTGGCGTGGTAGCTCCAGAAAATAAATAAATCCCTTATTCTAAGTACTAGATGTTTAAATGTCCTACCTATCCATATCCATTACAACCTATTTTATTTGTCCAGCGGGTTCGAAAAAATTTTAAAATCCAAGTCACTTTTGAAAAGGTTTACGTTATACTTTTCAAATCAATTGGTTGAATTTTTCCAATTTTTTTAAATTAGGTGTGTTAAGATGAAATTTATATCATCATTTAACTGGAATATTCTAAAATAATACGATTTGTTGACCAGAATGAAGATTGGGACATATTTTTCAGTTACAACAAGAGTGTTATTGGGGCTTTAAGTGGAAATCGAAAAAATAAGTGGATAGCGGGGCTGTCCGGGCAAATTTTTCCCATTAGCGGACTGCATGGTTGGTGCAGAAAAGTGCAATGTTAATCCCCATTTGAGTTCACTGCATTTAAATAAAAGGTTGTTGCCAACCCTGTCGCGCATGTGTTTATTAAAATCTTGTACCACCAATCCTGGAAGTACAATCGTACAATCTATTCTTTAATTTTACAATCAATATTGACCAGTTAGCCAGCAGAAGTTTACAAGTCAACGATATCTTTTGTATATTTGACAACTTTGTTTACAAAACTACGTTAAACAAAAACAACAGTCGTAGTATTACTGTTGAGTATTTGTAGAGCGTAATATGGTCGACCAATGTATGACATTGTTGTTGCTTCGAACCACTACGAAATGAAATGAGGTTTAACACCCTACTTTTCTGCCTAACCGTGATACTAAAGATTCACCAATACCAAATTAGGAATTTGTAAATATGTTCTAAAATACAGCAATCTTTTGTTGTTGGTCGTGAATTCCGCGCAAGGCATGTTTTAAAGAACACAGATCTTGGTAGTTATGTCTGCTATTGTTGCTTCTCTTTTGTACTTGAAAAACCGATGGCGACACCTTGCTGACGAAGGCTATTAATATCCAAACTATTCCTCCATTTGATTCCCGAAAACGCCAGACCCATTTCGATCATTTGAATTTGTAGCCGTCTTATAATCAAATTTATGCTGTTCATTGATAATGGACCGGATGAATTATAAAGGGACTATCCCGTTTTAAACAGGGTCTCAAAATAGAAGTCCGGGTACGTATGAAATTTAAGCGCCAAAATATCGTAGAATGGTGTATTTACTTTGTCGTAAAATTTCAGCTCAAAATATTGAGTCGTTTTGGCGTGAACGTCAAAACTGCTTATCTGGTCACGTAACCCTTTTAAGAATTCGGGTCTATTTTTTCGTTGATGACCTGATAATCGACTCATGTTTTTTGAGAGGCCTATATAGTGAATGACCCATGTGCTGTACTTGATATCGAAAGGGGAAAATTTCACCTACATGTTATTTTTATACGCCCACATTTTTACGTGGACGTATATTGTCGTCACCCCTGTTCGTCCGTCCGTCCTTCCACAATTGTTTGTGAACAGTCTACAGGTCACAATTTTTATCCGATTTAAATGAAACTTATAATATAGGTTTATCACCCTAAGATCTCGGTTCCTTTCGATATTCGCATGTATCGGACTGTAACTTCATGGGTTATGGCCCCTGAGTGTACGAAAAATCACGTTTTAAGCTTGTGAACAGTGTAGAAGTCACAATTTTGAACCGATTTTGTTTAAACTTGACCTGTATGTTTATAACCTAAAGATCTTGGTTCCTTTCGATATTTGCGCCCATCAGATCGTAACTTCCTGAATTATGTCCCCTGATTGTCCGAAAAATCGCCCTTTTTAGCTTGTGGTCCCTCTGGAGGTCAAAATTGTTATCCGATTTAAAAACCGGTTGATTATAACACCGTTACATGGTTATGGAGGTTGAGTTCAAATTTCGTGACAATCAGACCAAAATTGACAGATAAAATGGCCGCCGTTTGTACGCGAATAGTGTGAAAATATGTTATATCAAGGTTGTGGACCCTATAGAGGTCACAATTTTGAACCGATTTTGATGAAACTTGACATGTATTTTCACAACCCAAAGATCTTGGTTCCTTTCGATATTTGCGCCCATCAAATAGTAACTTCTTGAATTATGTCCCCTGATTGTCCGAAAAATCGCCCTTTTTATACGCCCACATTTTTATGTGGACGTATATTGTCGTCGCCCCTGTCCGTCCGGACGTCCGTCCGTCCGGACGTCCGTCCGTCCGTCCGTCCACAATTTGTTTGTGGACTCTCTACAGGTCACAATTCTTATCCGATTTTGACGAAACTTGAAATATAGGTTTATCCCCAAAAGATCTCGGTTCCTTTCGATATTGGCATGTATCGGATGAAAACTTCATGGATTATGGCCCCTGATTGTACGAAAAATCACGTTTTTAGCTTGTGGACCCTATAGAGGTCACAATTTTGAACCGATTTTGATGAAACTTGACATGCATGTTTATAACCCAAAGATCTTGGTTCCTTTCGATATTTGCACCTATCGGAATGTAATTTCCTGAATTATGGCCCCTGATTGTCCGAAAAATCACCCTGTTTAGCTTGTGGTCCCTCTGGAGGTCACAATTATTATCCGATTTAAAAAACCGTTTGATTATTTCACCGTTACACCCTAAGGAAGGTTGAGTTCGAATTTCGGGAAAATCGGACAAAAATTGCCATACAAAATGGCCGTCGTTTGTACGCGAATACTGTTAAAAAATTGTATATCATGGTTTGTGGACCTTGTAAAAGTCACATTTTTAAATTGATTTTGATGAAACTTGAAATTCATGGTTATAACCCAAAGATCTTGGTTCCATTCAATATTTGCGCATATCGGAACGCAACTTCCTGAATTATGGCCCCTGATTATACGCAAAATCGCCTTATTTTAGCTATTGGTCCCTCTGGTGGTCACAATTATTATCCGATTTAATAAAACGGTTGAATATATTACCGTTACACCGTAAGGAAGGTTGAGTTCGAATTTCGGGAAAATCGGACCAAAATTGTCATACAAAATGGCCGCCGTTTGTACGCGAATACTGTTAAAAAATTGTATATCATGGTTGTGGACCCTGTAGAGGTCACAATTTTAATTCGATTTTGATGAAACTTGAAATGCATGGTTATAACCCAAAGATCTTGGTTCCTTTCGATATTTGCGCATATCGGATCGTAACTTCCTGAATTATGGCCCCTGATTGTCCGAAAAATCACCTATGGTCCCTCTGGAGGTCACAATTATTATCCAATTTGAAAAAACGTTTGACTCTATCACCGCTACACCCTACGGAAGGTTGAGTTAGAATTTCGAGAAAATTGGACCATAATTGCCAGAAAAAATGGCCGCCGTTTGTACGCGAACAGTGTAAAAATATGGTATGTCAAAGTTGTGGACCCTGTAGAGGTGACAATTTTTAATTCGATTTTGATGAAACCTGAAATGCTTGTTTATAACCTAAAGATCTTTATTCTTTTCGATATTTGCGCATATCAAATTGTAACTTAATGAATTATGGCCTTTGATTGTAGGAAAAATCACTTTCGGTATTGCTTGTTCTCTGTCTATCTCTCGAACAATTATTATCTGATTTAAAAAAAAACTCTGATTATATTACTGTTGCACCGTAAGGAAGGTTGAGTTCGAATTTCGTGAAAATCGTACCAAAATTGCCGGACGAAATGGTCACCGTTTGTACGCGAATAGTGTAAAAATATGGTATATCATGGTTGTGGACTCTCTGCAGGTCACAATTCTTATCCGATTTTGACGAAAAGTAACATTTCTAGGTTGTGTACCGTCAAACCATAATCATTGTCGGCTTTGAATTTCATGAATATCAGACTGGAACTGACCAACAAAATGGCTGCTCCCAATACAGTATGAAATACAGGACTTAATGTTGTAGGAAAAATCACTTTCGGTATTGCTTGTTCTCTATCCATCTCTCAAAAATGTGGGCGTATCCTGCCTGGCAGTGCCAGCCTATCTTTTTAGCTTGTGGTCCCCCTGGAGGTTAAAATTGTTATCCGATTTAAAAAAAACCTTTTATTATAACACCGTTACACAGTTATGGAGGGTGGGTTCAAATTTCGTGAAAATCAGACCAAAATTTACAGACAAAATGGCCGCCGTTTGTACTCGAATAGTGTGAAAATTATTATGTTATATCAAGGTTGTGGACCCTATAGAGGTCACAATTTTGAACCGATTTTGATGAAACTTGACATGTATATTAATAACCCAAAGGTCTTGGTTCCTTTCGATATTTGCGCCCATCAGATCGTAACTTCCTGAATTATGTCCCCTGATTGTCCGAAAAATCGCCCCTTTTTATCTTGTGGTCCCTCTGGAGGTCAAAATTGTTATCCGATTTAAAAAAAAAACGTTTGATGATATGACGCTACATGGTTATGGAGGTCGAGATCAAATTTCGTGAAAATCGAACCAAAATTGACAGACAAAATGGCCGCCGTTTGTGCGCGAATAGTGTAAAAATATGATATATCAGAGGTTTTGATGAAATTTGAAATGTAATTATGGCCCCTGATTGTACGAAAAATCATGTTTTTTACCTCGTGGACCCTATGGAGGTCAAATTTTTATTCCGAATTAAAAAAATGTTTTACTGTATCCCCGTTACTCATTAATGGTGGTTGAGTGTGAATTTCGTGAAAATCGATAATTGAACAGCTAAATCCATAATATCAAATGTTTTATAAACTTAACGTTAGCATGAGGCAGAACTTTATAAAAACCAAAAAAATTCTAATGATTTTCTGATAATTACTTAATATGCGACAACTCTTGTTGACTGCCCGGACAATTTAGCTGCGGTGTGGGCGTATGTTTCGTTGCCTGGCAACCTATTTTTTTTATTTAAAAAAAAAGCCTGGTTTTACTTAGACACTGCAGAATACAGCTTAGGACACCCGTTTCCTTTCCAGATGAAGATTGACGGGCGAGTCTTCTGCTGTCTCGAAACTCAGATGATAATCTCTCTGGAATCTAAATGCAGTCTGTCTTAAAGGTATAATATAGTTTCTTTTCAGGGGCGGATTAAGGAATTTTTGTAGGATGGGGGTTTTCCAGTTTCCTGTTAAGGAAATCTGCCATCATTGTCTCTAAATTACATAGGCATACATACCAATTGATCTTTTTAAAGAGAGAAATCATTTTTGTAGTGATGTAGGATCACATTGTATTTTTTTATGTAGCTGAGCAGTGTGGGGTTTGGACACCGCCCCTGCTTTTATAGCCTCGTGGATATCATGTATAGCCTTGCGTGTTCATGACCCCGAACCTGTGCAATTAACGACATAATTGGTTAAATCAAACCAAATGGCACAATAGGTAAATTTCCACGCACATGTAATCTCGTGGTATTTTATTGACACATGTTTTGGTTCTAATTTTCTTTTACGTGTCAATTATTTTTTTTAGTGATATTTAGTACATACTACATGTGAACCCACCAACTTGCCAAAGATTTTAATTAAAGAAATATAAAACCATCTTATTTCTCGAACAAAAGTTCTAATAAACGTGTTACATCAAGCTATGGTAATTTTATCCTATACTTAAGTAGTAGGGGGTGATAAATTTGATATAACCTATTTAAGAACGCTGATTATAATAGAAAATGATCTCCTTATGGCCAACGTACCTCAAATGCAGATTTGTTGGCAACCCTTTGCATTGTTCGGGCCAAGGTAACTCTTAAAACTACTGACGAAATTTGAAGAAAGGTGTTCTCACGCGATTAGCGCGTGTTACACCTCTTCTTTCTGTTACCAAAACCAAGTTCTCTGGCAAAGATTCTGGAAAAGATCCGGGAATGTTTGATAAATTAATCAATGTAAAACCTTTCAAATGTCACAAAAGCAATTTGCGTTAATTTGGAAAAATTCTTAGTTTGTTTGAGAACGATTGAAGATGGGTAGAACATTAACAATACTTCGTAGTCTTTACGTCCCTGACTTTACGAAATGAAGTAGTCATATGGCAAAATATGAAAACATATTCATGTAGTATTTTTGTTGTATAAAAATTTCTGACTATTCTGTAATACAATGTTTTGCTGTAAAATTTTTTCCTCTCTTGTGATATTTTGTCTTTTATTGTGTAATTGTGATATTATTCTTGGTTATTATTTTGTTGTGATAGTATTCTTTTGTTATATTATTCTGGTTCTTGATTTTATTTAATGTCTTTAATTCATGGCAATGACTCAAATATCAACATCATCGAACGGATTAGATCAATTTGGTGATTGAAATTACAAATTTATTTTGAACAAATCTCTTTGAATAAGAAATGTTACAAGATTAAAAATGACGTGTTTGGCTAAAATGGCGCTTTTCCGGTTATCGTTTGAAATGGGGTTTTTTGTGTCAAAAATACAAATATAAAGCATATTTCCAGTCTTAAAATTTTGCTAAAAAAGATTGCTTATTTTTCGAATTTTTATCGTATACCTTACCTTATTGTGACACGTTTCAAAATAAATAAGCCGTTATTTATGGCAACTCTATTTCTAAATACATCCATATCATCTCTTCTCTCGGATATGTTTACTATTCCACCTTCTGACAAGGGGTAGTCTCGTCTGTCCAGCCTCGTGGGTTTTCTCCGGCTCTTCCGATTTCGCCCAGCTGATAAAGATACCTACGCGCAAGCGAATTGTTGAAATAAATGGAGCTACATGTTAGTCCCCAAATGACCTAGTTTGTGACAAGTGGATGTTATCCCTATTTCTGTCTCTTTAACAAAAATCCACAACTGCGAGTATTTAACACACTAATTAACTCCACGAGCGTCCAGGAATACGGTCCATGAAATGATTGGTACAATTCTTTTAACAATTTATCCGTAAAATCAATATTGAGAACAATACAGTGTAATTAATCAATTAAAACACCACTGAAAAATTTCAGACTTTCTTTAAGTAACATTTCGTGAATTCCGAACCAATGACATAAAAAGGATTCCGGACTCTGTATACCAACACAGCCCGGTACCCAACATGCAGGTATTACCTACTGTGATGTAACAAGGAATATGCCAAATAACTCTACAAATACTACTTCTGCCACGAAAAATTTGTTTCATTTTAAGTCTATTTACCGACAAGGTGTCCTGGCATCATCCCAGTCCCATCAACAGTAGCATTCAGTGGTTTACGCTCAGAGTTATCATTATGTATTCCCATAGATATTTATAATCCCCAGACGCCTCCTTATAAATTTCATGATACACAAAGTAAAGGAGTCATCGAAAACAACTAGACTTCACTTTAAATTGAATCCTGATTCCATAAAAACCGCCCAGTCTGAATATAGGGACTAAATGAAAAGATCCGCTGTGTTATACACCAAACATTGTTAACATTATCATATCTTTAAATATTCAATACTCAAAGTATTTTGAGAATTGGAGGGTACGTACAGGGGGCATCACAGTGTTTTACAATTGGTGACAGAATTTCAGAGGAATTAGTGTTCACATTTGGTATACTGCAAGGTTCGGCGTTAGGGCCTATCTTGTTCCGTTACGTACTTTTCATTTACAAAATAAGTCCAAGAAGCCTATATCTACCAATATCCCATCTTCTAACCCATTTGGGTCAGTAAATCAATCTGGGTTTCTAAACCATCTAGAAATGAATCATTAGTTTTTTTAAAAAGATTATTGTCACAAGAAAGAAAAACAAATTTGAATACGTATATCTCAGCTTCTGAACCAGTTGGTAGACGGGGTTCAAATAGCGAAAATTGTGAAGATAGAAGATGGCAACCATAATATATTTGGAAGAATTGGTGGCTACCAAAATATGGAAATGTTATTTAGTAAGTAGCTTTAATAAATAAAATAAAATAAAACCAAGTACGAACAATCCAAACCATTAGACAGAATTCGAAGTCCTAAAAACGTTATTAGGCAAAATAGTGTAATCAGCAAATGGACTGCTCTCCGTGTAGAAAATACACGACAAACAGTGGTAACAGGTGTCCGGAAGAGTAAGCTTACCCTGCCTGGCGCCACACCCGCCATAGCTGCATCCAAACTATTGGACGAAATCTCAATATAATAGTATGTTTGGCCAATGAACTATCGGTATGCAAAATGCACGTGATGAACTGTCTTAACGATGTAGTAACATAATTAGGGAGATAGTAATAGTAAACGTGTCAATTAAATATATCTAGAATAATAGCTGAGAGAGACACATTATATTTACTAATCAAGTCAATGTGACGGCCATAAAACTTTTTAAAGGTTTTTATAAGTTTAGTGCGCACGTATCCTTGTAGTTGAAGTTTAGACGACAAATGCCTCGATCTAATTAAAAAATCAGAATAAAAGGAACAAGCTCTCGCGTAACGAATTAGCTGAGACACAAACACTCCATAAGCTGGTGATATTCGAATGTTACTACTAATAAATGGAAAGTTAACAATCGGAAAGTCAAAGTCATCACGTTTATCATACAATTTAACATTTAGTTTATGGCAATTGTCAAATTCGAGACGCAGATCCAAGTAGGAAGCGTAATTGTCACTGTCAGTGGTGTTTTTGATTTCGAGCTCATCAGGATATATGAAATCGACATAATCACTAAATTTAGAATTATTCAGTGATAAAACGTCATCGATATATCGATAAGTGAAATTAAAATGTCTGACCAATCGTTTATTTGTTTTAACGAGCGCTTGTATGTAATCGGCTTCGTACGAATAGAGAAATAAATCAGCAAGCAGAGGTGCACAGTTGGTGCCCATGGGGATACCCACCACTTGCTGATATATTTCTCCTCCAAATTCAACAAAGATGTTATCAATTAAAAAATCCAACATCTGAATTATTTTGATGGCGGTGAATTTGTTTTTAGAATCACTGTGATTCTTAACGAAATATGTGGATTTGTAATTAACAACTAAATATTGATATCTAGCTGTTCCTGATTTAGACGAAAAAACACCGTGAATAATGTCTTTCAACCGGGATTTTAATTTACTATGGGGAATTTTAGTGTACAAAGTAGAAAAGTCAAACGTTTGAATAGATGAGACTGAAGCAAGGGATCTAGATTGCAAACCATCAAGTAATTCTTTGGAATTTTTCAATATCCACATTTGATTTATACCACTACGAGAGTATATTTTGTCACAGTATTTTTGAATACCCTCTTTAACAGCTGTAAGTATAGATGTCAATACTTTAGAAAGTGGTTTTGTGGAACAACGGGATGAACCTGCTATAAAACGTTGCTTGTAGGGATTTTTATGTAGTTTAGGTATCCAATATAACAAGGGCAAATCTGTATAGGTATCTCCACATGGAGTACCAAATTAAGTGAGTACAGATCTGTGATTGGATATAATTTCATCCTTACTAAGAGTAGAACGTTTATAAGTAGCACTGTCAATTGGTTTCCCGAAATTAAGTTCGTTGAACAGACAGTCATAATAATATCGTTTACATATAAAAACTATGTTATTGGACGCTTTGTCAGCCGGAACAATGACATACTTGTCATGCAAGGCCTTGAGATTTTCAACAATGCTAACATCATTGAAAATCGACTTAGGCTTAGTGTCAACTGACAAACGTTGCATGTCTATTCTACGTTTCAGTAAACGACTTATAGACTTAGTCCAATCAGAAA
Source organism: Patella depressa (assembly GCA_948474765.1). Classification (NCBI taxonomy): domain Eukaryota; kingdom Metazoa; phylum Mollusca; class Gastropoda; family Patellidae; genus Patella; species Patella depressa. The sequence goes on from OX419721.1 coordinate 46,685,711, forward strand.
GAGTATCAGAAATAACATCTTCCCTCTTGGCCCATGATCTAGCGTAGTCCTCGACGGCATGTGGAAAATTGGTGCTTTTTTCCGGATCGTTCACAACATTGTCTAATCTGTCCCGTAACAATACTGCTTGGGAATGTAGCTTTCTAGGGGAAATCACAACATGTCTTAGTTAAAACCAAATTTCCTTTTGTTTAATTATATTCTTAACGACGGCTTCTCAAATTCAAAAAGTCAGACCCGAATTTGGCAACAACTTTAATTGAGAACAAAGAATGGTACAACCATCATTTCAAAAGATATCTTATGACATTCTTAAGGCAAGATTAAGGTAAGATTTACTTGTTAAAGGAGCTTATTTCAAATTCTTGGATGGTTGCCTTCCACAATTGCGTGTCGAATTCCGTAAACGTGTTTTTAAGCAAATTTTAAAATCTCAGAAAAATAAAAACAATAGACCCGGAGAAATTTCTTTTTTTCCCGCTTAGAAGTCATCCTGTCTACCATTTTTTTAAAAAGCGAACATGGGAATTAGAATGGTTTTTAGATCTAATTAGCATACATAGACACAGATTTTAAAAAGGATTTATCCTCTTCTGATGTCAAGTGTGAAAAGTGAAAAAAGAAATGGATTACTTTTTTGTTGCCGATGGACAAATTTGGATACACTTTGTCCGCGGAATATTTGTGTTTGGCCAATCAAAACGGATGTTGTATTCTTGTTTGGCAGTCGTGTTCACGAGTTTGACCAATATTAACTGTATTAACAGTAGGTGGCCTGGTCTAAGCAACTGGATAAACAAATGTTTCAACAGAAATTGTTTGTCAAACTAATTTACAGTAAGTAGAACTAATTGTTCGAGTTACGCTGCCACATACTGTTTGGAATCGTGATATATTTTCCCGCCAGATAAGATTGTTTTATGGTCATTGCATATATTTGGTGTGAGTTCAACAAATATTTGAATAAATAACTCAAACGTAAACTGTGAAGTAGGCCACAAAATCATATTTGATCATAATCTGTGGTCTCCACATATGGACTTGTGTAATGAATCTTTGGAAAAGTTCGAGGTACCACAATCTTAACAAATGTAACCCCAACGCTGCATGATACGTCCTCATCCCTGCTTTGATTCAAATGGTAGGTTTTAAAATGAAGCGAATGAAATATGAAATCGCTGCATTGACTGTGTTGACAGACAAAATATAACAAAAATGTTGACATGACAACGCACCAGGTGGTGGGGCATATACCAAAATCATTAGTTGCTGTCCTAAGGTTACAATGAATAAATGTACCTCTGGCCAATACCCCAAATGACTCCGCGATTAAGTGAACCATCTCTGTGTGGTTTCCCTGAAAAGGCATTCTAAAAATGACAACAAAGAATGCCACAGATGTTTCCGTCGGTATAATTATGGGTAAAATAACCAGGCAAGAAGACAAATTGTTGTGCTTGGACTAAGTTGTCTACACCAGATTCACTTCAACGTGCCCCATTTTCTAACTAATAATTGAAGTCTCCGTGACATACGAACAATTCTGGTGTCTTTTAGAACCGATTATCCAGTATAAAGGCAGGTTAAATTATTATGAAACAATGATGGCAGTGTGAATTCCGCAAATAATTGGGAATTGTGAAGTAAGGCGATTGCTTGTCAACCCCCAGCGAGGCTCTATGCGTGCTGTACCTTATACAACTCTCGGTTAAAACGGCATAGCAGTAGAAGGCACCGATTAAAGAAAGCAATTGAAATCATGGAGTTGGGGTACTTTGTTTGGATGCACCCTTCTTTTAAATAAAGAGCTGAATTAAATAGACCAACAGTTGTTTCTAGTGACACCGATAGGCAAATTTTTTTGGAAAGTGATTACAAATTTTAAAAAATCTCTTTAGTTGATGCACTATTCGTAAAAATATAGGGAAGCAACGGACTCTCTTTATTTGATTTGATGTTAACTGAAACAAGTCAAACACTTTCTTTAACAGAATGCCTGTTAAAATCGATGACCTACTCAGTAATTTAGAGAATTGCATTTACTAAGTCGGCTCAGGGTGGTTTGCAAATCGTTGAAATTTGCTCGGCATATCATACCGGAAGTAGATATGCGTTACCCTGCTCAACCAGGTGCTTTGTTAAAAGAGTTGATAGGAATGCAGTAATACGTCGGCTGTCGTGTCTTAATCACGCCAGGTAGAGAAACGATTTTCTCACTTTGTCAGTTTCTTCAACTCTCACGAAAGTCAATTTTATCAGAAATGTTTTTTACACGAGACAACTTTTTTTTTATTTATTGTCTACCTTTTGTCTCGGTTGTTGATGTTTCTCTTTTATTTTGACTTAAAATAAAAATATCTATTTAATCGTGATCATGTTGTCATTTCGTGTATAAAATGTATTTATTATTTTATTCAATCGCCCAGACCACAGGTTTTGTTGTTTTGAACATAGAAGAAAGGTTTGGAAAGACCACGATGTATATGAAGATCGTGCATAACGGCAGTTTCTTTAAAGTGTTATATTTGGTAAAAAAAATTGATAAATATAGAAATAACGTGCAGATTTGATAAAAGACCCGATAAATAGACATTTGGATATAGGAAGTTTCTCAAAGACAAAAATCCGCTATGTCTTTTTATAGGCTCTTCGATTTAAAAATGCCCAAATATTTTATATAAGGTACATGTAATATATTCCGACCCAAGTAGGCGACGTATGCGCCCGTACAGACAGTTGTCTAGCCTTTCGGATAGAATGTGCACGTGGAAGATCCCTTTGCATTTGGAATTCGATATAAGAGAGTAGACCATAGCGCCGCTGTTCGGGCAATATCTCCCTCACAGCAAACTATGGCGTATACCCGTCTTCATTAGCTCAGTCGGAGCTGAACAGTGGGACCTTTAAACACCATCCCATTTCATTTCATTTCATTACCCGGTGCAGTCAACAAGTAAGTAGTGAGATTATTATCTCTCATATTCTTGTTAAACTGGCGATGTGAATGGCTTGGTTTTGACATTGTTTGACGGATAACACAACGACATTATCAGCAGGATTTAAATATTTCAATAATCTTTAATCTAGTTACAGACCTCCATCGTAATACCTGAATTAAAATCATTTTTGGGTCTCGGAGCAGGTTCTGTTCATCTTTGTAAGAAGATTACATAAAGCCTTAAATAAATATAATTTTACTTCAACTGGCGGAAAAGACAACAAGTAAAAAATCGTTTTCAAAACTCGTCCAAACATACAAATTCTACAAAGAGAATTTAAGAATAAAAAACAAATATGGTACCAATCCCCAATCCAGATAACAGCGTCTTCAGGAATTGTGGTTAGTTATTTCTTTTTAAAAATAGGTTATGTCATTGAGATTTAAGTATGGCACTGATTCGACAACCTGCGGATCTCGGGTTCGCTCACGGTGTTGGCCGAGACAGTTTCACCGGGGTTTCCGGCGTGACGTCAAGGTCCGCTTTCTAGTCGTTCAGATGGGACGAAACACCGAGAAGGTTTCTCCGGGGTTTCCGACGTGAGGGATGGGGTTTGCTGACGACAAGGTCCCGTGTCTAGTCGTTCAGATTGGACGAAACACCGAGGTCCTGTGTACATGGGCCCGTAGCCAGCTCATAAAATTTGGTGGGGCTGGGGATGTGGCCGGCTAAGAACACTCCTAAGAAATCATTATTGTTGGAGAAATATTGGGGGGGGGGGCGAATAGAGTATTGGCGTGCAGGTGAACGAAGATATTCGAGATACGCTTGAATCGTTGTATTGTTGTATGCGACTAACCTCATGTGGGCATGTTCTCAAGACTAACCAGGACGTTTTACAACACCAGGCCAGGTTGTCGTTTAACGACTTAACCACATCTTCAAATCTAACTTGAACAACAAGGACTTACTTAATCAAGTTTATTTACAGCTTTCCTGATGTGACCTCTAACCTAGCCATTAAACAGGATCTTTGTCTTTCGCAAGAACAATTTTTACCGTTGACATTAACTTAATCCGACTAGAAACGGAAGGGAAAATATACGAGAAAATAGTTAGATCTTCACTTTGTGTATGCAACGTATGATAAAGGTCATCTTGGGACAATATTAAAATAGTGTGTTGTTTTTAGACCTTTTTCGGAAACTCGCCATTTCGCGCTAACGATGAATTAGTCGGCCATATGATTACAGAGGTACATACTCTTCAAAATGTGTTGGTATGAAAGTCTCTTGAAGACGATTTTATATTGGAAACTAGTATAGACCCAACATGTACTCCTTCACTAGCTGCCTAGCGGAACGAATTTTCCGAAACTGCAGTTTGAGCTTAGACGCCCTGGATCAAAATCAGAATTGCATAATTTTTAGAAACTCCTGTTGAAGTTCATCACCTCAGATTTCGGGCACTTTATTTTGAGGGATGGATAATTCCTATATTCACCAAACTATCTTATGAACAAAAATGTTATATCTTATGAACAAAACTTATAATGTTAGGTTTAAAATGTGCAGTTTTTGAGTACTCAACGCACTTTAAATAGCTAAGTCTCTAACTCAATATCATCCAAAATTTTCAACATTGAAAACACGAATTATTTGTCAATTTAAATCAACATTGATGCTGTAATCTTACCTGGAAAAGATGCGCTCTGATATCCAATATTTAAGAAAAAATAAACATTTTACCATTGGTACACGAAACGAATCGTGTACCATAATGCGTTTCAGCCCCAGTTTTAACAAGAGACTAGAGGGAAGCGGTTAAACACATTGCACCAGATCAAACGGTGTATGTAGACTGGAATAACCATACGCTAGAAATTTGCGTTCGATTTAGACTGCCGACTTATTTCGCCGAACATAACTGATTTGAAATTACAGTAAAAACGGAAGCCATTGAATAAAAAATCAGTTTATATACATTCATGTTTTGCGATCCACTTGTGTCAATTTCTAGGACCCAAGTGTTAGCGATTTAGCTACTTTAAAATAGTTTGTGAAATTCTTTGCTTCTTTTTCATATTTCCGACAAAGACATGCAATTAACTAAGGATAGTCGTGCAAATTATTATTCTAGCTCATCGAAGCGTGGTCAGTGTAAATATGCTTGCCGTGTTTTAATATAATAACAGATATTTGTTTTTCCATTCGCCTGCTTGTTAATAAGCCTTTTCTGACAAAATCGTGTACATCCTATTTTAACAGAGAGGGTGTTGTCTATTATTTCTCCCAGGTCAGTTTAGTACAACTAACACAGTAAGAGAGAGAGAGAGTGTGTTTAGTGTTCACTCGACACAAACTAGGTCATTACGCGACTAACATATGGTTCAACTTTATTTCAATAATTCGCTTGCACAGTGATCTTTAACAGTGGGAAGAAACCGGAGGACCCAGAGAAAACCCACGAGGTTGGACAGGCGACCCCATTCTTTGTCACGTACAACTAGGGATTCGAAACCGCGCCAGTTGACTCAATGACAGACTTTATAATACAGCACACTCGTGATAACCATTCGGCCGTCCAACCCACCATCACAATTAATCTTCTATATCCTTTATCATCGTTGAGTATTAGAGGTAGCTCCCAGTAGAAATACTTCTGTAGATGATCTCCGTTTGCTTGAATAAACGGATTCCATGTCTTAACACCCGAGAAGGCAGACTAAATCAGCTCTCGAACAGAGAGATAGAGAGAGAAACAACTAGGTAATTTCGGGACTAACATAATATTGTTTTTAATTTTATTTCAATAATTCGCTTGCGCGTAGGGGTCTTTAGCAGTGGGAGGAAACCGGAGTGCCCGGAGGAAACCCACGAGGTTGAGAAGGCGCCCCTATCTCCATGCCACATACGCTCACACCAGGTCTCGAAACCACAGCCGCAAGCCAGGGGTGACCGGCCAGCTAGAGGTTGAAGCGCGGCACTCTAGACCACTTGGCCATGCCAACCCCCAGCTCTCGAACAAAGAGATCTTCACATTAGTGTCCACAATTGTTAACAAATCATGCTCTATCTGACAGAAACAATAACATAAAATTCCACAACTGCGGAATACACGAAAATACAATACCAGAGCTTTTTTATGAGTGTTTATGGTCAACTAAACAAGGTAAAATACTAATGAAAGTGACCCTGTCCGTCCAACTGAACAAGATATACCACTCACAACAAGGTAGCCAAAACATTTTAGGTATGTACTCTACTGGGAACAGCCTTCTGTACATAATTTACACAACTAAATAGTAAATAAATAAATAAAATATATTTATATTTACATCTTTCCTACATTAGTGTAGTTGGGTAAATGTTTAATACGTCGTGATAATCCGCATGGGGAGTTGGATATCCGAATGGTTAGCACGTGCGCGGTGTATCATAAGGTCATTCATTGAGTCAACTGGGGTGGTTTCGATACCCCGGTTGTACGTGATAAGGTGTAGGGTCGCCTGTCCGATCTGGTGGGGATTTTTTGGGGTCCTCCGGTTTCCTCCAACTGCTAAAGACCCCTCCGCGCAAGCGAATTATTGAAATAAAATTGAATCATATGTTAGTCCAGAAATGATCTAGTTTGCGTCCAGCGAGTGTTAATTCAGTAGCCTATGTTTTAAAAGATCTTAATCTACCTTATAGAGCGGGAGCCAATGGGGTCAACTTAGCTGAAAAATGTACCAATTTTCTCCATTGTGTGCATATTTTGTATCATCAGAATGTAAGCCTGTCAGATATATGGTGGTGGGTGTGGTATTCCACGCCCAAAAGGCCATGCTCCTCAACTACGCTAGATTAGCTCACAAGAGTACATTTGTGATACGTTTTCAAACAACGTAAACCTGTCAGTCTTCATCTGTATTATGCTGTACCCCGATAAAACCAAAATAATTTATAGGTGAAATTTACCTTTCTTTATCAAGTGTAGCACATGGGCCATTCATTGTATAGAGCTCTAAAGGAACTGGAATTGATTATCAGGTCACCCAACGAAAAAAATGACCAGAAATCTTAAACAGATTACGTGTCCAGATGAGCAGTTTTGACGTTCACGTCCAAACAACCCAATTAAGCTTTTGGAGCATGGTAAATGCACCACTCCCCTATATTTTGACACTTTATGAGACTCTGTTAAAATCGGGATAAAATCGGGATATCCCCTTTAAAGAAAGACTTTAAGTACCAGATGCGGCAGAATTTGGGTATTTGGAGACACCTGCTTATTTCAATTACCATATTGGAGCTTAAATGACACGCATTCTGGATGATGTGAGGGATTAGGCAATGAAACGGTCTGTTTTTGGCGTGTGTTACACGGAACTGCGGTAACCCACACGAAACATCAACGCTGTTCAAATGTTAATCAAATGTCTGACGTATTATGGTCAAAAAGCGCTCGTATGACAGGACCCCCCCCCCCCACCATTACAAAAAAAGCGAAACGAAATATGGATGTATATATCAGATTGATTAAACATTGAAACAAGATTTGTTAACAGTAATTGTGAGCTCTGCTGTACTCCCAGTCATTGAAAACACAATGCCTAATGCGTGAATGTTTCTGGTAAACGTTTTTCTTGGGCTTTCCTGTCTTATGGCCCATATGCGAAATTTGTCATGGGGCTCTTTTTGTGGAGTTCTGGGTTTGAATCCAATATCAGTTCTCGGTAATGAACTTTGTTCCTGCAAACACTTGTCTTTCTTCACGATTGTAAGCAGCACCATGTCACATGTTTTGTACGGGCATTGCCTATACAATCTGGCCCTTTAAATGCAGATCAAAATTTATCAAGCCTTACACAAGAACAGGGCTATTGGTATGCAGATCAAAATTTATCACGCCTTACACAAGAACAGGGCTATTGACATGCTGGATTGGGGGGGGGGACTTCACGGGTAGCCGTCGCCAGACACTTTAATGTCCACCCATCGACAATTGCTCGGTCAGATATCGCTTCTACGCCACTGGAAGAGTTGACGATCAACCCAGACCTGAAGCGCCACCTGTAACAACCACTGCTCAAGATCACCACATCCGACTGCAGCATCTGCGCAACAGGTTCCAGTCAGCCACTTGCTACTGCCGGGGGAACTGTTGGAACACGGCAACGTCAGATCAGCCCTCAAACAGTCCGAAGGCGTCTGGCTGCTTTTGGGTTACGCATCGCCATCCACTTGCCAGACAGCAATGGGCCGGAAATCAGGGGAATCTACACAACTCACCATGGCGAACACCTTTTTGGATGAACTTGGACGACGAGTTTTAACTCAGGCCGTGCTACCACGAACTGTTGCAGAGTTGGCACAGGCACTCCAAACCACCGGCAAACAATCCCACAGCTTGTAGAGAGAGATATGTGTCTGTCCATGCCAAGACAACTTCAGACATTGATGGAGATACACAATATTGACTTCAGCGGACCCATGTTTTGTTTCATTGTTCTCTGACGTTTCGGTTTTGTGCATTTGTAGTGAATTCTTTCATGAAATTATCCACAGATGCTTGTTATCTCGATTTTGTCAATTGTTATGTGCTTTTGGTAAAAGCTGTTGCAGTAAATAAACTTTGAATTTGGCATTGCGTTTTTAATGGATTTGTGAGTGTATGTTGATTACTAGTTTAGCTCTGAACGTAGGTCTCATTACACTCGCCAGTACTACGTTCAGGTCCCGTGCCATTCAATACATGTCGAAACTGGAATCTACCCTGGTCAATTTTACTGGGCAACTTTTTACTGCTAAACGGCCGCGTGTTCGTCCATGTGAACGCCTGAATAATGTAAATGAACATCTTAGTGAGAAATTAAGACCTTGCTCACCTCGCTAGAACCAGTATGACCGACACAACACGCTGTTACCCTATCCATGGCATCGGCCAAGTCGTCTAAAAGACGGAGACGTATTTTGTAACAGCGTGTTACAAAAGTACTGGCGAGTGTAATGAGACCTACGTTCAGAGCTGAACTAGTTGATTACCAAATGAGCTTCTTAGCCCCCCCCCCCCGTTCAGAACAGTAGGACATTAAATCCCATTCCACTTCCAGTTACCTCCCTTCGCTAAATGGGGGTGGGAGTGGATCATAAAGCCTGTCATTGAGTCAACTGGCGTGGTTTCGAATCCCCGGTTGTTAGTGACAAGGAGTAGAGTCGCTTGTCCAGCCTCGTGGGTTTTCTCCGGGTCCTCCGGTTTCCTTCCGATGCTAAAGACCCCTGTGCGCCAGCGATTTATTGAAATAAAATAAAACCATGTGTTAGTCCCGAAATGACATAGTTTTTGTCGAGTGGACGTTAAACCGCATTTCCCCCTCTCTCTCCCTTCGCTAAGTTGTTTGTCCCAGGGCCCAGAGGTCCCCATCGCGGGCCCAGTCCTGAATAAGTTACGTTTATAAGAAGAAATTGAATTATATAAAAGATTTTATTTATTGATTTGAGTACACGATGAAGATTAAACAAACCAGTACTATCTCAAATCACTGAATCTTCAATGGCCAGCAGTGTATGCCAGTTATCAATTATAGGGGATAAATTGCCACTAATAATGCCCGACAAGTCCAATTCCTGGGTTCAATGTCCAACAATGCCAAATTGTTCAGACCCTTCTGCCTCATGAAAATAGTTATTTGAAAGGATAGAACGACAGCGTAAATAACATAAATAAAATAAAGTAAATACAATTGGTACTTTTTTTACTAGGACGTTCATATAAATTTTATAGCAGTTAAAAAAATAAAACTCTGCATTTTAACTTTCTATGGGGGTCAATATACCCATTAGCAGCAGAAGAACACAAAAGTGAACTAAAAATACACAATTTCCTCCGAACTTTCACGAATACACGCCATTTTGGTAGTACGGTGATAATGGGATATGGACACAACGGCCTTAAACCAAAACGACCAACAACTTTTACAAATTATGTACAAATTAGATATGTAATAAATCATCTCAACCAACCATGCAGCCAATATATAGTCGTTGTGTTTAATAACTCACATCACCTCCGTGGCCGGGACTGACAAAATTGCGACGTGACTGACTTCTGCGTCACTCGATTTCTATTCCGTCAATTCGGGACGTTCCGGGCTGACAATCGAGCATCCCCAATAAGTTTAAGACGGGATATATTCGTATATATATGAATCAACGGGGAGAATACAAACCTAGATGCGAGTTATCTGTGCAGTGTACGAACGAATATACGTGAAGGATTTTATGTACACAATAGAGTCAATGGGTGATCTTATTGCTAATATTAACTTGCCTTAGTAAGAATTAATAATATGTCCACGATTTGTTGTGTCGATGAAGGGGTGATCAATGAACAATATTTAGCACGAGGTCAAAATTCCTTAGATGTGGTCCTGTGAAGTTTATCACCAAACAGACAAATTAAATTCATCCGCGTGTCTTGCGCACTGTAAACCATACTAGGTGCCGGAAAGCCACTGCCCGATCAAATTTATGCCCTACCTGGTGCTTATTCTTCAACAACCTGGTTGGTGCAGAAAGGTATGATGTTAAATCCCATTTCATTTTTTATTGAGCAAGGTAACAACAGAATAGAATATGTCCCCCCCCTATATTGTCAGAGTGGCTAAGTGGGTAAGACGTTGGCTCGCTAGCCTAGGGGTCGCGTGCTCGATTCCTGTATTGGCCAACAAAGTTCATCGGGATTTTAGGACGTGGTATCTCTTGTCAGTGGTACAGGACGGAGGGCCTGACAAGGAAATCTGTCTAGTTGTTCGGATGTGTGTCTGAGAGGGAGAGAGAGAGAGGGAGAAATGGGGTTTAACGTCCACTCAACACAAACTAGGTCATTTCGGGACTAACATATGGTTTAATTTTATTTCAATAATTCGCATGCGCGTAGGGGTCTTTAGCAGTGGGAGGAAACCGGAGTGCCCGGAGGAAACCCACGAGGTTGAGAAGGCGCCCCTATCTCCATGCCACATACGCTCACACCAGGGCTTGAAACCACAGCCGCAAGCCAGAGGTGACCGGCCAGCTAGAGGTCGAAGCGCGGCTCTCTAGACCACTAGGCCATCCCAACCCCCATGTGTCTGAGAGAGAGAGAGAGAGAGAGAGAGAGAGAGATGGGGTTTAACGTCCACTCGACACAAACTAGGTCATTTCGGGACTATCACAATAGTTCAATTTTACTTCAATAAGTCGCTTGCTCGTAGGGGTCTTTAGCAGTGGGAGGGAACTGGAGGTTGGACAGGCGACCCTACTCTTTGTCACGTACAATCGGAATTCGAAACAACTCAATGGCAGGCTTTATGATACAGCACGCACGTGCTAACCAGTAGGCCATCCAACCTCCCGCACGTAAAGGAACCCTTCGCAGTATAATTCGATATAAGAGTAAAATTTCCTCCATAGCGCGCTGAATGGGTATGCCCGTCTTCATTAGCCCAGTATAGGAACAGAACAGTAGGACGTTAAACCCCATTCTATTTCATTTCATTTATATACTTTGGCTTGTATGTGACCAAGAGTTACAGTTAAGATATAGCTTGTCGTGAGTGGTTCAGTATTACAGCCATTTCCTATATTTGGTTTTGGACAGCTGCTGCTAAAGCTGAAATAAATACACGTAACATTGCTTTATAATTGTTTTTTCTCGGCTATAAAACGAAACAACGACATTTTCTGGAATGCTTAAAAGCTCAATACCACTCTTGTTGTAAATGAATAATATGTCCCAATCTTTATTCTGGTAAACAAATTGTATTATTTTACAATATTCCAATTAATTGATGATACAAATTTCATCTTAACACACCTAATTTGAAAATAATAGAAAAATACAACTATATGATTTGAAAAGGTTAACGTAAACCTTTTCAAATGTGACATGGATTTTAAAATATTTTCGAACCCTTTGGACAAGTAAAATAGGATGTAATGGATAATTTACACAACAGGTAGGATACTACTTACACAGCTAATACTTAGAATAAGGCTATTATTAATTTTCTGGATCACCAAGCCAGCAAGAGTGTTATTGTCCCTTAAAAACGCACAATCGGCAAATTTGTCGAATTGTCTGCGATATCACCTCGGTGGAAGCGGACGTTAAATAAAGCTATTTCACACACAAAATTTGTCGAATAAATTTGAAAAATGTACAGTTTGTATTAGATGACAAGAAATCAATTTACATGTTACCTGCCACTAGTTTCATATAGATTACACGAACCCAATAACATAACGCGTGCATCAAACTTAAAAACAAAGCAACGATCCGTTTATATTTTTTGATCAACACGGTTCTAAGTACATACACCATTGAAGTAAAAATCGGTTAAAAGCCCATATTTACGATTTTTCCATGATTTGAAGTCTGTGTTTAGTTAACTGCTATGTAAGGGTAAAAGTTATTTCGGAAATCGATTTGCTTTTTTTTTTGTATTTTTTAAAATCCATACAGTGTATATGGAACACAGCTACTAGAGTATTTTAAGACGATGTTTCGAAGAGTACTCTCTCAAAGTTATCAAGTTAATATAGAAATACATTCGTGTTTAAAGTACAGATATGAGGCAAATACAGAAAAAGTTTTGAATAACCAAAACCATACATGACAATAATATCAAAGGTCTGTGATACAACAGTTGAAATGTACAATGAACGGACAAAGGGAGTTGATTAACAAGATGATCCATAGCCACCGAGGAAGTGAAAGGGGGTTTAACGCTCTAGTCCTGGGATGATGAAGACGGGCATACGCCATATGAGGTGTTATTAGAGCAGTTTTGTCCGGGGGCGGTGCTTAGGCATACGGTTATCGAATTCCAAAGGCTAGGGGATATTTTACGTGCACACCAATGTGTACGCAGGATCTCGATTGTTTGTCCCATCCGAACGACTAGACAGCTGTCATTGTCAATAGGGGGATTAGCTGCCAGGGTGATGTACCACGGCTGGGTTAGTGGTGGGTCGGCGGTCGACATAGGCTGCCTGATTCCTTTATCAAGGGGATGTTTAGTTTCACCAATGTATGTGCTGTCACAGTGCCATGGGGGCATGTCTCTTGTTGTTGGGGCGGGAGGGAGCTTACTTTGGGAAAGGGTCGGGAGTAGATAACATTAAGGTCTATCATTGAGTCAACTGGTGTGGTTTCGATTAGTCGGTTGTACGTGACAAACAGGGGCGGATTGGAGCTCCCGTGTCGGAGCCCTGAGGGGTGGGGTGGGGTCCGGGGGCTCTCCCCTGTACATTTTTGAAAAATGAACCCCAAATATACGATTTGGTGCAATATCTGATTATAATCTCTGTCAAATAATATATTTAACTGGTTGTAAAATGGGACTAGTTGAGAAAATTTTGGCCATTGGATTAACCAGTTAGAAATATTGAATCAGCAGGAATATTTTCATTGAAAAATGTCCCATTTTTGTTGCCGGGAGCGCTAGTTGATTTCTCTTGTGATGGAAGGCCACGAAACACATTGGTACAGAGTGACGAAAATGAAAATCATAAAAGCTGCTTTTTAATTTCGGATTCTCGCCTATCCCCACAAACAGGGTGCAGGTGACTTAATAATTAATCGGGTGAATCCGATGAAATTTTCGGTTGAATTTCGCATCCCCATTGCAGGATTCCGAATTCTGACCCACACTCAGCACACCCGGTCCAGCAAGTCTATTATACCAACCCATTCCAGACTCCAGTGATGGCGTGGCGGCCCGTTAAAGCCACCGGCCACATACAATATGATCATCATGGCTCCATGGTCGGTCCAATACCCCCTCTCCCATATAATGTTCAGCAGAAAAAAGGTTGTTTTTTTAGATGAATTGAACAATTTTTTTTTTTTTTTTCATTTTTTGTCCGACCGGCCCTTCGAGCGATCGTCCGACCGGCCCGCCCCTGGTGACAAGGTATAGGTTCCTTAGTCCAACCTCGAGGGTTTTTCCCGGGTCCTCCGGTTTCCTCAAACTAATAAGGTCCTGAAATGACCTAGTTTGTGTCAAGTGAACGTAAAACCCCATCTTCCCCCTCTCTCTCATCGTTGGTTTTCATTAGGGTTTGTCCTTTGCACAAGGTAACTTGCGGTCAACAGCAACCAGTGTTCGAATTATTTACGTCACGATTTGTTCAAGGAACACCGCCTAAATGCGAGACATGTCACCTACAGTGTACTTTTCAGTGGTAGTATCTGTTTTCCTGGCATTTATTCTCCAATATAAACCATTCGAATTCAACATTTCACACAAAAACGCTAGGACGAGAAAAGTCAATCGGGATTTGAAATGAATTGCTGGTAACTGCACATGATAAGCAAAAATATTAAATTTTAAAACAGGACAAACCTGGAAATAGAACCTCGAATTGTGGTTAAAATTTAGAATAATTCCGTCATTGATGCCTAATCCATGTAAAGTCTTAAGAGAAAAACACAATTAAAGATACATTAGTTAAGAGTTGGCCATTCTTGCTATAATAATTCACATTTAGATTCTAAAGAAAGAAAATATCGACCATTTCAGTCAAATTACTTCATTCTAAGCCAAATTAACACTGTTTATTGTTTTGACAAGATGTCTTCATAGTGGTATATTCGCAACTCAGCGTCGCTTTCCCATTTTTAAGTTAATTTTTTAAATGGGCAAATCCGTTCTAATCTGTTAAGATCACGTGTATCTGATGTCATCGAGAGTTGATTATAGTTTTGTTTTGTAATTAAGAGTTTAAATAACATTTCAGGCCTAAAGCAATAGGCTGGTTTTCTTCTTCCGTGGCTAAATGGGTAAGACGCTGGTTCGCTAGCCTGGAGGTTGAGTGATCGATCCCTGCAATGATCCAGATTTACCGGCGTGGTTCCCTCTTGTCAGTGATGCAAGACGGGGGGGGCTTGACAAGGACAGTTGTCTAGTCGTTCGGATGGGACGAAAAACCGAGGTATCGTGTACACATTGGTGTGCACGTAAAACACCCCTTGGCCGTTGGAATTCGATATAAGAGTAGGCCGTAGCGCCGCTTCCCGGGCAAAATTTACCCTCATAGCACACTGTGAGGCGTATGCCCGTCTTCATTAGCCCAGTTTAGGAGTAGGACGTTAAACCCCATTTCATTTCATTTCCCCTTGCATAATGTATGTTTAAGCGCAGGGTATTATAAAGATTTGCCCAAATCTGTTATACATCGGTAAATACGCAACAAGAACACGACGAATATCTATAAATATGATTAAGCACACAAAAACAATTCTATTATAAAATTTTTAACGGTGGAATATTTCTTTTGTTGTACATGTTTGTTTCTTATGTTGTGTCCTCAATAACCGATTGTGTTTTTAATACATTTAAAAGTTGACAGATATTTGCTAGTTTGCTAGATGCTTAAACAACACATTCAATAGGTTTATCAAATTGTTTTTGAAGGGTTCCCGGTCGATTTTTTCGCGTGTGGAAAGTTTGGAACCTAAAAAGACATAATGTCCTTTGTTTGTCTTATCTTTGATTTTAGTTTACTTTCTGTCATTAGATTTTTAGGTTCATTTTTTTCCCTCTTCGTAAATTTGTTAATACTGACATTGTTGGAATGAGTAGATCTTAGGGGGTCTATTTATCGGTGTACACGTCTGTTCTTGGCGTGAAAAAAAGAGGTCTTAAAACATTAACAAACAAAGTACATTGTTTAATGGAAACGGTATAGAGGAATCTAGCCCCCTATTTAAACAACCGGAACCGGTTTGAATAAATTGCTTATCGTTAAACAAAGGCAATTTCTCAAGATTTTCGATTACTTTATTTTGGCACCATAGTTGTACCTAATCACCGAGCAAATTACCTGTTCGGGTTGAGCTTTGTTTGTTCTCGAGTCCGGTACATAACTTTGTTTGTCAACAGCAAAGCGTCAATCATCAATAAATGATTGGCTGTGCCAAACCTCCGGTATTTAAGCAGTCGAAGCTTTTGCCGGGTTACAGTTCTAAACCTATCGATCAGCCAGAACAGACTCTACGTCTTTTCATATTAGAAACGGCTGTGCCCGCTTCAAGCAATTTATACTCAGTGGACTTCATATCACCATTCATCGTTTGTTGATACCGCTTTCCAGTATTCAGGATAAATTAGAATTTTGTTTTGAACATTTTATTTAAGTTTTTATTTTGCCTTATAGCAATAATAAGTTTGAGTCTGTTCAAGTTGAGAAGATTTAACAGGGACCGGGGGCCTTGAGGAGGAGTAATACATCAGAGAGGACAGTGGTTTGATTCGTCGGGGAAGTGGCTTTAAAGACTATTCATGAGGATTTGAGATTGAAAACTGTGGAGAAAGGATTTCGCGTTTCTGTTCGCAGATATCGGTGCAAATTGAGAATTGTTCACCTGATATTGTGAAGGAAGAAACTGCAAAAATATTTGTGAATACAAAAACTAATTAACTTTGTATAATCATTCAGAATGTTGACTTTAAAAATGTTTTCGATTACGGTAGTATTTGCCGTGGTCATGTTGAAACTGACAGTCGCAGGAAACTGTGGTGGTGTTCAGAATAAATATGTCTGTCATCCATCGAATCCAACAATTTTTCAGATCTGCATTGGGGACCAAATGTATACTATGCGATGTCCTGGAGGACTTCATTTTAATTCCAGAACTCAAACCTGTGACTGGCCGAAAAATGCCTTTTGTGGAGAACTACGCCAGCCCAAGAAGTCAGTCGGACAACCCCAGCAGAAAACACGAAATCCTTACTTGCCACCATTTCAATCCAGATCTAAATCTACCAATTCCGTAACTAGAAGATCGCGGGGAAAATCAGGAATTAATTCCGTCGCCGCGGCGAGAGGCCCAAGATACAATGCTCGAAATCAGGTCTTCGAGAAAGCCACCCGTACGAAAATCCACAGAAAGAAAAGTCGGAGTGGGTATACGAAATCAAGGTTACGAGTACAGCCAACAGCCAGTGCTATGAGAAATAACAGAATGGTAAGAAAGAGTCACACAAAACAACCTAAGAATAAATGGAATTTAGTACACCACCCATGGTGGGCTGCTAAATCACCAGCTACCAGACCATCTCACCTGTCAACAATAGCAGGACCCGTCCAACCAACCCAGCTCCCACAACAACCTATTGCGTTGAACGAGGCTCCTGTCAGGCCAGGTCATGATGCTTCAAGATATACTCCTAGAAAGCCAGACCTGCGCTACGCCCCCAGAGCACCCAACTCGGCCGCCAACCGTCAGCCACCTAAGCCCCCGGTCCCTACAACTACTGTTAGTTCACGAACAACTAAATACAAGCCAAGAAAAACAGGTAAGTTCAATTATTACATTACAACAGATAATAAAACAGTATTAAATAGCTTCCGCCGAATTTTGACACCTGAACAGAATCGCAAACATGTGCAATTCTGGTCCCAATTCTGATCTCCTTTTCTATATAAATCGTCCTACCAAAACACGTGACACTGTTCCTTACAAGGCCCTCCTCATGTCACCAGATTAAACCAGGTTGGAAAATCCCAAGGAACTATCTCGTCCAACACCGAGATCCAACCTGGGATTTTCTGGAAATAATCTAGGGCCAGAATAAAGGTTAAATACGGAGTTTAAAATCACATACCGTCAAACGTACTTTTGTGTAAAACATGTTGGTCCATGTCATTTCATGCAATTCAATCAATTTCAACTCAAATTGCTTTATTTTTATATCCCCCCCACTCCCCAACTACCTCACCCTACATGACCAACAAAAACAAACGTTAAGTGGCCATTTAAAACTTGTGTTGTGGATAAATAAGTGCACTTGAGTTTTTTTAGTTTAGTTCTTTTGTATTGATATTGTTTATCGAAGTCAAAAAAAATTATTTGACTCTTTCTGGTTTAGCATTAGGTCAAATATATAACAGTTTTAAAACATACGCAGTGCAAAAAGTTGACATACTGTAGACATAGATATATTAGTTACTCATCGAAATAAATACGAATTTGGTTGAAGAATACATTATGCATTATGAGTTCCTTTAGGAGCGGTCACTGATCGGGCGATGTCCGCTGACCGTTCCTATCCGTCTCAATTTGAACATACCGCTCTTCCCCACCTCTGTTACCGACGCGTTCTCACCGTGATTCTTCTTTGTTCGCCAAATGAAAACATTTCTTGCCACATCTGACACAAATTTCTAATACTTGAAAATAATGTTGAATTATTAAACATTTGTGTCAGATGTGGCGAAAAATAAAAGAAGAATCACGGTGAAAAATAGTCGGTAATGTTTCCAAACTAGCATTATATAGAAAAGAGGTAGGGAAGAGCGGTATATATATATTGCAGCTCAGGGGCGGATCCAGGGGAGAGGAGAGGGGGTCCAAACCCCACCCTGCTAAGCTAAATAAAAATTATTTGAATGCCTTCCATCGATGATCATATATCTTTATTAAAATTACCGTCAAACGGGGTGTTAGAGTTCTCTCTTTTAAAAGCTCAATATGTATGTATGCCTACGTAGAGATGACGATGGCATCATGCATTGCCAACTGACAGATTTTCTTAACCGGAGCCTGCCCCTCCCCCTCCTGCAATAATTCCTGGACAGGTATAGCAGCGGACATCGTCCGATCAGAGACCTCTCCTAAAGGAAGTGGGGGAAATGGGGTTTAACGTCCACTCGACACAAACTAGGTCATTTCGGGACTAACATATGGTTCAATTTTATTTCAATAATTAGCTTGCGCGTGGGTGTCTTTAGCAATGGGAGGAAACCAGAGGACCCGGAGAAGACCCACGAGGTTAGACAGACAACCCTACTCTTTGTCACGTACAACCGGGGATTCGAAACGACATTCAGCCACCCACCTCCACACCACCCGAGTTCCTAAAGGAACTAATTAATTAAATATTAGAATTTCATAACGAAGGAATAAAATGAATTTAATATGATGAAGTTTTATCATGAATTAAGACATCATTAATACAGTAGTTATCATAAAGTACTCATAAAATATGTTACAATGTCACAGAAAGAATGTGCGAAAATATCTGGTTGGCAGGTGAACAGAGGCGGATCAGTGAGTTGGACGATGGCTCGATATTAGAGGTCCTGTGTTCGATCTCCTGTGTTGACCGGTAAAGCTTATCTGTCCTCGCAACATTTCCCCTCATAGTAAACTGTATGGCGCATGCCCGTCTGTATCAGCCTAGTCGGGGCACAACAGTAGGACATTAAACACGATTTTATTTTATTTCTCGTTGGCGCTTTAGTTAGTCAATACATGTTGTTGACACGCTAAAGACATGTCTAAACAGGGTTTCCGTCTGTCAAGATTAAAGTTTCACCCATAGTCAAATTCAAACAGATACAAACAAAATATGTCCAAACAAACGTCCATTTTAAGTACAACACAACAAGAGGCCGTGGTTACTTTGTTTGAATTCTTGTGGTGCGCGTCACATTTATGGCATTATGGTTGTGGGATCGAAAATATTGCTGGTAATTCCCCGATTTTGTTATAATATTATTTTCTCTTTGTAACAAGAAAAATGTAAACCTTGGTGACGGAGGCAGAGCCCTGCGCCCACCAAAAACACCTTTATCCAATGTAATTTAAAATCATATACGTGTATGTAACCATATACATGCTTCAGGATCCACCCTTTCTCATCCCGATCGATGCTAAGAAGCAATTATTGTACCTATCGCGTTATTCGTTGATAATTTTCTAAATATTTTATGGGGGAAGCACCCCCCCCCCCCCCACACACACACACCATATCCCGGCCACTGGAAAATTAAATCATGTTACCATGTCAATGATGAAATTCCCCATAGGATGAGCTCACCTAAGTAATGTACAATAAATGTAAAGGGAAATTGATTTATATCAACTTTTCTCTTAATGGAAATTGATATTTGATAAACTAATGGGTGAGTATTTAATTTGGAAAAATTTATGGAGTAACTGATAATGCGAACTAGTTGAAACTTATATTTTCCGGTATGTTTAGGATTTTAAAAAGACTGAGGTAGTTTGCACTGTTTAACTTTTCAACTAATCTCTCATATAAACTTTCTACGGTATTGACATAACTTCCGGCACTATCTGCTTTTCAACTGAAATAGGTTTATTCCGCGCCCAGGAAGAGAGGCGGGGGCTTTAGACTACCCAATTAAATATTTTATATTAAAATATTAAATATATGGTTTTTCTACTTTCAGGAAAATGTGACCCAACCACGTGCCAACTGCCAGATTGCCGATGCGTTGGTACCGATATCCCTGGCAATATTTCAATGTCTGAAACGCCTATGATGGTGATGCTTACATTTGATGATAGCGTTAATATTGGTAACAACGACTACTATCTCAAACTATTCAATGATAAATTGAGGAATCCCAACGATTGTCCTCACAGAGGAACCTTTTTTGTATCCGGTGACGCAACGCAATACCACTACGTTCGAGATCTGTACAAGAAGGGTAACGAGATCGCATCCCATAGTATCTCCCACAGATCACCAACAACGTGGTGGGCCCATGCTGGTTATGACGGCTACGTCAAAGAGATTGAGGGAATGAGCAAACGGTTAGCTAGAGAAGGTAAACTACCGAGAGAAGATATTAAAGGAATGAGGGTGCCTTTTCTGCAAGTTGGAGGTGATAGTCAATATCAAATGTTAGAAGACTATGGATATTTGTGGGATTCTTCCATGGTTACTGGACACTTATTCAAAAATTTGAAACCTTCTATCTGGCCTTTTACTTTAGATTATGCTCCAAATTCTGAAACCTGCAGCCTTACCCCTTGTCCAACAAAATCATACCCAGGCTTGTGGGAAGTTCCTTTAGTACGATGGTACGGCAATAACAAGATGGCCTGTGCTATGCCCGATGGATGCACGGTCGGTCCGGGAAGAAAGGGGACTCTGAAATATTTGATGGACAACTTCAACAGACAATATAAATCTAACAAAGCCCCTCTTGGGATCTTCCTCCATGCTTCCTGGTTCAGGCGAAAGTCTGGAAATCTTGAAGGTATGCTCGACTTTTTGGAACAGCTCACTCATATGCCAGATGTCTACGTTCTTACAGTGAGCCAAGTTATAGACTGGATTCAACACCCCAAACCATTAGATCGCGTATCTGAACTTAAATCGTGGAAATGCTGAAGTACTTAAAAAAACTTTAGAAACTTTTTACTAAACGGGTTTTCATTAGAACTATAAATATATTTTTGATTTCTTATAATCTTGGATCAAAATTAGTAAATGGAAATGTTTCCGTTTTTTGTAAACCAATGTTGGAACAGTTGCAAATGAACTTAGATTACAAGGTATGAAAACAGCGCCGATACCGTTTGGTTGGACTTCGATGAAAGATACGAGACGTGCCGAGTATATTTCTGAAAATGAATCCGGCCATCTGAAGACTCGCTGCCTATACAAAAAGACCAGTTAGAAGAGGCTGTCTTGAAATAAGGGATGCTGTCGAGAAGATTTGGGAGGAAGACGAAGATGAAATCGTCAACAACAAGAAGAAGATTTGTGATATATATAGTGTTTTGTTTTAAATATTTATCTGTGTGCTTTTTATTTCAGATATATTTGTTTTCGTGTGCCGTGTAACTTTTTATACCAATGTGTATATATAGAAGTAAATATCGAGAATTGTGTTCAGAATAACTACACGTCTCCTCCGTGGCTGTCGTAGCTATATTTTATGTTATTGTAGCATGCGTGTGACATTGTTATCTACACAGATGTCCCATCAGACTTTTAGTAACGTAAACGGGTCTAATAGATCGCTAAAGATTTATAGAAAGACCACGCAAACTGATTGGTACCGGTAAAGAACTACACTCGCTGAAGAAGAAGCAGAATGAGCCTTTTATCCGAGAAGATCGTGTAGTTCCGGGCGGCTACCGTCTTTTACAACCATTTTACATAATGCATGCTTTATTTATATTATATTATATTCGTGTTAGAGTTAACAACGAGTTGATAATAACTAACTTTGCATGACTCTAGGAAATGGTGTTAAAATAATTTTGAAATATCAGATATTCTCCGCTAAAGTCTTTGCACATGAATCAGTTTTTATATCTCTCGAGTGACATTTTTGCCAGTATTTTTTTTACATACAAAACGTTGTACAACTCCATTATTTTAGGGGGCATAATTTCCATATGATGTCGCATGTCATTGTTTTCCAAGATCTTGTCAATGTCCTATCCAAAAAAAAAAAAAAAAAAAAAAAAATACATATCTTGAACCGGTTCACAAAATTCGGCTATTGTGCAAAAACTTTAAATAATGGCCCTGTTCGTTTTGTATTCTCGACTTTATTTATGTTTACTTTTGTTTGTCTTTCCGGTTTTTTGAATCTGATATTTCTTGACTATTCTCTATTTGGATTGTTAGTTAGTCCTAAAATAAGGTTCAATGGTGATATCGTACGTTAAAGAAATATTAACCGCATGCATGTCCACGGATGATTTGACGCCAATATAGCTGAGTAGTATATGGGTCATAATAGGCCTGTTAGAAGTGATGATAGACTATTCGACATACGTATCACCATTTCAAGAAAGCACTGAAATTTAAGGATGTAATCGATAGGGTACGAAATGTTACAATGAGCTCAAAATAACGGACCACAATCCCGAACTTTGAAAGGCCCATAATGGAGACTCTTTGAGAAATAAATAGACTCTGATTTGGTCTTTTCTTAGTTTGGTGATTTGTGTCTGAAGTTTTAATCATGATTGTGTCCTCGCTGAATCCGAATGAATTCCTATGCTTTCTCGAACTTGAACCGAACACGAATGTTTGCATCAGTTGGAGAAACTATGTGGTAGAAATATGGGCTTTTGGGCACGTGAATTGTTAATATAGGCTCTGAATTGCTCACGCTCCATTGAAACGGTAAAAAGCAAACACACATCAATATACATATTATATATATATAAATATAGTACCGATAGCATTAAGCATCTTACTGCCACATTTAAAAATTGCGCAGGTTGTTTGAAATATATATCTTTTGCGCTGGAGAATGTTGAAGTAATTGAATTATGTCTGTCGGTTTAGGGTGTAGACTAATACAACCAGCGAGAATAGGGAATGTTTTTGATTGATTAGTGCATGGTCGAGGATTGGTAACTGGGTGATCGGAATCAAATTTAAAATTTGCATATTTTCTTAACAAATATTTTAGTTTGAAGATAACATATTGCTGTTTATTTCTTTTTTAAAAAATGTGGATTTCTTTTTATGTATATTATTTTTATTTAAGCAAATTAACGAACTATCATTTTTAATTATTATCCTACTATCAATTTTGATCCCTAGTTTTTAAATGTAAGTTTTCTATATTATGTTTGTCGACAAAATAATAGATCTTTTGTAAGCATTTTTAATTTTGTTTTATATTTGAAGTTTGGTTTTTAAAGGTGAGTAAAGAATTATTTTAGTAGTCTATTATTGCTTCATTAAAGCATGGCTTATATAGAATATAATATTTGGACGGTAGGCTTTTTAAAATTAAGCATAGTTTTAGCGTAGTTTAAGAATTTCAAATTTTAACAGTTACTAAAGTTCACAAAGTTATATTCCAGCGTAGTTTTAAAATTTTAAGATTTCAACAGACCTTACAGATAACAAAGGTAGGTTGCAGTGTCGTAGTTTTAGAACTTTTCAATTTCAGTAGTCAATAGTTTTTAAAAGGTAAGTGAAAATGTTTTTTTAGTGTTTCCCCCCCATGATCATTGCTGATTCAAGAATGATTTTAGATTATACAGAACCCATTTAGGATTGGACCAAAAAATGGGGACAAAATGTTTTAAATAGAAGTGTATATACTTTGTGCACAGTAAGTTAAACTTTAGTAATTTGTAGTAGTTAACGTATTGAAAGAAAATGAAAAGAAATGGGGTTTAACCTCCTACTGTTCTGCTCCGACTGGGAGAAAGAAAAGTACAAAGTTGATTTGAGAATTGCACATAAAGCATTTCAGATCCGGATATAGGTCAATCGAACGTCATTATAGACCACTAACAAAAAATCTGGTCTGCGAGTAGCCGGTTCGATCCGGGTGTTGTCAGTGGTGCAGGGCGAGAGCATGACAGGGGCAGCCGTCTAGTCACTCGAATAGTATGAAAAGCCGAGTCTTTTGTACACTTTGGCGTGCACGTAAAACATGCCCTGGTGGTTGGAATTCGATATAAGTGTAGGCTGTAGTGCCGCTGTCCGGGTAAATGTTTCCCACGGCACATTGTAGAGCATATAGCCGTCTTCATTAATACAGTGGGACTCCGACTATCGGAGCACAACAGTAAGACGTTTAACTCAATTTCACTACACTGCTTTGAACTTCTAATTCAATTGCAGCGCCATTAGGCACAACCACATAGTGCACGGAGGTGAGTGGAATAACTTATATCTTTATGTTTAAAAATAAAGCAGTATGGAAATAAAACATGGAGGTGCCTTAAAGCGATAATTTCATATTTTCTAAGAAAGTCAAAACATAATTATTTCTATGTCTTTTGCTCAATAGGTTGTCAACTCACTATTATGCGATCATGGGCATTATTTCACAGGCATTTAAATCACTGACACAGGCTGTCACGGGAAATAACACAATTACCCCCCTTGTTTCCCATTCCCCTCCATGGAATGGTCATCGTCAAACGTTTGAATTTGAAGTTGAAAATGTTTTTTTTGCCAATTTCTGAACTGGCAATAGTGAATTATAGGATTAATTGGATTATTCTTTAACAAGATAGGACTGTTTATAGAAACAATCTATTTTAGGGCTTTGTTTTGTTACATTTTAACAATATAACTTAAATATATGAAATTGGAACTTTAATACAAGGCGTCGCAGTGACTATCCTTAACCTATCGTCGCTACATATTGTAGTACATTATCGTTTTACAATTATTATTGCCTGTTCTGGCATGAAGATCACTGACGCTTATCAACATTACTTTAACCTAGAATTAATACTCGTATACATGTACATTCTGCGTTAGTTACACAAAAGGCAATGATCTGACATATTGGAGCGAATAATAATAAAGCTATGTGGACATTTACTCAAATATATCTACCTTCTTTGTCTCACCAGGAGTCATAAGTTAGTCTTCAAAATAAATCTTTTACGTCACTATTTTTATATTAGCTTAAAATCTATCATTTTTTGTTGTGAAAGTAAGCGAGATAACAATGAAGTAACATCGGCAAATTATGACCTGTATCAACAATTTCTTCAATGATAAAATGTAGTATTGATTGACTGATTGATAATGCAAAATGAATACAATAAATCATTAATCTAAATGATAGATAAACGTATATAAGTAAAGTATGATTATGAAATTTGGTTTGTTTATATCTAATCAGATAGTGTCTGCGTTAATAAACTATGTAGGTAATGTTATCAAGATTATGTTATAAAATATCCTGCTATCGCCATTTCTGAACATTAACTATTGATATTATGACAGCCACAAAGTACTATTTGTGTTAAACTATTAAAGTAGTTCAGGCAGGATACATAGGTCCACCTTTGTCTATTGTAAACATAAGATATATTGGCCTTTGCCTGTTGTTAAATCCAGTTCAGTTTATTTATTGAATAAAATACTGTGTAAACTTAAACGGGGTTGGGAGAGGTGATACGAATCTATGTTACGTCTCTACCCCCTCAACTGGTTATTACAAATGAAATGCTTGCCTCCTTTTAGAATATTTTCCTATTTGATCTGATAAAAACACCAAAAATTCTTTACATCTCACCAACGTCAACAAACCTGGTGAGTATTGTATACTTTAATGGGAATCGTTATCCTAAAGCCGATTCGGATAAATTTCACCAAAGAAGATGGTTTCTCTAAAAGATACGGTAGGTTTTTGCCACGTCTGTACTTGCTGGTGTTATTTTCTGTGGGATAAAAATCGCATAATAAACAATATGAAACTGAACTTTGTTACAAGCAAGCAACCACCTGCAGTGCCGTGGAGAGCTTGATGGTTCATGGGACGAATCCATTGATAGTTTTTCCCCCAAGACTCAAGTATTGGGCCTTTTACTTAGTAGGGAAGGAAGACATTTTTATACACACATTTTATTCAAATTAAAAAGGCAGGTCTGTACAATGAAATTAACAGCAATAATTTCAAACTTAAAAAAAACTTAATTGTTATGTCACGCGTTTATACAGGTAATGGTAATGATATTATTTTCAAATGAACACAAAAAGATATTAGGCGAGTTAAAAAAAATGGCTGCATCGTTCTATTATAAATGTTCCTCAAGTATTCGGATGACTTGGACAAATCTTCAGTTTTCATTTAGCCGCCCCTCCCCTATTCTTGGACACATATCCAGTGTTTCGAGAATAATTTATATATTTCCCACCCCTATCCCTAACGTTATTGATATCTGCACAGAACATAATACTGGTGACTACTGGATATGTATATGATATATTCTGTATCAAATATAATATATGTATGGTGTATAAATATATACTATGCATTAATAAGCTGTGTGTTATACATACATAATGTATTAAATGCAAAATGTATACGTGGTGCATACAAAACACTGTTTCTGAATCTTATAAGATACGCTGCGCATAAGATTTAAAGTGTATGATAACCTAATGTCTATAACATTTACTATTGACACTATGCACTATACGTTCGGCATACTGTTTATGATACACCGTGTATACTAGTCTGATATAATCGAATTGTCATACATCGGTGTATGAAATACAATGGGTATTAGACACACGGCGTATGAGAGTATACTGGATATATGATACAATACATGCCGAGTATAGAGATAAGATACACGGTGTGTGGATATTATGATACACAGTGTATGAAATATACTGGATATATGATACACAGTGTATGAAATATAATGAATATGTGATACACGGTGTATGGGATATACTGATATATTATGATACACAGTGTATGGGATATACTGATATACTATGATACACAGTGTTTGAGATATACTGATATATTATGAGATACACAGTGTATGGGATATACTGATATATTATGATATACAGTGTATGAGATACACACGGATGAACCTTTTCTTCGAGGTAGAGTAGATGTTTGAAATATATTACTTAATTTAGTATTTAATGGGATCAAAGTTGATAGTAGAAAGATTTTAAATGTAACCACCTTCTAACCTAAATAACTTATGTATTGTTTGCATTGTAGGTGCTGTATGGAACTTCATTTATTTTAAACTTTTATTTTTAAAGCGACTCCATTACCAACGCCCCACTAATCGTTAATTTAACACAAAGGGAAAGTGAAATTCAAGGATTAAGAATCAACATAATTCAGCTGTTTAGTGAAATAAAAGTTAAGCGTGACTAGTTAATAATGAAAAAATATAAATAAATATATAAATATCTGAGGGCCATAATTGTTACATTAACAAGTTTTTAGAATTTTATCATAAAATTTGTGGAAAATATCCAGTAAAACTTATTTATAATGGGGAATTGTTTCAGTTTCAAATATTTTTAATAAATACAAAGAGCCCAAAACATGGAAGTAACGATTTGCCACATCAACAATTTCTCAAAAGTCCACGTCCATGTTTCACATAGTCTCAATCCTGCCAGTGTTCCAGATGGTAATATGTAAATAATTTGTACAAAAAACTAAAGTTTGGCAATAATCTCCGATTTTTTGAATGGAGTTCTGTTATGTTAGGGTTTATTTCCCAGAAATGTAAGAACTTTTCTATAAGGCAATGGTGCTCTTCATTTCTCTCGCTGTCTGTAACTGTCTGTTTTTTTTCTTATTTTGTCCGACAAAAATTTAATGAGTGTTCTGAACGTGTTGGGTGTATTTTTAATGTAGACTTTTTAAATCAAATACTATCAAGTGTGGTTTGTTTTAAAAATATTTATACAGTGTAGATATGTTCATAAATAGCCTTTTATTATTTTAACTGATTAAAAGGCCAGTGTGTAATAAAAAAATGAAAAAACGAGTTATCTATGCTATGTAATAATATAGAGCAAATCATTAATCGTTGCCATTACTGTGAGCTTGCTTATCATTCGTTTTTTTCAATTTTACTCATTGGAGCTTATTTTAATTCCCAAGCAAGTTTATGTCGTAGGCCTACACGCCATTGCATCTCAATGAGTAAAATCGATGCAAAGATATGTTTAATTAAACTTTCTCTTTTAGTTTTCTGTCGAATTTAATGAACTAGCCAGCGTGTGGTTCTTTGAAAAAGGAAGAAGGAAAATTAGGAAAACACTAAACATCGAATTATAACCGAAAAGTTATATGTTTTGCTTTTAAAGTATGAAGAAACAAATTGTAAATAGTATTGTATTATATTTATTGTACATTATTATCAACCAAATATATATATTTGAAAATTTTCAGATCGACTTGTTCTTTGTTCTACTCGCGTTATATGCTTGACTCACTGTTAGTGCCTGGATTGGCTTCTCAGCTACAAGCACATCATCTGACGCGCCCGGGTTAGTCCTTCAGTAACCACCATATCGTTGGAAACGCCCGGTTAGTCTTTCAGTAACCACTCTATCGTTGGAAACGCCCGGTTAGTCTTTCAGTAACCACCCTTTTGATGGAAACGCCCGGGTTAGTCTTTCAGTAACAACCATATCGTTGGAAACGCCCGGGTTAGTCTTCCAGTGACCACCCTATCGTTGGAAACGCCCGGTTTAGTCTTTCAGTAACCACCCTTTTGATGGAAACGCCCTGTTAGTCTTTTAATAACCACCATATCGTTGAAAACTTCCGGGTTAGTCTTCCAGTAACCACTCTATTGTTGGAAACGCCCGGGTTAGTCTTCCAGTGACCACCCTGTCGTTGGAAACGCCCGGGTTAGTCTTTCGGAAACCACCCTATCGTTGGAAACGCCCGGTTAGCCTTTCAATAACCACCATATCGTTGGAAACGTCCGGGTTAGTCTTTCAGTAACCACTCTAATGTAAACGCCCGGTTGGTTTTTCAGTAACCACCCTATCGTTGGAAACACCGGGGTTAGTCTGTCAGTAACAAGCTCGTCATTGGGATCCACGTTGGCCTACTTAGTAAGACGCTGACTCAATATTATCCATAATATTAGAAATTAAAAACGCAAATTTCAATTCATTATTGTTCCATTTCAATCAATATTGGTGGTGTTGTCTTACTGTGAAAATATAGGTTCCTTACAAACAATATTTAAAGATACATCATGTAAGATTTAGATACAGAGCTGGCCATTCTTGCTATAGACGCTCAAAAATAGATGATATAAAATAAAAACACGCTTTATTGAAAATTTCATTCAATTTACTTCATTCTGAGCCAAGTTATCACTGTTGGTAGTTTTGACAAGATGTGTGCATAGTGGTAACCAAGACACTGGTATATCCAAGGCATCTAGTTAAAATCTCGATTATCCGATGCCATCGAGAGTTGATTATGGTCTTGTTTTGTTAATAAATGAAAATGGCTAATAAATAGTTTTTATAACATTTCAGGCCTAAAGAAAGACCTACAATAGGCAGATTTAGATCTTGAATGATGTATGTTTCAAACACAATAAACAATGAAAAGCATTCCAGAAGACAATGCGAAAGTAATTAAAAATGACGGATTCACAAACGCCAAAATACATTTTTTAAACATACATTGCAAGAGCAAAAACTGCCTATTGTAGGTCTTTCTTTAGGCCTGAAATGTTATAAAAACTATAAATTAGACATTAATTAACTTATCCAGACCATAATCAACTCTCGATGTCAAGGCTAGGCTGCAATATTTGTAGTTCGATTTGCTGCAAAATTCCTTCGTACTTTAACGATTATAAGTGGATAATCGAGACTAATAGCTTTGTCTTACCGACTGTAGTAATGATGATTGAGGCTAAGCGGATCTTTCATTCACTTAGTTCTCGGTTCATAGTGGATCGATTTCACTGAAATTGCCTTTACATTAGTTAGTTTTTAACTATTTTAGTAGGAACTGCCAACTCGTTATCTACTCTCCCATAATGTATCGTTAAAATGTGTGTAAAATGGACGTAAACTAAGCCCTTCGCGTATTTCACCGATTATAATTGATTAGAAATTAAATAGTGTTATGGAATGGACTGAGTAGGCGAAAGCCGGTGAAAATTGATGAGCCTTGTGGCGTGACACTAACTTTAGGGGCTTCACGAGCTGTGTGGAACCATCGGGAGGCCCCGGGAGAACTGCGAAACAAGCATTGCATTGCGATTTTTCGGGAAACTGGCTGGCGAGGCATCTCCGGACCCTTCCAGTTTCACGGGGAAGCTCCGGTGATGCTTCCCCTGTATATTTCGGTGAGACATCATAGATGCTTCGCGGAAAATTATTTTATGGGTAGTACATCGCCGAAGCAAACACATGCCCAATGGGACCAATTCATAAGTGCTGTCGATACGCGATGACGCTGAATATCGGCAATGGTATCCCGGAGCTTTTCCGATTATTGGAAGCCATCCCCGATGATTAAAGGCAATTATTTGGGCATATTACTTTAAAATCCACAACCCACTTTTTGACAGTGCAAAAGGGAGGAAAATCATCCCCTACAGTGGAGACCATGTCGGCATGTATCTGTATGTGTTGGGATTATAGCCCTGTCCAGTTGCAGGTGTATACTTGGTGACTGCCCTATAGTCAGTTTTGTCCATTTCTGGTGATTTCAATGGGTACAGAGTTCACCAAAGATCTATGATTTAACTCAATGACAATTAGTGTTCCTGTTGTTGGCAATCGCTTGTTTCAACCCTGTTGGTCTAGCTGTATACTCTTTTCAGACTTTGAACTAAGAGATATGTAATGTCCAAATGGGTCAATTGCAGACATACTTAACTGGAATTTATTTATAAAGACTGGTACAAGAAGTAGTCCACAAACTTAAAGAGACATTGAGAGCTAAATTTGCATATTGCATAGCGTTTTTCTGGTTTCAAATTTTATATAAATTAGGTTTAAATTACTATTCATATTGAAAACCCATAATCAACTCTCTCCATCACCGGATGGCTTAGATATATACTCTTCAAAAAAAGAAACGCACAACCCATTTTTCATCATTTTTTTATTTGAACGAGGTCTTTGTTTCGGTAAATCTTACTTGTTTTTAATGCCATTATGTAAGGATAAAAGAAATTCATTATTGATTTTAAAGGTAGGGTCACTAATTGTGACTGGTCATACTTTTTGTCGAAACTTTTTATCGCTTGATTGCACCAAGAAACATGAATTTAACAACTTCGCGAGCTTTTCGCGTGGAACCTAAATCTAAGGTCTTTAAAATCCCGGGGGTCTCGGTTTCCAAATCAGTTGCACATGTAAACACTCAAAGACCCAAGTGATGCCACATCCGAACGAAGACCAACGCAACAACGCTATTGGTGGATTACAAGCAGGTGATTCCAAGACAGATGCAGCCAGGCTGCTGAATGTTTCCCTTAGTTCCATTTCTCGCCTTTGGGATAGGTACCGACAGCGAAGTTCAACACGTGAACGCCCTAGTTCAGGCCAAACAAGTGTGGTCCCACTTGTCCTGGATCGTCACTTCCGGTTACGTCATTGGCGTAAATGGTTTTCAACAGCGACCTCTACTGCAGCAGCAATACCCGGACGACGTAAAATCTCGTACCAGACAGTAGGCAAACGCCTACGTGAAACCGAATAAGGAGGCAGACGTCCCCGTTAGAGCTTCTGTTTTGAAATACGCCGACACCATGAAATCCAACTTTAATGGGTTCAGGCACTGAGGGTATGGTCACAGCAACACTGGAGAGCAGTTTGGTTCAGCGATGTGTCGCCGTTCTTGTTGCAACAAGGCGATAGTAGAGCGAGGATATACTGACGACGAAATGTAACGTTGCGTTTCTTTTTTGGGAGAGTATATATTGGGTGGATGAGACAATATCCGCCAACGCTGAACAAATATTTTCTGCAAAGTAATACAAATTTAATTACACCTCCGCATGGAACCGACAAAAGTATTCATTCATAACGTCACTTATAAATCAATTTGAATGAAAATTTCAAACTATCCGCTTTTCATTATCTATCTCAGAACTAACGGCCAACTCTTCTTTCTATCTCGCGGGGGTTGGGATGGCCTAGTGGTCTAGAGTGCCACGCTTCGACCTCTAACTAGCCGGTCACCTCTGGCTTGCGGCTGTGGTTTCGAGCCCTGGTGTGAGCGTATGTGGCATGGAGATAGGGGCGCCTTCTCAACCTCGTGGGTTTCCTCCGGGCACTCCTGTTTCCTCCCACTGCTAAAGACCCCTACGCGCAAGCGAATTATTGAAATAAAATGAGACCATATGTTAGTCCCAAAATGACCTAGTTTGTGTTGAGTGGACGTTAAACCCCATTTCTCTCTCTCTCTCTCTTTCTATCTCGCACAGTGCATCTTTAACTTGTGCGTTTTGGTTTGCATATGTACATTTTGACAAGCATAAAGCCAAAGCATAACGCCATAGCAATTATTCACGTGTCTGCTTAAAAAGAATACATTCTTAGAAATTGTGTCCATATTTGTAGGTGCCAAAAATAGAGATTGGGTTCCTTTATCGTTAAGTTAGTCATATTACCATGTAAATTTTATAATTTTAAAGATGCTTCTTGGGAATTATCCACATTTTTGCAATGAATCGTGACTCATATTTCTCCTTTAAAAAATACACTTTTCGTAAAATAGGGTGTGTGTGTGTGTGTGTGTGTGTGTGTGGGGGGGGGCTAGTGGTTTAGGGTGCCGCGCTTCGACTTCTGGCAGGCCGGTCACCTCTGACTTGCGGGTGTAGTTTCGATCCCTGGTGTGAGCGTATGTGGGCGCCTTCTCAACCTCGTGGGTTTCCTAAAGACCCCTACGCGCAAGCGAAAAGCGAATTATTGAAATAAAATTAAACCATATGTTAGTCCCGGAATGACCTATTTTGTGTCGAGTGGTCGTTGAACCCCATTTCTCTCTCTCTCTCTCTCTCTTTCATATAGCATAATGCATTTTATTTTAACTTGTTTGAACTCCTTTGATACACATTTCGACAACCATAAAGCTGAGGGCTACTCAGCAACGATTCATATTTCTGCTTGTATACAGAAAAAACTCTTAAAAGCTTTTTGATTACATCTCTATGTATTCATTCAAGCATTACATTGCCATAGGCGAGTGCGTCGGGTCGAGTGTCATTTAGATCGGAACTGCAAATGCTCGGAAAAAAATATTCCAAAATCTTTTAATTTAAACAGACGCAATTACAGCGAGGACGAACATATATTTACAAGACCGTAGATCCAACATTTGATTTTAGCTTCTTCTATACATAATGTCAAGGCCGTACATTGAACTGTCAATCAAATTGACTGACATGTTCCTCGCTCTATATCTTACTCGCTTTATAAGATTTAGCATTTTCCGTCTGGACCAGCCAAGGAGGTGAACACTCTTTCGTAGCTACGACAAAGTAACAGGCATCATACGCACCAGTGCAGAATGATTGACAGCTGTCAGCCTTCACCTTGGAAATATCAAAGGAAATAATTTTAACAACTGGAGGCAGACCACATAAATATTAAAACCCGTTCTACTGCTATTCCAGGCAACGAATTTAAAGTAGAACAATAAACTAATGTAGCCATATTTATATCGCTAACTTTGACAATCTGTCTTTCGCCCATAACGCCATTAATCCCCCCTCCCCGCACATACACAAAAAGTCACGAAAGAAAGAGAAAACCATTCAATTTTTTTAATTTTTCTATACTCCCCACCCTACATCCACACACACACACAGACACTCAATAGTTATATTGACTTTCACAGCAGGATTTTTTTTTATATTTAGAATATCCCCAAGACAATTTTTTTATTTAGATTCGTGTCACAGCAGTATTTTCTCCATTGGTCTCAACAATAGGATTTTTTTAGGTTATCCCTCACGACAGGGATTTTGCTCACATTAATCTCCAACGGTATTTTTTTGTATATTAGCGCCCACGGCACGATTTTTTAAACATTGCATGGTCCCGTCTACTTATATTGTTATAATAATATTAGTATTTGTATGGTCCCAATGATTTTATATAGATTGCCAGTCACAGCAGAATTTTTATTCGCATTAGCCCCCACAACAGAGTTTTCTTTAGAATCCATCACATCGGGCCCTGAGTTCACTACGCATTCTCAGGCTTAAGCTAATAATTTACTCAACTTTCAATTACTGTTTATAAGAAATATCTTTGATCCAGAAACTCAAAACTTTGCACATTGTTTCTTATTCACGTAGGCCTATTTGATACATTAAAACAGCCAAGGTTTTATACAGGGCTATATTTTAGTTAAAATAAGGCTAACAATTTTGAGTCAATTCTAAACTAAAGTCTGAGAATGCTTTGTTCAGTTTGGCTTTCACAGCAAGATTTTTCTTAAGATTAATCAGGCGCGGATCCAGAGGGGGTGGGGGTGGGGGGGTCCGGACCCCCCCTGCTCAGACTTGAAAATATTTTATGCGATCTTATTGGCGACTTTTAGACCTGTAATTTTGGAATTACCTTCCGGAAATACGTCAGAATGCACCAAATTGAATCTAATTTACCCCCCCCCCCCGTTAATTGGTTGAGTGCCTTTTATCAAACCTAGACCCCCCCCCCCCCTGCAAAAAATCCTGGATCCGCGCCTGTTAATGCCCCCACCATTATTCTCTATAGATTTCCCCACCCCACCCCTCAAAGCAGTAATTATTTATAATGGTTCCGATTTGCACTCACAGCAGAATGTTCAATAGATTAGTCTCAACAATAAGATTTTCGTTAGTTTACTACATTATATTTATTACTATTACAGCATATTTATTACTATTACAGCATATTCATTATTATTATTACAGCATATTTATAGTGCACCCTTTCATATTCCGTGTTTAGGGGCACTTTACAAAGTGACAATGTAATCGTATAAAAAAAACAACACAAAAACCCCCAACCAAATTATGGCCATATCAGTTGTATGCAGTGTCTGTTAAAGCGGCTTTAAATAAACGTTTTAAGTTTGTTTTGTTTTTTTTAAAAATACGTTCTTATACTATGGAATATTATTCTATAAAACATGCTAAAATAGCCCCCACGAGCGGCCGACCATAAGAGTCTTAGACAAACCGAATGTTCGGCCCAGCAGAATTTTTGGTCGGAATAGCCATCACAGCAGAATTTGTTTCCAGATTGGTTCCCACAACATGATTTTCTATAGATTGGTCCCAACAGAGGGTTTTTGTTTAGATATCCATCATATCAGGATTCCCGTTAGATTCTTTAGAATATCAATTATATCAGGAATTTCTTTCTTTAGATTATTATCCATCACAGCAGAATTATTCGGCACAATAGCCATCACAAATTTTGGGTCAAAATAGCTATCACAGCTGAATTTTCTATCTGTTGGTCCCGACAGGAATAATTATGGTTAGATTATTCACAACAGAGCGGTAATTTTCGTTACATTATTCATCACAGTAGAATATTTTCGTCACAATAGCGATCACAACAGAATTTTTCGTCAGAATAGCCATGACAGCGGAATTTGTTTTCAGCTTTGTTCTCAGCAGGATTTTCTATACATTTCACCCAGCAACACTATTTTGCTGTAGATTACCATTTGTACCTGGAATTGTGGTTAGATTATTCATCAGAACAGCAGAGTTATTCGGCATAATAGCCACCAAAACCGAATTTTTCACCAGAATAGCTATCACAGCGGAATTTTCTATAGATTGTTCCCAACAGCAGGAATAGTGATTAGATTATTTAGTATATTCAGTAGGGCAGGAATAGTCATTACAATATCCATCATAGTATATCCATCACAGTAGAATATTTTCATCACAGCCATGACAGCAGAATGTTTTGTCACAATAGCCATGACAGCAGAATTTGTTTCCAGCTTGGTTCTCACCGCAAGATTTCTATATGTTGACGCCAATAGCGTGATTTGTCTTTAGAATATCAAATATATCAGAAATTTCTGTCTTTAGATTACCCATCACAGCTGAATTATTCGGCAGAATAGCCATCACAAATTTTGGGTCAAAATAGCTATCACAGCTGAATTTTCTAACGATTGGTCCCGACAGGAATAATAATGGTTCCATTATTCAACAGGGTAGGAATTTTCGTTACATTATACATCACAGAAGAATATTTTCGTCACAATAGCGATCACAGCAGAATTTTTCGTCACAATAGTTATGACAGCGGAATTTGTTTTCAGCTTCGTTCTCAGCAGGATTTTCTATACATTTCACCCAGCAACACTATTTTACTGTACATTACCATTCGTACAAGGAATTGTGGTTAGATTATTCATCAGAACAGCAGAATTATTCGGCATAATAGCCACCAAAACAGAATTTTTCATCAGAATAGCTATCACAGCAGAATTTTCTATAGATTGTTCCCAGCAGCAGGAATTGTGATTAGATTATTTAGTATATTCAGTAGAGCAGAAATAGTCATTAGAATATCCATCACAGTAGAATATTTTCATCACAACAGCCATGACAGCAGAATATTTTCATCACAACAGCCATATACAGCAACATTTGTTTTTAGCTTGGCTCAAACAGCAGGATTTTCTATAGATTGATTTAAACAGCATGGTTTTCTATAGATTGGTTTAAACAGCATGATTTTCCTTTAGATTATCCATCATATAAGGAATTTCGTTAGGTTAGAATATCCATCACAGCAGGTTTATTCGGCAGAATAGCCAGCACAGCAGACATATTCGTCAGAATAGCTATCACAGCAGAATTTTCTACAGATTGGTCCTAACTGGAAAAATTGTGGTTAGCTTATTCAACAGAGCTGAAATTTTCGTCACAGTAGCGATTACAGCAGAATATTTTTATCACAATAGTCATGACAGCAGAAGTTGTTTTCTGCTTGGATATCTTCTATAGATTGGTTTAAACAGCTGGATTTTTCTTCAGATTATCCATCATATCAGGAATTTCGTTAGATTATCCATCATAGCAATATTATTCGGCAGATAGCCACCAAAACAGAATTTTTTGTTAGAATAGCTATCACAGCAGAATTTTCTATAGATTGGTCCCAACAGCAGGAATTATGGTTAGATTATTTAGCAGAGCAGGAATTGCCGTTAGAAAATCCATGAAGGCAGAATATTTTCGTCACAATAGCCATGACAGCAGAATATTTTCATAACAACAGCCATAACAGCAAAATTTGTTTTTAGCTTGGTTTAAACAGCAGGATTTTCTATAGATTGGTTTAAACAGCAGGATTTTCAAATAGATCGGTTCTAACTGGAAGAATTGTGGTTAGATTATTCAACAAGGCTTGAATTTTTGTCAAAATAGCGATTACAGCAGAATATTTTTACCACAATAGCCATGACAGCAGAAGTTGTTTTAGTTTTCTGCTTGGATATCTTCTATAGATTTGTTTAAACAGCTGGATTTTTCTTCAGATTATCCATCATATCAGGAATTTCGTTAGAATATCCATCACAGCAGATTTATACGACGGAATAGCCAGCAAAACAGTGTTTTCGTCAAAATAGCTATCACAGCAGAAATTTCTATAGACTGGTCCCAACAACAGAAATTGTGGTTAGATTATTCAGCAGAGCAGGAATTGCCGTTAGAAAATCCATGAAGGCAGAATATTTTCGTCACAATAGCCATGTCAGCAGAATATTTTCATCACAACAGCCATAACAGCAAAATATTTTTCTAGATTGGTTTTAACAGCAGGATTTTCTCTAGATTGGTTTTAACAGCAGGATTTTCTATAGATTGGTTTAAACAGCATGATTTTTCTTTAGATTATCCATCATATCAAGAATTTCGTTGGAATATCCATCACAGCAGATTTATTCGACAGAATAGCCAGCACAGCAAACTTTTTCGTCAGAATAGCTATCACAGCAGAATTTTCTATAGATTGGTTCTAACTGGAAG
The DNA here is from genome assembly GCA_948474765.1 of Patella depressa. Taxonomy (NCBI): domain Eukaryota; kingdom Metazoa; phylum Mollusca; class Gastropoda; family Patellidae; genus Patella; species Patella depressa. The sequence continues at coordinate 46,723,699 of OX419721.1, forward strand.
AATTGTGATTAGATAATTCAACAGAGCTGGAATTTTCGTCACAATAGTTGGTTTCTGCTGCTTGGTTTTCACAACAGGACAGGATTTTCTATAGATTGGTTTAAACAGCAGAATTTTTCTTTAGATTATCCACCATATCAGGACTTTCGTTAGAATATCCATCACAGCAGGTTTATTCGGCAGAATAGCCAGCAAAACAGACATTTTTTTTTATCAGAATAGATATCACAGCAGAATTTTCTATAGATTGGTCCCAAATGGAAAAAATTTTGGTTAGATTATTCAACCAGAGCTGGAATCTTCGTTAGATTATATATCACAGCGGAATATTTTCATCACGACAGCCATAACATCAGAATTTTTCGTCATAAAAGCTATGATAACAGAATTTGTTTCCAGTTTGGTTCTCACAGCTGGATTTTTCTTTAGATTATCTATCATATCAGAATTATTCGACGAAAAAGCCACAATAACAGAATTATTCGTCAGAATAGCAGAATTTTTACAGATTGGTCTCAACAGCTGGAATTGTGGTTAGATTATTCAGCAGAGCAGGCATTTTCGTTAGATTATCCACCAGAGGAGAATTTTTCGTCATAATAGCCATGACAGCAGAAGTTTTTGTCACAATATCAATGACAGCAGAATTAGTTTTCTGCTTAGTTCTCATAGCAGTATTTTCTATAGATTGGTTTAAACGGCAGGATTTTTCTTTAGATTTTCAATAATGTCAGGAATTTCGTTAAATTATCTATCACAGCAGACTTGTTCGGAAGAATGGCCGTCACAGCAGAATTTTTCGTCAGAACAGTTATCACAATAGAATTTTCTGCAGATTGATCCCAACACCAGGAATATGGGAGATTATTCAGCAGAGCAGGAATATTCGGTAGATTATCCACCACTGCATACTATTTTCGTCACAATAGCCATGACAGTACGAATTATCCTTAATTATTAAAGAAGGAATATTGGTTAGATTATCAATCACCGCAGAATATTTTGTCAGAAAGCCACCACAGCAGAATTTATTTGCAGATTGGTCCTCATAGCATGACTTTCAATATACTGGTCCAAACAGAGGCATTTTATTTTTCTTTAGATTATCCATGACAACAGAAATTCTGTTAGATTATCAACCACAGCAGAATTTTTGCACGGAATATCCATAACAGCAGACTTTATTTTCAGATTGGTGCTCACAACAGGCTTTTCTATAGATTGGCAGAACTGAACGCTAGGACGTTGAACCCCATTAATTCGTATCCAGGGCGTACCTGATCTGTTGGTCTTTGAGGCTGAGAGTAACTCCTGTATTATGACTTTAAGATAATTAAAATTATCATAAAAGTGTCAGACTTTCTTGTGTTACAGAAAATATTCGCCTACACATTAAGTGTTTCCTGTAGACGGGCCACGGTGGCTCGATGTTCTACTCAGTGTAGACTGACAAAGGTCATCATGGCATGCTTTTCCGGTGCTGTTTCCCCTTGTAAATAGGTTAGGACGGAGGGGGTGGGTGGGGTGGGGTTTTGGAATTTGAAATAAAGAAGTGTATTTTGCAAAGGTCATTATGGCATGCTTTTCAGATGTTGTTCCCCCTTGTGAATGGGTTAGGATGGAGAGAGAGAGAGAGAGAGAGAGAGGGGGGGGGGGGTAGGAATTTGAAATAAAGAAGAGTATTTTGCAGGGCCGGTTTCTGGTCAAAATTTCAATCATATCACACTGCATGATGTATACCTGTCTTAATAAGTCAGGTAGGTGCAGAAAACTAGGATGTTAAACCCCATTTCATTTCTTTTCATTAGATTGGGTCCAAATATACCAAATGCACCATTTCCCCATACCGCAGAAAACATTGGGACCTTAATTTGTAAAAGAAAAGAGGCATAACAAAAAGGGTGATTGAAACATGCAGATGTATAAATAAATTTATTTTTCATATTTGGTCAACATACAATTTGCCTCTCGACAGCAAATATTTATTTTGTTCACCACAACAAATACTGAGGATTCTTTCAACAAAATGTTGCATATAAATTGTCGAGATTACAAACACGAAGTTGCAATTCTGGAGATATGGTAAATGTAGCATTGCAAATACAGAGTTTTTCTTGAATCTTCTTTTAAATAGTTTTGTACACAAAAATTCAACTAATTGGAATCCCAGTGCCTGAAAGAATAATGGTAAATAGTCTTCTTTAATAAATGAATTTAATCATAGTGTAAGTGTACATAAATTAACTAAAATTACAAATTACCACCACTACCATCAAAGAATCAACAAATTGGAGACAGTTCCGGATGCAGGTTTACAACACAATGTCATGAAATTTTATAAATACACCTCCACTGGACACAAACGAGGTCATTTTGGGAGTAACATAGGGTTAAATATTATTTCAATAATTTGCTTGCGCATTGGGAGTCTTTAGCAGTGGAAGGAAACCAGGAGAACCAGGATTTCAATAATTTGCTTGCGCATTGGGAGTCTTTAGGACGACCCGTAAAACCGAGGAAAACCCCCACAATAGCCAGTCTGAAAGATACTTTAAACGGTTTATGAGATTATGCTTTGTAAATGAAGTCTGAGCGGACAAACCTCGTACTATGTTCGGCGCAGTATAAAAGGGTTTACAAGAACAAGAAATTACCTTATTGCTAACAATGTTAAATCGCACACCTCTTTTCTGCTTTTCCTGTTTTCAGGACTGCATGCCTAAAATGTTAACGATTGTTATTGTCAATCTTATATACTACATGAAATAAACTTAAATGGGTTTTAATTTCCAATATGGAGCTAATAAAAACAGGCAAACCCCGTGCAATGAGCTACGAGGGAAATTTTGCCTGTACATAGGTGCTAGGACCTACTCTTACATTGGATTCCAACAGTCAAGCGTTTTTAAATGTGCATGCCAATGAGTACACGGACCCGTTTTTTTTTTCTGCTATGCATACGATATTACTATACTATCATGACCTCCGTCCTACACCACGGAAAATCTACATGAACTTTCTCAGCCAATGCAGGAATCAAACACAGGATGTCCATGTCTAGTTATTGCTAACCACACTTTACTCACTGAGACTTTGGGGCTCCCAATATTATAGAAATAAAATGAGGTATAACGTCCTACTGTACTGTTCTGACTGCTATGAGGGAAATTTTGTCTAGACAGTGGCGTTAAGGCCTACACTTATAGAGAGAGAGAAATGGGGTTTAACGTTCACTCGACACAAACTAGGTCATTTTGGGACTAACACATGGTGTAATTTCTATTTCGATAATTCGCTTGTGCGTATAGGTATTTAGCAGTGGGAGGAAATCGGGGTGCCGGAGGAAACCCACGAGGTTGAGAAGGTGCCCCTATCTCCATGCCACATACGTTCACACCAGGGATTGAAACTACAGCCGCAAACCAAAGGTGACCGGCCAGCTAGAGGTCGAAGCGTGGCACTCTAGGTCACTCCATTCCCGCGCCTATACTTATATCCAATTCCAAATGGCAAAGGAACTTTTACATGCACGTCAATGTGTACACTGGACCTCTGTTATTCTTTCCATCCGAACGACTCGGCAGTTGTCCTTGTCAGGCCCTATGTTCTGCACCACTCACTGACAAGTAGAGACCACTACGGAAAATCAAGATGAATTTTCTTGGTCAACAATGGGAACTGACGATGGGTACTTAATTATTTTTAGTATGTAAGACGAATTGTTGGCAAAGGATAAACCACTTACATGTATACCAATTTCTACATCAGATTTTTTAATAGACTATCAGAGCATCATCCTGGAATAAAAAATGAAAATAAAACAAAATTAAAATGTAAATAAATGAAGCTTTATAAAGATGCATTGTACAGCGCAGTGGACGCTTACGGCTGGCCCCCGGATCCATTCACTTGATTTGATATTTTCCGCAGGTTAATCTTATAGGTTTTTGGTTTTCGTGTAGTGCGGTCCTCCTGCACTTACTATTAGAGTAGAGTTTTAACCCTTCGTACTGCAGAATGTTCTCGTTGTCGGGTTTTGCTCCTGATTGCTTACTACACTTATTATTTTAGCGTTTTCCGAGATTCTATCCGGATTATCGCCCTTATTGTTGAAATTTTTTGACGTTCTAACATCTGACGTCAACTGGCAGACTATCGCCATTGAAGAGACGACCAATGTCACGATCGGTCGCATTATTTCTGTTACCTCTTTTTTTAAATCATTTTTAGTGAAGCCTGTACCATAACAGGCCCGGGACTGTACAGCGCAGTGGACGCTTACGGCTGGCCCCCGGATCCATTCACTTGATTTGATATTTTCCGCAGGTTAATCTTATAGGTTTTTGGTTTTCGTGTAGTGCGGTCCTCCTGCACTTACTATTAGAGTAGAGTTTTAACCCTTCGTACTGCAGAATGTTCTCGTTGTCGGGTTTTGCTCCTGATTGCTTACTACACTTATTATTTTAGCGTTTTCCGAGATTCTATCCGGATTATCGCCCTTATTGTTGAAATTTTTTGACGTTCTAACATCTGACGTCAACTGGCAGACTATCGCCATTGAAGAGACGACCAATGTCACGATCGGTCGCATTATTTCTGTTACCTCTTTTTTTAAATCATTTTTAGTGAAGCCTGTACCATAACAGGCCCGGGACTGTACAGCGCAGTGGACGCTTACGGCTGGCCCCCGGATCCATTCACTTGATTTGATATTTTCCGCAGGTTAATCTTATAGGTTTTTGGTTTTCGTGTAGTGCGGTCCTCCTGCACTTACTATTAGAGTAGAGTTTTAACCCTTCGTACTGCAGAATGTTCTCGTTGTCGGGTTTTGCTCCTGATTGCTTACTACACTTATTATTTTAGCGTTTTCCGAGATTCTATCCGGATTATCGCCCTTATTGTTGAAATTTTTTGACGTTCTAACATCTGACGTCAACTGGCAGACTATCGCCATTGAAGAGACGACCAATGTCACGATCGGTCGCATTATTTCTGTTACCTCTTTTTTTAAATCATTTTTAGTGAAGCCTGTACCATAACAGGCCCGGGACTGTACAGCGCAGTGGACGCTTACGGCTGGCCCCCGGATCCATTCACTTGATTTGATATTTTCCGCAGGTTAATCTTATAGGTTTTTGGTTTTCGTGTAGTGCGGTCCTCCTGCACTTACTATTAGAGTAGAGTTTTAACCCTTCGTACTGCAGAATGTTCTCGTTGTCGGGTTTTGCTCCTGATTGCTTACTACACTTATTATTTTAGCGTTTTCCGAGATTCTATCCGGATTATCGCCCTTATTGTTGAAATTTTTTGACGTTCTAACATCTGACGTCAACTGGCAGACTATCGCCATTGAAGAGACGACCAATGTCACGATCGGTCGCATTATTTCTGTTACCTCTTTTTTTAAATCATTTTTAGTGAAGCCTGTACCATAACAGGCCCGGGACTGTACAGCGCAGTGGACGCTTACGGCTGGCCCCCGGATCCATTCACTTGATTTGATATTTTCCGCAGGTTAATCTTATAGGTTTTTGGTTTTCGTGTAGTGCGGTCCTCCTGCACTTACTATTAGAGTAGAGTTTTAACCCTTCGTACTGCAGAATGTTCTCGTTGTCGGGTTTTGCTCCTGATTGCTTACTACACTTATTATTTTAGCGTTTTCCGAGATTCTATCCGGATTATCGCCCTTATTGTTGAAATTTTTTGACGTTCTAACATCTGACGTCAACTGGCAGACTATCGCCATTGAAGAGACGACCAATGTCACGATCGGTCGCATTATTTCTGTTACCTCTTTTTTTAAATCATTTTTAGTGAAGCCTGTACCATAACAGGCCCGGGACTGTACAGCGCAGTGGACGCTTACGGCTGGCCCCCGGATCCATTCACTTGATTTGATATTTTCCGCAGGTTAATCTTATAGGTTTTTGGTTTTCGTGTAGTGCGGTCCTCCTGCACTTACTATTAGAGTAGAGTTTTAACCCTTCGTACTGCAGAATGTTCTCGTTGTCGGGTTTTGCTCCTGATTGCTTACTACACTTATTATTTTAGCGTTTTCCGAGATTCTATCCGGATTATCGCCCTTATTGTTGAAATTTTTTGACGTTCTAACATCTGACGTCAACTGGCAGACTATCGCCATTGAAGAGACGACCAATGTCACGATCGGTCGCATTATTTCTGTTACCTCTTTTTTTAAATCATTTTTAGTGAAGCCTGTACCATAACAGGCCCGGGACTGTACAGCGCAGTGGACGCTTACGGCTGGCCCCCGGATCCATTCACTTGATTTGATATTTTCCGCAGGTTAATCTTATAGGTTTTTGGTTTTCGTGTAGTGCGGTCCTCCTGCACTTACTATTAGAGTAGAGTTTTAACCCTTCGTACTGCAGAATGTTCTCGTTGTCGGGTTTTGCTCCTGATTGCTTACTACACTTATTATTTTAGCGTTTTCCGAGATTCTATCCGGATTATCGCCCTTATTGTTGAAATTTTTTGACGTTCTAACATCTGACGTCAACTGGCAGACTATCGCCATTGAAGAGACGACCAATGTCACGATCGGTCGCATTATTTCTGTTACCTCTTTTTTTAAATCATTTTTAGTGAAGCCTGTACCATAACAGGCCCGGGACTGTACAGCGCAGTGGACGCTTACGGCTGGCCCCCGGATCCATTCACTTGATTTGATATTTTCCGCAGGTTAATCTTATAGGTTTTTGGTTTTCGTGTAGTGCGGTCCTCCTGCACTTACTATTAGAGTAGAGTTTTAACCCTTCGTACTGCAGAATGTTCTCGTTGTCGGGTTTTGCTCCTGATTGCTTACTACACTTATTATTTTAGCGTTTTCCGAGATTCTATCCGGATTATCGCCCTTATTGTTGAAATTTTTTGACGTTCTAACATCTGACGTCAACTGGCAGACTATCGCCATTGAAGAGACGACCAATGTCACGATCGGTCGCATTATTTCTGTTACCTCTTTTTTTAAATCATTTTTAGTGAAGCCTGTACCATAACAGGCCCGGGACTGTACAGCGCAGTGGACGCTTACGGCTGGCCCCCGGATCCATTCACTTGATTTGATATTTTCCGCAGGTTAATCTTATAGGTTTTTGGTTTTCGTGTAGTGCGGTCCTCCTGCACTTACTATTAGAGTAGAGTTTTAACCCTTCGTACTGCAGAATGTTCTCGTTGTCGGGTTTTGCTCCTGATTGCTTACTACACTTATTATTTTAGCGTTTTCCGAGATTCTATCCGGATTATCGCCCTTATTGTTGAAATTTTTTGACGTTCTAACATCTGACGTCAACTGGCAGACTATCGCCATTGAAGAGACGACCAATGTCACGATCGGTCGCATTATTTCTGTTACCTCTTTTTTTAAATCATTTTTAGTGAAGCCTGTACCATAACAGGCCCGGGACTGTACAGCGCAGTGGACGCTTACGGCTGGCCCCCGGATCCATTCACTTGATTTGATATTTTCCGCAGGTTAATCTTATAGGTTTTTGGTTTTCGTGTAGTGCGGTCCTCCTGCACTTACTATTAGAGTAGAGTTTTAACCCTTCGTACTGCAGAATGTTCTCGTTGTCGGGTTTTGCTCCTGATTGCTTACTACACTTATTATTTTAGCGTTTTCCGAGATTCTATCCGGATTATCGCCCTTATTGTTGAAATTTTTTGACGTTCTAACATCTGACGTCAACTGGCAGACTATCGCCATTGAAGAGACGACCAATGTCACGATCGGTCGCATTATTTCTGTTACCTCTTTTTTTAAATCATTTTTAGTGAAGCCTGTACCATAACAGGCCCGGGACTGTACAGCGCAGTGGACGCTTACGGCTGGCCCCCGGATCCATTCACTTGATTTGATATTTTCCGCAGGTTAATCTTATAGGTTTTTGGTTTTCGTGTAGTGCGGTCCTCCTGCACTTACTATTAGAGTAGAGTTTTAACCCTTCGTACTGCAGAATGTTCTCGTTGTCGGGTTTTGCTCCTGATTGCTTACTACACTTATTATTTTAGCGTTTTCCGAGATTCTATCCGGATTATCGCCCTTATTGTTGAAATTTTTTGACGTTCTAACATCTGACGTCAACTGGCAGACTATCGCCATTGAAGAGACGACCAATGTCACGATCGGTCGCATTATTTCTGTTACCTCTTTTTTTAAATCATTTTTAGTGAAGCCTGTACCATAACAGGCCCGGGACTGTACAGCGCAGTGGACGCTTACGGCTGGCCCCCGGATCCATTCACTTGATTTGATATTTTCCGCAGGTTAATCTTATAGGTTTTTGGTTTTCGTGTAGTGCGGTCCTCCTGCACTTACTATTAGAGTAGAGTTTTAACCCTTCGTACTGCAGAATGTTCTCGTTGTCGGGTTTTGCTCCTGATTGCTTACTACACTTATTATTTTAGCGTTTTCCGAGATTCTATCCGGATTATCGCCCTTATTGTTGAAATTTTTTGACGTTCTAACATCTGACGTCAACTGGCAGACTATCGCCATTGAAGAGACGACCAATGTCACGATCGGTCGCATTATTTCTGTTACCTCTTTTTTTAAATCATTTTTAGTGAAGCCTGTACCATAACAGGCCCGGGACTGTACAGCGCAGTGGACGCTTACGGCTGGCCCCCGGATCCATTCACTTGATTTGATATTTTCCGCAGGTTAATCTTATAGGTTTTTGGTTTTCGTGTAGTGCGGTCCTCCTGCACTTACTATTAGAGTAGAGTTTTAACCCTTCGTACTGCAGAATGTTCTCGTTGTCGGGTTTTGCTCCTGATTGCTTACTACACTTATTATTTTAGCGTTTTCCGAGATTCTATCCGGATTATCGCCCTTATTGTTGAAATTTTTTGACGTTCTAACATCTGACGTCAACTGGCAGACTATCGCCATTGAAGAGACGACCAATGTCACGATCGGTCGCATTATTTCTGTTACCTCTTTTTTTAAATCATTTTTAGTGAAGCCTGTACCATAACAGGCCCGGGACTGTACAGCGCAGTGGACGCTTACGGCTGGCCCCCGGATCCATTCACTTGATTTGATATTTTCCGCAGGTTAATCTTATAGGTTTTTGGTTTTCGTGTAGTGCGGTCCTCCTGCACTTACTATTAGAGTAGAGTTTTAACCCTTCGTACTGCAGAATGTTCTCGTTGTCGGGTTTTGCTCCTGATTGCTTACTACACTTATTATTTTAGCGTTTTCCGAGATTCTATCCGGATTATCGCCCTTATTGTTGAAATTTTTTGACGTTCTAACATCTGACGTCAACTGGCAGACTATCGCCATTGAAGAGACGACCAATGTCACGATCGGTCGCATTATTTCTGTTACCTCTTTTTTTAAATCATTTTTAGTGAAGCCTGTACCATAACAGGCCCGGGACTGTACAGCGCAGTGGACGCTTACGGCTGGCCCCCGGATCCATTCACTTGATTTGATATTTTCCGCAGGTTAATCTTATAGGTTTTTGGTTTTCGTGTAGTGCGGTCCTCCTGCACTTACTATTAGACTATTCAAGCTTTTGCTTAACTTGCCAAGCATGTGGCATTATCAACTCTCAAGTCCGTTGACCGATATCAGCCATGACCCCTGTCGATAATAGTGCCAAATCACAATTGTTATCTTGATAACATTACAAATTAGGTGAAGGTGAAAATAAAAATGTAATTTTAATCATACCAATACCATTGCATATTACTAGTTTATGACCTACTCAGAAAAAAATGTCAAACATTTGAACATTGGTTTTTGAACTACACTATCTACAGGTTTACACGAAATCGCATTTTGACATGAGCCAACTGCCAAGGGATCCTTTAACGTCACATGCACGACCTCTGTTGTTCGTCCCATCCGAAAGACTAGACAGTTGTCACTGTCAGACCCTCCGTCGAGCAGCACTGACAAGAAGAACTAACGTGGGAAAATCCCGATGAACTTCTCCATTCTCGTCCAATGACCAATAGGCCTACCGGTGGTACCGGTACGTAATTTGGCAAGACATTAGGCCTACAGGCCTACGAGGAGTCGACCGTATATTAGTTCAGCTCTGATTCTGAACGTCGGTCTCATAGTCATAGTCATAGCTGAACTAACCGTAGCCTATATAATATATATCGATATCAAAAGACACTTCCTACCTGGTGCATTGAAATTCCTGGTCTTTCGTGTTATACATTGTGTCGCCACGTGTACTTCTGTCGCCTTCATTTATTTCTCAGCTTCCTAATTGCATTAAACATGTTCTACATCTCAATTGTCGGTTGGTAAATGGGTATCGGCATCATTTCGCTGGTGAGGCGAGCTGCTAACGCGACCTTCACCGATCATGTCAAGGCGTGGTTATGCTAATAATTCCCGCCTACAAACGCGTTAGAATTTCTGCTCAGCTAGTTATTGGTAGCTCCTCCCCTTTTTTAGATACTGAATAGCATCAACCACGGACGTGGAAGTTGAAGGTGAAGGTCTCACACTTGCCGGCTTGACGAAGTGAATAGCTGGGGTTAGTTGAATTTGTCTCATTGAAACATTGGGCACAACGTGGTTTAAATTCATCAAACAGTTTCTGTCATTATGAGTGTATATCACAGACCCGATGCCAATAAAGTGCAACTTCTGAAGGATATTGCCAATAAATTGAGAATACATAGTATCAACACTACCAGCACGTGTAATTCAGGGTGAGTACATGTACTACATGCTCGAGACCGATTCGGCGGTTGTTATAGCCTAGAATAATCTCATCCCTATTTTAATGATTCTATTAAAAAAAATATACATTTATAAATATTGAAGAGCTGTGTATTAGTATTATAGCCTAGTAGATTAGAAAATAGAAATGTCACGCGGCTTTTCAGCAGACCGCCTGGAAATAGGGTCAGACGTCAGTTTTAATCAACTTCTAATCTATAATATAATAATAATAATATAATAGTAATGATATAGCACAATTTCCACAATCCACCATTCTTTTAACTCATTCATTATTCTTCCTTTTCCCAAATCAAATATGTCAGTTTAATTTAGAATCCTCTAAGGCCATGGGGCACCCTATCTAAGGGTTTTATTTTTAAAAAATGACCCAAGGTTGAAGGTACATGTACATGTATGTGATTTCCATGTAAGTTCATGTGAAATGTCTTCTCTTGTTGTACAATGTAAGCTGACCAGTGAATGACATTAGATTAGACCGATTAGCTATTATACGCATTTGTGAACCAAGTTGATTATGCTAATCGTTACATTTGTGAAACGATTTAACTGAACTGATTAGGTGTTTAGGCAATTAGATTTGACGTTTTCAAAATGGCAGAATGTTAGATGTCGTAGGTAATTTTTAATGCTTATTATTGTTTTTCTCACTTCAGTTTTCAAAAAAATACTTGAAGTTGTTGGACATAGGAGATTGTTTCTAACGGCAACCATTTTTTCTTTTTTTTGGGTAGATAACTTTCATTTTAACAAGTCATCAATAATTAGCAGAAACAATTTTTTTTCTGATCGGTGTCGAACAATACTGGATCTTCGGCGTCGTGCTAAATATTTGGAGAACGCAGCTTGTGGGTTAGGGGAAGGGTAAGGGCTAGCACCTGTAGATTTCGTCAAAGTCTCGAGATGTAAACAGGGCTATTCCTAGACCTGGACCAAGCCTAACCCTTACCCTAACCCACAAATAACAGTTGGTATCAAAATATTTAGCACGACGTCAAAGATCCAGTATTGCGCATCGGTGTCCGTGATGGCAGCCATCTTACCAAATCATAATTATCAAATTTCATATTTGTGGACCATAGCTAATCAAATCGAAATAATACCAAATCGTACTAGCAAATCAAAACCTAATCTAATGGACTCACAAAAACGCCTTATAATGAACAGCAACTGAACTAATAAAGAAGCAGCAGTGTGTATCACACGAACTGCATGCTTTTATATTATCTGCCTTGGATTAAATAATTATAGGTAACAATTTTGAAAATATAACATACATTACATACTACTGACAATAACGAATGTTCCGTATTTACTCATAATTTCAAATCTGTCATGTTCGACGAAATATGCCAGAAGTCTCAATCAAATGACAGTCTATAGCGTCTGGTTATTTCAGTCTAAATAGTATTTATTGTTGTGCATGCTCGTCGGATATGGGTCACTGTTTGACATGACTTGTGGAATATGTCTCTCCTTGTTCTTCGAGTCCCTTGTTACAAATAGGCCTGAAAAATGTTTATTTGAATTTACGCTACTAGATCCAAACCAAATATCAAATTAAAATGCATTATGTATGAGCTAAATCTGTCTATTGTAGTTCTGTATTTTACCATCACATATTACATGTATATATGGACTATTCTTTAGGCATTTATTCGTTCATCTCGATTTTCTGGCGTGATTTCGCCTTGTCAGTGATGCAGAAGGAGGGCCTGACAAGGACAGCTGCCTAGTCGTTTGGATGGGACAGAAAACCGAGTTCCCGTGTACACATTGGAGTGCATGTAAAAGATCCCTTGGCAGTTGGAATTCAATATAAGAGTAGGCTGTAGCGCCGTTGCCCGGGCAAAATTTCCTCATAGCACACTGTATGGCGTATGCCCGTCTTGCATTAGCCCAGGTTAGGAGCAAAAGAGTAGGATGTTAAACCCCATTTCATTTCATTTAGGCATTTATTCACATGACAAGCCTATAATAACTCTCTAGAACATCGTATGGCAAATTTAAACAGATAGAAATGGTCGTCATTTAATGATTTAATAGAAAACTGGTGAACCAAGGCTTAGGCCTTTGCACAATGAAATTGTAATCCATCGATGTCAAATCTTGTCAAAACTCCTGTGATAACTTCTCAGAGATTAAAGTAATTTCAATGTAATATTGAATAAGTTCATTTTGCATTAACTATTTTTGAAGTATTATAGCACGAACAGTCAGCTATTTATTAAATTCTCACACTTTGTCTGTTAAAACGATCAATTAGGTGATCGGTTACAAAAAAGTAATAAATTAGTGATAGAGATACATTATATGCCAAGTCATGGTTTTCTTGGCATAATAAAGGAAGTGAATGGGAAATCAAATTACAATGTATATGCTTAGTCATGGTGTTAATAGCATGCCTGACTGGTAAGCCGAAGGCCCATCTGTCATGTCATTGACCAAGGCCCACACAGTACGCACCGTAGGGGTGTCACGAGGGCGCCAAAGTCAGCAAGCGTCCCAGGGGGGTCTCGGGGGTGTCTCCCCAGGAAAACTTTGAAAATTAACAACCGCAAACCCATTTTCCAAGCATTTTAGTCCAGAACTTTTCTTTCTCCTGTCTTTATAGGGTTATGCCCACTTTTTTTAACGCGCTTAGGCCGACAGGTGGCCCCACTGAGCATGTATTGATGATTATGTTTTAGTTTGTATAAATAAAGGCTTCTACACTGTTTAAAAATAAAGGATTAGGCAATATGACCAAGCCTGTATATTGCTATAACACATGCATGACCAAGCCTGTATATTGCTATAACACATGCATATTTTAGTTTGATAAAAGAGCTATGTATAATTCATTACCATTGTTTTATACCTTTACTTTTTTGTAACTTAAGGACATAGAAATGAAATAAAATGGGGTTTAACATCCTACTGTTCTGCACCTAAACTGAGCCAATAAAGACTGGCATACGCCATACAGTGCTATGAGGGAAATTTTACCCGGGCAGCGGCGCTACAGTCTACTCTTGCATCAAATTCCAACTGCCAAGGGATCTTTTATGTGCACGCCATTGTGTACACGAGGTCTCGGTTTGTACCTTGGAGTTTATTGAATCTTGTGTAGGTCAGAGTACTTGATAGAATTTTTAAAACTGTGCTAGTTTGTGAACCATTGATTTAAATTAAACTGGCCTGGCCTGGTTTCTATCATAAGTGATATTTCAGTTTAAATCCGGTTCATTACCCATCCGTTTAAAGATAAGTCATTGAAGACAAATCAACAATTGATGGGACTTAGTTACAAAAACTTAAATTAATATATCTGTACTTCGATTTTAAGGCTGTAAATTATGTCCCAGCTCATTGAACATTGCTTAAAGGTTGTCACTTTGGCCATCATTGAAGATCAGGACTAGAAATTCATCATTTTTTGCGAGAATCTAAGAGGATTCTCGCATATGCAATCTGCGCGAATCCTTCGAATCTTAATTAATAACACTGTCTATTAATAACAAAATTGTGTTTATTGTGTTAATCTAAAACAATATCACATGGAATTTTTGGTAAACACTTAAATAGTGTAAAAAGTAATATCCTGTAAATGCTGTAGCTGACACGGCACCATGGCATCTCTTCATAGCACAATTTGTAGTCTTTTGTCTATCACGTAACTAGTCACATAACTTGTAAAAGTCTTTATTCATTCGTCGATGATAGACAAATGATGCAATGATCATGTGACAAACTATAACAGAAATGGCTATGGAATAAAATTCAGTGCGATGTAGCCTTAATAATATTTTATAAAATTAAGCCTCTGTCAGCATGTGTATGAAAGAAAATAATCATAATGGGGAAACGTTACTTAGAATTGGTTTATTGACCTAATTCCAACGAATATGTCACATGTTATTAGAATTCGGCATTGAGATTCAACGGGGAAAACATCAACTAACTGTTTCTCTCTCCGTGTATTCAATGTTCTATCAGGGAATTAACAACTAGTCAGTGAATCCATCAATAGATTTAGTTATATTTTAATATCTACCGGTAACTGGAATTCACACAAACACAGTGTGGAAGACGCACAATTCGCAAACCATGCCTATATTATCTTTATTGTAAGAATCGTTTAATTATATCGCCGTCAAATCCTAATGAAGGTTGAAATTTGAATTTTGTAAAATGCAATACCAGGATTGTGGACTATCTTGTTTTCCTTTCCTACTGAATGACCCTACTGAATGTGATTTGTCATTGTTTACATTTGTTCCCTTTCCTAAAATTTAATCACACTCAAATTGTGGGGGCGGTAGAGTGATTGCACAATTTACATGTAGAAACATAGAAAAGTGCATGTCATTTGAGGTTGCATTATTTTTATTACACATTGTTTGGAGAGAGAGAGGTCTTTAGCAGTGGGAGGAAACCAGAGTACCCGGAGAAAACACACAAGGTTGGACAGGCGACACGTGGTTTCGAATCCCCAGTTGTACGTGGCAAGGAGTAGGGTCACCTGTCCAGCTTCGTGAGTTTTCCCTGGGCACCCAGGTTTCCTCCCACTGCTAAAGACCCCAACGCGCAAGCGAATTATTGAAATAAAATTAAATCATATGTTGTTCCAGAAATGACCTAGTTTGTGTCAAGTGGACATTAAACCTCATTTCTCTCTCCCTCTCTCATCAGCTTATGATTGTTAAATTGTCAAACCGTGTCATAAAAATTATGACCTGTAATTTGACCAAGCAATAGGGTAAAATAAAAGACCTCGGAGCATGCAAGTCTTTACGAAGAAAATGATTTCCCTGGCAATTGTTAAGGGAACTAAATGACATAAAATCCTGTGATATTCTTAAACCCCATTTCTTTTCATTTTGTAATATTCTCAAAGGTCTGAAAAGGCTTCATACGTTTGTCCAATGTTAATGCATATCATATGCATCTGTCAGTCTCGGTCCATCCTACTTTTTTTATGAAAGTTCTGTACATGTACCTTTCATTTCTACAAATCAATGTTAATTGGGCAAAAAGGAAAAACCCTATTGAAATTAAAATATATTTGATGGCAAAATTTCAGTTATCTCATGATTTTTTTTTATGTGAAATTGAATTGCAAACATCAAGGGCTCTTTTACATTTGTGCGTATGTGTGCACACAGGAGCTTGGTTTTCATTTGCATCGCATCCAGCTCCACTGAAAAATGTGGCAGAAAATCCTTTAGACCTTGAGGCAAAGCCGCTTGAACCCTGTACCACCTGATTTGAGAACCAATTCTATACTCACTCAGACACTGGGGGGGTTGGGATGGCCTAGTGGTCTAGAGTGCCGCGCTTCGACCTCTAGCTGGCCGGTCACCTCTGGCTTGCGGGCAAGTTGCGGCTGTGGTTTCGAGCCCTGGTGTGAGCGTATGTGGCATGGAGATAGGGGCGCCTTCTCAACCTTCGTGGGTTTCCTCCGGGCACTCCGGTTTCCTCCCACTGCTAAAGACCCCTACGCGCAAGCGAATTATTGAAATAAAATTAAACCATATGTTAGTCCCGAAATGACCTAGTTTGTGTTGAGTGGACGTTAAACCCCATTTCTGTCTCTCTCTTTCTGAGTCACTGTGGCTCCTGTAATATTCATTGGCATTGGAAAGATCCCTATTGACTTTCAAAATATGCAACATATGTTATTGATTACATGTATCTTTCAGCTTATATAATGTTGACTTTCTTAATCAAAGTTTTTGTTGTTCATTTAAAGAAAATTTGGAGATTGCTCATTTTAACATTCAAAAGAAACCTATTGATTCCAATTGTATTATATATCTTTTTTTCAGACATCCTACATCATGTTGTTCTGCTGCAGAAATCTTCTCAGTGTTATTCTTCAACACCATGAAATACAAGGTGGCGGTACCAAAAGATCCCTCAAATGATAGATTCGTTTTATCAAAGGTTTAGAAATCTTTATTTGTATTTATTTATATGTAGTTAGACATGATTCTTCTGGAATCCAGGGAATAAGGCACTTGTTTGTTTTCGTAATTGGCTGATCGGATAGCTGAATGGTGAGTGTGTGCGCGTTGCATCATAACGTCTCTTATTGCCATGGTTTCGATTCCCTGCTGGTTATATGTGAAATAAAATAGAACTATGTGTTAGTCCCGCAATGACCTGGTTTGTGTCAAGTGGATGTCAAGTCCCATGTCTCTCTTGTTTTCCCAATTATGCGTATACATGTAAATATTTTTAACGTCTGGAACAAAGTTATAAATGTCGACTACATGTTCAGATATCTTTAAAATAATTATTTCCATACCAAATGTGAAAATCTATGTTACATATAAATCAAGCCTATTCAAGGGCCTGTGATGTCTTTCACTATTTTGAAGTTTTCATCATTCAATACTCAACTGGAACTGATTCACTCTAGATTAAATTCTGTCTGTATTTAAATCAATGAAATCAATTAATAGATAATAAGTCATTATTTCTGTAATTATGAACAAATTAATCACAAATTCAGGCACGAATCCGGGGGGGGGGGGATGGAGGTGCACTGGGCGCACGCCCTCTTAATTTTTGCGGTGGCATCAATGATCACCCTCCACCTGGTAGGTAGGTGCCGAAACTCATGTTGCTAAACGAATTAAGTCAGTTTAGGTTGGATATCGTAATTTACTCCAAAATGAGCCGGTTGGTGACTTGGTTGATTGTCTGTAGGTCCACCCAATCTTCTTGTAGTTTTGTTCATAACAATAAGTTATTATTTTTTTAGGGCCATGCTTGTCCAATCCTGTATGCAGCATGGGCTGAGATTGGTCTCTTCCCTACATCTGATTTACTGAATCTACGTAAATTGTCATCTGATCTTGAAGGACATCCTACACCAGTAAGTATCAAATTATGAATTTGACTTAAGTTAACATTAGATCAAAGCCTTGTCATTGAGTCAAGTGACGTGGTTTTAATTCCCAACTTAACAAAGGAGAAGTGTCGTCTGTCCAGTCTCCTGGGTTTTCTCGGGGTCCTCCATTTATTGATGCCTATGCGCAACTTCTATCAATAATATATATTTTTTTAACTTTCTTTCTATTTATGTCCAAATATAAATTTTCCAGACCATTGTGAAAAATAAGAGGTTATAATCATGTTTTCGTTATTGTATAAGGACCGTGATGCATACTGTAGCCATGTATACAAAATAAAATTACGTGTTGATAGGTTTCTAAATGCCAACATTAGGCTTGTCTCTAGATCAATGTCTGTTCTTTTCTCAGCTTTCAGTGATTCAATGAAAATTTCAACAATATCCTACTTTTGGTTTTGACTTTTTTTCATTTAAGTGGTATTTATAAAGCTAAAGTAACTTGGATGAACTTCAGAGTTAAAGCTGTCTATCTATATCTACATGGAAACCCGCTCTGACGACTCAAACATTACTGTTACTAATAATTTACGTTTCTTGTTGGTATTTACTAGTGAAAATTGATCAGTAGAATTTTTGTGAAACTCGTAAATTTACTAAAAATATTTGTATTTTTTTTCTAGCGATTGAACTTTATAGATGTAGCTACTGGTTCACTCGGCATGGGTTTAAGTTTTGCAGCAGGAATGGCTTATACGGGAAAATATATTGATAAATCTGAGTAAGTACATTTATAGTTCAGTTTATATAACTTCAATTTCACAATGTTTCTGCGAAAGAGAAAATTTATAAAAGAAAATACGCCATAACTGAATTAAAAACAGTGAATGTTGGCTACAATTTGCCATCACATCGTAGATTCTACTGACTGGTGAAATGAACACATATTTCTTGGTACTGCCATTTTGAGACCTTTTTTTGTGTGTACTCTAAATTTGTCATATTCTTTTAAATCCACTGACTTGATAGATTTTGAAATAGATTTTGTGGTACCCTCTCTAGCAAGATAGCCTGGGCTCTAAATCATTGTACAAGATATAATTAGCTATACGCATATTTCTTTTAATAAAATGTTTCTATGATTCACATTTGGTAGATCATGAAATCTGTCATTGACAGGCATGATTTTTTCTGTTATTTAACGGATTTCTGCTTTTTTCATCATCGGTGGGTCGTTTTGGTGAATCATCTAAATTTGCCCCACCCCCCAGCCCCCCACCCCTAGTAATTTGGCATGCCTATGGTGTGTCTCAACCGTATACTTCAGCGTATTTTTGGCATATGGCCAAACATTTCAGTTATTTTTTTTTAGTCCCCAGAATCATTGAGTTAAGTAGGGTGGTTTTGGTTAGGGCTGAAACGATACGCTAAGCCACGATACGATACACTGTTTTTAAACCACCTTACGATGCGAATGCATCACGATACGCGTCTTTTTTCTGTAAAATGGGATTGGATTCTAATTAAACTTAATAAAAAACTAAAATCTGTTAATTAACTTTATTAATCATTTTGTAGACACACATAATAAATAAATAAAAATATAACCATTGTCTTTGGCACTTAAAACCAGCATTGGCTAGTATAGTGGTAACTGGGTAAATGTCAATTTATATAGATAAAACAACAAGTATGTCTTGTCATTCTTATGCTACATGTAGATAATACGCAGTTTGATTAATTGTTTCAAAAATAACAACTAAACATTGAGCTCATATTTGTAGTATTTCCTGTGTAACGTATTTGAGCATGGCAGGACTGACAAACTGAAACATCTCTGTTAACCTTTTTATTTCCATTTCTGTTCGTGACGGGTTAAAACCAAAATATTCCCACACTTTCGATTTATACTGGGCTGGAGGCTTTCGATTTCCAAATCACCCAATGTGTGGCAGTACTTGAACCTGACATAGGACTTACTGTAGTAGTAATAGTAATAGAATGGTGTTTATTAGCTGTACCCTCATGTAAAAACAAAATTAAAATTCTAAATTTGTCGGTAATTCTGATTCTCATTCAATCTTGACTTCTCTGTTTTCAATCTCTGAGCAGTGAGCATGATACCCTGCGAGTGTTTCTTAGCAGACGAATATTTATTTTATATTAAATCTGATTGGATGAATTGTTAGACTTAACTATTTAACCAATAAAACGTGTTCTTAAATAAACGTAGTACGCGATTTTTAGGACATGTACAGGTCTGTTAGGTTGTATACACTGAAACGTCTGGATGATAGTGTAAACTCTTAGACCAAAGCGGGCGACTTTATTGTCCCATGTGTTTGTAAACCATGAAAACTAGCTTACATCAGCGATTTAAAACAAGTTTTAATTGAAAGAAACCACACTGTTATGCAAGTCACTTTATTTTTAAACTAATGTATCGTGCTTTATACTAAATTGTATCGGTAATCGTAAGAAAAAAATAAATCTAGATATACCGGTTTTCACTATAAAAAAATCGTTTATCGTGACAGTTAAAAAAATCTCGGTACACCGATGCACCGATGAATCGTTTCAGCCCTAGTTTTGGTCCACTGCTTTTACACAACAAGGAGTCGGGTTACCTATCCAACGTATCCTACAGTTAAACCACCTACGTGCAAGCAAATTATTGATATAAAGAACTGAACCATGTGATTATCCCCGAAACAACAGTTTAACCCCAATTCTATCTCTCTCCCCCTCCCCCCCCCTTTATTAATACATTTAGAATGCCGAGATCTTAGTCTAGAAAAAAAATATATGAATAAGACTTTGAGAAAAAGTATCCACAAAAAAAGGTGTCAAGAAAGTTTGAGTTACAAGGCAATGGAAAAATTGTGTGACAAAATTTTTGCATTCCTGATCAACTACCCAAAGGGGTTAATAATAGATAGCACAAACTTGAACAAATCCAGACATAAATATAGCATTTGATTTTTTTGATGAGTAGGTCCCCTTAACAATTGGATGTGTAAAAAACTTGACCTTATAACACTTTCTCTTTCTGTATTACAGTTATCGTGTGTTTGCTCTGATGGGGGATGGAGAAAGTGCTGAAGGTTCTATTTGGGAAGCCATGGCCTTTTCTAGTCATTATAAACTAGACAATTTAGTAGCCATCTTTGATGTCAACCGTCTTGGTCAGAGTGATCCAACTAGTCTGCAACATGATGTGGAAACATACAGAAAGAGAGCAGAAGCATTTGGGTAGGTTCATCAACTTATTTCTTCAAGCGAAGAGCCCATAACCTTTGCTTATGGCTCAGTTGGTATGCTGTAAACAAATAGCCATGTGACGTGAATTGAGACACTGTGTACTGTTCAGTATGAGTGAATTTACGTAGCGGCTTTGTGTACTAAACGTTAATAAAACATAAATTCGTGTTTATAATATCCTAATAGACAGCCCATTTTATCAGATTTTTGGTCAAAGGACGATGCGAGTACACAATACAGCAGTAAACATAGACCAAATTTGCATGCGTACTATAGAGCCCGGTGAGCGTGTTGAACCAACTATGTCACTTCCGATTTTAATAAAAATTAATTTCTCGCTTACAAAAACATTTTTTTGTCTGTGTTACAGAGGGGATTATTTAACAATATATATTTAAGATTTATGGAAACCTTGTTGAAAATCGTTGGTCTTCCCCTTTAAGAATCATTTTCAATTCTTTGGGTAAGTTATGCCTTTAAGAGAATGTTCCAAAAGCTCCAGACATCTATTTATAGCACTTAAATACATGGTCAGGTTGTTTCTTTAATAAGATACTGGACTCAAACCATTTGTCTGGGGCCAACAAGAATGATTGGATTTTCCTAGGAACAGTGCTGGCTGGTCAGGGTTAAGCCTGCGTAACTGTATGACAAACCCTGTACACATTGGTTGTGGATGTACACTAACTTAGTTTGAATTCTGAGGAGGTAGAAAAATGGCACTCCCTTGCATTACATTGGAAATGTAACCATGGAAATGTGTATATGGGGCCAGGGTTAAAAATATTTCAGTTTGCCCAAACCCAACTCATGATGATTAGGTATGGGTAGGTAGGTAGGCAAATTCTTTTTTTTTTGTGGGGGGGGGGGGACCAGACTTTGAGAACTAAATGCAAAAACTAAATCCCTATATTTTAATAATTCTTTTATCAATCACCTTTTTCAAACAGCTGATGTTAACTATAGTATAATCAACCGATGTACATGTTGTATGTAAACTTAACGAATACTCAGTTTACTGGTCACGGTTTGGTTGCTGAGGTGAATCAGTTCCAAATATTAGTAATGGATTTTCGTTTTTATATCATATCTGACATTCAAAAACCAGGAATGGTAGCTACCACACCGTTGTCCTTTGCTGAAGACTACATTCATCCTTCATACTAGGACTACATTTGTGTAATCATTCTTCCAAGCACGTAACATGAGATAGCCTTCGTAGGTAGCGACTGATTGACAAAATTAAAAGTGTTTACTAACCTGGGCACCCTACAAACAAAGTCTCAAAAGAAACAAGAATAATTTGATGTGATGAAATAATATGAAAATAGACAGGACAGTGAAATCGTTTACATTGGCAGTCAAGCGATGCCATGTGTCGGTGGGGAGTCAAAGTTGACAACATACATACGGGTCAGTAGAACTACCGCACAGCATGGCTAAAGTGAACTGAAAGGAACACGTGAAGTAGATTCTTTGGAAATATAGCTGACATGTTCAAATATTTATGGCGTAACTAATCATTTAAAGAATTAGGGTTAGGGCCATTTTAAATCAATTAACCTGCTTGAAACTCGTCAATACCTGATGTCAAATATACGTGATCTGTCAAAATGAAAGTACTGGTAAGAATGGTGATGGAGAAATGAAATGCCAAGAATGAATGAATTGAGTTTGTGCTATAATACTAATACTTTAGACCAGTGTCACATATAAATATTGATCAAATGTGAATAAATTTGTTAATGAAAATTGTCACATAACCGATATTTGAATTTGCGTAACCAGAAAATCGGTCGCGTGTTTTTGAGCTGGCGTGACCGCACTAACCGATTGGTATCGTGGTTCGCGTGAAATTTCGTGGCAGTATTGTTATTGACAGTGCCGATTATTTCGCGTTTGGGTGTCATTGTCAAGCGTAAAAATAATGTTGTAAAAAAAAAAATCTTCAAAAAAACGGCAATAAAAGAATTTGACTGGGCGGCTTTTTTGGGGGGTCGGTCGCGTTTGGGCAAACAGACAATCTTTTAATTTTGGCCTGAGATACAGTTCTTACAGTAAATCTACTCCCCCCCCCCACCTTATCTCAATTAGAAAACACTTGTCTCCCCCCCCCCCCCAACTTCTCCTATACCCCAAAGCAGACAATCTTGAGCTTGAAGATCGATTCTACCTCAGTTGGTAAATTATTTATTTAATATTTGATTATTTCTAGATTTAATACCTATGTATTGGACGGTCATGATGTATGTGAACTAGTGAAGGCTTTCCACAATGCTGAATCTGTTAAAGACAAACCCACCTGTATTATAGCTAAAACATTTAAAGGGAGGGGAATACAGGGTGAGTTTTATATATTTTTGATATTAATATAATAGCGGGTTATTAGATACCATCTAACCAGAAAAAAAAACCAGGGGTGTGTAGAATATCACTTGTTTTCATTACCAATCTCATCTTTCACAAGTTTCTGTTCTTGAATTTATCAGGTGAAGATGGTTAGTTTTAGATATTAGTATATAATAGGTGGTTATATTGTCTAGCTCGAGGGAACTATATTATTATTTTTTATCAAATACACATCAATCAGTGGTTATATTCTTCTCCATATCTGTGTACTGATCATTTGATATGGTTGACTGATTAAATGGGAACGTTCATGAACTAGGCGTTATATATTATATGGATGGGTAGGTACACAAGCTATAAAGATATAGACTTAATCAATATAACTATATGGTTATAGGAGACGTTTACAATTTATATGAAGCCACAGTTGCTCAGTGGGTAGGATGCTGGCTTGTTAGCCTGGTGGTTGCATTTTTATTCCCTGCATCAGTATTTTCTGATGTGGTTCCCCTGTGTATACATTGGTGTACTTCAAAAAGATCCCTTGGCAGTTGGAATTTGAAATAAAAAGAACCTTGAGTGTCACTGACCAGGCAAAATTTTCCTTATCGCTTACTTTCTGTCTATATCATCTTTGAATAACTGTCTATGGGTCTTTTATGTGCACGTTAACACAACTGATGTCATCCCTTCTTGAAACCCGGCTGGAAAGTCTCGAGGAGCTTATTCAAATCGGGGATCAAACCCAGATTACCCAGCACCATACTGACTGAGCCCACATAGCTCCCCAATATTGATGAAACAGAAAGTGTTGGTGTTAGGATATAACAGTGTCCAAGTATGCACCGGACCGGTAATGGTTATTACCAGATAAAAGCACAATAAAACAAGAACACATGGAAACATTACTAGCTAAGATTTAGCATTGACAAAGAAAAGGCAACAAGTTTATGTTCATGAAATGTGCAGAGATTTTAATCAAGAGACGACTAGTGAAGTGATGTGTGGTTTTTAAATTTTCTTTCAGTTTCGGTTTTCGTTTTTTCTGAGGCAATCTTCGGTTTTCATTTTTTTTTATTTATTTAAACACTGTGTTATGTATGCACTGATTTATGGTTATTTTATAGGAATACTTGGAAGTCAGAAAAAATATCAAACATATTGATGTAAATAGTAATGACTTTAATTATGTAAAAAAAGATCTGACACCACAACATCATACATAATAATAAATTAACATAGTGACATAATATCAATAACAATAAAGTTACTGTAAAAAAGATCCGATGATCATTGTCGAACACCAAATTAAATTTGCATAACAAAATAATACCAATCCAGCAAATCGAAACGTGGTCTTTCATTTCTCGCTTATAAACTTAAAAACATAACTTGCGCATTGCCATGTTTGGTTTTGTTCTAAACCAGACTCAAAATTGTTAAATATTCTTTGTCATGCTTGTATTTTAGGTTTGCCTTCAGATATGTTTTTTTTTACAAAGATTACATCTACATTTTGTGTCGTCTAATCTTTCATAGAGAGCACATTCATGGGCAAGCCATGGAGTATGGAGACATTGTTCGTTATTGACAACCGGCTTCGGCTTGCATAAAATTTTGGATTATAAACCGAACCAAATTGAGAAAATAAATAGTCTACTCCATCCAGACTGATTAAACACTCTATCACTCTATACATGCGGGCTCTGGTTGATCAAAAGTAAAATGGATCTGGTGGCGACATTAAAATTTTGGAATTATTAAGTAAACGAAATACGGCTACATAAAAATTAGGAATTTGGGGAAAAAAATGAAATGCACGGTTATTTTGTTTTATCGGTTCGGTTTTAGATTTATATGTAAAAACCGATACCGTACGGTTAAATTGAAAAACTGCACATCACTAGAGACAACCACTGTTGAGATCATCACATCATTTACATAAAGAAGGAAATTTAACCGAACTATTGTATTCAATTATATTATTTCTTTATTCAATATGGAACTATATAATGATAAAGGACAATTAGCTCATTTATCATATTTTTTGTTAATTTACTAGGGATTGAGGATGAATTGAATTGGCATGGTAAACCATTAGGTGGTAAATCTGAACAGGCCATGGCAGAAATTCAGGCATTAATACAGAATAACGGTCCTTATAACATAGTCCCACCACATCCTCGAGATGATGCACCAAAAGTTGATATATCTAATATAAGACTTCCTGAACCACCAGTTTATAGTGAACCAGTAAGTATCGGATAGCCGAATAGCTAGCACATGTGTGCTGTGTCATTGAGTCAACTGCTGTTATTTCGATTCACCAGTTTTAGGGTTTTTTTCCGGGTCCTCCAGTTTCCTCCCACTGTTAATAAATGAATTATTGAAATAAAATTGAACCATGTGTTAGTCCCGAAATGACCTAGTTTTTGTCAAGTGGATGTTAAACCCCATTTCTGTCTCTCTCTCTCTCTCTCTCTCTCTCAGTGGCTAAGTGGGTAAGAGGATGGCTTGCTGGCCTGAATGTTGCTGCAATGCATGCTCGATCACTGCATTGGCCCAGAAAGGTGATCAGAATTTTCGAACATGGTCTCCTCATGTCAGTGAGGTAGGATGGAGGGTCTGACAAAAGACAGCTGTCTAGTCATTTGGATGGGTCAGAAAACCAAGGTCCCATGTAAACATTGGCACGCACATGCAAGATCCCTTGGCTCTTGGAATTTGTAAGTTCTGATGTCGGGGGGTGGGGGGGAGTGTAAATTTTAATTTTTTCAAAGAATGATGTTGTGAAACAATTTGTCACAAACATCTCATTGCAAGATTCCGCATTTATGCCAACTAGGAATTAAAGTTATGTTTGCAGAAAAGTATTTATCCAATAAAAGTATGGCAATTTTGGTATATATATAGAAAGAGTAGAAATATGCAGTCTTCTCTAAAAATACTTAATTCCCTGAAAAACACTCATGGAGTGCATACAAGACATAAATATAAGGGTTTCCCATATCGGCAGTCTGATGATTAGGAATGTCTGCTTGAGTGAAGTTCGAGGATGCATGCAAAGATTGATTGAGATAAAATTCAAAGAAAAAGACGTGGTCAGTGGATAATCTGAGAATTTAATTAGGCTTCGATATTTTTGATGGTGGTAAAAACATGAATCCATATTAACAATTGTTTCTGTCTTGTGTTAACAAAGTATTTTCTATGTTTCAGACTGCATGTAGAGCGGCCTATGGAAAGGCCATTGCTAAATTAGGCAGTGCAAACAGCCGAGTAATTGCTATGGATGGAGATACTAAAAATTCTACCTATGCTCAAAAGTTGATGGTAAGATTTAACATTGCTTTGATTTAATGTTTAAATTTTGTTGCCTAGGATTTTAATAAAATTAAGCATTGTATAGTCATTCAGATGGACTAAAAACTGAGGTCTTGTGTACACATTGATGTGCGTTAGGTCTGTCAGCAGTTTGAATTTGATATAGGAGTAGACCGCATCACCGCTGTCCGGGCAAAGATATTTCACAGTGCACAGTAATCTGAGCAGAACAGTAGGATATTGAACCCCATTAATTTCATTTTTGAAATGTTTTTTTTTTAAATAACTGTTAGCCGAATACTTTTACATTGCTAATAATGAGACAACAGATTCCGATAAAATGTATTATAATTTATAGGATATCAGACCAGATCAGTATGTAGAATGTTTTATTGCTGAACAGAATTTAGTTGGTGTGGGAATCGGCACAGCAACCCGAGACAGAGCAGTAGTTTTCCTCAGTACCTTCGCAGCTTTCTTCAGTAGAGCCTTTGATCAAATTAGAATGGGAGCCATTTCACAAACAAATGTTAATTTTGTTGGATCTCATGCTGGTGTTTCTATTGGTAAAGTTTGAAATTTTTTTTTTTACATGTGGTTAAATCTGTTCAAAAAGCACGGATCAAATGAGAAGTGGTGTCAAGAACTCCAGAAAGAGCAGACGTACCCAACCGTGTAATATTTTAGCTAAATGAATTGACCATCAAACTACTGCCTCCAGAAGGTATCTTCAGGACATGTAGGGTAGATAACTCCACTTGTGACGTGAGGTTACATGTACTTATACCTTCTGTTTGAATGATTAGGACCTAACATGAGCAGCAGTATATGATGATGTTTCTGCATTTGTACATCTTATTTTGGACGGTCTGGTGTTTACATGTATTTCAAAATGCTTATTAGCTTTATTGGAGCTTATGCAATTTGTTATGAACTTCTGGTGGTTTAAAACATAATTTCAGATAATAAGTTTTGTGGGTCGAGCACGACAATTGTGCTGGATGGATCACATCTTTAATAAAAAAAACTTTGTATATTTTGTGCAGGTGAAGATGGGCCATCTCAGATGGCTTTGGAGGATTTGTCCATGTTTGCCAGTATTCCTGGTTCAACTGTGTTTTATCCAAGTGAAGCTGTCTCTACTGAACGAGCTGTAGAACTAGCTGCTAATACTAAAGGAATTTGCTTTATTAGAAGCAGTCGACCCAATGTTCCAATATTATATGACCAAAATGAAAAGTTTGAAATCGGTAAAGCTAAGGTAAAACACCTTTTCGTAGTCTTGACACCTGTAATCGAAAGGATATATTCTACCTCCCTAAGAACCTTTCTAGTTTTTATACATAGGATTTCAATACATTAAAACAACAAAAGTTGTATGAAGGGCTATATTTTAGTAAGAATAAGACCGACAATTTAGAACAAATACTTAACTTAAATCTGAGAATGCTTTGTGAACTGGATGCAAGAAAAATGAGTAACACGGAATTGAGTCCTATAATAGTTCTGTCATTCCTGAAAGCAAAGGTATTATGAGAAGCAAACGTGTGATTGGTCAAGATAGTATCATGATCAGTGTATGCATACCTTCTTGTTGAAAATTCTCGTCTTTATGCAATTAATACCTTTTGGCTGATAGGATGTTTCTTGTGGCCTTGTGGTTTAATGCATACACGTGAAATAATGAGATCTGTCATTGAATCTAGCGACGTTATCTTCCAGCCTCACAGGTTTTCTGTGTTTTCGATCGTAACCAAGTCCTCATGCCAAAGTAACTATGAGAAGTTTGTGTAACAATTTGTGAAGAAGAGTACGCAGTTAAGATTCTATTTCATTTTCATTTAACTCCATTTTCAGGTGATAAGACAGAGTCCCGATGACAAAGTCACCATTGTCGGAGCTTGTGTAACTCTATTTGAAGCTGTCAAAGCTGCTGATGAGTTGGCAAAGACTGGGATCAATGTAAGAATTATTGATCCTTTCACCATAAAGCCCCTTGATGCAGCCTGTATCATAGAGAATGCTCGAGCTACAGGAGGTAGAATCATTACAGTTGAAGATCATTATCCTGAAGGTAAGATAACCATAATCAAGATGTCTGGATCAGCAACATCCAGCAAGATGGATATCAATCTGATTAAGATACAGATCTATATTTCACTACATGAAGATCTGACAGGTTGTAGGGATGGGTCACCTCGAAGGTCATACAAGTGGCTTTTGAACCTATGATATCGGACATTTGGTTAACCAATCAGCACTGATGTTTCTAGTGGATTATACACAGTTCAGTGCACCACAAGCCTAACTGGGCTATTAAAGATGGGCATATGCCATACACTGTACTATGCGGGAAATTTTGCTCAGATGCGGCACTACGTCCTACTCTTATATCGAATTCAACTGTCATGGGATGTTTTACATACATGCTAATGTGTACACGAGACCTCCATTTTTCGTCTCATCCAAACAACTAGACAGCAGTCTTTGTCAGCTCATCGGTTGTGCATTACTGACAAGGGAGAACCATGCCAAATGTGGGGATTGAACACCCGTCCTCCCCCTGGTACAGAAAATTCAGATATTAAACCCCTTTTCATTTACAGCAATAAATCTTTCATGGAATACACCGTTCACTTTTAGAACCTAATTAATATTTAATAAAACTATTCAAATGATCACTTTTAGATTGAATTATCTAAAACATCAAAATTTGACATTTAGAAAATAATATTACTCCTATCCCTTTCATGATGTACACCAATTTTTTTTTTTAGGTGGAATTGGTAGTGCTGTCGCATCAGCAGTTAGCGAATGTCGTGATATAATTGTGCGTAAACTAGCTGTCAATGATGTGCCAAGAAGTGGAAAGAGTGCTGAGCTTATTGAAAAATATGGAATTGGTTCCTCAAGTATAGTTAAAGCTGTCAACCAAATCATGAGCTTATAAAAAAAATTTTTTAAAAAAAATTTCAGATGTATATGTATTAAATTTATACCTACATTTCTTTCATGTTTCCTTTTTTTTGTAGATTCAAAAAGTTTATAAAGCATATATTTTAGAGTTTATTTTTATTCGATCTAAAAGCATTTATACAATCGGCTTTGTTCCAAGTTGCAGACAGTTATATATTTCATTGTATTTAATATAAGAGTGTTTCTTGTTTTATCTCGATTTTTATAGATTTATTAATTTATCTCATTAAATGAAATAGAAATAGCATTTCCTTTAAGGCATTTTTGGTGCAGATATTAGCAATACTGGTATGGGTATCAAAAAATCGTTTCTTTGTAATTGTTTACTTTTGGTGTCTGTTGATTCTTGACCACATAAATCTATATTTAATTCACAGAATTACAATTTCTCAAAATATTGGCAGGATGATTTTGGATAAAATTCAGGATATTTAGGAGAATTTAAGTTTATGAAAGACCATAATGAACTTTAGATCCACATTTTGTGATTTTAACATTACCAAGACCTTTAAGTTGCAGGTTCTTCAATATCATAAAGTTATACCAGTCATAATTTGTTTTGTTAAAGTTTGTTTTCCTGGTCTAAGGAAATTATGTTGATTTGGTAAAATATTTTGAAGCACTATCATCAGTGTAGATATAATTGTTCCAATTAAGAATTGAACATGTATAATGTTTGAATGAGGCATAAAACTAATAATATGACGAATTTGTTGTTTGCTTTATTATTGGATTTGAATTATACTCAGGACAAAAACTAGAGTTAGGGCAAAGGCGTTTTATAGCTGAGGCGCTGGAGGCGCCAGCCTCCTCGCGAAAAAAATTTAAGTAGTTGAAAAAATAAAACGGCAGAAAAATGCTAAAACCGATGAGAAAAATGAAAATATAACCTAGTTAAGAGGGCCCTAAAGGCAGACAAAAGGGCCCCCGTCTGACAAAATGGCCCCTCTGGCCAATGGAAAGGGCCCCCGAGTCTGAGTTAATCGTTTTCTATACACTGCTACTGTCGAATCCACAACTGGACATTGCTTATTTATTTGTCGATCACGGTTACCAATTGCTCGTGTGAGCGTTCCTTCTCTGCCTTGTCGCGGATAAAAAAAATCATTTGCATTCAGCTATGGGTCAAGATCGTATGGGTGCACCAGCCCTCTTGTGCATTGAAGCTAATCTTCTGGACTCGCTTGATTTGGATGAGATCTTCAAAACGTTCACAAGCCAGAAAGGATCATATCGTGTTGTAAAGAATCTTTTTGTACTTGAATAAAATATTGTTTAAATCAGAAAGGATCATATCGTGTAACTGGAATATGTACCAGTAATGTCCTTGAACTTTCTTCAAATATTTTTTGAAATCCACCATATTCCATTCATTATTATTAATATTTGATTGAGCTCCCGGTATGAACAAGTGATTGGCATTCAGGCTTCAAATGAGTATCGATTTAGTCCCTGGCCCTAAGATTAAATGGGCTTATTTTGCAAAATTTCTCCACCTCCAGTGGCCGGGGCAGAGCCCCCCCCCCCCCCCGACCCCAAGCGAAAGAGGGCCCTCAAAATAGTATAGCCTCCGCCATAATAAACCTTAAAACGCCCCTGAGTTTGGGGACGAAGAATCGAGGTCATGTGTACACACTGGACTGCACGTAAAAGATCCTTTGACAGTTGGAATTCAATATAAGGGTATGCTGTAGTGCCATTGTTTGGACACAATTTCCCTCATAGCACACCGTATGGAGTATTTACGTCTTCAGTTCGGAGCAGAACAGTAGGACGTTAAACCCCATTTCATTTCCGTAATTTGGATTTAGTAAACCGGTGTTGACTCATCCATGTTGCCAACTTGTCTTTGATACATTTAGAGGAACACTCATACCTATATTATAAGACTTAAACTCCATTTTTATTCCGGAAACGAAATGAAAATATCTGTATAGTTGTTTACAATATTGTGATGTTCGGACGCTCTCTGGGAATGTCAGCCATGAATAAAAAATGTAGTACATTCTATGATCCCCAGGAAATCCAAGCCTCGTGATTACATACGAGTCGCACCGGACCGAGTTTCTCCGGCACCGTAGTAAGACCCTCAAACCCAGCGGAGATTGATTGATTGTTTGGAATTCAGCCAGGTTGGCTATATTGGACCAAAACGCGTTTGCAGTAGAAAAATTTTCAACTGTCCCTTTTTCGTGGACTGTAAACGAGTGACTGGAATTCGAGTCCGCCACCTTAATTTGTCTAGATTAGACCACCTTGAAATTGCTTTGTTCACGGACAGAAATAGTAGGAAAACGTGCTTGCAACCGTCAAATATTCCATAATTTTCTTTAGATGGGGGTACATACAAGTTAATCCCGCTTCTTCGCCTTTTGAAGAAAACCGGCGCCGCTCTCTGTAAACCCGAAATCTTTTCGGACATTTCGGGTTCTGTCATTGAGCCCGTACGCCTATGGAACTGGCACCAAGATCGAGCAAACAAATAAGGGACAAAATATACAACGATAAACGTAAACAAACGTGTTGCGCTGACAGTAATTTGGATATAACCAGTAAACCTAACGTTGCGGATGAGGTATTAACAATTCTTAAAATTCAGAAAAACGTAAATGTTATTAAGAGAGTCGAGCATACAGAAGGGAAACTATCGAACATTATTATCTATTCTAACGAACAATTGCAAGATATGAAATCAAACTGTTGAGGTGAACGGGGAGGGGTGTTGTTGGATTAGATGGAACCTTCAATTTGGGTAAACGTTTCGTTACTGCATTGTCTTATAAAAACCAAGCTGTTAATAATCGCGAAACGATTCAAAACCCATAATGCTTGGCCTTATGATGGATGCTCCATTGTGATGGCGAAGGTAAGGAAGGAATTGTATATTCGAAAAACGATATGGATTTTGAAATGAAAAAGACGATTTTTCTGTTTATTTTAAAATATCCTAAATTTGAACAATATTGGGAAAGATATTTATCTTATTAAGCCCCTCCAAAATAAACTGATCTCAGACTAATAACAAGACAGAGTCAATTAATAACAGTCTTAAACAAGAAACCGATTGGCATATTCAGAATTTACCTGGCCTTGTTACAAAATTGGCTAGAGTGTCAACATTTCAAATTCTCAACATACGTCAGGCTTTACACGGGACAGGCAATTGCCAACTTGTAGACCACAAGTCTGAGATTGGTCTTGAAACGTGGGCTTGTATGAAAGCGGAGGAGAAAACTCGCAAGTTGAATAAATATTTAATGAAGAAGAAAAATGTATATAATGCAAATATTGTTAATTCAAAAAATATTGATTTCGGGTGCGTAAAGCCCAAAGAAACGTTTGGCAAAACACCAGGGCAACATAAACGAAGGCGCGCAGAAAAAACTCATTGAATGACTGTAAGTTTTAATAAAATATTTCATATGAAACATTTTTAAATGTTTTAGTAACATATTGGTTTGTAAAGGATTTAAAATTAACCGCCGTATCCCCTTTGTGCGTAAAATGTTTGACAGTTAATTAGAATTTCTTTACAGACTAATCATTATATCATCGGGTAGCATATTTATGCGCTAAATTATTGTAAGTTATTTGAATTTCATGAAAAAACTAATTTATTATAGCGGGGACATCTGTAATAACGTTTTGTTATTGCAACCGCCTGAGGATACCCATGAAGGGGTTAATTATTTTACAAAAAGAACCCAAGGTCATTTAAAATGCACTGTATCATCCAGGTTATCAAAAAAAAAAAAAAAAAAAAAACCAAACAAAAAAAAAGCCCAAAAAAACAACCTATGAATTCATCAAAAAAAAAACAAACAAAAAACAAACAAAAGAAAAAAACAAAAAAACCCCTGTGAATTCATCATAGGTTCCGCCCCTTTTTTTCTTACTTTTTTTTTTTTACAAAAATTGTAGTTGCCTTAAAGTGGTGAACTTCTTTACTGTGTGACGTAATTTAAAAGTGGTACGTTTTCAAACTATTGAATACATCCATAGGTTATTCAATGGCTGTATTCAATGATATTTGCTTGTAATTGCATGTAGTTATAGAAACAATAGATATAGCTCAGTGATCATTGAATACCGCTCGGGTTATTCAATGGTTCAAGTCAACATTTTGTAGTTAATGGTTGATATTTTGGAGTTATTGAGTATTATTGGGCAGTTATTGGTGTTATTTGGTGTTATTGGGTAATTCGACGCGCACCGATTATCAGCGTTGCACGACGTTCCCAGTTAAGTGCCTTTAACGGAAAAACTTATGAATGTGATAGAGGTTGCGCAGGTTTTAACACAATTATTACAAATTTAGTTTTACCATTGACATTTGGGTCATGAAAGTACGAGCCCAATTGATATTCATCGATCCGTGACATTCCGTTTCACATTTAGGCCTATGATGGGTTTGACGGGGTAAGTCATAGAGAATCCTAAATAAGATTCTTTTTTAACAAAAAACCTATAATCTTAGTAATGGTACTCCATGGACAAGGTGAGTTGGAAAAAATATTGGAAGAATAATATAATATTCATGGGTGAAAATCAAGGAAACCACATTACACACCCTTCGAAATAAATTTTGATTAGATCCATATTTGGCTGAAGCAATATTTATTTATTCAACCGGTTTTGTAAAAACCAACATTGACCTTTCTTCAGTTAGTTGAACGTCTTCTGGTCACTGTTTTACAAGAGTTGGCCATTATCTCCGCCTAGTTAGTTTACCAGTAGAAACCACCATTAATCATCAGCCATCAGTTTATTGTTTTATATCCTGTTTAACAAGCTACTCTACATCATGTAAAATGATAATGGAGATGATGATTAGTTATTTATAAAGGCTCGGCTATCTTAAGACTCACCTCACCTTCTTCATCAATGACTCCATATCCCTGACGTTTTAAGAAGTGATTTAGATAAATTTGTCAAAACGTTTAAATACTTTGTCAGTTTCCTGCATGAAGAGGACATACACACGGCTGTAACTGATTATCAAGTGAACTTAATGGTACAATTCCAGGTAAATGTGCTTCCTTCTTCATTATTTATCTACAGAATATAAATAATTAGATGATTGTGTTGTATAAGGAAATGTTTTCTTCGCTAAATTTAGTATTTGATATTCTATAGCCTTGGGTTGCCAAGCACTTTTCGTGAAAAGCATACAAATCTCTGATCTATACTCCTTTTGTCACATTGTCAATCATCATTCCTCATTTTTTATAAAGATTTTATAAATATTTTAAATAATAAGTTGTCAAACAAGTTCAACAATAATGTTTCTGGAATGGGTTCGCAACCAACAAAATGAAATGGAGTTTAACATCCTATTGTTTTGCTCCTAACCTTTGCTAATGCAGATCGGCATACACCATCCAGTGTGCTATGAGGGAAATTTTGCACGGACATCGGCGCTATGGCCCCACTCTTATATCGGATTCCAACTACCAAGGATCATTTACATGCACGCCAATTTGTACACGATTTTTCGTCCCACCCAAACTACTAGACACCTGCATCACTGACAAGGGGAAACCATGTCGGAAAATCTGGATTTACTTTCTCGGCCAATGCTGGGAACCAACAAAAGGATGGGAACTACTGGGCCCTGTTTCACGAAATTTTAACTTAAGATAAAATCCAATTTTAGTAGATACTTCAATTTTGATTGGCTAAGCACTAAAATCAATCTAATATTATCCAATCAAATTACTAAAATTGGGATCTTATCTTAGTTAAAATTTCGTGAAATAGGCCCCTGGTCTATAGCTTTAATAAACACGACTCTTATCTTGCTCTCTACCTCATAATGAAATTAAGTAGGTTTCAGCGCCCTACTTTTCTGTGACGAGGTTTTATGAAGACGGGCATATGAGGGAAATTAGTCCCGTGCCACATGGCTACGACCTACTCTTATTCCTACTTTCATCTGTCAAGGCTTCTTTTATGTGCACGCCAATGTGTGCATAGGACCTCGGTTTTTCGTTTCATCCAAAATACTTGTCACGACCATCTTCTTGCACGGACAAGGGCAGACCACGCTGGAAAATTCCGGAAAACTATCTGGATCAACACCGGACTCGAACCCATGAACTCCTGGTTAGTGAGTCACGTCGGTTCCTTGCCACTGTGTAATGTAGCAAGTATGATTTATCCCACCATTTTGCATCACTTCGCTATAAACACCACATTTCCTATCTATATCCAAAGCTGAATTAACTTCTTTTAATTTCAAAACCACAGGCACCACCTATTAAAGAAGAACCCATTTTCAGATTGAATTAACATGGCAGAACCCAGCTGGAAACTAGTATGGCTGACGTTACTTCTACTCCCGATAGTTATTTCCTATAAATGTGTCCAGAGATCTTCCCGGGATATTCGTCCTGATCCGAGAGATTGTTCTATGTTCTATGTATGTATATCTGGTTCAATCTACAAGTATAGCTGCCAGGACAGTGTGTATGACCCTTATACAACATCATGTGTTCCTAAACACTCAAAACATGATACATGTAAGTAAATTTATTTTGTATACATCTTGGTTTAATAATGCTACGTTCCCATTATCACGAATCGCGCTCAATCAGATTAAAACACAGGTCATATTTCGTTTCGTTTTTATAGTTGAAAATTTCGTTTTACTTGTCTTTACTACACTTGGACCTGGAAGAGTGGTTATATTACCGACGTTTTGTAATCAATGTATGACGTCATAGGTCAAAAGCCTCGTGTACCCCCCTGACACGGCCTTTGAATACAACTTGTCAGATCTCCACGTAGTGTAGGCCATTGGAAGTATAAAAAAACTGGATTGGCTCTACGATTGAAATCGTGGTTTTCATCGTGATCATCCTATCAGACCTTATCATATTATACTGGGGTCTGTCATGGCAATCGTGTTGATCGTATCGAAACGTACCCGAACGTACATGGACTCCGGGCATAGCCACGAGGGTGGGGGTGGGGGCTATGGGGGGAGCTACCAAAAAAAATCGAATTAGCCCCCCCTCCCCAAATATTTATTTCGCCAACAATAATGATTTCTTAGGAGTGTTCTTAGTCGGCCACATCATCAGGCCCTCCAAAAAATTCAGTAGCCCCCCCCCCCCTCCAAATTTTTAGAGCTGGCTACGAGCCCGCTGGACTCAATAGGGCCAATCCCATCATAACTCATTGCATGACAGTGGGAACATAGAATAAGTATACCAATATAAACTCACGTAATTTGGGCTCCTTCATTTGGAGAGTCACGTGTACTATTGTCTAGTCAAATGATCCACAATTCTTTTTTATTTGCACCAATTTGCTTATTCTGTTATAATCCAGGTTGGGGAAAGGGGGGGGGGCAATGGTTAGCGCGCTGTGCCAGAAGGTCTGTCAAATGAGTCAACAGGCATAGTTTCAATTCCTCGTTGTAGTAGGGTTTTGCCTGTCCAATCTCGTGGGTTTTCTCCGGGTCCTCTGGTTTCCCCCCACTGTTAAAGACCCGTACACGCAAGCGAATTATTGAAATAATATTGAATCATGTGTTAGTCCCGAAATGACATAATTTGTGTCCAGTGGACGTTAAACCTCATTTCTCTCACCTTCTTTATAATCCAGGTTCTAAAGTAGATGGAAAAACACAAAAATGGGCACACAAACGTTGTCCCCCGATGTCAACATCCCTTTTACCACATCCAACAAACTGTGCTCAATTTTACAACTGCTCAAAATCCGCCATGGAATTGGGATGGGAAGACAATTTGCAGGAATGTCCATACCCTCAGCTGTATAACGTAAAACGACAACGGTGTGAACATTATAGTATGGTTCAGTGCGACAGCCGTAAAGAACCGTTCTCTCAGTGTGAGTTGACATTTTAATATATTCAATTCAAAGCATCTTAATCAATTTTATAAGTTGGCTTTCAAGTTGCGGCTCAGTGAGTAAGACGTTGGCTAGCTAACCTGGAGGTCTTGTGTTCAAACCTGTGTTTTCCGGCGTGGTCCCCCCTTGCCAGTGATGCGGAGCGGAGGGCTCGGGAAGGTATAGTCATTTGGTTTAGAACAAAAAACCGAGGTTCCGTGTGCACATTGGCGTGCACGTAAATGATCCCTTGGTAATTAGAATTTGGTATAAGAGTAGCAGACTGTATGGCGTATGCCCATCTTCATTAGAAATGAATTGGGGTGTAACGTCCTACTGTTCTGCCCCTAGCCTGAACTAATGAAGACGGGCATACGCCATACAGCGTGCTATGAGAAAAATTTTGCCCGGGCAGTGGCTCTACAGCCTACTCTTATATCGAATTCCAACTGCCAAGGGATCTTTTACGTGCACACCAAAGTGTACACGGGACCTCGGTTTATCGTCCCATCCGAACGACTAGACAACTGTCCTTCTCAGGCCCTTCGTCCTGCATCACTGACAAGGAGAATCCACGCCGGATCGAACACCTGACCTCCAGGCTAGCGAGCCAGCGTCTTCCCCACTTCGCCACGTAATCCCCCATCTTCATTAGCTCGTTGGAGCAGAACATTAGGCCCTTAAGTTCATTTTGACATTCAGAATGTTAAACTCTATACTATAACTATAAACCATTTAGAGAGTGTATTTGAATTCAAACTGCAATGTAAATCGTCCAAATACCCCCCCACCCTCCCGAAGCCAGGATAACAGAAGTCGATACGCATCATACAGTGTGCTTTATCGGAATTTGATGTTTCCGCCCGCTTTGCATCGAATTCGAACTGTCAAGGGGTATTTTACGGGATACGCAGGTGGACCAATTGCACCATTGACAAGAGGAAAACTGGTTGTAGATTCAGAAATTCCAAGGAAGCTAGCAAATTGTGGATGTGATCAAACTTATTATGTGTCCTTGTCACTATTCAGGCTGTGTTTACATTTTTGTGCGTATGATTTCAAACATACTGCAATAGACATATACAAATGATCAATAGATCTGATGAGAATTCTGGTCTCGTTAAACGAACGGAGATGTGCTCGAAGGTTGATTATTCAAGGGAGATAAGTAGTCAGGTCTAGTACAAATCTTGGTACATCGCTTTCAGGGCGTTGTTAGTAGAGGGTACAGAATGTTGATATTCCTGACACTAGATCCCATATTCAACCTCTATGCTAAATATTGATTATTTTTGAGTATCAGTTTGTTTTCTTTATTTTTAATTAAGTTTTTCAAAATAAACTAAAACGGTTTTCTAGATTTGACATGTTTTAGGAAGTTGAAAAATGTTACCTTTCACACGTTTGAAGAGAGAGAGAGAGAGAGAGAGAGAGAGAGAGAGAGAGAGAGAGAGAGAGAGAGAGAGAAATGGGGTTTAACGTCCACTCAACACAAACTAGGTCATTTCGGGACTAACACATGTTTTAATTTTATTTCAATAATTCACTTGCGCGTAGGGGTCTTTAGCAGTGGGAGGAAACCGGAGTGCCTGGAGGAAACCCACGAGGTTGAGAAGGCGCCCGTATCTCCATGCCACATACGCTCACACCAGGGCTCGAAATCATAGCCGCAATCCAGAGGTGACCGGCCAGCTAGAGGTCGAAGCGCGGCACTCTAGATCACTGTTAGGATGTTTATTTGGGAGTCCACCGTGACTCAGTGAGTAAGATGTTGACTCGCTAACCCAGAAGTCCTGTTTTCGATCCCGGTGTTGGCTGAGCGTTCGTTCCCCCTTGTTAGTGGTGAAGGATTGGAATCTTGAAAAGGGACAGCGTTTGTAGTTCAGGTGTGAGAAAACGCCCAGGTCCCGTGTACATATCAGCGTTCATGTAAAGGAACCCTTGAAATTCGATATACGAGTACGTCGTAACTCCGCTGTCGATTCAAATTTCCCTCATAGCACACTGTATGGCGTAAACCTATCTTCGTTGGCCCGGTCGGCGCAAAACAGTAGGACGTTACGCCCCCCCCCTTACATTTAATGAAATTTAACATGCATTTTATATCCATATGCTCGGACTAAATGAAATTGTTTTACGGACAGGTGCATATACCTCAAAATTTTAATAAATAATTTCTTCTTTCAGGTGATTATATGATCCATCAATGTCGGAGATCACACTGCATACCCTGTTCTGTTCGTTACCCTTCTTGTGTTGGACTCCCCGATGGTCTTAACGTATGGGAGGCTCGCAGCGAGAGTCCATATTTTGTGGTCTGTAAAGGTAACCGAGCGGTTTATACTGGATCGTGTGGATCAAAACCCTTTACTCAGATATTTGACAGTAGAAAGCGAATGTGTGTAGACAAAAAATCTCTTATCTAAACCCATCCAGATTAAAACACAGATACTATTTCGGTTCGTTTTGTATAGTTCAAAATTTAGTTTTACTTGTCTTTTCTAGGATCGGGAAAAGTTGTATAACCCGCGTTCTGGTTAAAGTTAGGGATTAGGAAATGGAAAACCACTAAAAACGTCAACGCTGATTCATTAATCAATGTCCAACGTCATAGGGTCAAAAGCCTCCCGTACGACCCTGGCGCGACCTTCCACGGTTAGATCTATTTGTTAAGGCCAACTTAAAGCTTGGTCAGAGGTCACGAGATGTAAACAGGGCTAGCGCTAATGAGAACCATGGACCTAGCCCCGGTGCTGACCCGAACTCTAACCTACAATCTCGCCAACAATCACGTGCTATAACCTAACCTATTTTACATCTCAGCGACCTTGGCGAAAATTGAGCTGACCTTAACAAATATATTTAGCCACTTTTCACTATTACCGGTCAGATCTCCATGTATTGTTGACCATGCAATGTAAAGAATTAACAGTCTCTTAATAAATAACAAGTCAACAGTGAAGCTGATGCCCCCCCCCCCCACACACACACACACATACTTCAATCTATAGAAAAATAGATGATACACATACGTTACTAGCACATTTAGCGTTTTAAAAAGCATCGCGTGCAATCAAATTGCTTTTCATTCTGTTTAACGTGAGCGACAAATCCCATTATCGAACTTATCCAAACAAGAGGCCTCAATGTAATGACACTGTGAACTAAGTTTTATCATTTTGACTTAAATAGAATCGAAGTTATCATGATCAGACAATGCTTAGTCAAGAACTTCACATAATGAACATCAACTCCAAGTTTAAAGTGAATTCCACACAAACATGATCATTTCTACTAACATACGGTTCAATTTTATTTAAATAATTCGCTTGCGTCTTAGCGAGGGACGGAAACCCATGAGGTTGGACAGGCGACCCTACACTTTGTCACGCACAGGCGGTAAACCACGCCACTTGATTCAATCTACAGACCTTACGATCTAACGCCCACGCATTAAACCATTCGGTTTCCCCAAACCCTTTCGTATTATTGAATGTATGGGTCAGTAAATATATTCTTGGATAATTAAAAGACGAAGTAATCGGACAAATATTCCACCATTGCAGACCAGCCAGTAGCCCCCCCCCCCATGTTGTCTATATCGAGATTTACTCCTTTAAAAATAAAAGCTTTTTAGAAAATTGTTTCCGGATAAGCCGCGACAGACCTTCCGTCAACTACGCTTTTATTAAAGACAACGAAATTTCCGCTCTGTAATGGTCTGATTATCGAACACATTAGTCAAACAAAACTACATTAAATAAAACGAGATTTATTTATTTAATACTAATACATTTCAATTCTACCGGGGAAAATACGAAGTCGGTCGGACATCGTTTGGTATCAACGACTCTTCGACCATAACATTCTACAAAAAAGGGAGACCATATTCGCCCCCTCCACGCATTTATACCATCTTCCAGACCGGAACAGGTGGGAAATTTAACATTACAAGGAATACAGGTTTCTGTGGTACACTGGTTTCCCTCATATCCGCCTGAAATAACAGTTAATATTTACACAAACATTATGCATGAGCTAAATCTGCCAATTGCAGGTCTTTATTTAATCTGGTCTTCCCTAAAACTTTGGACAGTGACTTAAGGTATTAAAAGCTATGAAAGTATATTCGTTGGTAGTCGGATTACTGACCAATCAAAATTTAAAACAACAATATCCACTCATTACAGCAGTGAGTAGTGGGATTACCTGTAATCAAACGAAACACTGCGCGGAGTATGAACTTATCCATACCACAATCAACTGCCAATGTCATCGCTAGCCTGTGATATTTACTGGATTGTAATCCGATCTGCTGCTCAACGCTCATTAATGATTACATTTTTAAAAAATGGATAATCGAGACTATGTTTTTTATCGTAACGACTTAAGTAATGATGATCGAGGCTAGGCACAACATTAAATTACTAAATTCTCGAGTGGATCAATTTAACTGAAATTTTCAGCAAATCCCCTTTTCATTATCTAGTTATTGTGATAACTGGCAACTCGTTTATCTATTCTTCCATAATGCATCTTTAACATTACAGAGAATTCAGGTTTCTGTGGTAAAATGGTAAACTTAATAATCACATGAAATGTCAACTTTGCAGAGATCCTAATATTAAAATACACCATCCATGCTAGCTATGTAAATTTCTTGATAGAGAAATGGTATCAGGTGTTCAAAATTGACAGATCAAATTTGTCTACTACTTTTCATGCTAGAGAATTAAAACCACAACTATCACTGGAGAGTTTATGATTGCTTTCACATAGGATTATGTTGCAGACTATGAGAATATTCTAAAGTTATACATATACTTCAAGCTGCAATTTATTAAAGTACAGCCTTAAAATAGATGGTATCTATAAACAGTTCTACCTTGTTTTGTTAAAAGAATAATCCTATTAATCATATAATTCATTATTGCCAGTTGAGAAATTGGCAAAAATGTCATTTTCAACTTCAAATTCAAACATTTGAAGATAGCTATTGCATGTGGGAAATAGAAAAAAGGGAGGTAATTGTGTTATCATTTCCTGTATTAATGAGTTATAAGCGTGGGGAATAATGCCCATGATCGTATAGTAGTGATGAGTTGACAACCTATTGAGCAAAAGACGTAGAAATAATTATGTTTTGACTTTTTGAAAATATGAAGTGATCGCTTAAAATATCGCTGAATAGATTTATTTAGAGACCTTCGAGTACATGTGATTCATTTTTGACTAAGTTCCCGGGCATTTATAAATCTATGAATTAGTTACTCTTAAATATCACTGAATTGTTTATGTAGAGAATTTCGAGTTCATGGGATTCATTTTCGACTGAGTTCCCGGGCTAACATTGATAAATCTATGAATTATACAAATCTTGTTGAAGAGATTCGGTATCGGCAGCTATAATTTAAGAATGAAAAATTACTCACATGCATCGGTTGGTTCATATCGACTACCGCAGTTCACTTGAGATTTGTGTTCACACTGTTGTGTATGTGTACTGAACAGGTTGGGAAAAGAACACTCAACTGTCTGTCCTCCGGGAGATGAACAATCATAATATTGGGCACAGTTATCTTGTTTGGGCAGTAAAACCTCTGAATATGAATACAGATTGGAACATGGGTTGTATTGATAATCTGTAAAATAAATAAGTCGTCAATTAAGTTTTTAAAAAGATGTCTGAACACTAACCTTGAGATGAAGTATTAGTAGAAAGGAGAAAGAGGGAAATGGGGTTTAACGTCCACGCTACACAAACAATGTCATTTCGGAACTAACATGGTTTAATTTTATTTCAATTGTGCGTAGGGGTCTTTAGCAGTGAGAGGAAACCAGAAAAG
This sequence comes from Patella depressa, assembly GCA_948474765.1. NCBI lineage: Eukaryota > Metazoa > Mollusca > Gastropoda > Patellidae > Patella > Patella depressa. Next base: position 46,766,888 of record OX419721.1, read on the forward strand.
ACCCACGAGGTTGGACAGACGACCCTATTCCATGTCACGTACAACCAGGGATTCAAAACCACGCCAGTTGACTCAATAACAGGCTTTATGATACAGCGCGCACGTGTAGTAGAAGGGTCGGACATGTATATTGTGAATATTTAAATAGTACATGTATAAACCGTTGACAAAATGTAATTGACTTTAAGCTTTATTTCATTCTGTAATTACCTCTGCACACGTCAAAATTATTGGTGAACTGGGTACGAGAAAAGGAACGACAACACTGCCTTCACAGAGTAACTATAGCAGGATCTGCGTGGGTACTAAATCACGAAGATAATATCGGCGGAGCAAGAGGGCAATATGCATGCCCGACCTTTCTTCCTAAATTTATTTTATGAAATTATCGGTGAATGTAATCGAGATTTGCTTTTCACCCTATGGTTGAGCCCGATAAGTGGTATACTTACATGGATAAGCTGTTATTCCATTCAGCAAGACACTAGTTAACAAAACGAACAGCATTTGCATGATTATATCTTTAAGGAACTGCAATGTGTCTGTTGGTGATAAGGGAATACGGCACTAAATAACAACATAGTTTAATTACTGTTTATATACGTACTGTTTCTCAATTAATTATAATAATTGTCATTTCAATTCATATTTTATATACATTATTCCTCTTTTTATATCTTTGCCGTTCTATCATCATTTAAACACAATAAATTGTCATTTCAATTCATGATGTTCCTTATACTTATTATTAATGACTTACATATAAAATATGGCGCTGTAAGTCGGGCAATAATTTATTTTTTAATAGCACTTTAAAACACAACCCAAAAAAGCAAACAATTCCAAGGTTGTCATTTCATATACTTAAAATGAAAACGCAGGAAGCTGAAATGTTATTTTGGCAAGATTGTAAAGGGGTAAAAGTCAGTCAGTAATGGCGGTGAGCCAGAATTTATCCAATGTAACGTCGCCTGGCTCAGTCGAAGAACATTGTCACCAGTGATGAACCCATATTCAGTATAAATAATACAGAAGTGTGTGACCCTGCAGATGTTGCCGATTGTATAGATGTTTTTTTTTGTGCAGACAGGTTTACACTAATTTAAGTTAATGTACTATTGATTCCATTTTTGTATCTGCAGAAGATTCTTTTAAAGAGGCTCTGTCTAAACTCATCTTGAGGAAGGCAAGGCTTCATATCAGTCTCATCCGACCTAAGTATAATACCTGCTCACCAAGTTCACTGATTAATTCTGGTCAACAAGCAAAATAGTTTGCAAAATCTTGCAAGTGTCCAGTCGACCATTCTCCACCACTCTATTAGTTTATAGACACGTTAAATATAGCGGCTTCTCATTGGGAAAAGGAAAACAGTTACGAGTTCATCGACACAGTAAAGTCAGGCTGACACTTGCACGATTCCGTGGCACGCATTGGCGCGACTCGAGTCGGCACGACACCGTCCGATTTGCGCAAACTCGTCGTGCCAATGCGGGAAGTGCGTAAACAATGCGCAAACTATGCGTGAACTCGCCGTGCCAGTTGGTGTCAATGTGGAAACTGATGGGCACGACAAAATCGTGGCCAAAAGTCGTGCAAGTGTCAGCCTGGCTTAACGGTACACATGTATCTCAATATCTGTACCAGGGGTTTACTGGGACGGATCTGGGAAATCTGCCATCATCGTCTCAAAATTACATAGACATACATACAAATTAGGCTTTTTAAACAGAGAAATCATTTTTATAATGATGTAGGATCACTTTGTGATGTAATTTCAAGTAGCTGAGCAGGGTGGGGTTTTGTTCCCCCCCCCCCTCTGGGTCCGCCCCTGGTTTACTAGGTTAATAGACTTAAAACATTTAACAATAAAGCAATAAATGTTACATAATGAATGGTGTTGTCCTTGAATAATATGCCAATTTCCTGCCCCAGGATTTTTTGTCGGCTTCTAAAAATTTGAAGGATGAATGATTTATTGACCCAGAAAAAGGTGAGCCTATTGTTGGCACGTGCGTGATGTATCATAAGGTCTGTCATTGAGTCAACTGACGAGATTTCGATTCATTGGTTGTACGTGACAAGGAGTAGGGTCGCCTGTTCAACGGCGTGAGTTTTCTCCGGGTCCTCATACTGCTAAAGACTCATACCCGCAAGAGAATTATTGAAATATGCCCAGAAATGATCTAGTTTGTGTCGAGTGGACGTTAAACACCATTTCTCTTTCTCTTGTTGACAATCATTGCGGGGTGGGATTGTGGATGGCGCCTACGACCCCCTCCCCCCACTTTTCAGACAGTGTTATAGAGGTAAGCTTAAATCAGCCACATTTACTTAGGTCGTAAGTCATGCTGATAGGTATCTTAATGTCAGGAGAACTTATCTAGTTATTTTTAAGATAGTAGGGAGGTTAAGATTTGACCCGAGAACGAGAACGAGAACGAGGTGACGTCATTCTGTGCATTACGTCATCATTTTTAGTGGGGTTTCTCCACGTCGGTTGTCAATCTCGGACGTGAAAACGACTTGAGGACGCCGAAGTCGTAAGTATTTTCCGAGTTTATATTACTAGTATTCTACGTCAATAAACATACATTTTGTTACTGTTACGTGTTTACCAAACATGTACCGAACACACGTACAAAGTTTGAAGGACATGAGGCGTTGTTAAACGAGAATATATGGTGTTTTTGTTGGCATAGCAAAAATGACCAACAAATGTTTCAAAATGGCCGTTTGTGGTTCTTCTTGTCGTTTTTGTTTGTCTGTGTTTTTTCACAAATTTTAAATTTCTATAAATTTCACACACCATTTTAAACAACTTAGCCTATTTATCATGCCCTTTTTATACATTTTTGGTGCATATTGGTGCTAATGCTATGTTTACAAATCGGCGCGCCACTTACAAACAAAGGAACTCGGACGTAATTTTTCTTAACCGCATTTTAGCGTCGAGGTCCACGATAACGAGAACGCCGTCACCTTGTTCTCGTTCTCGTTCTCGGGTCAAATCTTAACCTCTCTAATTTCATCGTACGAGTGAGTTCTCTCCCAACTTCAATATGAATGGACAGGTTCGTCTTAATTGTTGCATACCTGGTAATGTACACATGTCCGACTAAACTGCGAAGTCATATCGCCACTGATCGGCAATGTTTCTTTTTCTTTCTTTTGATTATGTAGTTTAGTCGGAGATGTTTACATTACAAAGTGTGCAAAATGAATTAAAATGGGGTTTATCCTACTGTTTTGTTCCGAACTGGGCTAATGAAGACGGGCATACGCCATTGAATGTGTTACGAGGGAAATGTTGCTCGGACAGCGGCACTACGGCCTATCGAATTCCATCTGTCAAGGGATCTTTTACGTGCACACCAATTTGTACACGGAACCTCGAGTTTTTGTCCCATACGAACGACAAGAAAGATGTCCTTGTCAAACCCTCCGTCCTGCATCACTGACACGAGGAAACCACGCCGGAAAATCTGGTTGGACTTTCTCGGCCAATGCAGGGATAGAACACCCAGCCTCCAGACTAGAGAACCAGCGTCTCACCCACAATGATCCCACACACAGTATGCCACAATTCAGACAAATTTAAAATATCTTGAAATCCAACTTTTGTCGAAAAACTGAAATAATAATAATTATTGCTTCATCAACGTAGAATTATTAACACATATTAGCGAATATTTAATGAATTGTAGGTCATTTAAAATATACTACGCTTTCTTGTATTATCAGCACATGAAATTTCTTCGTTTCGTTGAGAATTTCTCAGTAGTTTTACTTTTTATAGCACAGTAAAAATACGGGGCGGTAATGGAATCCTGATCATCAAGTCGCACTATCGTTAGTTTTTTGGCTTTCGCCATTCGCCTTTTAGTAGTATCACAGACACCGGGGTTTTCTAAAATGCTCTCCTGACAATGCAATCTAGTTTCGCTAGTTTATTTGTGTGTGCTTCTTATAAGGAAATGGATTGTGTTTTTTTTACAATCAAAAAAAAGCACAATAATCAAAAGAATCTAAACTAATGTCAGTTGATATATTTTATTAACCTTTAAAAAGGAAACTATACACTATTAAGCTTCTTACGGTGGATTTTTTTCTTTATTTTTTAACGTCTTTAACAAGCGTGTGTCAGTCCAGAACCTCCCGTGTAGACATAATTACAGTCGAGTGACGCAGAATTCAGTTAGTCCCAACAACGGAGGTGGTGTAAGTAGGAACGTGACGTAATTCGGCTGCATGGCTGGTTTAGATATTTTCCAATTCAGTCGACGCATCTACTTCACTCGAATGTCACTATTTTGGGGATTTAGAGAATTCAATCGCAGAAGGTTCCATGGAGTACCCCCAAAGTTTTCGACTAAAGGAGCATAGCTCTAGAACGAAAGTAGGTGGTACCAAGCTCAAAGCAAGTTATGATTTTAAACGGAAAAGTGGGCATCGAATTACGTCTGACCGTATACGTATTTTGGTCCGATTTTCACGAAATTCAAACTCATTCTTAATTACCATGTAACGGTGATATAATCAAATGATTTTTTTAATCGGATACAAATTTTGACCTCCAGAGGGACCACAAGCTAAAAAAAAGCAATTTTTCGTAAAATCAGGGAACATAATTCAGGAAGTTACGATTCCATGGGCGCAAGTATCGAAGGGAACTAAGACCTTTGGGCTATAAACATACATGTCAAGTTTCATCAAAATCGGTTCAAAATTGTGACCTCTATAGGGTCCACAACCTTGATATAACATATTTTCACACTATTCGCGTACAAACGGCGGCCATTTTGTCTGTCAATTTTGGTCCGATTTTCATGAAATTTGAACTCAACCTCCATAACCATGTAACGGTGATATAATCAAACGTTTTTTTTAAATCGGATAACAATTTTGACCTTCGGAGGGACCACAAGCTAAAAAGGGCGATTTTTCGGACAATCAGGGGCCATAATTCAGAAAGTTACGATCCGAAAGGCGCAAATATCGAAAGGAACCAAGATCTTTGAGTTATAACTATGCATTTCAAGTTTCATCCAAATCGGTTCAAAATTGTGACCTCTACACTGTTCACAAGCTGAAAACGTGATTGTTCGTACAATCAGGGGCCATAACCCATGAAGTTACAGTCCGATACATGCCAATATCGAAAGGAACCGAGATCTTAGGGTGATAAACCTATGCTTTAAGTTTCATATCGGATAAAAATTGTTACCTGTAGACTGTTCACAAACAATTGTGGACGTCCGGACGGACGAAGAGGGGCGACGACAATATACCCACATGAAAATGTGGGCGTATAAAAATAATATGTTTGTCACTATAGTATCATATTTGGTGGGTATAACTAATTCTTAATTCATTTTATTTATTTTTTCCTCAAGCTGTTTACAATAGGCTTTGAAGCAGGGGCCGCATGCGTTCAGTGACCAGACAATCTGTCAGATCAAAATTTAATAAGGAGTAACCAAACTGTTATTTTACCAAGTTTCATGTTAATTCATTGCACTGAAGTAAAATTACATGTACCACTTTTCGGACCAGTTTCGCATTTCATTTTAGGTTTTCACACTTTGATATGGCTTTAATAATAACATAAAATCATAAGCAATGTTTCTTACAACCTTGGGGGGCTGCAGGCGAAACAACCCATCACAACCAGTAACTAGATTAAGAAATAAACTTTAAAATGGGGCGTTTGAGAAATGAGTCATATTGACATTATAGTTCATTGCCTTCTTTTGAAGCCTTGTAATTACAAGAGTATAAATTTATTCAGCACATATCTTAAAGATAGCTTTCTTTTTATTTGAACTATCCTAACCGTCAAACTACATGAAACTGGGCTCTAGGAAACTAGCCGGTCATCTTTCAGCCTGAATTCGGTTTCTAAGCCCCACCCCAGTGCCCCCTGATTGGCTGGATTTGTTTGAATTATGCTGCCAATTTTTCTCGACAATTAGGCATCGGAATAAGACAGTTCTATGATAATCCCATTTACGTATATGGATAGAACAGTTCGTTTTATATAACATACTTAGTTATAGTTGAAATATGTTTCACGTTACAGGCGCCTGTGCCCAGAACTCGGTCAGAAAAAATGGAGTTGCAGATCTCCCATGGTCACAAAGCTATCATCTAGATCCCCCCCATCATACTACTCGGTGTCAAAACTCGTCCACAAAAGGCTTCGCCAATACCAATGCACCCGGATACATTGACGCACATAAAACCCAGAATATAGACATTTATCTATATATAAAGTAACCTCACACAAAGTTTCAAACCACATCAAATACTTTCTCAATCTATAAAGGTATCAAGATAGTTATTTATAGACTTACAATAACAAAAGTCTGAACTGGGTTGACATTAAAAGACAGAAGAGAATACTAACTATAAGGTTTCATAGCAATATCGAACTATCCTAGTTTATATTAGGTTACAAAAATTCTTGATATAATTGCACTTATGGCAATATGTAGGTAGTTGTATCTTTAATGTAATTTCTGTATCACACATTCGTGAGTTATCGGCGATAAAAACGACCTCGGGCACGGATCAGATGATTAACCGAATGAGGAATCGTATTAATTTTCATGACGCTTTGGAGTTTTGGAGTTTCGCCATACATTTCAGATTAAAAATCGTAAGACTCCAGGAACTTTTTTTCTATCAATCTGATAAAAATAGAGGTCCCATTTCCTTTTTTTAATTCAAAAGGCGATTTTCCGTAAAATCAGGGGACATAATTCAGGAAGTTACGACCCGATTTACATCTTAGCTTATAAAGATGCGTTTCAAGTTTGATCAAAATCGGATTAAAATTGTGACCTCTACAGAGTCAACAACCTTGATATACCATATATATTTTTTTTACACTATTCGCGTACAAGCGGCGGCCATTTTGACCAGCAGTTTTGGTCCGTTTACGGTGTAACGGGAATATAATGAAACGGTTTTTTAAAATAGGATAATAATTGTGACCTTCAGAGGGACCAAAAGCTAAAAAAAGCGATTTTTCGTACAATCAGGGGCCACAATTCAGGACCACGATCCGATATTGGCAAATCTCGAAAGTAACCAAGTTTCGATCTGTTACATACCACTATCGAAAGCAATCGAGATCTTTTGGAGATAAACCTATATTTCAAGTTACGTCAAAATGTGATAAGAATTGTGACCCATAGAGTGTCCACAAACAGTTGTGGACGGATGGACAGGCGCGACGACAACATACGTATAAAACGAAACAAAATATAGATATGTATTACATTTTTAATCACATTGTTTCATTATCGTTCTCAGGTGCCGCATTATCGGAAGTCTGCCATTTCTATCGATAACTAAATCACATTAAAAGGGTTTTTTTATGGCGATAGTGCAACGTCCTATTAAGAGAAAAACAGGATGAAAAGGTGCGATAAACATGTGTTATCTAAATGAAGTAGGATTATGTATGTCATAATCAGCATCATTCTTCGAAAAAAAGCTTCCCTGCAACCAATAAAACCAATCCCGAGTGACACGTTATACTACAATTCATCACGTTTCAAAATATTTCAGTTTGTAGTCGCAAGCTTTCAAAAAAGTAAATGAATAATAAGACGATAGCGTCGATTGGAACACCTGTGTCAGCACGGAAATTGTTTCACAACGGCCTAACCATACACACCATGTTAAATCGGTTTAGGTTTATGTCGATTACAATAATGTCAAAACTATTTATGTTTATCCAGGCCTTCACGTAATACGATTGGGTACAAGCCCCGCTTGTGAACTTATCAGAATCCTTGGTCGTCGCGAATACCAAGTTTCGCGCTTTTAATCTAAAATGTCGACCTATGATAATCGAGTTGCAAAGTTCAAGGTTCCTCCAATGTCAAGGTTTACGTGGGGTTCAGTATGTTACAATCTCTGTTTGGATGCTACTGTTCACGTGTCTGTAGATGACGAAGCTATAAGCTATATAATCTAGCAACGTCCAGATGTTGTAAAACTAGCAGTCCTTGTTTCAGGAACATGCCTAACCAAAGACACCTTGTACATCACAATATTGTTTAAATGGAATCTGTAAAATGCATATCAATCCAACAGGGTTTCAATTCCGTTCACGATTGACATGATAATGATATAGTTATGCAGGCGATACGTATTATTATAGTTAAAATTAATCAACGCCCCCATAGTGTTATAATCAGAGTGAATCTAAGCCGAGAGATCTTGTGCTGGTAATATGTAGATTTTGATTTTTTAGTAAAACGTAAAAAAGGGGGGAAAAAGCATCGATTAAATGAAATGATTTTTAACGTCTTACTGTTCTGCTCCGACTGGGCTAATGAAGACGGGACATGGATTAAACAGTGGAAATTAGATATAATCAGATGACGTCAGTAACTTTAATGACGCTTGGCTCAGGCTATATGAAACAACCAGTGTTAATTGTGAACTACGAAATAATAAAAACACTTCATAATTATTACGGGACAGAACGCCGGGAGCCATTTTTCTCAAAATAGTTAACCGTAATGAAATTATATTACTGGACGTAATCAAATCATACATCCTTATCAAGTTACGTTATACTGTCATATATGGTTTAAGATTTGATTACAAAACCTTTTTTGCATCACACGAGCTACAATTATCATTTAATCTGTATCAAGTTTTACGCGGTTGAGTATCCTGGAAAGGGTTATTCACCCTTTCATCAAAAGTCCTTGATAACTACAGCAACTGAGTGAAACCTTTTGAACTCAACACCTTTGAATTTTAAACGAAATGCAATATGCACCGCCATTTGTGGAAGCTATTGGAGTATGTTCCAACAAGATGTTTAACCCTTGTGAAAAACCTTAAGTGTACTCTTAAAGCAATGACAATCTAATTTATTCATTGCAAAAAAAATCTGATTAAAAGGTGCTTAAAGGGACAATAACATTCTTGCTGGCTTGGTAGCTCTAGAAAATAAATAATACCCTTATTCTAAGTACTAGATGTTTAAATGTCCTTTGAAAAGGTTTACGTTAGACTTTTCAAATCAATTGGTTGAATTTTTCCAATTTTTTAAATTAGGTGTGTTAAGATGAAATTTATATCATCATTTAATTGGAATATTCTAAAATAATACGATTTGTTGACCAGAATGAAGATTGGGACATACTTTTCAGTTACAACAAGAGTGTTATTGGGGCTTTAATAGCGCCAATACAATAACAATCTGCTTCTTGGGGTTAGACATGGACCAATATAAATAGGTACCCGATGATGGATCACACTGGATCGAGGAAAAATATGTTAATAATTGCAACTTCTTGTAGATTATATACAGACAAAATATTAACAAAAAGTGGGTGTAGCACCGCCAAAATGCGGCGGACCATGTACCTTCAGACGCTAAACACAAAAAAGTCGGCGTTTTTCTGCCCCTAGGGTCGGGACATGCACCCAAATCAATAGTTGCCAAAAGGGGCAATTTACCACATTAAATAAAAAAAAAACATTTTATAAAAATTTAATATTAAGTTTACAATAAATAGACAACAATAATTAATTTATTAAACATGCATTACGCAAGAGCAAAATCTGCTTATTACAAGTCTTTCTTTGGGCCTGAAATAATATCTAAATTATCAATTAGACATTCATTAACTTATCCAAACCATAACAAACTCTTGATGTCAAGGCTAGCCTTCGATGTTGGCTGGATTAGATTCGTATATGTCCCTTAACGGCCGTTGATAATTAAATAATAAAAAAAGTGGATAATCGAGACTATGCTGTTTATATTAATGATTTAACTAATGATGACGAACGCTATACGAAAATTTCACCCGCTTCGTTCAGTAAATTGCCTTTACACTATGTAGTTTTTTACTATAATAGTGAGAACTGCCATCTCTTTATCTTATCTCCCATAATGTATCTTTAATGATACATAAATTGCCTTTACACTATGTAGTTTTTTACTATAATAGTGAGAACTGCCATCTCTTTATCTTATCTCCCATAATGTATCTTTAATGATACATATTATTAACCAGCTCTTGTTACAATTCAGGTTTAAAGCGGAAATTTCATATTTTCTAAGAAAGTCAAAACATAATTATTTCTATGTCTTTTGCTCAAAAGGTTGTCAACTCACTATTATACGACCATGGGCAATATGTCACAGGCTTAAAAATCATTGACACAGAAAATAATAACACAATTACTTGAATTACCTCCCTTGTTTTCCCATTCCCCTCCATGCAATGGCGATCTTCAAACGTTTGAATTTGAAAATGATATTTTTGCCAATTTCTCAACTGGCCATAGTGAATTATATGATTAATAGGATTATTCTTTAACAAGGTAGGACTGTTTATAGATACAATATATTTTAGGGCTTTATTTTAATATATTTTAAAAATATAACTAGAAAATATGAAATTGCCGTTTGAAGGTTAAAATGGCAATTTCATATTTTTAAAATCCAGTTACACTATCGGAAATTCAGATAATATTCTACAATGGCAAACACACAAATTGAATTCAAACCACCCGCGTGTTTTTGAAATGATCACATTTTTACAATAAGAGCAAAATATTAATGGGATTACTATCATACAGTATGCTGGGGACATGAACCGCCAAGGAAGAGACATACATATACTCCAAACCAAAGCCAGTCCCAGGAAGACATGAGGTAGGTGAATTGACTTTAGTCGAGTATTTAGACAGGGTTTTTTATTTGGCGAAATTAAATTCATTTTTGTTTTAATATAGTTATGTTTTTATTTCTTATGCCAAAAATGATGCTAAAATGTTGGTTAATCAGTTACGTTGGGGAATAATGAAAGTGTAAATTCTTACCATAACAATCTATAACACCGTTTTTACGTTTTAATCCATTTTAATCCCACGAAGTCGTCGAAAACGACCCCACTTTAATCCGTTACGATCAATAACTGGGCCTTCGTGGGAATAAACCATCTTAAAGAACAAGCTCGGACAGGTGGGTTAATGGGATCATTTAATCAAATGGTTTAAACAGTATTTCATTCATGAAGATTAAAGTATTTACAGTTGATCATTTTGAAAATGTAAGTGAATATGATGCAGTAACACACCCGATTCAATAAGGGAAATTAATAATATATATGATAAATTAATAATATAGGTCCTCTTGAAGCGACTAACACCACTAACCCAAGTCCTCTTGAAGCGACTAACATCAGTTGAATCGGGTGAGTAACAAGTAAAAGTGCTTACATAATTTCCACAATTATGACTATTCCATATATGACGACTTAGAAATATATATATATCTGTATAATATTGTGAATTAAACCTAAGGTGTCGATTTAATAGGTAAATTCAAAGCTGGAAGCAGGGAAGACGAAAATGATTATTTTTTTAGTTAATATAATTATATCATTTTCTGGTTTCAACTTCCAAGTAATCATCCGTTACCAATGTCCGGAAGGCCTCATTGGAATATATAGGACGTTTAAAGCCTTATTAAAGGGGCATCACGTGGCATTAGATAAAGAGCGGACAGTTCTCGATATAATAGTTAAAAATAGATAACGCAAAGAGTATATGCTGGAAATTTCAGTCCAATTACCTCACTATGAGCAGGGAAAACCAAATAAAATCGAACGCCAAGATTTCTTACAGATTGAACTCAAGGAATAAGGATTACCAATTTTAATATACCAAGTTGATTATCACGACCAAATTTGATCACATCCATTTTGTCATCATTGAATTTCACCATATTAATCCTCACCTCATTTAGAATAACATTGGCACACATTTGTGGTTTAGTCACACATTACAATTAGGGGAAATGCCAAGCCAAATAATATAATTAGATGTAACAATAAAATATTATCCTTTTTGAATAACAGAAGTAATGTTCCTCTACAAACAATATTAAAAATAAAGTATGTACTGACAATAATGAATAAATGTTTAATAAATAGAGTGAAATGCCATATACATAAGTGTATGTATATTAATTTAAATATTATGTAAATGGACTGATGCTGCAAAAACGGAAATGATAACAAAATTACAAGTCTCAGATGACAGCTTTGAGGAGATATATAATTGCGAATCATCTGCATAAAGATTAATGTTAATTTCATGGCGACGGATTATATCCCCTATGGGAGTTGTTTACGAATTAAAAAGAAATGATCATAATTTTAGCGTCGAGTTATAATATTTGTCTATCTGTCCAGAAACATCAGAGGTCACTTTGAAATTGGTCAACATCAATTTACTGTGTTTTTCTAAAGGTATAGGATTTGTAATTTATATTTGTCACGATTTGGCACCTGACCAATTGCCACTCGTGCAAACTACCCCCCAGCTGCGTCTTCAAAATCATAAAGAAAACGAAATGGCATTAATAGTATAATTTAATACTTTATATATTTATATCAAATCAGTAAAACAATCAATTTTCAGAGTTCAGTATGTCCATAGGTCACTTCCGGTGGGAATCAAACCATCAATTCACAAAAATCAGCATTCGTCCAACGAAAACATTAAACATAGGCCTGCACTACCTATTCTGATTCAAGTTATTCGTAAAACATTTAAACACCGCGCTGATCTCCACAACACAGTTGAGATAATTATAGGCCTGTGGATCCTATTCTGGGATCATCTCAAATGTTCTGTTCACGATATAAGCTACGGCTAAACTTGGCCCCAACGTTGCTCCATACCAAACGTTGCCCAACATTAAACTACACACATAAAAGTTTCACCTCCTGGGCGTAATCAAACATGGCCCAGTTCCAATGTACCTCTGAATTAATTAAACATGGTCCGATATTCACTACAGTTATGAATTCAAAGAAAAAAGGTTAAATTGGCCCCCTCCTACATAATCGATCCGATTCGGCCTGAACGAACCTTACTAAAAGACTGACTGACTGACTCTGATGTGCCATCCACATCTGCTTATATAGCCATATTGTGCACATGCTGCATGCCTCAGATGCAGTTGACAATCAAGATGAGTTTGGGGGATACAGCTTAGACAATTAAAATTGAGTTTGGGGGATCAAACTCAGACAAATAGGATGTGAACATAAATATTTATAAATTCGGATGTAAAAGAAAAAATATGATATTTGATTGTGACAATATTTGACATTATTACTTTCTGTCTGTATATCTTCATTTTGTTGAATTAAAAAGTCATTAATATATTTTGTGTGCTTACCATTGCTTATGATTGTGTGCACGGTTGGCGATTATCAGCCTTTAAGACTAGTTATCAAATTGTGATTCCTCCTGTATTGAGGCGGGGAAATCATTTAATCACCAAACCATCGTGTCTGACCTCCCAATATTTACTCACCGGCATATCTTATTACATAAATGTGCTTGAAAATGGATTCAGCTACCCCGAAAACGTACATTTTGATACCATAACTGTGTGGAAATTAGGATTTACAAACCATAATTGGTGGCAAATATGGATTTTGACCAATTTGACTGAGACTTTTTTTGGTGATAATATACGCCTGGATCGAAGATAAACCGTGGTAGGCATTTCTATTGCAGTAACTGGCGGACGATTGCCTGGACTATTTCACACTCGGTGATCTTGATCTATGAAACCACAAAGTACCAAAAAGTGTACAAATCATCTTGAAGAGTGTTGACCGTCTTGCTATGCGCATCTATGAAATATGTAGTTTCAATCCACATAAAATTCGTCAAATGGCCCTGCAACCGAGTGCCCTAAGTGGACGAATGTTGGAAACAAGTTGAAAAACATATAAGTATAGGTTTATCTGTTGGCAAAGAATATTGGAATAATTTTTGTATGGATGCCTGGCGGCCCATGTCCGGACCAACTCTCTCCTTCAGATTTTTATTAAAGGTCTCTGATTGCATGTGTTAACTCTTGCCTGTAATGTCTTTTATTGATTTAATGCTGTTTCATGAATCTTATAGGATGACAGCTTTCTGCGTTTTTGGCTTGCTTTTTTTTTTACCTTACTGGCCATTGTAATGCATTACATTGGCCAACAGTTCCCCGATACACCATTTACCAGAGCCTGGCTCGGTTGGGAATATTGTTTTTATTAGTAAAGACGCATTATGATTTAGTCATAGAATTCGTCAATAATAGAAATACATCATGAATATATTGAAAATTTCAAATTACTTTATTCTGAGCGAAGTTATCAATTCAGAATAATCACTAAAGTTTGGTGTTGGATTAAAACGATTTTCTTAAATCATAGAGCAAACATATAAACATTATATACGCCCTATAGGGTCGTTGTTTGGAACAGACTGAGAAAACCAAACTAATGATTTGATTTGAGTGAAAAAAAAGATAATACGTATTGGATTTATTTGACAAGCCACCCATAGATGCAATTAGCTGTCTGTGTTTACATCTGAAAACACGCCGTGACGCTATTCCTAAAAGGATGTTGCATGCTGAATTAACCACAGCTTCCAAGTAGAGCATTTACAAAGAGAAATATTGGACAGCGGTATTAAAATTTCTAACGTTTGTTCGCTTATGTGTTAGGGCAGTTCTAGTTCAAGAGACGCTAGAATGGTAAATTGTATGTTACAGTTGAACGAAATAACATGAATAATATACCCAGGGTAAAAATCTGGCCACAGCAAGGTTAGTAAACCTAGACGTTCAAAGAAAATTTGCGAAATGAAATTTGTTGGCAAATAACAGCATTACTCGAGTTATTGTTAAGCCCAGGAGAACTAACGATACTTAAAGTCTACAAAGAGATAATAACTGTTTGAAGATTTAAACGCATCACAGTGCGTTTAGAGAAATCAGTATTTCGAGCCGAGAAAACAAATTTGTGGCGTGTAATACACGCTTGTCACACGCTTGTCAGTGTAATTACGTATTACAACAGCTTATCTTTTAATTAAACATACACTGACGCATCAAATATTAATCTACTGTGTACATATGCACTACACAAACATTAACGTTATATTATTGTAAGAAAATAAATATTTATCATGGATTATAAACCGAGAGTTTAGTTTTAATTGGTTATTAACTTGGATATTGAAGTCTGATAAATGCCAATAGTGTCACGGTTGATATTTGTGACAGTAGATTCCAGATTTCGGAATCTAGACTAGAATGCTCTACGGATCAATCCGACAAGAAACATTCTACTGTATTTATTTAAGCTCCAGAATGGATGTTTGTATTTGGACCCATTTACAAGACGGTTCGGTTCTAGAGCCTACCCAGATTCCAAATTGTGACATTCTAGAAGAGCACCGTAACGCAAGACCGAAATACTGGACCGAATTTACTCTTTGGAGACCATGCCACATCTAGCTGGAATGCATCCGTCGCCATGGCAATTACTCAGTTTCGTACAAACTTGTCCTTTACATGTATATGAAAGCAGAATTTTCCTTTACACCAAAAGATATTTACAGAATAAATATCCTTACGTTTCGGGGTAATAAGACAACGGCCATGTAACAAAGTACGTGATGTTTTCAACTAGGCGTAATCAAGAGAAACGCTGAATAATACGTCTACATCCCTGCTTTGATTAATGGTATTTGTTTTAAATGGGGTTAATTAATAAGATAATACAATAAAATATAAACGAATTGACATCGACGTCTAAGGAGATTCTGCGGTATGACTGGACGTAGAAGAGATATCTGATCTGCGCTGAGGCAGGAAACAAAACTATGAATGTCTGATCATATTCCCAGTGTGCTCATCTAATACCATGGGATTTCTTGGAGGTTCAAGGATCTTAATTTCCGGATCTGGACCAAGGTCTCTATGCGTTAGGCCTCTGTTCTCTTCACTGGTAGTTGGTTTCTAGATTAGCAAAGACTCAATTGTTCTGACATAAGGACAGATGATTACCTCTCTTGGTAAACACCCTGCCCGAGCCCTTCAGGCTATTGATGGTATTAGACGATGTCTGTCAGATGAATCCATTTTCCTGAAAGATAAAGAGGTTGTATGGACATATTCATTAAGATATGTCGGCTGTTTGCTGATTCTACCACTCTGAGTTTTAATTTCAGGACTCAGAGTGGTGACATCACCTGAAAGAAAAGTTGTTTCAGACGGCTCTACACCAAGTAGGGGATCTGTATCTGGATTAGAAACAACTTCTGTAAGGTTGTGAAAGGTGTGACATTTTTCAACCGATGAATATGTACAACTTGTTCTCTTTTTGGACCACGGATTCCAAACGTAATATCAGTAATCTTTTCTACTATCTCATAGGGACCTCTCAAATATTTTTGAAACTATTCGGTGTTCCTGCTTCCTGTGCCGCTAGATTAAGCTGTTCTCTAGTGAACCGGTAAGCTTCCAAGAGTCGTCCACGTAGCTTAGTTGTGTATTGACTTTCTGTTAATGGTTCTTCCCGTGGAAAACCAAACTGAAGTTCTAAAGGTGTCCTCACATCTCTACCAAACATTAGTTAGTTAGGTGATAAGCCCGGGCTCTTTTGGGCAGAACTTTTAACATATGCGACTAGCATATTTTGGAGAGTTGTGTTGAACATTTCTACCTGCCATTCTGTTTGTGGATGGTAGGGAGTAGTTCTTGTTTTTTTCACTACCAAGAAGACTAAACATTTCTTGAAAGAGGTCGCTTTCTAATTGTCGTCCTCGATCACTGTGTAATTAATTGATAAGGTATACCAATTTTAAGAAATACATTTTAAACTAAGATCTTGGCAATCGTAGTTATTAGGCATGGCAAATGCTTCTGTCCACTTTGTAAAATAGTCGCTAATAACAACTGTTAGGTAAGATCTCAAGCCATGCCACACTTGGCTACATACTTTGTAACTTCTTTTCTCATATCTGGCCAAAAACAACTTGTTAACCTGTTAGAGTTTTCTTCAAACTAAGATGTCCAGCAGTAGGAGCATCGTGAGACAGCCTAAGTATATCAAGTTTAACTGTATCAGATATAACAACTTGCTTCCGTTCTCAACATGAAAAAATTCCTCTGTGACTGAAGCTTTTTAGCCATTATGGTCTGTTATTCTTTTGACAATGTCGCTTTAATATAGAAATGTCACTATCTTCGTTTTGTTGTTGATGGCTCAAAGTGAATGACTAACAATCCTATCCTGTATTGATTCTGTTCGTCCTATCGTGTAAATGTGGGTATTCTAACGCCATCTTTCTTGATTACAATCTTTGGATAAATTCCAGACTCTCTGTATTTATAACACGTGACACGTCTATCTCTAGCAGAGCTTATTTGATCTTTTAACTGTTCAATTACTTTTTCATTTAACGATGATTCGTTATCCTCATTTATATCTCTTGTGTACTTTTCCTTCTGATTTTTCTAGCTTTAGACATACCGAAAGATTTTAGCTCCAGAGCAAGTTGTATACCATCCTCAATATTGAAGGGTGATGTTGCTGAATCTTCCGCACCATATCAGAATCATCCTGCAAGGCGTCGAAAAAGGCATCTCTTGCTGAAATGTGCCCGAGGTTTTGTTCTGCTTTTGTGTTTGATTTCGTGGCTGAAATCGGCTCTGAAAGCATTTCACAATTATATCTGTCTTTACTAGGTAACGAGCTTAAAAGTTGCTGACCATTTCGTTTAAGAGCACCTGCTAAATAATAGCCGCGTTAAGTAGTAGCCGCGCTCTTTCATTTTACAGCTATTTATTACCACACAAGTTTCATAATGTACCAAAATGAACATTGGTTGTATAATAGGTTTTCTAAACTTGAATTTTATACTAATGGAAGATTTACATCATCTAATCTATACCTACTACCAAGACTCTACTTCCTCCATTTCTTTGTTTTGAACGGCACGATAAAGTGGCTAGCAGAATGATAACGGAGGTGAGGGTCAATTACAATGACTTGAGAGATGACATATTTGCAGTCCTTTGTCTGGAGAAGATCGGCGGCGTGGCCAAGACGATATGTTGGGTTAGTATCATGTTGGAGTAGCGCAAAAAAGTGGAACCAAATGCGTATGGACGCCTTTATGAGCTTTGGTGTTCCACATAATCTAATAAGTTTTTACAAATGATAATGTCTCACTTTATTACGTGTTAATACAGATCCAGCATCAGTGTCCGTAGATAGTCGATTGTCATATTCCTAGGGCAACGACTGGACGATGTTAGATTACTTCACAATTCCCGAACTTATAACAACGTTATCTACAGACACGCGAACCGTGGCCTGAACAGTAGCGTCCAATCAGAGGATGTGACATAGCGACCTCCACGGAAACTTACATTGAACGAACCTCGAACTTTGTAACTTTAGCTGGAAAGCCCGAGACTTGGTTTTCGCGACGATCAAGAAATCTGATAGGCTCACACGCTTGGCCTGTACCCAATCGAAATGAGTGCCGAAATATGCAGGGTATTACGTGAAGGCCTTGGTAAGATGTCCGTAGTTAAAGCGCGATCAAGCTATCTATTGGAGATGGTTGAGTGTGGGCTAGCCATGTGCATGCATGTCTACATAATAATTTATATTACTTTTGAAGCCAGAAAAACGCTTGACAATGGGCATATATTAGCACTTACATAATGCCTCTGTAAATGAAATAAAAAATCCGCATTTTCTGAAATAAATAACATAAGGATGCACCACCAGTCTAATGTATACATATTAAACCAAAGCGGAAGCGAATAACCAGCCACGTGATTCAGGTGAATGGATTTAAAGTTAACGAAGGGAAATATCCAATTTAAATCACAACTACTTCACGTCGTTTATCTTAAAACTGATCAGGATACGCCGGTAGAATAGAGTAAACATATCGACTAAAATCGGAAGAAAGGCCCTAGAATTACGAAACACGAATCAATTCGCACTATTCGACTATATTGTCAATAGCAAACACAGCTCAGACTGCAATATGTCCATTTCTCACACGAATAGACAGTGTAAACAAGAACAATCGACATTAAATCATACAATAATTGTATAAGGTTTACACTCTTAAGGTATACTGAGAATTGTGTGTATTGATAATCGTGATGAATGTACATATAAAACATAAATAGTTAATGCCGGAAGCGATTTAAAGGCGGGAATGGGCTATATATGAGGCAGAACACCATTAAACATCACCATCTGGGTACTCACAAATTGTAGTTCGTCTATTTATAGCAATTCTTTCTCTAGTCTCTTTTTTCCCCTTATGCATGCCCATTTTTGTTGATTTTTTGGTCTAGAATGGACGAAGAGGGTTTTGGTAAATGTTCATGGTTTTGAAGCGGAAGGATAATGGTAGTATCAGGTTCGCTACGGTGATATCTACGGCAGTGACATGTTTATAGTATGCCCCTTCAAGTTTGTGTATCTCAAAACTTCGGTGGTCAACCTCATAAAAATTTTAGTGCAAAGACATGGCCATGTGTTCTTCTGTCTGTAGTGAAGAAAAGCATTCAGTCCAGCGAAAATTTGGGGAAAAGTGGTGGTTTGTCTCCATAAGAAGTGAAGGGTATTGTGCCCGGAAATGCTTGCCCTGAAACAAAATGGTATTATTCATTATTTTTGTGCTATTGTTCACAGAGGATCACGTACTATAGTATGTTTTATACAACGAATAATACCCCCTTCCCCCAACATCAACCCACACACATTGGATAATACGTAAATCAAACTGCAAAGTCTTAAATCTGACCGAAATAAATCATAGGAGGCGATAGAATTAAAGGCTAGCATCGATTATCTAAACAAAGTCTCGATTGTCCATTTTTACAGTAACCGCACCCACAAGAAAACGTATCCGGGAATCACGGTGGGTAAGGCGCTGGCTCATTTGCCTGGAGGTCGGGTGTTCGATCCCTGCATTGGCCGAGAAAGTTTATCCAGATTTTCCGGCGTGGTTTCCCCTTGTCAGTGATGCAGAAGGAGGGCCTGACAAGGACAGCTCTCCAGTCGTTCGGATGGGACAATAAACGAAGTCCCGTGTACACATCGGCGTGCATGTAAAAGATCCCTTGGCAGTTGGAATTCGATATAAGGGTAGGCCGTAGTGCCGCTGTCCGGGAAAAATTTCCCTCATAGCACACTGTATGGCGTATGCCCATCTTCCATCAACCCAGGTCAGGTGCAGAAGAGTAGGACGTTAAACCCCATTTCATTTCATTTGTATTTGAATCCACTAATTAATGCAGACATCAGAGGGCATCGAGAGATCATTCCGGTCTAGGTAATTTAATTAATGTCTATAATAATTAATACTTTAGATAAACATTTTAAGGAATAAAGTGAGGCGCACAATAGGCCGATTTAGTTCTTGCATAATTAAATCTATTTTATTTAAAGATACAGAGTAAAAATCTTTACAATCCAATGTCAATCGACTAAAGACCCTTCTTGTCTAAATTTAGAGACTTGTTACTCCAGCCAATGGCTATTACGTCAGATACAGTTTAGACCCACGTTTCTCAACCTTTTCTCACCGCTCACCCCTAAATGAATTCTCAACCAACCCATTTACCCCCACAGTTTTGAGGAGGTTACTGATCGCGGATCCGTGGCCGGCGAGCCCGTCGAGGAAATTTTTAGAAATTGGAGCCCGGAAATGTGATTTCCAGCCATTTCAAGCACTCTTCAGGCGTTTCATAGGAACTTGAAAATGGCCTATTTCTATAGAAGCCATCCGACATGAATCGCGGATCCTTGCACGGGCCTGCACCCCCTGACCACATTGACATTGAATATGGAATGAATACGGATCGATGGTCAGATTTAATAATCACCAAATTTATATTTAATACGTTGTTTCCAGTTCAGTGCGAAATTTGCTCCTGGTGATTGTCACAAATGATTTTTTTCATTCTCGGGACAGTGTTTGAGAGTGCTAATCTCAACTGCACAACCTTTATATGATCATTTTTGAAGTTACTGGGAGTGTGGTCATTCACCCCCTGGGCGCGAGCCATTCCCCCCTTGGGGTGAATTCACCCCAGGTTGAGAAACGCGGGTTTAGACTATATGCAATGAATGGAATGGGATTTTACTGTTCAGCTCCGACCGGGATAATAAGCCGGGTGACAATGGAGGGATTTATAACTGCCCATGGCCAAACTCTCCACAAACAAACTATTATATTTTATAGGATTAGATAACATCTTATTAATTGAAATACAAAGCTGTGTATGCGCTTACGATCATGATTTTGAAGATGCCGAACATTACCTTTTAACCGATGCACGTAAACATTCAATTTTTACATAACCCCAAAACCTTATTTTAATACATTAATTAAAACTTTTACCCACTAGATTAAATGTGAACATGATAAATCTGAAATTCCAAATTTATACATAACCCTTTTTTGTTTATATTATTGTTATACTATTCAGATTTATTTTGTCATAATTTGGATATATAATCTTTCTGGATATATTTTCTGTTACATCGAAGAGGTAATATAGGTCTAATCTGTTCCTCCAACCTTTTCTGGGAATAAAATATAAAATCCTCACGTCTGGTAAATGCACATCAGGATATCATTAAAGCAGTTTATCTTGGACGTGTCAGATCACTAAGGAGATAAAGGTTCCTTTTTATACGGTGGAGTGTGCAGCGGACATTACCCGTGATTATTAAGGAACCTATAACTACCATTTGTAATTTCCAAACCTGAGAGTTTGTTGTTACTGCTAATTTTCTACTTTCGTTTTCTGAAAGGGCGAAAGGTAGAAATTACCAATGGCAGTTATAGATTCTCGTACATTATTACACGTGATGCATTGGCAACCAAATAAGTCGATTTTGTTCTCTTTTATGTGTTTTGTTAAGGAAAAGCAAGATCGAATAAATTGTTCTATGTGGGCGTTTTGTAGTAATTAATATATTATGGAGTTTAATAAACTCCTCGTTTGATGTCGACTTGCCGACATACATGTATATATAACCCCTGGCACATCGTTACCCATGGCAACGTTATTAAAATTGTATTTCACCAAAACGTTAAAGATTCCTTCCCGCGTAATAACTGGCTGATTTGGTGATATATTTGGACTAAAAACATATTCAAACTAATTAATCTATATAAAAAAATGCTTCAGGGAGGACTCATTTTCAGAATGTATTTATCGTTACGTACTGTCCCTTTGCCATACATAATGAAGTCTAAGTAAATTCTTAGTTATCTTCTACCACTTCTTTTTCCGCCGTTAATTGCCGACTCTGTTTGAATCGCTCAATGTTCTATTTTTCACCGTGATTTTTTATTGTGCGCCAAAAGCAATCATTACTCTTACAAATCATATTCTGACACCAATTTATAATAATTCAACACTATTTCAAGTAGAATTATCCTATTAAAAACATACGGTCTGCGCATATTTCGAGTCTCGTGATGGCTGATCAGTTCAAACGTATAATGTGTAGGGTTTTTTTTAAATCCCTCGAATTCGACCAGTCTGATTCTGTCATCCCATAGCAACCATTATTGTACAAACACCATTGATATACAATCAGTAATTCTGTATGTTTTCGTGTTTCAGGTGTGTCTGTCAATAATCCATTGGTTGGATTGCCTTGTTGATGACATTCAAGCAAAATATGTCGATTTCCTAAAGTAAGGTTTTTATTGAAGAATTGTTTGCCTCTGCTAAGAGATTCTAGTACCCAGGAAGTATCCTTTCGCAGCAGTAAGACGCCCGGGAAAATTTAGAGAACTCATACCACGCCACTTGTCAACCAATCAGAATCCAACAAATGTCCATTTTGGGCTACAATAGTATGCACTATTCCTACATCACACATGGTCGAATCCACGGTTGTACGTGGCAAGGAGTAGGGTCGCCTGTCCAACCATTGTGAGTTTTCTCCGGGTACTCCGGTTTCCTCCCGCTGCTAAAGACCCCTACGCGCAAGCGAATTACTGAAATAAAATTAAACCATAGGTTACTCCCGAAATGACCTAGTTTGTGTCGATTGGACGTTGAACCCCATTTCTCTTCCTCTCATCACACATGGCCACGGTGTTGCGCATCCACACAAATTAATACATGGATAACAAAATGAATTTGTAGTCCTTAAATTTTGCATAGCATACAGCAGGAACCACAAGGTGCGTTTACAAATTCCACGTAATCAATCTAAAATTTGAACAAATAAGAGCAACTATTCAGAAAAGTTACATAGACATTTTCAAAAATAGTAATAACGGATGAGCTTAATATAATACACACGCCATCAATTCGCTTCTAATTTGAGCGCGATCCATCAATTTCCATGGTACAAATAAATTCGCTCATTTTCTTGCTCACTTTCGTTTGATTAGACCTATTCCCAATCAAACACTGCCGTAACCAGAGCAAATTATAGTCGTAAATTGTGAGTGGTAAACAGTCCGATCGTCGACCATAAAATCAATTGGGGTTAACCAGAGCTCAAAGTTTGTCACCGGAAGGAAAGTGTCTGGTGATAAATGCGACTACATTACGCCATAACGTTCAATTAATTAGTGAATAACAGAATATTGCAGAGAAACTAATTGTGTGATAAAGGAGACTATCCAAAATTGCACAGTTTTGTTTCAAATCGACAAAGTTATACTAATGACAAGCGTTATGTTATTTAATCCATTTGTGCCGTTGTCGAACAGGGCTAAAAGACGGGCTTCTGATATCCAATATTTAAGACAAAGTAAATAGTTTACCATTGGTACACGAATCGTGTACCATAATGCGCTTCAGCCCCAGTTCTAGCAAGAGACTCGAGGAACGAGACTAGAAACATTGTATCAAATCAAACTGCTCATGTAGACTGGAATAACTAGACGCTAGAAATTTGTATTCGATTGACACTGCTGGCTTATTTGAAATTAAGAGTAAAAACGGAAACCATTGAATGTAAATCAGTTTATATACATTCACATTACAGTATTATATGCGTTGCGACCCACTTATCTCAATTTCTAGGTCTCAAATGTTAGCGATTTAGTGCCTTTAAAGCCACCAGAGTGACGCAAGTTCACATAAATAATACGCTAACCAATCAAACACCTTTGTCGAGATTTATATTTTCTTTAAAAAATTATTTAATGTCACGTATTGTTGCAAATATAAATATTATTACTTTGATGTCATGTCATATTTGTTTGAATCTGCCATATCTGTCTGTCATTTAATAAAAAAAAATTCTATTCCGTTGAGACAAAAAAAGTTCTTTGCTCATAACGAAATGCAAACGACGACAAAAATAATGGCCAAGAAACCATTTGTAAACATTTTTACGACCACATTTTCTTTTAAATATTCTTTTTTGGTATAAAAATGAGTAAATACATCTAAAGTCTGACAATCGTGGCTTTTACTCCACTCAAGGGAACCGTGTATAAGTATCTTTTTATCCCCCTTGTCTATGATGTTACTGTGTCTATGATGTTACTTAACCGATGAAAGACATCAATGATCAACAAAGGGGAATCCCCAGAGGAAGAGCCCGGTGTCTTTTGGCAAGTAAGTGAACGATTTATGACTTTGTATCTAGAATAAGCTATGCACGCCGACACAACACTTCCACCTATTGTGGGGATTTAAAATTATCTCACTGAAACAGTGTTTTTATAATTTTACCGATATACTTTTACATGTCTTTTATATGTTGTTGTTTCTTTATAAGTTAACAGAATTACTTTTACTTGTCTTGTATACGTGATGGTATCTTATAAGTTTACTAATATACTTTTACATGTCTATTGTATGTAAAAGCGCCATAGAGCAGCTGGATTTTGGCGCTATATAAGTTTAATAAATTATTATTATTATATTATTATTATATTCTTGTACAATTTATTACTCATTAAATGCCCATTACATGTATACATTTCAAAAAATCTAAATCTATTGGGCCGCTTGAACATGAGCCAAATTAATTTTAAGTAATGGACCAGAAGAGTCCAAAATTCTGAACAGACAAATAGCGCCATGTGTCCTACATTCTCAACAAACAAATGTTCGAATGAATCATGATCTTGTTTATTTATGAATAAGCTATGCACGCCGACACAACACTTCCACCTATTGTGGGGATTTAAAATTATCTCACTGAAACAGTGTTTTTATAATTTTACCGATATACTTTTACATGTCTTTTATATGTTGTTGTTTCTTTATAAGTTAACAGAATTACTTTTACTTGTCTTGTATACGTGATGGTATCTTATAAGTTTACTAATATACTTTTACATGTCTATTGTATGTAAAAGCGCCATAGAGCAGCTGGATTTTGGCGCTATATAAGTTTAATAAATTATTATTATTATATTATTATTATATTCTTGTACAATTTATTTAGGAGATAAACACTTCCTGTTACGTATTTAGAGGGGGTTTATTGTCCATTTAACCATGCTTGAATCATTAGAACACGAGACGCGATAGCGTCGAGTTGTTCTAATGGATAATTCAAGCATGGTTAAATGGACAATAAACCCCCGATAAATACGTAACAGGAACGTGTTTATCGATATTGTAGCTCAAATATTTAGGGATTTTCTTAGGAACTATTTAGGAAACATTTTTACACCTATTTCAAAAAGCCGTTATTTGCCCACGTGCTTGCGTTCATTTTTCAAAATATTCTCAACACAGATTTAGGCCGTCCTGGCTTTCCTTCAAATTTAAAATTTTGGATTCTCGAGTGTCTAGTAAATGAATTATGAAAGAAAATGTTATTCGGATATCGATATAAAATTTTTTTAACGTTTGAAGATTTTTTTAAAAGAACGGGAAATTAGTCTTACTGTGGCATTTTAAGAGACGGGTGTTAGCGTGGTAGAAATAATTCCGGCCTGCTATCCGAGACTAAAAGAGGGGTAACTCTTGGCAACAGAGGTTTCTTCGCTTCGTGAGTTTCATGTAAGTTTTCAGTCTTTATTATTTTATTTGCAGACTTTTATCACAACCCAGCAGCTTGTTCGTGTTCAAACAATTGCATTTCGTACTTACATCCTCAAAAATACCGTTTAAAACTATGACAGTGGTGGCTAGCCTAAGATTTCAAGTGGTTGCTATGTGTACTATTCTGACGTGTTGTCAACAAATGTCAATTTTGGCATGTTTAGATATTCAGCTGCTATTTTCGACCCCCTCATTGTATTTGTCAGCGGTTTCTTGTGACTAATGACTTATTATTAGGTAGATCAAGTTAGCCAGACTTTGATCAAACCGTGATTTAATAAAAAAAATCCACCTGATTAAGTAAAAATTGATTGGTGAGTGAAGCTATATCCTACCAAAAAGAAAATAAATTTGTCCATACTGTGACAGCCTAGTTACGAATATATTTAGATACCTGAAAACGGTTTTAATTAATATATGGACTTAATTTTTACTGTTTTATGTATTTCAGAAATGTGTTTTCATAAAAGATGATGTTTGAAAATGGTGTGATAGTCATATGTGCAGAATTTCTTGAAGATATTTGCCAATAAAGATTTGAGTTGAGGAAGATCATGGAGCACAAAAATGAAAAAAAGTACACTGGAATATTTATACGCAGTAATTCGCCTTGATAATTCAGAGGGGGTTTATTGTCCATTCGACCACACTTTTCGACCAATCAGAATCGAGGAAATTTCTAATTTGTGCTACAATACTCATTAAATGCCCATTACATGTATACATTTCAAAAAATCTAAATCTATTGGGCCGCTTGAACATGAGCCAATTTAATTTTAAGTAATGGACCAGAAGAGTCCAAAATTCTGAACAGACAAATAGCGCCATGTGTCCTACATTCTCAACAAACAAATGTTCGAATGAATCATGATCTTGTTTATTTATGACCTTTACAAGTATCGGAAACTCTGAGCTACCAAAATACTAACTTCTAGTGTGCAAAAAGAAAAATGGTTTTGGTGGGTGACAAGTCCCCAAATTCCAAGCCTGGGTAGCTATGTCTACATACTTAAACAATTTATAGTTGTAAAAATAAGCACTTGAATTCCCGTTACCAAAAATACAGTCCATCTTAAAGTCGTTTAAATACTTAAGACAGTTTCCCCGTTACACATTCTTGTGGATTTTGTAGCCAACTTATTAAAGAAGTTTATTAAATGAAATGAGGGGAGAGGGTAACGTCCTACTTATGATGTGCACCGACTGGGCTTATGAAAACAGGCAACGGCATTACAGTTGCACGACTAACAAAGTTAAACCACCACGGGAAATGCAGAGGACGTTTCTCGACCAACTCTGCGAGTGAACTCGAGATGTTCTGGTTAATGAGCTATACTAACTGTTAAACAGCGGCTCCCAATTTAAGACGGAGGATAAAGATTGGTTATGTTTTGAGCTATACGGATTGATAACATTATTAATTTTGGCTATAACAATATTCACGGGAACTCGGGGAAAAAAATAGTCGGTCGCAAAGTAGGAGCAGTCGTTATCAAAATAAGTGCTCACTGCATACGTCACGCTACTCACGCAAAGCTTTGGTATAAAATAACCTTGTTAACTTACGGTTGAAAAGATGTTGTGTTACACACACTCACTCTCTTATTCTGATGTGAGAATGTTGGCCTAACAACAAAATTTCACCCAGGGAGAAAAATAGTTGGTCTCAAAATAAGTGCTGTCACTGCAGTCGCTCTCAAAAACAATGCCAGAATAGATCCCAAATATCCGTGTGCCTAAATTGTATACATCACACAAAACTATAGTATAAAATAACCATATCTGCTTGTCATGTTTGAAAAAATGTTTGTAAATCTTATTCTATTGTGAGTGTTTTCTACCATGCTTGTCATGTTTGAAAAAATGTTTGTAAATCTTATTCTATTGTGAGTATTTTGTTCTATGAAATGTTTTCTACCATGGCAAAAAAAAAAAAAAGTTCTCAACGCAGTCGGACTCTGCATGCAGACTAAAAGAATTAATGAGGTAAACAATTACAAAACAGGCGAAATTGACAGATAAGCCTCAAGATTCTGTCACATTTCTTTTCCTCTCGTTAATGAAAACTTAGTTCCATTTGCCATGACATTGATTTAAATTTTCCATCCCATGTAACACTACAGATAACAGACGATCAGCATAGTTGGTAGATCTTTATTGAGAACATAGAATAGACATAGATCGGAAGGAGCTCTATTCAA
Source organism: Patella depressa (assembly GCA_948474765.1). Taxonomy (NCBI): domain Eukaryota; kingdom Metazoa; phylum Mollusca; class Gastropoda; family Patellidae; genus Patella; species Patella depressa. Next base: position 46,795,019 of record OX419721.1, read on the forward strand.
GTCTGACTTACTGTCAGTTAATTCTGGCTTTATAAAGCATACGGCCATTAAGAATAATGATACATGACAGATTAACTTATTTGGAATTGAGAGTATAGTTTCTATAACTGCACTTCATCTTTCCTTTAAAGTCGCAAAGTTCTGCCGAGTGTTAAACACATAGATCAGGTGTAGGTTATAAATAACATATGAATAAATAAGATATTTAATGAGATCGTGCCTTTTGTCAAAACGAGCAGAGGTCATTCGTGTGTTGCCCGTAAATAACATATTGAACACATTAGCAGAAGTTGTATATAGTTGGAAACGTCCAATATAATATAATGTCAAATCTAGCAAAGTTCTATGTATGAATTACTTTGTCACACCAAGTCCCAAAAATTTAAAAGCTCTGTAACATGTCTGAAATTTGTTTGCGCCTGCGACGCTCGATTCCATTATAACACCATTCTTCTACTCGGTTACATATTTGAAATTCTTCACGCCTGCAGCGCTCGACTCCATTCTTTTACTCCTCTGTCTTATACTGTCTCAGCACTGTCATAGTGAACGGCCCAGTTTGCAGTACCACTGCTGTGTGGGTCGTGGGGTCAGGTTGTACAGGTGTTTTGCAAAACAGATCTCGAGATTCTGTCCCATTGACATTTATGGTCCACTCGTCCACGAGAATTTCTCCCAGCATTGACCTCCAATGCCAGGATATTGAATTAATTTGTCAAAATTTCTCAAATTAGTCAGTGTTATAGGCACAATCATCATCTAAACTGAAATAAAACTGTTTTCCGGCGAGACAATGATCGGCAAACAACTATATAATCTATGTTCTACTGGGAGGCTTAATAGCCAGCATTTTGTGTGTGGGGTGGAATTGTGGATGGCGTCCTAGATTTGAAATCGCCCTACCACACCCCTATTATATTCCCCAAACAACTCACACCGGTGGTGCTCGGCTCATGATTGCGTCTCTCGTACTGGGGGGGGGGGGTATGTGCATCAGTCGGTCGCATTTGGCTAAACACAAAATCGTTATGTACGCCCCCGTTGGTGGGTAATATACCCTGTTACTACTGCGATATAACAGACAGGAGTGTGTAAGAAATTTAATCATCTCATGTGCATGTGGTTATAACTTACATAGGAAAGGCAGTAAGCTAGAGACGACTACAACCGAAATAACATATTAATGACAACACTTCTTTGGTCCGGAAGATGTGTCAACCAAATCACCGGTCCTAATAAAATTATATATATACAGTGAGACAGTTTAAATGGGTTAGCGTCTTTGGTTGTGTTGGACGGTGATTTAAAGACAGCAGCTGTTAAGATGAAGAAATTAAACCGACGTATTTTATATCTAGACAGACCAAGTAAACGGTGTAAATACTTTAACTTTAGGTTTATTTAATGAAAATCCTTTCACGCGCTATACAATTCTCTTAAATGCGACTCGAGACTAATGACAGTTCAGTTTTTATTCAATTGAAAAACATAAAACTTTGGTGGAGAAGATTGAAACTTGCAAGTAGCCATTAATTGGAAACAAGACCAGTTGATACTAGAAACAAATGCAATACATCTTATTGGTTTAATTTGACATTTTGTGAGAAAAGATTTAAATCATCATCTCAAGCATCTGATGGAAAGCGATTTCATTTTGGTCTTATAAATTGGTGCCATTCGGATTGACTTCCGCAACTGTACCTTATCGTTATAAAACGAGTCTCCTGTTGAATTAAGACAGCGAAACTAATCATCAAAACATGAAAAACACTGCCGTCTTTTCAAAATTAAAATCAAAAACACATTTTGTCTGATAATAAGCGTGAGGTGATCCTACTCTCTTTAAGGGAGACACTCGGGTAATGATTCAAATGGATTTTATACGCGGGGAATAGTAATAACTTATATGATATTCAAAGTGATATTCCGTAACGTCCCAAAAGCAGCGAATACAATCCACACACGGAACAGTAACATGATAATCTGTAAATGTGTGTTGTTTTCATAATAAACAAATACAATAAATCTGTCAACAAGAAGAGTTACCATGTCTTAATTAAACACTCGCAGAGATTAGAAATGGTTCCACTACTGATGTCTTCCGTCTTACTCCAGTCGCAGTGGTGGCTTTTCCTACAGAGTTCCTTTGGGCAAGTTTTTTAGCCAAATGACTACAAACAGTTTACTGGCCTATAGCTCCCTTAATTTACACATAAACTAACCCTAAACTGTACTGCACAAATGTTAACATATAATAAATCAAATCCCATTGAAATAAAGGTGAAGCCTTACCGCATAATAATTATGAATTGATGAAACCCAACTGCTACGCGAAATTTCAACTGGCCGGTGTCATGGCGGCAAGTTGCGTAATACTTCATTAGGCCTACAACATAAACATCGCTATGCAAAGAAAAACTGTTCGGTAACTATTTTAATGGCCCAATCCTCACTATTTGTGATAGAATTACTTATTCCAATACAAACTGTAATGATATGTTTTGACAATTGTGCGTTTGAATCTATTTGAACTTGCGTAATGGTTCTTATACGGTATCAATTGTAACCTTAACAAAGTTACGGTTGCAAGTAAAGTAACTAGTAGAGATGAGATATTTACTACCCCTGATCACTCATAATATTGGGATTAAATAAAAGCTACTCCGTTATATTGGGATAAATATCAATGATCGTCCTCAGCCGCCGCTAACCAGTTAAAAGGCCATATTGTCTGGTATTTTTGATTTTACTATCATCTAATCACTTCACAACTGTCTGCGAGGACGGATACCTTTGGCTAGTCATGCTTTCTAGACAGATAGAATGACTGACATTTTGGAACACACCGGGCCCGTAGCCAGCTCGTATAATTTGGTGTGGCTATGTAATTTTTGGAGGGGCTGAGGATGTGGCTCAAGCCGGCGGCCATCGCGAAGAGCAGAAGACGCGAGCCATAAGAAGGGGATGCTCTTACCTCGCATCGTAACACATACTGATCACGCATGTGTTACGAAACGTCATTATTAAATAATAGGGAAGTAGTTATATCCATACTGTATGCGTTACAAAACGTCGTTATCAAATAATAAAGAAGTAGTTATATCAATTTATACCTTGTGTTGTGTTTTTGTTATGAGTTGTTAACCGTGCTTCTAGATGTCATTTAAAGAATTGAGAGATTACTACCTATAGATCAATTTATTTTTTCTAATGTTTTTACATCACGATTCCCAATATACTTTGAAAATTCTTGTATAATTAATAACGGATTTTGTTTTTGTTTTCGTGCCAGAAACGGATTACTGTTCTGAAAATTTGTTATACATTAACCCGAAAACTAACCAAAAAAGCTTTAAACACGGTTTTAATTTGTTATAAGAGTACAATAGTTATGAATCTCTTTTATGTATTTTATTGTAAAAAATGTTTTAATTCACAAATCAAGGTTGTGACATTTTACGCCTACGGATCAATTCATTTAATGAGATTTTTTTTTCATTTTAGATCCGTTTAAAAGAAATCATTTTTAAAAATAAAGATGAATCATTCAAGAACTTGAAAATATTATATTGCCATAAATGTATTAAAATTATCTTTCACGACTTCAAGTCGAGTTGGTCTGGTTTGTTTTGCATCTTTCATATCTAATCTGTCATTCGTCATTGACGGAAGACTACCGGTATTTAAACAAAAAAACTGTTAACTGTACGTCAGATTGTTTCTATGACGTTCACATTATTTAATCGATGCTAGAACCGTTCTCCTACATTAAGGCACGGTGGTTGTGTAGCGTGGTATTGGTTCGAGTCCAAGGCGTATCGTCGCCTACCCAACCTTCTCCTATATTAAGGCACGGTGGTTGTGTAGCGTGGTATTGGTTCGAGTCCAAGGCGTATCGTCGCCTACCCAACCTTCTTGATTTTATCCGGGTCCCCTCGCACTGATTTAGTCCACACCTCGCAAGCGATCAGCCCATACCTCAATAAGAATTCCCTCGAATTCAGAGTTCCAAGTAACTGGACAACATTTTAAAGATACATTCCTGCGTACAAACTGGGTGATTTGAAGATATATTTGGACTAAAAACACATTCAAACTAATTAATTTATCATAATTTGACTTCAAATACCTACCAAAACATTGTAATTGCCAACGAATACATCTGCTATAAAAATCGATTAATACATAATTGAAGTATAGCTAGAACTTTCATAGATTTTGAATATTGGCTAAATATAGCCTGGAACCCGTGACCTCCGACCTGCGCAAGCGCGAGTTTTGTCAAGACAGTCCAATTCAAATGAATTTTGTGTTTCTAAATAGCATTTTTATATTGCCTTTATTCAATGACGGGCAGTAACGGCAGGGGACTGGCCTCTATCGTCACCTCAACCAATCATCTGTCGGCCGATACGTCAACATTTTTGTTTTGTTTTGTAAACAAACTAGTTAAAAGTATATGTTGGTTCTTTTCAAATTTCGTTTTTTAGAGACGGATTTCAGTGCAATGTTTTCTTGGTCTACTCATAGTTTAGAACCATAATATGTAGGAACCTTTTTCTTGAATATACACTGATTTCTACATTGGAACATACACAAAATGCACCCCGTGGACAGACAAGACATAATAAGAGTCGTCAAAGGTTTTGTCGTACTTGGGTTGGTACGGAATGCGCCATTTCACATGATAGGAAGTAGTCTCTTCATAAATACATGAAGCTTGATTATTGCAAGATCCTTAACAGGTCATTTGTACTCTTAGAAATCTGGGATAATACCAGATTACAAATGCCATGCTTACGATTACATAATAAACCAACAGTGAACATTGTTTTTATTGTGAGAAAACGATTAACATCATTTGCCAGGCGATTCCTTAGGGACAGTGCGTTCTCGTTACCAGAATACGATCTTTCGAGGCGGCCCAGTTTCGTATACTGCTTTATCTGAAATATATGAGAATATCTTATATAATAATATCTAACATCGACCAGACATTAAAATGTGTCCTAATAATGCAACAAATCTATGTGGCACTTGGAAATAAACTTAAATGTGTATGTACATACAGCATTTATTTAAGGTCTGATAATAGATCAGATTTCTATTGATGTTACACATAGCAGGATGTATGTGGCTAACTCTAAATCTCACTGATCGAAATATCACGCAAGAATACGATTATTTCCTTACTTTCATCAACAAATCATTATACGTCTGACAGCATTCAGCATAAAATGTGCAATGAAATAACTTGAAAATTGCTGAACATCTATTTATATATTAAAGTAGATAATTTATAGGTCAACGCGTTATTTAAAAATAAAAAAAAAATGCTTCAAACAACTCTGTTTTTTAAAATTCATAAATGGTCTGTTTTTCGTTTAAAGAAGGAAACTGGGTAGGATTATTGTGCCATTCGAGCACTGTCACCTTGTTTGATTCAAGAAATTAACGATTATTTATAAATTTATAACAGATCCCCGACCACAATCGTCCGACCATTTCTTTTGACTGGGGTTTATTGAAATGGACCCGTCTGGGACCTTTCTAATTGAACTAGAATGTTCAATCTTGGAGCAGGTGTTTAGTAGCTAAATGCCTTGGAGTAGGTGTTTAGTAGCTAAATGCCTTGGAGTTCAAAGATGAGCATTTTCCGCTTGGGCTATATATAAGCAATTTTATGCTTTGGGACACGATAACATTGGTTCTAATAAGGTCAAAGTGGTGAAACTTGGTGCATAGTTTAATTACATCCATACCTTGACTAAGTTCGATAATGAGCATGTTCTGCTCAGGATAAGCGGGGCGATTAAAACAATGAAGTGGCATGGGGTTTAACGTCCTACTTTTCTGTACATAACCTGTTTTAATGAAGACGGGGATAAAAAAAAAATGATTGGTCAAGACTTTGGAGCTTGATAACTTTAATTCTAATTGCGTGAGAGTGGTGAAACATTGTGTATAGGTTAATTACATGGATACCGTGAATACGTTCGATGATAGGTATTTTCTGCTTTGGCTTAAGGACGCCAATCTAATTGGCAGAGGTAGGCAACTTGATTGGTTGAGACACTGGAACACGACAATTTTGGTTCTAATTGGGCGAGAGTGATGAAACTCGGAATATAGATTTTTTATATCAATACCTTGACTATGAGGTCGATGATGAACATTTTGTTTCTGCTAAGGTGTGGCGATATGTATTTTCGTTGTTCAAGTCTTTGGAAGATAACAACTCTGCTTTTAATTGAGGGAAAATGTTTAAACTCGGTGAATGTCCTGATTAATATTTTCCGCTGAAGCTAAGCAGAGCCAAGAGATTTTATTCGTCGATTCTGTGGGCAAGATAACCTTGATTTGAACTTAGGAAAGTGACCAAACTTAGTGTAGAACTTCACTACAAGATACCCCATACCTTGTCAGAGATCGATCGTGAACATTTTATGCTTAGACTAAATAAAGATAATTGGTTGTTCGATACTTTTCCCAAAAAAATATTAATTTAAATCGGCAATTTCATATTTTCAAAGAAAGTCAAAACACGCTTATTTCTATGTCTTTTGCTCAATAGGTTGTCAACTCACTATTATACGATCATAGGCATTATTCCCCACACTAATAAATCACTGACACAGGAAATAACACAATTACCTCCCTTGTCCCCCCTCCCAATGGTAAAGCTATCTTCAAACATTTGAAGTTGAAAATGATATATTTGCCAATTTCTCAACTGGCAATAGTGAATTATTGGATTAATAGGATTATTCTTTAACAAGGTAGGATTGTTTATAGATACCATTTATTTTAGGGCTTTATTTTAATACATTTTAAAAATATAACTTAATAATATGAAATTGCAGCTTTAATATGTGTCATCTATGTATTTTGGGATTGATGAGGGTTGGGGCATCATTTTGTTTCTATAAATAACGGACTGGCTTGGATATACTGATATCTTCTTGCGGTCAAGTTACGATGAATTCAGTGGGAAGATAAAAGATACCCTAAGGTATTTAAATTTAAACCAGTCGACAGCTATGTGACAGTTCTGTCAGAACGACGATGGCAACCTTGGCATTGAAGTATCAAGTTGCAATAGCGGATCTCGTTGCAGGGAGAAGTATCATCAAATCTGGTAAAAATACACAGGAGTATATTATAAAATCTTTTAAAAATGTTTCCAGGGCTTTCTTATCGTTAAAAGCCACATTACTCCCAACATTCATTCCCTAGTTTCTGTTAATGTGAATCCGTATGAGCTACATTCTATCCCTTTAATGCAATCTTTCATTAATATTTGTCTTAGCTCATACTGTACTTTACAATTTCAGGAAATGAATTTGATTTAATCACAACAGTATAATAATCGAAGGAGCTGGGCTATGGTATAAAGAACGATATTTTCCATGTGTATTATAATCGAGATGTTTTATTCACTTCCTAATGGACAGACATATTTGATCTGTGAAAAGGCTCCAAAGAAGCTGTTTTAAAGGCTTTTACGCCAATTTTTCATTAAAAAAAAATGGTGACGAGAACGAAAACGTGCCAGAAATTTCGTTACACTGTTTGTGTAGAATAATTATTCAAGTAAATGATGTTATTATTTATAGGGTTAATTGTGGTTAGTAGTCGTTTCGCTGGGTTATCACTGTTATGCTTTTGTCAATGAAGGAGTTGAAACAGAAACGTAGAAGGGGCGTATGGCACTTTTTTAAAGGGACAATAACATTCTTGCTGGCTTGGTAGCGCCTGAAAATAAATAATACCCTTATTCTAAGTACTAGATGTTTAACTGTCCTACCTGTTGTGTAAATTATCCATTACAACCTATTTTACTTGTTCAGAGGGTTCGAAAATATTTTAAAATCCAAGTCACATTTGAAAAGGTTTACGTTAGACTTTTCAAATCAATTGGTTGAATTTTTCCAATTTTTTAAAATATGTGTGTTAAGATGAAATTTATATCATCATTTAATTGGAATATTCTAAAATAATAAGATTTGTTGACTAGAATGAAGATTGGGACACATTATTCAGTTACAACAAGAGTGTTATTCTGGCTTTAAACCTTGAAAGACAAGGTGGTTCTTAAAGTAATATGAATGTATGTGAAGTAATTTGTATTAAAATTTTTAATATGTTTTTTATTTTTGGTGTAATTTCAAATTAATTGTTCAGTGAAATACATTTTTTTTGTGATGCAGCCTGTACTAATAACTTCCACATTAAGTTTTGTTTTAGGATATGTTTTTATTTCTTCATAACAAAATGGCACCCGAAACAAAAGGGTAACAACCTCAATATTGATTGAAATTGATCAATACTGAATTCTAATTCGTGGTTTTAATTTTGATTATTACGGATAATATTTAAGTAAAGACTTAACTCCTTTAAATACCATTTCATTTCTAAAAAAACGAATTTCCATAGGTAACCATATCATTGGGAACTGTCGTCTCTCCGCCCTACATCACTATCTAGGGGACACAACGCTGGATAATCCTTGATAATCTCATTCGGGATCGAACTCTGGACCACCTGGCTTGGCTCTAAAGACAATAATGTGTAAAATTTGTATAAACGGGAAGGGCACATGTATTGCTTCAGCTTGGATTATTTTAAAAGAAAAACAGTATCTGATAGATACGTAGTTTTGAGTAGGGTTGTTATTCCACGGTACGCTCTAGTCTGAAATTATCGAAGTTACGTCATAGTCAATGACATGACTCCATAACATCTAAATATATTGTAAATTCACGGACATGTTTAATTTATATCTCGAAATTCTGTCTCGGTTATTTACATGTAGTTTTAAGAACTTTCATAGTAAACAACTGAACAGCATGGATAGACATGAAATCTATCAAAACTAATTACTCAAGTGATGTGCAATTCTACATAATTATGATATTTGGATTGTATTGGGTAAATCGTCCCGAAGCGCTTTGCAGCGCCATTGTGGTAAGGAAAATCACGCAAGTGGTAGTTTGGCTTTACGGAATTCGGCATATCCGTAATGAATTTGGTTTATTCTTAATTCGTAGATGATTTATTGATTTCGTACAGTTATCGTTATCCTTTCTTGAAATTCGTGTTTGAGCCCGGTTCGTGCGGGAACGAAAATAGTTCGAATTTCAGGATTACTTCACTTAATTCGACATATTCGTAATGAATTCGATTTATTCTTGTCTGTAAGCTTATCGTGACAGTCGTCATATTTTTCACCCAATTGCCCACTAATTATCGTACCACGTGAAAGTAAGGCTTTAGTGTTTTCGTCTAAAATCGTCAATGTAAGAATTAAACAGTATAAGGTCAAGTATCTTCGTATCTGTACACAAGCTGGGTTAACTGCGACAGACACCGTAAATTTCGAATGTGGGTAATGTTCTAGTATAATATGCTGAATATAGATGCCCAATGACCTGACCACTGTTCTCAGTGCTGAAGCACGCCACTACCTTTTAGTTGTATTATACCTACCACGGGTCTTATTGAAATACCACGATTTAGATTACTTGATATGAGTGAGTCGCGTGACGTACGATACTCGAAGAGAGAAAATAACCATTTTTTGTATCAGTGAAATTGCTTCCGTTTTTGTGGGTACATGGAAACTCTGTAGTCTCGATCAAACTGCAGGAACATAGACACCCTTGGAACAGCGATTTCTTTATTCTTTTCAAAGTCAAACAATAATTATGACATTTCAAAGATGTCCCCGAAAACTCATCTAAATCCTCTACGTGTAGCCACGGCTAGTTATTTGAGGGATTTAGAATCTTATTGTAAATTCTGTGTAAAAGAAATATCAGCCTAAGACTGAAATAAAGATGCATTATGGGAGATTAGATAAAGGATTGACACTATAATAGTTAAAAGCTGGATAATGTTAGGGAATTTCCTGAAAATTGCAGAAAATTGATCCACTCTGAACCGAAAATTTAGCAATCGAATTAAGCGCCTAGCTTCGATCATCAGAACTAAAGTCGGTTCGATTAAAACAGTCTCGATTATCCATTTCATAATTAAATCATGAATGAAAAGCTGAGCAGCAGATCCTAATCCAGTAAATATAGCAGGCTAGTGATGATATCGAGAGTTCATTATGGACTGGATAAGTTAATTAATTAATAATTAAGATAATATTTCAGGCCAAAAGAAAGACATACACTAAGGCAGATGCATATTCCTGAAGCAATGGCCCGAGAAATCCTTCTCTGACCATTGCTGGAATAGGGTCTGTTTCTTGAACTTATGCGGGAGTGTGTCTATTATTTCCGTTCAATGAAAGCTATCATTTAAGTACAGCAACATGACAGTCCTTCGTTTAATCTGGGTCTTCCCTAAAACTTTGGACAGTGATTTAAGGTATTCAAAACGGTGAAAGTATGTTCGTTTCCAAACAGTATTGTTTACATTTCATTCGACTTGATAGCCTCGTTTGTCACGCAATTAGTTTTACTGCAGTATTCTGCTATGCACGGGTTAATTAGGCATAATAAAATCGTGAGTCATGACGTAACGTTATGTAAACATATTTGGTCCAATATTGGCAGCTAGTGATTGGTTGGTAGACGGACTACTGACAAATCAAAATTTAAAACAACAATATCCACTCATTATGGCAGTGTGTAGTTGGATTACCTCTAATCAAACGCAACACTGCGCGGAGTATGAGGCAGATGTAGAGCTTGCATAATGTGTGTTTAATTTAAAATTTGCCAATAACTGCAGACGATACATAGTATACAGTAAAGTATGTCAGCGCCACCTGTTGATTTTGTTGAATATTTTAGAAGCCATCATTTAATCCGATTGAATGCATGCCGGGATATTGCATAGCGCCGATATATATTTTTATTTCCTAATTAACTGATAAATAATCAATTTAAGCGCATTAAAACGTGGATTGCTCAGAGGCTTTAAAGATACCGATACCCAGTTCCCCACCTCCATATTCAGCAGCCGCTAAATGGTAAATATAATTAGGAGGGTTATGATTCGATCACAGTCGATATTTTATGATTTTGTTATCTTCTGTGGATTCGTATCCATGTTATTAACGATCAGTGTAAACATTTAGTGATGCGTTTGATAGTTTCTACAGATAACCCATGCTTATATTACTCACGAAACTGGATATTTATGATTTAGTTTGAAACATAAAAGAAAACCTTGAAAGCAGACAATCACCATAGTGCTTCAGCAAGAAATCTAATCTATTTAAAGGGATATTCCCATGTGCATTTCACATTCCGAAAGTGCTTAAAGTAAGTGATATGTCGTTTGCATTTTGCGCTGAAAGATAAAATGTCTGACTCGTAGTCAGATTAATCAAGAAAACAAAATCAGTTTGGCAATGCTGGATAACCTCTATTAATTCGGTTTGCCCACAAAACATGGCGATGGAAGTATTGCATACAAGCAGCATAGATTCATGAAATTTCAATTCGACATAAAATTTTGGGAAATACTGAATGGAATCAAACCATTTTGGGCCGATATTCGTATAAGAAATTCATATTTTACAATAGCGTACGGATTCTTGTTGCGCTAGAATGACGCCATGGGACTTAAAATAGGCTGCCTTGAGTTTACAGACAGGCTTGATGCATAAAAGTCTACAAAACATAATACTGGTTTTTATAGAACGTGAACTTCTTATAGTTTTTTGGTCATATTTTATGCGAATACTGTAATTGTCGATTCAGTCCTGTGATTGGCGTAGGTATTGGCCATGTTCTCTGTTGTTCACATTAATACAAAACCCATAAATTATGATTGCGGGTTGTCTTCCATTGGAATGTTGATTTTAACGTTTTTGGATATTCGTCTTCAGATTCATGCTCTTTTGTTATATTGTGTCTCCACGGGGTTGTTAATCTATCAGTCTGGATTGTATATTGACCACGACTTGTGCGTTTATATATATTGCCACCCCACCCCCCGCTTTATGTCCATATGTTATTTCTGTTGATATTTTTCTGGTAGCCTACAAAATTGATGTCACTGCCTACCCCCCAATGTTTTTATCAGATGATTAAACCTAGCTGGGTTATTTGTGGTGATACAGACCACCAATAAGTGTCATTGATTTAGCTTTGAATTCAGTGGGGGTGAGAATTAGTAGCCTGAATCCATGTTGGCTGTCTATCCTATAGAAAGGATGAACGATACTTAGATTATCCTGTTGACAGCGTTATTCTCCTTGGTTGTTGTTAGCATAACAGTTTCTTCGATTATAATCCGATCTTTCTGAAATGTATGAGAAATGATCAAATGATTGCAAATAAGTTATTATTATTATTATCAATTACTATTAGGGTTGTGTCCCTTTATTTCCAAATCTGACAGAGTTTTATTGGCTTACATTGTTAAACAATCGTTATATTGAACGACTATTCTATTCTAGTGCTGATTTTCAATAATCTATTCCAGCGATATTCCCCTTTGATACAAACTTCAATTATCTTTCAATCTTTTAAAATATTTACGACCTGGCCAATAACTCGTATTGAGTTATAGAATTGAGAACAGGCCTGTGGTTATACCACCCGAGCAGCAATGCCCCTATAAAGCTTCAGGAAAAAACAGCAGCAAAATACTGATATCATTACTGGAGGATCTCGCGTTAAGCACCAACCTTGAGACAGATAAACACTGGGATTAAGTACATTATCTAAAGTCACCCGTACTTATATAATTATATACATATCACTACGGTTATTGTTCGGGGATCACGCTGGCTCGCTAGCCTTGAGGTCGGGTGTTCGATCTCTGCATTGTCCGAGAAAGTTCATACAGATTTTCCGGCGTGCTTATCTTTTGAAGTGATCAAGGACAATACAGCTGTCTAGTCGTTCGGATGGGACGTAAAACCGAGGTCCCCTGTACACATTGGCGTGCACGTAAAAGATCCTTTGGCAGTTGGAATTCGATATAAGAGTAGGCCGTAGCAAAATTTCCTTCATGGTACACTGTATGGCGTTTGCCCGTCTTCATTAGCCGAGTTTAGGAGCAGAACAGTAGGACGTTAAACATCATTTCATTTCGCGGTAATTGTTCACCGTGTAACTTTCGTAGCAATCGGCTTTATTATGAAAAACCCCCAATAATTACGACAAACAAAACAAACCGATTAATTCTGAGTCATTCCGTTTACTAATTGCCAGACAGGTTCCCATCGATCTCTATTGGAGTAACATAGTTAACAGACGATCTGTATTTAGTTAGATTCTGTCGAGATCTAGCTCAATTAACAGCCGTGTAGATTATTAACTTGATAAATCTGGAAATATAACAGGATTAGTAAGGGATTGATGATGGTATCATGTCTTTGAAGTAATAAGGTTTCATGATATTTAATTCGGTATGATTAAGGATTATTAGTTAATCTATTAGGATAATATCAGCTTGCTTATCGAGAGGTTCTGTAAGAATAACAGTATGTTGATGATTGGCATACCAGCGGATAGGCCGAACTTTAAATCAATATTGAGATGTTCCAAGCATAGAGACTAGTTGTGACTTCATCAGTTGAAGTATATTGTTCTATAAGCAGGTGCGTGGAATAAAACACCAGTAAATTGTCTGGCTACAGGTATGGCAAAACGTTTTATCTTCTTATTAGCTAATTTACTATTGAACGCAATCTTGATTTAACCAGGAACCTGCGCCATATTTATATAACATGTGCCATTAGGGAATATTAACTTAAATATACTATCAGTTCAAATGGTAAAAATGGTATCGCATAGCAGTTGACACAAATTTTTTTAGTGTCTTTTACGAAGTAAATAACTAATGTACATTAGTCAATTGTTGGTACTTTTGGGTGTTATAATTCCTAAAATGCACGGAAGGTGAGCAATGTTGTGTTTGATATCAAATAATAACTGACAGGGGATCTTTTACGTGCAGTGATAATTAGTACATTTATTACACCCAGCAAACCGAGACGCGTGCTTACCAGGGATGCTAGAAAGGGTAGCTGCTCAAAGCATTGGTTTCTATTGAAAAGGGGGGTATTTAACGTCCACTCAACGCAGATTTTTATTTAGATGAACAGAAATGAAATGGGCTGAGCTAACGAAGACCATATTCCTGGACCGATGGCCCGAGAAATCCCTCTCTGCCCATTGCTGCTTCGGATATTTGAGCTTTTGGGGGAGTGTGCCTGTTCTTTCTGTCCCATCAACAGTCCTTCGCTTTATTTGGGATCTTCTCTAAAACTTTGGACAGTGATTTAAGGTATTAAAAACGGTGAAAGTCTTTCGTCTGCACTGGTTAATTGGGCATAATAAAATCGTGGGTCATGAGGTAACGTTATGTAAACATATTTGATCCAATGTGGAACTATGTTTAAAGCGTAATCAAATTGTTACGTAGTAACCTATTGGTTGTTAATTGGACTATTGACCAAAATTTGGAACACGAATTTACTTCCACAAAAGCAGTGTTTAGTGAGATAAGCTCTAATCAAACGAAACACTGCGGGGAGTATGACGAAGACGGGAGACTTGAACAGAACGGACAATAAATAGTGGAGAGGGAATTCCCTGAAACATAATCACTTAGTTCCATTTGGGTCATTTACGGGTATGAAATCACAGAATTCGTCGATAACAATTTCTTAAACTAGGGTGATGACCACTCGGCTTGTCTGCAATATTAATAAGGGATTATCAAATTTGGTGTGGGTCGGGCAATACTGGTTTCCACAAATTTAATATGGTGCTGTATTGAGAACACGTAGTATTCCGTATTATGTGTACACGACATTACAATGGCCATAAAAAATCAAAACGGCTACCTATTAGATATTTGTTATAAATCTCATTATATATTTACATACATTCTAACCAACACGTTGGTGATCTTTGTAAAATACCGACCGAACTGGATTGCGCCACTTTTGAACCGTCATTCCTTTTAAGTTTCAACTTTCACAATATTGTAGTTCACAATAAATTTAAGCCTCCGTAATTACCACCCGCGGAAGCTCCCGGGTGATTAATTATATCTAAATTATTTTGGACTTAATTGGGTTTGTGGTGGTAAAGTCTAAAAGTTAATGATCACTGCAGATTTCTTCATAGGTCGCGAGATGTTAATATGCGTTACAGTTACGAGATTGTGGGTAAGGGCTGTGTCTAAGGTTAGCGCTAGCCCTCTGATATCTCGTGACCTTTGACCAAATCTGCAGTTGGCCTTATTGTTTAGACCTTACTGGTTTGTGGTGGTTCCGAAATGACATATATGGTTTGAATGGGCTCCAAACCTCATTTCCTCCCTTAATATGTCAAAGATCCTTTCGCAATTTTTTGTATTTCGAGACAGTTAATATTCATTGATACTGTGTAATGAGAAAGCTTACAAGTGTCCCATAGGAAGAGAATATAAGGTTACATGGGCGACAATCGACTGTCAAGTCAAACGACGGTTATGTGAACGGTTTATAGGATTCAATGGCAGTAAATTGAACGAAGAATCAAATTTCAGATCGAAAACCGAAAAGTGGCTTCCTAAAAATAAAACAATATAGTAATGCGGAAATGAAAATTGTTTAGGCTTCAATAGCTGTATACTCGGTACACACTGGTGTTCAGTGTCTCTTTGCGCCAACACAGATGGTTCGAAAGATGATGATCGGGCATCCTTGGCAACCGTGACGCCATATTTATCAGTCTTACACCCAACGGTAGCTTCCATATTTACAGTGGAACTACTTTGGGGTTCATTCAATCATCACAATTAAAACATTTCATTCATTGGTTGAATAGCTATATAATGAAAGATAGTTCACACTACTTATCAATAAATTAGATATTATATGAAAAACATCTATCCGTGTCCATGTGGCAACTCCCAAGGATTCTTTTACATATTCGCCAGTGTATACCTCGGTTTATCTTCCCACCCGAAAACGATTATACATTGTCCCTTGCCGGCCTCCTTATCCTACATCACCGGCAAGGGGAACAACATCGGAAATATTTTCGGTCAGGTCGGAGGTTATCCGGCAATCAACGAATGTGTTCAGATAATGCTTGGCATTCCTGTGAAGGACAATTCCCTTGACCACTACAGTTTAAACCGAATAATCACTGCTTCCGCCTACCTTTTAATTTTTGATGACTGGTCGACATTAGAAAATTTGAGAATTGAAAATGCCACTAAACTACATCACCAACTTTCCCTTAAAGCTAGACCCATCCGTTCTGGAGAATATAATAGACACAACGGATGCAACGATGGTAATTATCGTTTCTTTGCGTGGTTACGATGTCAACGCAAGACTTTCTGTGGTGTGTAATTTTTCGGGACACTTATGTCGAAGAGCGGCAGCACAGACACAATTCTCATTTACAGTTTATTTTACCAATTATATTGAACAAATCTGCCGGAATCACGGATTATCCATCCGATTCCTCTGACACATGTATACGTTTTTACTTATTCCTTAGATGATTATTTCATTTCTTCACATTTGATGACTTCTAGGAAATTAATAAACAAATTGTCTATGTACGCTATCTTTAAAGCTCAAATGAAATGAAATGGGGTTTAGCGTCCTAGTGAAGACGGGCTTACATCATGCATTTTACCGCGGACAGATGCGTTACTCTTATTTCAAATTAGAACTGCCAAGTGATCTTTTGCGTGCACGCCAATGTGTACACGCGGCCTAGGTTTAAGAGCCACTTGTTGAAATTCTCAGTGTAGTTTTTAAGAACGAATGGGGGTCATTTTTCTGTTCACGTCTGGTATAATACGTGTTTGGTTGATGATGGTATTGCAGGAATAGTCTTGGAACCAGTCATAAGGAAGAAGTATGTCTAATGAGCAAACCAAATGGGCTTCTTCAACACTTCTAAGGTTTTTATCTCGCATGATATAGCCCAATCAATTCTAAAGAAACCATTTAAGTAAGCATTTAACAACTGCATGATTGCGTCCGTCGTCGCCCTGTAGAACATTGGCAAAGGTCACAGTCTGGTAGTCACGAAGAGAAATTGTACTCTGAAGTTCCCCTTATGATCTGGAATGGTTTATACATGACCGACACTTCTGAAATGCGTAATTTATTCTTTTTTAATGGCTACCCTCATTAAACACGTATTTCGTCTAAGATCCGTTCTTATTCAATGGGCATTTAATTATAATTCCACGTCAGGTCAAAAATTGTGCAATTAGACGTGGTTTTCTGTGATGAAGTGTGTGTTTTCTGCGTTTCAGTACTATTGATCAGACTTTAACAGGCGATGAGAGATAGAGAGCAATCCCGTTGCTGTTCATCTTAAGACTTATTGCATGAATAATATTTCTTAACTTAGCTCAGATATCACGATTAATCATCACCACACCGTGATCTAACATAAAACAGATGGACGTCGTCAGGCTTCGTTTTCTTTATAACGAAAATAGATTTTTAAAAAGAGATTACCGTGATGCTACGTTAGATATTTGGAGAAAATTGTATGCCGCTATACGATACTGATATTGACAGGGGGGAGTTGGGTGGCCGAATGGTTAACGCGTGCGCATTGGGTCAGACGATCTGTCATTGAATCAAGTAACGTGGTTTCGATTCTCGCTTACATGTGACCAACGCCGGATTAACCATGGGCCACACATTAGGGGGCCCCCACAAAAATCTCAGTTGCGCGCCTCGAGCATGGTCGGACCGAGGACCCCTCCTCAATCCATGGTGTGTTGCGATCGACATCCGATAATTCGATGTAATCCGGTGATGGGTGTAACACATGGTCTTTTATTGTCGTGAGATCTTCTATCGGACCGAACATCGTCTAACTCGAATTATCGTATAACTCGAACAAATTACCCGTCCCCATCATTTCGAGAAGCGCGAATTTTGCCTCAGATTGACGTACGATTGTATATAAGCTGTAGTTGTTGTTGTTGATATTTGTTGTGGGTATAAGCTGAATTTGATGAGATGCACATCATGATCACAGGAAATATTCAGATTTCTTGATTAAATCTCGTATTACCATTTTGTTCGTAAAAAATCGAGTCCGGCTTGGTCGTAACGTTACGGCCTCCATTTATCAAATCATCGTGGGGGATATAACACGATTCCGAATCAAGTGACCCCATTATTTGTCACTGAGCGACTTCAAAATTAGGTTTGATGTAGCTCTGCTCACTCACAGTGGCGGATTTAACGTCCTCTCGAAATGCCATCATTTCATAGCACTCGCATGGATTGGTCCACTGAAATAACGTCAGAATGCGCTAATTTTGTGGCAGAATTTTTTTTCTGGGGGGGGGGTCTTCTAAAGGCTCCGACCCAAGTGCCGGCCTCCAATTTTTGGAAAATTTCTTGGGGGGGGGGGGCTTCGGCGCTCTCGGTCAGTGATCAGGGGCCCCTACATGTTCAAGGCCCCAGGGCCCCCACCATGGTTAATCCGGCGTTGCATGTGACAAGGAGTAGGGTCCAATCTCGTCGGTTTCCTCCCGCTGCAAACGCCCCCTACGCCTAGTTTATGTCGAGTGGACGTTAAATCCCATTTCTCTTTCTTTTTCTCTACATTTACAGACTCATCCATCAGGTTGATATGTGATAACCATGCTCACACTGATTATAATATATATGTCTAGTACTCTATTACTACAACGACCAGATCGTAGGCTACGCAATAAATCCCTGGAGATTATCAAAGAAAGAAAATCTTAAAAAAAATAAGGCACAATAGAAATAATTGTGAGCTGCGAAATAGACCTGGCCAATATCAAAGTAGTGCGAGGGAAGTCAGAAAGGGTATTCACCGTGAAATTGTCTCCCCTGGGGAAACAGTAAGAAAAAAAGTCGTCTGATGTCGAGCAGCCAATTACTGTAAATCATAAGAAATACCAATACCATAAAGAAAATTGTGATATTTTATTAGAGAATTAATATAAACAGGTGTTCATAAAAGCATAGAAATAATTATGCCTTGCATTCGTTTTGTCACGTTTTTAAACAATCTGCACGAATGGATAGACGAATGCAGCTGTTGCCTCTTTTTAGCGCAGATTAAAGATGCATTATTTAATAGCTAAATTTTCCTTTCGCGGGTTTGACATTTATGCACACCAAAATCACATAATCAACTCTCCGGACGATCGGATGGTCGTGAATTTTAACGGATTGAAACACGATAGCCGTTTAATATTTGAATTTAAAAGTGGATAACCGAGACTTTGTGTAATATCGTAGCAGTGGTACTTCATAATGGCGACTATATCGTCTACTCTTCAAAGATTCTTAACTGGGCTCCAAATAAAATAATTTGACTGGAATTTTCAATATGATCAGCTCTTTATGGGTATACCATATAATGCATCTTTAATCCATTGAAATTTGAAGATAATTGCAAATATTATTAAAGTAAAAACGCGAGTGCTGCTTCGTGTTTACAAGAATGCTGACAAAGAAATGATCACTTTTAGCTTTGACACTGACAAATTGCGAAATTCCGGTGCGAGATGCCTAGTGGGAAAATTGTGATCTGTATATAGTGTAAGGAGCCTTGTGTTAGAAGGACACGTTTTCTTCGGGGAAATTGTGTGTAAATTAAGTTACATTTTCACTGCAATCTGATGGAAAATGGACACAATACAGTTCCTCTCTGTATGGTATTCTGCCATATTGGCAGTGGTTCAGTTGTCCATGATTTTGTCATTTTTAAACATTATTAAATCATTTAAACGTGGGATATTCGTGGGAGTCGGTGATTAGTAGGACAAAGGATGTTGATTACTTTGCCTGTAAGAATAAAACGATGTAGATATTAACACGGTTAGATCTAAATATTAAGGCCACCTGCAGATTTCGCCAAGGTCGCGATATGTAAATACAGTTTTAGGCACGTGAATGTTGACGAGATTGTGAGTTAGGGGTAGCGCTAGCCCTGCTTATATCTCACGAACATGGTGAAGTCTGCAGGTGGCCTTAATATTTAGACAGAGAGAGAGAAATAGGGTTTTAAGTCTACTCGACACATACTAGGTCATTTCAGGAATAACATGGTTTAATTTTTTTTCAATCATTCGCTTGCGCGTAGGGGTCAATAGAAGTGGAAGGAAACCCGAGGACCCGGAGAAAACCCACGAGGATGGACAGGCGGCCCTACTCCTTGTCGAAATATGGATGGAAGGTACATGTAGGACCCAGATACCCATTGCGATCCTGTTTTTATACAGTATTTTGTACCTACGTTACGAACATGGTAATAGCCAAAGGAAACTGTTTTCCTGTATAAAACCTTGGTTTCACTCTTGATGAACATAGCATAAAATCTATATCGGTATGTGTGATGTTTAAATTAAATTATTCAGGGGTGGATCCAGAGGGGGGGGGGGGGGGGTCCAAACCCCACCCTGCTCAGCTACATAAAAAAAATAATGCCTTGCATCAATGAAATTACATCACAAAGTGATCTTACATCATTATAGAAATGATTTCTCTGTTTAAAAAGCTCAATTTGTATGTATGCCTATGTAATTTAGAGACGATGATGACAGATTTCCTTTACTGAAACCTGGCAAACCCCCTCCTGGATCCATTCTCGGAAGTGGAGAGTTCATAGCACTAGTAATTCTTTGTATTGCATTCGCTCGAGCTCAGAGTTGATATTTTTTGGATAGAGTTTAGTTCTGGTTATCGAGTACTACAGTCCGAGATCGGTTATTTAAAACTCAGTTACATAATTTTAATGATCCGTTAAACTGTAACAGATCGTTATCTTGTTAATATGTCGTTAGTTAACGGTTCGCTAAATTTCTGTCGCTGGAAACTATTATCCGTTAGATAACGTACTCATTAAAGTTACTCAAAGAGAAGACTGTTTATTGCCTAAATTTTAAATTTTTAAATTCAATGTACAACAACTTCATAAAAGTTAGTATTAACACGAAACTAAAAACATTGGAACATCTGTGCAGTATGTTTACAAAACTTGTTTAAAGGGACAATAACACTCTAGCTGGATTGGCAGCTCCAGAAAATAAATAATAGCCTTATTCTAAGTATTATTTTGCTTGTCCAGGGGGTTCGAAAATATTTTAAAATCCAAGTCACGTTAGGCTTTTCAAATAATTTAGTTGATTTTATCCAATTTTTTTAAATTAGGCGTGTTAAGATGAAATTTGTCTCATCAATTAATTGGAATATTGTAAAATAGTACAATTTGTTGACCAGAATAAAGATTGAGACATATTATTCAGTTACAACAAGAGTGGTATTGGGCCTTTAAAGAGAACAAGGTAACTGTAGAATACAACAACTTGAAAAAGTTAAAGGGGCTTCTAACAACAGGCTTCCTCTCTGTTAAAGATAACGATCTATTAAACTCCATGTTAACCAGTCGTTAAAATTTAACTGATCTTTGCACTACCGGTCCCTGATCTGTACCAAGGAATTGGCAAATATATGTTGGCAAACCTCCTTGTAATATTAATTTAAAGGGACCTTCCCGATAAGAACAGAATCTCAAAAATTAAAGTCCGAGTATTTTTGAAATTTATGGACCATAATATAGAGGCGTGGTGTATTTCAGCTCAAAATATTGAGTCGTTTGGACGTGAACGTCAACACTGCTTATCCGGACACGTAACCCTTTTAAGATTTCGGGTCAATTTTTTCATTGGGTGACCCGATAATCGATTCCCGTTTCTTGATAGGTCTATACAGTGAGTGACCCATGTACTGTACTTGATAACAAAGGCTAAATTTCCCCTACATATTATTTTTATGAAGCAAATATCTGGTTTTATCCAGACACAGTAAACTACAGTTTGGAACACCGGTCTCTATTTCCCGATTAAGACTAGCGGATTTTAAAACATATCATGTTAGTTGGTCGGCCTTAGGTAATGGGTTTTAAGGGATTTTAACACAAAATTAAGCAGTTTTATTCCCCAAAAAGTTATCGGGATTGGCCCTTTAATGTTTTTTTTTTACCTTTGTTCAAGAAATGTGATACTGTGTCGTGTCTATGCATGTGAGAATATTTTAATCCGACTAAAACACGGAACCTATTTCGTATCGTTTTTATAGTTCAAAATTTCGTTTTACTTGTCTTTACTACACAAGGATCTGGAAGAGTTGTTATCATTGACGTGTTTTGAATAATGCGAGGTATTGGCCAATGAAACGGTCTGTTTCGGCGACTTCTTGGCCTTTTTTAATGCACGGAACTGTGGGTAAACCACTAGAAACGTCAACGCTGGTTGATTAATCACTGCCTGACGTCAAGTTTGACCCTTGACTTGAACTCCCACTGTAACTTGTCAGATCTTCGTTTAGTGTAGGCCATGGAAAGTATAAAAAATTGAAACCAAATATGGATCTGGATTTTAATCAGATTGTGAATATTCCTCCGTATTAGCTCAACCTTTTCACTTCTTATATTCCACATGTTTTTTCCCTCTCCGCAGTCTACAGTTGGTGTTTATGTTCGCTAAAATGGGCAACGAGCTCAAGGTTAAACTTTAAAAAAAAATAGTTTGTCACGAAATTTGGTTCACTTGTATTATATTTGATTAAAAGTCAGATGAGAGATTTTCCAGTCGGTTCTTAAAAAGATTTTAATCAATAATAAGAAATAATTTATAGGTTTTATATAATAATATCGTTCTGCGAGAGACTGTTGTATTGAAAGAAGCAATGATTAGCACTATTAGCTTTATGCCCATGGGAAAAGTACGAAACGTTTCATCAATCGGCAGAAATACCCTTTCTTTTTGATAATCGAATGAGTAAATATTTATCTTGTAGTTTTTGTGTAATTCACCATAATAAGATTTGTTGATGGGACAAGATGAATATATTTTTTGGTAGAAGTATGAAATCATCGGCAACCCCCAAAATTCGCGTTTTGTATTGTAGTAGTGACAATTACTTTGAAGAAGAAAAATAGCATTTCAGATAAAGTTTGAGTTCTGTTGGGAAAGAAAGTTCATTCCCGCAATTTAATTTGATGGAGATGCCTAGAAATGCTACCTTTGATGAGATCCGTTTGTCCTTATTTGTTTGGGCTACACCAACATCTATGATGCATTTTATACAGGACCTTGTGTCTGCTTACTGTATATCGATCAGTTTGACGCTCTTCCAAAAATACAATTAATATATTGACGCATGGATTTTCCAAACAAATGAAACGTCGAATGAATAAATAGAATGATGTTTACGTCCTGTATTTCTTTTTTTTTTTAAACATTCTTTCACCTGTTAGTTCATAAACCCATCGCTAGATTTAGCCCTGCCCAGATACACAAAAGTCCATGGGAGAGAGAGAGAGAGGGAGAATAAGGTTTAACGTCCACTTGACACAGACTAGGTCATTTCGGGACAAACTTAAGGTTTAATTTTATTTCAATAATTCGCCTGCGCGTAGGGGTCTTTAGCAGTGGGAGGAAACTGGAGTGCCCGGGGGAAACCCACGAGGCTGAGAAGGCACCCCTATCTCCATGCCACATACGCTCAAACCAGGGATTGAAACCACAGCCGCACGCCAGCGGTGTCCGGCCAGCTAAAGGTCGAAGCACGGCACTCTATACCACTAGGCCATCCCAACCCCCCTAAGTCCACGTGTACCTACAAATCTGTTGACATACAAATGCCCTACATGCATTGCCCTACATGCATTTATTAGCCCTATGAACTTCCCAAATCAATAAGATTATGTAATTAACGTGCATATATAATTTGACAAGGGTATCAACTCCATTAAATCATGACTGATAATGCTACATGTAGACAGAGAATTCCGAATGATCTATTACGTCTGATCACTTTTTACAGTTCAGGTTACTTCAAATGCCAAATTAGATGCAGGATTAAAATGATTTATGGGCATCGATTTGTGACACTGGCGGTGAGTTTCATTTTGCTTGAATGACTTACTTAATTTTAAAAGATGATTGGAAGAACCTTATGTAATTTGTTATTCCTCCCAATGGCATGGTGCTAATAAATTGGATTAATAACTGTCTGGGATGACGTGGAAATCAAGAAGAAAACAAGTTCAAAGTCCATGTAATTGATAACTAGTATCTAGTTTGTGATGTCACGAAGCTATGTTTAGTTCGTCTATGTATTTAGCTGTTTTAGGGTATTCACACATGAGTTGTTTACGTTACTAATATATTATTAAAGATTATCGCCTCTACACTCGATGCAATTATTTTCAGTCACTGATCTTCGTTTCAATTTTTCGAACAATTTCAAATTTTTAACGGCAATGCGTTCAGATTGACTATTTAACATTTCATAAACGGTATATGATTTTCCTTATTCGATTCTTCTTATTAAAAGAAAACCCTTCAATTATAGGTGGCGCTGGCATGATCAGAACATATCCCGTTAATATCGTCCGCACAGGATGTGAAACTGTGACAGATTTACAATACTGAACGGAATTAAACACATTGCTGTGTGTCTGGTCTAATGAAGATGGGCATAAGCCATGGGCCACTCACTCCTTCCGGAACCACCGACGAGGGAAAACTTTCCCGGCTAACACCGAGAGCGAGACATTGTAGTTACAAGGATAAAATGCCTCAAATGACGGATAAGACTTTAATCTACTGTATTTGTTTCATTATAACAAATTGACGTAAGAACAGATTAATCTATGCCCAGTGGAAAAACTAAGAATTATAACGGAGGAGGGGGGACGGCAAAGAAGATTAGAGCTGTGCAAATTCACTGGCAACGTTGCTTGTACTCTTCATATAAACTATTTCTAGCAATTGTTTTGTCGGTGCATCTTAACCGTTAAATCGTGTAAATCAGTAATCTAGAAGTGTTTGTTCAATTTATAGGGTCATTACTCAGAAACAGTATCAGGGAAGTCGGGAAATGAGTTCGGAAAAAGAAAACTAACTACCGGTGCCGACTTGATATTAAAAAAGAGTCTTATTTTCGGGCCGACTTGGGGAAATCGATTACCTCAAAAAATCGAGTTAGAGAGTGGGAGAAAAAAACCTATTGGCTTCCACCTATGTAAAACTTGAGAGTAAATTTCTTCTTTGACCTTAAGAACATACTAGACTGGCGTTGACTCAATAAATAAGGTCAAAAGCTTCTGACTTTGTTCCGTGCACTGTCGGTCATAAACAGTGTTTTTATAGCTTGGCAACCTAGCTCTCCTTAATAAATAATTACTCTTTTGATGGATACATTGATGGATACATTTTTTTTTTTTTTGCATTACTTCTTATCTTTAATCGACCTGGTTGGCACAGATTCTCTTTATGCGGTTGGTCTATGTTCAGGATATGTACATTCTCTCAGTTTATGCAGTTATGTATGTATGAAATGATTCTGCGCAGATGGTGAGATTAATCTGCCGTTAGTTACAATTGGTTCCCTTTAGTTTCATTTTGTTAAACATGCATTGCGGGTCTTTCTTTGTACCATAAATGTTATATGACAAGACCATAACTCTAGATGTCATCGGATATCTCCAATTTTAAGTTGATTGGAACGGTTCGGTCATTTAATGATTTAATTTAAAAATGGAGAAGTGGCACCGTGGTTACATATTGAACAATCGAAGCAAACATCTTGCCCCAATTACAAATATTGATAATTTCGCACATAATAAAGTAATTTAAACGGAATTTAAATATATTCATTTTGCATTATTTTAACTAAGATAAGATCCCAATTTTAGTAATTTGATTGGATAATATTAGATTGATTTTAGTGCTTAGCCAATCAAAATTGAAGTATCTACTAAAATTGGATTTTATCTTAAGTTAAAATTTCGTGAAACAGGGCCCTGTTCTTTATCTAAGTCTTACATAACGCCCCTTATGTCCGTAACATCTTTTAAGCGTAGTTTAATGGTCGAGTGAAGGTCATTAAAGGGCTATATTTTTACATGTCTTGCACGCGACCATTAAAGAAATACAAACCCATACACTATCCAGCACGTGCACTTCAATGGAATACTTCACGCATGTCCAATATTTCAATTAGTATAAATAATGTACGCTTGGCACAATGCCAGTACCATTATGAACGTCAAAGGATTTCATCTGTATTTTAAATAAGATAACTGTATACGATTATCACTGATTCATAACTCCCGACCTATAGTATAGCAACAGAACTGTAAATATTACCCATCACGTTATCAGGGCAGCTGTCTAGTCGTTCGGATGGGATGAAAAACCGAGTTCCCGTGGACACATTGGCATGCACGTAAAAGATCCCTTGACAGTTGGAATTCGATATAAGAGTAGGCCATTGTGCCATTGTCCGGGCAAAATTTCCCTCAAAGCGCACTGTATGACGTATGCCCGTCTTCATTAGCCCCGTTCGGAGCAGAACTGTAGGCGTTAAACACATTTCATTTCATTTATCAAGCTGTGTTCGTTTATCGTTGCAATGATTCCAGTAATTAAACTGTTGACTTTGTGTGGTGTAATAGTGACAACTTTATGTCTGTCTCAAGGATATTCACTCAATCAAGGCGACAAAATCAGTGAATACATGAATGATATTCAATCAAGGCGACAAAATCAGTGAATACATGAATGATATACGAAGTAGGAATCTCCATAATTTCACATATAATATTAAACACTGTGGCAGGGAATTAGTCTTCTAGAGAATTGTCATAAGAATTATTTTTTGTGGCACCATCAATTACTGATATTTATTATTATTTTACTATGCACTTTAACAGATGAAGACAACATGAAATTTTCATAATAAAAAGACATAACACAAAGGCCGCTGGGTTAACGTCTTTATACATAAATATATTTTTGGTTTAGTTTTGAAAGTATCAATAGCATTTCTTCCATAACAATGGTGCGTGTATATACAATGGCAGGTTGCCATAAATGATGACAAATTATAAAGACATTGTATAAGTAATGATATATAAGATGCATTAATTATTCGAGATTTAGTATGTACATAGTTACACTTTATGTTACGATAGGAAATCTAATGCGATTCCCAACCTTAATTATTTCCTATTTGAACCAATTAGCATATATTTAATACATTTGAGGGATTGTTAATTAAACTTAAAAATTAGATGAAATAAAATATTAAGGACACAATGCGTAGTTTTAGCACCATAGAATTCAGTACAAACCGCTGCATGTTGTAAGTTGGGAATATCAGTTTATTATTTACAAAGCGATGCGGATAGAAATAATACGCCTCCCCCCCCCCCTAATTTATCTTATTGAATCCATGTTGGAAGATTATTTTTTTTTAAATTAAATGTTCAATAATCATTCTAGGTATGATTTAAGATGTGATAAATTTGATATTTCCCGAAAATTGCAAATTAATTAGTTTCTTTAGCTATAACCATGCATAAATACAACAGCATTCATACGAATAGATGAGACTGATATATTCAAATACTTTCCAGATTTTAATGTGTCTCTAGTATTTTAAAAATAACATTTCCCATTTACTGTTGCAGTGATGTATCTTTCACAAAGCCGATATACGAAGATGCAAATCTCTAATGACGTGGGTCTTGGTAACTTAATTAGAACTGCAATAGAGCAGGAAACGCAGTCTTTGTATTATAAACATCGTTATCGATGGCTTATCTTTAATTCCAAACAATGATAGTCAACACCTGAGTTGACCGACCGGTTAATTACCCACCATTAACCATAACAATAATATTTACAACAAAATTATCGTTAATGAATAGCAGTACATGGGTGTAATTATATGGTAACTAAATCAAACACCATATTTATAGATATGGCTGTGGGAGTTCCAAGAAACCCGCACTGGTTCCTGACATTGACAGACGTATGGATATATTAATCATTGTCGGAACTGCCACTAAAGTCCTTTGATGGCAATGTCCATGAGCTACGTCTATCATTACAAGGTCGAATTGCGACATGTAATCTATAATAATAATATGATCTTTCCAGCTGGGGTTTGTTTGATATAATACAGTTTAAAGACATTCTGGTGTAATAACAAACATCATTAATATGTCTTAAGTTGTTTTCCAACTTAATAGACTCTTCCGACAAACATAAAATCGATTATGTTATGTAATAGTTTACAGTGAGTGTTAATACAATCCAATCTTGAAGCGAAATCCCAGAAATATATCAGAGAATAAAGCAGACACTTCCGCAAACATAAAAACGATCATATTCGAATGGCGTACAGTGAGTATTAATACAATAAGGCGAAGTCCTAGATAATCAGCGAATGAAACGATTGACTACGATATAACCCCCGGTGGAAGTGGACGTTAAACTCCAGAAACGAACTAACGAATAAAAGGCGAAAGTCTCTTGCAAACATAAAGTCGATCATGTTATGCAATGGTGTACAATAAGGGAAAATACAAAATAATATTGATGCCGATATCCCAGGTATGTAACAGCGAATAAAACACGTTGCTTCGGGATGGAAGTCTCTTGCATTTATCTAGATTTCTGTCAAATGCATGAAATAGCACTGTCAACTTTCTGTCAACTCTTCCTTCTTATCTTGATGGTGATACTACTATTGTTGTTTTCACGAAAAGTATTTCCGATTCCAGAAAAGATATTGCAGTTATCATAATATCCATATAATTATCAGATCATTGCCGATAACATTGTACAATGCGTTCTGTATTTAATGTTCAGTATCAGTGGAAGGGGTCTATTACGACTCCAAAGAAACTGCGAAATTAGGTGGTGTTTCAGTAGTAGCAATGGTAAATGCGACACTGGAAAAACTGTGCGGTCACCACACCCTTGTGGTCTCGCTTACAGGACTGCTTGCATCGTAAGCGTATTGCCTTATGTACGATATCCGTTGCAAATTTAATGTATGTGGCTAAACCTCAACAACAACATTTACAAGAAAAAAGCAGAATCTTTGCATGGAGATTTATTGGATTACTCGATAAAACAACGCAAATTCATGAAGTCGTGGCAATCTAACCATAGCTAATGCGGTATAACAAATCGTCACAAACATCCTCGGTGCTTAAATCAATTCTTTTAAATTAGAATAGTATCAGCTATTGCTCACGTTACATGGCGAATTAACTAGATTAAAGCAAATGGAAAATTATATCCAAAGATTACTCGAAATGACAACATCTCTGTTCGAATAAGACAAACGCAAATCGGTCTTTATGTTCATCACGTAACACACGCCATTGCCGAATTTTCTTAAAAGGAAGTACTTATTAACTCTCAGCGGTATAGTTCATATGTGACTTGCTTCTAAAGGAAATGGTCAAGTGACATAACCCTATGACTATGCATGGATTGTTTATCAAACGTTAATGACGAACCGCGAGATGAGTCATTTAAAATGGATAGTGATACCCGTTCAACAGAGTAGAAATCTTCTATATCAAGTATTAATTCCCGACTTGGTTAGTAGGAAGACTGTTAATCTAATAAGAATAGAACTAATACCATTAAGTTATTTGTGGTAAGGGTGGGCGTTGTTGTTTACCATGAGTAAATACTCAAAAATAGGATGAATCGAACATCTAACATTAAATGAAATTTTCCTGTGTTTTCACGGAATATTGAGAATGCATGGAAAATTATAAAACAAAATCTGTCTAAGCACGATAGTATTCTCTCAGACTAATCTAACTTCTATAACATAACTCGCTTTTAAAAAAAATTACAAATATAATTAACCTTCGTTCATTTGTTATGATTCTTTGAATAATTCAGGAATTTGGTGTAATTAAATAAGACCACGCATTGGTTAAATTCTGTGTTTCGTTTTGGGTATAGTGTGATCTTTCATGATGGCCTGGTCTGACCTTTCAGATTAGATATAGAGCTAATAGTTGTTTCTGTAATAAACCGAGATATTGTAGGCTATTACCTTTGGGAGGCAGACCACCATTAAATTTTACATCTCGGTACCCACAAATTGTAGTTCGTCTATTTATAGCAGTTCTCTCTCTGTCTCTTTTCTCCCCTTTTGCATACCCATTTTTGTTGATTCTTTGGCCTAGAATGGACTAAGAGGGTTTGAATTAATATTTTCTGCTAGGTTTTGGTAAATATTCATGATTTTGAGGCGGAAGGATAACGGCGTTATGAGGTTGGCTACGGTGATATGTACGGCAACTAGATACATGTTTTGAGTATGCTTCTTCAAGTTCGTGTATCTCAAAATTTTGGTGGTCAACCTCATAAAAATTTTAGTGCAAAGACATGGCCATGTGTTCTTCTGTCTATAGTGAAAAGCATTTCGCCCAACGAAAATTTGGGGATAAGTTGGAGGTGGGCAAAGAGTCCAGAATTAACATTGAAGTCAATGGGGAAATTAATGGTGGTCTGCCTCCGTTGATTGATACGATAATAAACAAAGTCTCGATTATCTAATTTTACGAGAGAATGCGAGAGAAAAACTAGGTCATTTCAGGACTAACATGGTTAATTTTATTCCAATAACCGCTTGGGTGTAGGGTTCTTTAGCAATGGGGGGAAATCCGAGGACCTGGATAAAACCCACGAGGTTGGACCGTACAACAGGGGAATCGAAACCACACCACTGACACACCTTATGATGCGGCGCGCACGCGTTAGCCATTCGTCCCTCCCTTTACGTTAAATCACCCATTAGAAAACGTATCCATCCACTCAATGTCGCAGGCTAACGATGGTATCAAGAGTTGATTAATGTCTAATTGATAATTCAGATAACATTTAGGGCCTAAAGAAAGACCTGCAATAGGCAGATTTAGCTCTTATGCATAATGTATGTTTAATATTACCTAATATGAAGAGTGTTCAATAGGTCTGATGGATCATACCTACCTCGGAAGAGAAGGCAAAAGTCATGCGAAACACCAATTGTTATAGTCATGTTAGTTTTAAAGTTGTTGAACGTGAAACGGACAGGTTATAGGGGTTAATTTTTAAAGCAAATTATTCGTTGTTTAATCGAGTTTCAAAACATTTCGTTTGTTAACAAAGAGTGGATGTCAGTATTAACTTTATCAAAAAATTCAAAACATTCAAATTAATTTAATCTTCTTTTGAAATTATTGAAATTAAGTGTTACAGGGCGTTCTGGTAAATGTTTTAACATCTTTGGCTCTTACACAATGCTATCAATCTCATGTATGTTACATCTTTATATCAGTAATTCGCTTTAGCAATAACAGGGAACCAAATATCTCATAAAATCCCCATGAGGTTAGTCAGACAAACAAGAGATAGAAACCATTAGACCACACTTTATGTCTGCGATTGCAATGGGGTTGAATTGGTGTAAAGTCATTGTACGTCGTATTAAAGAGTTATGTCGGAGTTGAAATGATATAAAATAATTGTATATTGTATTTTGGAGGGGGGGGGCACATACAAAAATCCTTCCTTAATCTAAACTGCCTTTAAAACTCCCAAATGGGTCGATTGAACTGGGTTTAAAAATATCTCAGAATAAAAATATACCGGCGGTGGCTTTTTTAAAGTTAAATGCTGAAATAGTGTGTTAATAAAATGTAATGCTGAAACATACTATACAAACTTGTTTTATTGCGGAAGTCAACGAGACGTTCTAATAATAAGACGTGAATATTTTCACTTAATGGACAACATTCAACAATTATATATAGTACAGAACTTACACAATCCAATTATGATACTCTATTTATGGACATATTAAGAAGATATATAAACATAGAAATAGTTATATTGATTTACAATAATTTTGTTTTACCTCAAATTAGCAAATAATAATGCCGCCATTTCAAAAGTCCATTTCCATGACAACAAATAGCAGCTGTCTGGCACCCTAATACTGTTGCCATCTCAAAATATGCAGGTCGGTGTGTATACATCAACAATAGCACCCTGTATTAGTTTGTATAGAGGCACATCGCAAAAAGAAACATACGTAGTATATAAGGCTAATCGAGATGACTCTGTCGTAAGATAAAGGAGCTTGATTTAATTGATGTATCTTTCTGACGTGGTACCAGTCTTAAATAGGATGTTGAGAAAACCAAATTGTTTCGTCCGTATGAAATGTTATGTTAAAACTAATTAATGGTGAGAGAGAGAGAGGGGGGGAGAGAGAGAGAAAAATGGGGTTTAATGTCCACTCGACACAAACTAGGTCATTTTAGGTTTAATTTTATTTCAATAATTCGCTTGCTAGTAGGGGTCTTTAGCAGTTGGAGTAAACCGGGGTACCCAGAGAAAACCCACGAGGTTGGGCAGGCAACCCTACTCCTTGCCACGTACAACCGGGGATTCGAAACCACGCCATTCGTCTCAATGAAAGGCTTTATGATACAGCACGTTCGTGCTAACCATTCTGCCATCCAACCCCTGTGAAGATATCTGTTTACTAGCAGATGACGCTCTTGACGCCGGATCCATACGAAAACCCCAATAATTTATATACTGTACTCCAAATACATAACAATTAATTCAATGAATGGGTAATAACGGGCAAATCGTCAATATTATTTATGTAGTCTAGTGGCTTACAAGAGCTTAACAGACGTACACCAGACTCGAGAGGTCTATTTTACTTGCCTTAATTAAAGGAGGATTATAGGAGATTATAGACAAAGAGCTGGCAATTAAACAATTGATAATGTAAATATAATATGCTGAAAATTTCAGTCAAATTGCTTCACCCTCAAACCGAGATATTAGCTTTAGAATTTTTGCCTAGCCTCGAAACATAATTACTGAAGTCGGTACGATAAGAAAAAAACTGTCTCGATTACCCATTTTTACGTTTTATCAAATGGTTAACAAATTCAAGATAAA
Source organism: Patella depressa (assembly GCA_948474765.1). Taxonomy (NCBI): domain Eukaryota; kingdom Metazoa; phylum Mollusca; class Gastropoda; family Patellidae; genus Patella; species Patella depressa. The sequence goes on from OX419721.1 coordinate 46,827,806, forward strand.
CCATACGGGTGACTCAACCAATTACCGAGTGCAATAATTATAATTATCGTCTTAATCAGAATTACACATTTTTTTCTATCTATCGTTGTGTCTGCTGTAAGATCTAACGGGGAATCAAGTGGGTAAGGCGCTGGCTTGCTAGCTTGGAGGTCGGATGTTCGATCCCTGCATTGGCCGAGAAAGTTCATCTCGATTTTCCGGTGTTGCTTCTTCTTGTCAGTGATGCAGAACGTAGGGACTGACAAGGACAGCTGTCTAGTCGTTCGGATGGGACGGAAAACCGAGGTCTGTGTACACATTAGCGTGCACGTTCAAGATCCATTGGCAGTTGGAATTCTATATAAGAGTAGGCCTTAGCGCCGCTGCACGAGCAAAATTGTCCCTCATAGCACACCGTATGACGTATGCCCGTCTTCCATTAGCCCAGGTTAGGTGTAGAAGAGTAGGACGTTATGCTCAGAGCAGTTAATAACGAATGTGTTATTTGACGGGTATGTTATGTACAAGCCATCTGAGGGTTTATATATAAATCAAGGGATCGTATCTTGATATGATTGGATAATATCAGTTTTCGTTGACAGTTTACGGCACAGGGAAATGATAAAATTTGGTAGATGTTAAATAAAATGGAAATGGGTAATATACGGAACTTAAAACAAACGGAACAGAATTAAAAACCACAAAATCTTCTATCAAATTGAATACAACTTGGAATAGGTTTACACGGCTTTAGTGATTATTAGCATACAGAATCTAATAGATTGAAAAGTTTTTTCTTGCAGTAACTATATACGGCGTCAGAGTAACTAATTCGATAAAATAAAGATTCTCATTTAACATGATATGGCCAGATTTATCCTGCCCGGTGGTCTAAATTATTTTTGTATACAACCAAGAAATGTATCGGAGAAGACACGACATTAAATCATTAATTTTCTGAAGATTCCAGTACTTAATTACACTAGTCTTAACACTAGAAAATAATCTTTATTATTGTTCTAATTTTAATAGATTTTTAAAATGGGGCTATTTTACAAGGATTTAGAAAAATAACATGATTAGAAAATGAATGAATGAGTGGCATGGCGTTTAGCGTCCTACTTTTCTGTGCCAACCGCGTTAATAAAGAGGGGCAAGAATAACGAAGTTCTTCAATTGAAAATATGGAAATATAGTAGTTGCTGAAAGTTAATTTGAGCAGATTCAACATATCGATTACCTTAATCAAACTGTGCGCTGATGGCATCGATCTTTCATTTCAGGTTAAGATAATTCTCGTATTTAAGCCCTGTCGTTATTTAGCCATGGGCGTGGTCTCCTTTTTAAATTTTAAAACCACATCATACTTTTCAGAAGAAGCGGTTCATCACTAACATGATCAAATTTGAAATTAAGCCAAGGACTTAAATACGAGAATTCCCGGTAACAAATGGGTATTCCATATATTATCAAAATGTACCTACTAAAAGATTGGGAGGATAACTCCAAATTAAGAAAGATTGAATAGTCGCCAATTTCATAAAGTAAACAGCTGGTATGAACCGTAAACGACATTGATAAGGATTAATATTCCTTTGCGATAAACAAAGGACAGAAATAGAACTGATTGCATGTTTGGAGATGATTAATATCACAGTAAGGGGAAATAGACGCATTTCTTCTCCAGCTCACGATGTCAAGAGAACAAATATCAATTTACACGAACAAACACATTGTAGATCAGAGCGTGGGACGTGGAAGAAGGAATTAGAGGGTGCTTCTGGTTGTGCTGCAGCGACGTAGTGGCACCAGCCTAAATTATGTTAACACCGCGCTTAAAATATCTGCCGGATAATAGAGATTATATTCAGTTGGTTATATTAAATGCATATTGTCTTCGCGGTTATACGTTAGCTTAAAATGTCTTGGGTTGGGACATGGCACGAAGCACCTTTGGAATGATCATGTGCCGTGGTATAATCCTCTACGTGCAGATTCATTCAGTGGATGTTTAATTTAATTTGGACCAAGTAAAACTAATACTTACACCAGTGTATTCGTTTCTAGATGCTGGATCGACATATCTACTTACTTAATTCCATATTCTTTTCTTCTAGACTTTTCGATACACCCGTATGTATAGTACGTTTTTAAAAACAATTATGCGTAGAACTTATTTGTAATTCATCAAAATGTTTCTTTTATCAGCATATCACACCTAATGCATTTCGGGGAAAGAAGGGGGTCAGTCCGTCTCACATTCGAAGATGTGCATTTTGTGCCTAGGATAAGCAGAGATGAGCAATTTGATTGGTTGATGCTTAGGGACATGGTAATGGACGGTTATGGAGTGCTTAATTGTATATATAACAAGTTCATTGAGGAAAAAACACGTGTTTGTTAACATCAGGACCCAGAACGTATAGAAACGATCAGAAAAAATCTCGAAAGCTACTTCACACGATTACGTAACTAATATTAAAATTTTCTCGCAGTTACCTACCTTTATAATTAGCATTTTCGGCCCAGGCAAAGAAGACTTTAATCTGATTGGTCGCGACTTTAGAACACAATAACTCTCGTATTCGAGGTAGAATGTTCAAACTTGGTATAGGTGCCTATTCGGTGGATGCCTTGACATAGTTCGATCTTGCCCATTTTCCACTAAGGTGAAGCACAGATATGAAAATTGATTGGTTGAGACATGATAACTTGGGTGTTAATTGGATGAGAGCGATGCAACCCCGAATATAGATTCGTTACATCAATACGTTGACTAAGTTCGAGAATTTGATTTGTCGATTCTTTAGAACAACCCGACTTCAAATTGAGGGAGAATGTAGGTGAATGTTTTGACTGAGCTCACTGATTAAATGTCGAACTGAACATAAGCAGAGCTAAGTAATTTGTTTGGCCGATTCTTTGGGACAAGATAACTTTGATTTTGGGGTGCTTTATAGTGATCGTTTTGTGCTTAACCTAAGTACAGATAATCAGTTTGAATGCTCAATATTTATTTGGGGATTTCGGTGGTTGGCATCAGTCTCATTGTTGGCTGTTATAATTTACAATATTAATTGACCAAATGTGACAAAGTGCCCCATAACTCGTATCATATCATGGTTATATTGTGTACATGTAAAGTATTTATTGAATTCCATAACTTCGGAGCACCGACCGAGAAAGATCTATCTTAAACTATTCATGCGCTGTGTTGATATTATTGTTTATGTTCCTGGGCCCTGTTTCACGAAATTTTAACTTAACATAAAATCCAATTTTAGTAGATACTTCAATTTTGATTGGCTAAGCACTAAAATCAATCTAATATTATCCAATCAAATTACTAAAATTGGGATCTTATCTTAGTTAAAATTTCGTGAAATAGACCCCTGGTGTAGTTTAGTTCCTGTTTAATTTATCTTTCTGTTGTATTCATGTAGCTGTTTTATATTTATGTTACTAAACTGATAGTTGTTGTCACCATAATAGTGTTTCACAAATCCATTCATATAAATATGTTAACTGAATTTCAAACCATGCCAGTTGACTCAATGACAGACCTTATGATACAACGCGCACCTGCTTCGTTGTAAACATATTAAACCGTATTACAGAACTGATCAAAGTGTTTATAAATTGTGTAACTCCTGACTTTCCAATATAATTTCCAAGTTGCCTTAATATATTTATGGTTTCACTATTCATTATATTAATTAGCTGTTACTTGTTTTTGTATATAAACCCTCTGTACATTATTTTCATTATCATTCGCTTGAAAACGTTGAGAGAATCCTCAACGAAACGTCGCTTTAATTAAAATAGTAATTGTGTTCCATAATATGTTTTTGTGTTTATTAAGATTAACAAGTAATTTTACATTTGCATGTATGTACGTTTTTTTATATTATACTGTATTGTATCTGATGGGCAGTTGCCCGATGGAAAGGAGAACTGAACCGTACTTTAATCACGACTCAACATGTTTTGGGTCCATCTAATTAATGTTATGTCAGTCAGGGTATTAATTTCAACGATCTTGTTTCTAATGTAATTACGATTATTACTGTCTATACTAGGACGAATTTGAGGATAAACCAGTCTTCAGTCATAGGCATTGTCTGTTACCAATATTAAAGATATATTAGTGAAAGGTAAAGCTACCAATTAGTGATCGATGAAAGCAACTTGATTACACCAGATTTACAAACCGCTTGTCAATTTGGTATTAAAGACGTCTCGAGCTAGTAATAAAAACATGACCTTAAGCCATATCGATAGTTAACTCAACTCACAGATTTCATATGACAATATAGTCTCAATAATTAGTCTGGTGTTGTAATACCGACATCCTTCTGGTTTTCTTTCAAATGTTTAAAGTAGTGAACGCAGACTCCACATGGTATTCATTAATACAGGTGGTTTTCAGTATGCCAATCAAACGTCAAAATGTTTTAACTGAAATCATATTTTTTATTTAAATATTCACGGAATACCGAAACAATCGCACGGCTTATATAAATCCGATTCCCATTTACCATCATGGACGATTATGGAGTTTTTAATTGCGTACAAAATCAGGTTATAGGAAAAACACCAAAGAAGACCAAGAACGTATAGAACCGTTCAGAAAAAATCGAGAAAGCTACTTAACAAGACTTCCAAGTTTTACCCCTTTAGCCTCTTGCATTTTTCAAGATGTTTGAATTGAGAAAGAGCTTGATACTGATGTGATATTTTAACTTCGTAACTTTGTATTATTTTTCTTGTTTTGTTCTTATTTATGTAATTTATTGATTTATGTAATTTATTGATCTATGTTATTTATTGAAAATTTTAAGAACAATAAAAGCCAAACGTTTCCTAAAGCTATTCAAAGTATATTTCAGATGATTGCATAGTTCTTGTATCATTATATTCATTGCAATGCCAATTAGAAAAATGGTGTGACGTTATGTAACAGTTTTTATGTTGAGATTGTCGTTCATTAATGGTGAACGGGAATTTCCGTTAAATTAGCGTTAAAAAAAATCAGGGTCCCGTTTTTATTACAATTCTGACGTTGATTTCACCGTTAATGGACACTAACCTAAAATCGAACCATTGAATTTTTAAATAATCGTTGGTGTATTAAATAACCATGTCATTACCATTAAGTGTGCATTTGATAAATTGTTAGAATTCAGATATAAAAAAAATATTGGGGACTCAACATACTTAATTATGATGTGGCCTAAGTGGGTAAGGCGCTGACTCGCTAGCCTAGAGGTCGGGTGTTCGATCGCAGCATTGGCTGATGCAGAAAGGTGGACCTGACAAGTTCAGCTGCCTAGTCGTTCGGATGTGTACACATTGGCGTGTACGTATAAGAGTACGTCGTAGCGCCGCTGCCCGGGCGAAATTTCCCTCGTAGCACACTGTCTTCCATTCGCTAGGTTAGGTGCAGAAGAGTAGGACCTTAAACCCCATTTCATTTCATTTCACTCAATTATGACACTCAATTATGACGGTAATCGGCTTTCATCACTAGAATATGCCTTGAATGGCGCCTTTAAATATTGACTTGTAATGAGTAATTCCAACTCTTGGGTTTTCAGCGCTTTGATTGGTAAACAGACAAATAATCTGAAATAGCAATCGATTAGTCTCTATAGATTTAGAAGAGATTATATACATGCAGTGATATGCAAACGGTTTGGCGATGCCCCGGCCACAATCAGATTAAAATACAGATCCTATTTCGTTTCGTAGTTATAGTTCACAATTTCGTTTTACTTGTCTCTACAACACTCTGACCTGGAAGAGTTGTTAATTAACTCGGGTTCTGGTTGATATGAGGGATTAGCCAATGGAACGCTCTGTTACGGCAACCTTTTGGTGCAGGGAACTAAATCAATGGCTAACGTCATAGGGATCAGAAGACGCTCGGTTGACGCCTGACGTGAACGGTAAACGTTTTTTTCCGTCCACCGGAGCCTGGTCTTATGACGTCATATGTGGATTGTGGGTTAGGATAAGGGTTAGGCTTGGCCCAGGGTTAGGCTTAGGGCTAGCCCTGTCTACATCTCGAGACTGTGACGAAATCTGCAGGCCACAGCCCTTATCCTAACCCTTATCCTAACCCACAATCCACATATGACGTCATAAGACCAGGCTCCGGTGGACGGTAAAAAACGCTTATCGACGTGAACTCTCACTATAACTTGTCAGATCTTCATGTAGTGAAAGCCATTGAAAGTATATAAAACGAAACGAAATAAGTTGCACGGCTTATACACAGGTGTTAAAGGGCCAATCCTGATAATATTTTGGAGAATAAAACTGCTTAATAATGAGCTAAACTCCCTTACACTCCTCTACCTTTGGGTCGAATAACTAACTCAATATTTGAAAATGTATATTGTTTAAAAATCCGCTAGTCTTAATCTCGGGAAATAGAGACCGGTGTTCCAAACTGTAGTTTACTGTGTCTGGATAAAACCAGATATATGCTTCATAAAAATAATATGTAGGGGAAATTTACCTTTCGTTAACAAACACAGCACATGTATCATTCACTGTATAGACCTCTAAAGGAAAGGGAATCGATTATTAGTTCACCAAACGAAAAAAATGACCGAAATTTTAAAAAGGTTACGTGTCTGGATAGGCAGATTTGACGTTCACGTCTAAACGACTCAATATTTTGAGCTAACATTTCGAGACAAGGAATATACACCATTCCTCTATATTTTGGCGCTTAAATTTATACGTACTCGGACTTTTATGTTTGAAACTCTGTTCAAATCAGGATAGTTCCTTTAACACTCATAAGGCAATCGGTCGTCTGCATCTTTTTGTTTTTGTAAAACAAGAATTCGTTATCTTATACTTCGTATTGAAATTTCTTGTTTTAATTTTATTTTTTGTTTGGTAAATTTAATAAACTGGTGTCTTTTCCATTTTTTAGAAGTTCTGTTTATTTTCTTTAGGAATTAAAAAAATGGTTTCGTGATTTCATTGAATTTTTTTTATTACTTAATTGATAAACAAAGGCATAATTGCAAATAATGATCTTGATTCTATTGATTTTTTTTGTTGATAACTTCATTGATAAACAATGGCATGATTTCAAATAATGATCGGAGATCCAAGTATTAACAATTATTTATGGATGGACGATATCGCAATAATTTGTCTACCAGCTGCTAGTTAGAGTGAATGTTTGGCCTATGATACTAGTTCCAGTTTTGTTGAACTATGTCGAAACCCGAACATGGTATGGATTATATCTCAACATAAGCTTTATCTGTCGATGTTCGATACCTGGCCTGTGTGTGACAAGAAGTAGGATCGACTGGCTTGTTTTTTTTCTTCTAAAGACTCGTTGGCGCAAAAAAAATTATTGAACTTGTCTGTTCCGAAATTAGTGTCGAGTGGACAGTAAACCTCAACTTCTCTCTCTCTGTATAGAAGTAGACAGATTGTCAACTCACAAAATGAATAAAACACATAATCCAGTAAAATCGAAATGTTTAATTACGACCTATATCAAGGAAGTGTGGGTATTAAAAACTTTTTTCATTGTTCCAAGGGGCGATAGATACGAGACAAAACAAATATACATATTAGTATATAATTAGATGTATGCAATGGGAATTAGCTGAACGTATGGGTAAATGTACCTTCGTTGTTACTTAAATAATATCTACTCTTTATAAATTCCCTTTAATTGACCAGATAAAAAAAAATCCTTCTTCTGAATGAGTTTGTCAGTTCTACAATTCGGACATAGACCAATATTAAGAGTTCATAGTTAAGTTAGTCCCAACTGTGTTACTCAAGTATTTTTTAAAATGACGGTCAGGGAAAGTGGGAAATTTAATTTAAAGTGATCTCGAAAACATCACCATTATTGTGGGATAACTCACCGACCATTTTGAATGTCAGTGATTTATTCTTCTGTCGGTCTATTCACAAAGCGCCACGATGGTGGCTCAATCTCGAGTTTCTTCAGAAATTTCACGTATTTAGCCGATTCAGTCACATTGTGCGCTAAAAAATAGTTCCCAGTAAATCAAGAAATCGAGCTGGTTTCATGAGCTTTTGATTTTAAAATGTTCCATAGATCAGAAATGTCGCCAAAAATAGTTACCAGTAAATCACGAAATCGAGCTGGTTTCATGAGCTTTTGATTTGAAAATGTTCCATAGATCATTGATATAGAACTAATGCAAGGAACCTGTGACTTATTATCGAGAAATAAATCGGCAGCATTTTGTTTTAACATATCCTCCCAACCAGTAGCCATTGGCAGACGGATCTTGAGCTGCGTTCACACTGAATTCAGAATAAAGTCCTATTTCGGACTTTGGCGTCACACCCAATTCGATAAAAACCGAACTGAATTTGAATCAACGAATCCGTATATATTTCGAATTCAACTCGGAACAGGTTTTTCGCAGTCAAGATTTGAGTGTGACACGCTTGATTCAGCTCAAACTGTTTACCGTCGAGGTCCAAATTTGTTCCAGAATCTTGTAACTGTTGCCATTTTCCAAACTGTTACAGCCAGTCGCTCGCGGTGAGGCACTGGCCTCCGGAGTCTTGTATCTTGTTTTTTTAATGGCGGGTCTCACCAAATTGCAAATTATCTCGAACGTGGCGCTTGGCAAGCGAAGGTTCTCTCGCCAATCGCTTTCTTCCCAAAGTTCGTCATGATAAATTTCGTGGTAACATGACAAATACCGTGGTAACATAACCAGCTAAAAAATAGGTTGCCAGGCAACGAAACATACGCCCACGCAGCAGCTAAATCGTCCGGGCAGTCAACAAGGTTTGTTGCATTTTAAGTAATCATCAGAAAATCATTAGAATTTGTTTGGTTTTTATAAAGTTGTGGCCCATGCTAACGTTTAGTATACGAAACATTTAATATTATTTTTAAAATCGGATAATAATTGAGACCTCTAGATGGACCATACGCTAAAGAAGTCGATTTTGCGTACAATCAGGGGCTTTAATTCAGGAAGTTACAATCCGATATGAGCAAATATCAAAAAGAGACAAGATCTTTGGGTTATAAACATGCAATTCAAGTTTCATCAACATCAGATTAAAATTGTAACCTCTACAGGGTCCACAACCTTGATGTACCATATTTTATATAGTATTCGCGTACAACGCGTACAATCAACGAATATTTTGTCTGTTAGTTTTGGTCCGATTTTCATGAAATTCTAACTCAACATTCATTACATTGTAACGGTGATATAATCAAACGGTTTTTTTAATCGGGGGACCACAATCTAATAAAGGCGATTTTTCGTACAATCATGGGCCATAATTCAGGAAGTTACGATCCAAATATGCAATGGAACCAAGATCTTTAGGTTATAAACATGTATTTCAAGTTTCATTAAAATCGGTTCAAAATTGTGACTTCTATAGGGTCCACAACCTTGATATAACAATTTTCACACTATTCGCGTACAAACGGCGGCCATTTTATCCGTCAATTTTGGTCCGATTTTCACGAAATTCAAACTCTTTCTTCATTACCATGTAACGGTGATATAATCAAACGTTTTTTTAATCGGATAATAATTTTGACCTCCAGAGGGACCACAAGCTAACAAAGGCGATTTTTCGGACAATCAGGGGACATAATTCAGGAAGTTAGGATTCGATGGGCGCAAATATCGACAAGAACCAAGTTCTTTGGGTTATAAACATACATGTCAAGTTTCATCAAAAGCGGTTCAAAATTGTGACCTCTATAGGGTCCACAACCTTGATATAACATATTTTCACACTATTCGCGTACAAACGGCGGCCATTTTGTCCGTCAATTTGTTCCGATTTTCACGAAATTTGTACTCAACCTCCATAACTATATAACGGTGATATAATCAAACTTTTTTTTTTTAAATCGGATAACAATTTTGACCTCCAGAGGAACCACAAGCTAAAAAGGGCGATTTTTCGGACAATCAGGGGCCATAATTCAGGAAGTTACGATCCGATTGGCGCAAATATCGAAAGGAACCAAGATCTGTGGGTATTAAACATGCGTGTCAAGTTTCATCCAAATCGGTTCAAAATTGTGACCTCTACACTGTTCACAAGCTAAAAACGTGATATTTCGTACAATCAGGGGCCATAACCCAGGAAGTTACCGTCCGATACATGCCAATATCGAAAGGAACCGAGATCTTAGTGGATAAACCTATATTTTAAGTTTCATTGAAATCGGATAAAAATTGTGACTTGTAGACTGCTCACAAACAATTGTGGACGGACGGACGTCCGGACGAACAGGGACGACGACAATATACGTCCACATGAAAATGTGGTCGTATAAAAATAGGTTGTCAGTCAACTAAACATATGCCCTCAGTAGCTAAATCCTCCTAAGTCCAGCTAAGAATAGTCAACAAGGGTTGTGACATACTTTTCCTTTTGTCACTGATGCAAACATTTACAACACGCTAAATTCTGATTACGAGTTCTGCCCTATACTAACATTTGATTATCGTAAATCGTTCAGAATCAATTGGATTCTTCATTCATCACCTTATTCACCAAATGTATTGCTTAGTGCTGAAGGGGTTTGAATTATGAAATGGGAGCCGCGATGGTTCAGTGAGTAAGAAGTCTTGTGGTCGAGAGTTCGCTCCCTGTGTTTACCGAAAACGTTCATTGTGATTGTCTGGTGTGGTTTCCCCATGCCAGTGTTGCAGGGCGGATGGCCTGACAAAGAGAGCCGTCTAGTCGTTCGGGTGGGAAGAAAAACAGAGGTCCCGTGTACACAATGACGTGGACGTAAAAAATGCCTTGATGGTTGTAATTCGATAAAAGCGTAGGCCATAGCGCCGCTCTCTTGGGAAAATGGTCTAAGTCCGTCTTTATAAGCCCAGGAAACTAAACATAAGCAGCATAAGACCACCAATACAAATGTTTGGCGCAGCCATCTTGGATAAGAATGAACTTCACTGCGCATTCAGTGTAGCGCTTTTCATTCGGAATTCAAACCGAATAAACAGTAAAGTGACGCACCTCTTTCAATCCGGGAAAAACAATCCGAATTCCGGAGGCCGGTCTCCGGAATTCGCACTGAATGCGCATACAGTGTGAACGCAGCTTTAGAAACAGATTTCACGCTGATTAATGGCCGGAGAAGGGTAAAGTTATCTGTGTAACCGAGATTGTATCCAGTCACATAATAGATTAAACTTTTTTTTTGTTTGAAATAACGTATTACCTTTTCAAAAATGCCGGATCGAAAACGTTTCTTTAGCTGCTAATGGATTACTTCGCAAAAATATATATGGTTGTTTGCCATAAATAATATTTAGTATTAAAAAATCGAGCACTGTATAACTGAAAAACACGATTTTTATATATCTTTTTTTCTCAAAAAAACTCCAACATGTTTTTAATGATTTTTGTTTCTGTACCTTTTCCGAGCAACACATAAATATTAAGAGTTCAGGTGCTCTGTTAATTCATTTTTACATGATATGTCGGGTATAAATGAACTGAAACGAAATGGGGTTTAACGCCCTACTGTTCTGCTAAGAACTGGGCTAATGAAGATGGCCATATGCGTAAGCTATGAGGGACATTTGCCCGGGCGGTGGCGCTACGGCCTACTCTTATATCGAATTCCTACTGCCAAGGAATCTTTTCTAAACGACAAAACAACTGTCCTTGTCAGGCCCTCCGTCGTGCATCACTGACAAGAGGAAACAGCGTCGGAAAATCTGGATGAAAATTCTCGGCCAACGCAGGGATCGAACACCCGACCCCCAGAATACCGAGCTAGCGTCTCACCCCCCCCCCCCCTCTGCTCCCCACTTAGCCAACGTGGCCCCCGTCGTTCAGTTGGGACGAAAAACAGTGGTCTTTTATAAAGGATGGCTTGCATGTAAAGGAGCCGTTGACAGTTGCAATTCAACTGCTATCCGGACAGGAGGGGGGGATGGCCTAGTGGTCTAGAGTGCCGCGCTTCGACCTCTAGCTGGCCGGTCACCTCTGGCTTGCGGCTGTGGTTTCGAGCCCTGGTGTGAGCGTATGTGGCATGGAGATAGGGGCGCCTTCTCAACCTCGTGGGTTTCCTCCGGTTTCCTCCCACTGCTAAAGACCCCTACACGCAAGTCCCAAAATGACCATGGTTTGTGTCGAGTGGACGTTAAACCCCATTTCTCCCTCTCTCTCTCGCTATCCGGACAAATGTTTCCTTATAGCAAGCTGCCTGCCGTATGGCCATATGCACGAGTTGTTAGCGTGACAGGTGCAGAAAGTAGGAAGTTAATATCCCATGGCATTCATTCATGATGAACATTAATCAGACAGTCTTGTTATTGTATATTTCAGATTCCAGATGTGCCATATTTAATATTCACGAATAATGGAGGCTCCGGTTGCTACAGACGTCGATTTATTTGAAGAGGAACATTGATACATTGAGTAGTTTATCGCGGCACAAGCTTGTAGTCTTCGACCCATCTCACCTATAAATAGAGACTTATAATAAATTAACAGTGTAAGCAATCACATTAACAACACCCTAATCTCCGTGAGTGCTAGTTAATCTTTTGGCGTGACAGTTGCAGCACTTTCCAATTGTCACATCAGTTCAGTCCTGGTTCAAAGCTTCATAAAGAGAATTAATCGTGTGGTGCCAGCGAGCCTAACCTCCTGTTTTTCATTCAGTCGAACAAATTATCAGTCGGCGTGGGAACCAAGAGAGTAAAGGTCATAACAATAAGACGATCCAGAAAGATTAATATAGTTCACTCTTATTAATTAGAAGACCATTACTATTGATCAAAAGATGTATTAATGTCATGACTTTGTTAAAATACTATTTTTTATGTCATTCATACAACAGAATCGCAGAAACCACAGCCGATGTAGTAACAGGTGTCTTATCCAAATATACATCAGATACTAACATTATATGATTCTATGAATAACTTCAGCTTATTTCTGTATCTTAGATCTCAATTTCTGATGCCCTTGGTTTCAGGGAATACAGACAGTAATAGAATCCTACAGGTGCGTGTTTAAAACAATATACCACTTTATGTGTCACGTGCTGAATGAATCTCCCAACTTAAAAATTCATTAATAGTATCAATACGGTTATACAATGTATTTTTGGATTATGTGATGTAAGACGGTTTACGGAAATAGAACCATTTTCTTCTGACGTTAGAAGGCTGGTTGGGATTTAAAAAAAAGCATTAAGTGAGCGGACATTGTGAAATTTATATCCGACTATAGATTATTAAACACACTGAATGAACAGCTGTGACATTAAAGATAAGCAATATACTAACGATTAAAACTACTGGTGAAATTCATTCGAGAGAGACAGCTACAAGTAGTATTTTCGTCATCCCGTTATATAGTTTGAATACCGGGAATAACCAACTGTTGTAAGTTACATCAGACCATCATGTCATACGAGGATAGCTATGAGTATTCTGAACTGGATTACCCTTATAATGTCTCTGATTACTACCTGGTCTCTACCAATGAAACCGACCATCTTTACGGCTTGGCACATGTTGTCAACTTATACCTCATACCCATCATCGCAAATCTAGGAATTGTGGGCAATTTGTGTGCTCTCCTTGTCTTTCTTTTTTCGCCATTTCGCTATTTTCCATGCAGCATGTATCTCGCTGCTTTAGTCATATCAGATACTGGTTTCTTAGCAGCCTTGCTTCTCAGCTGGATGATCAGCTTAAAACCGGAAATCACACAAACACCTGGATGCTGCCATATTATGGTTTACGTCACATACGTCTGCAGCTTTCTATCAGCTTGGTACGTGGTCCTCATGATGCTAGAGCGGTATATAGTGGTTTGTTATCCGTTACGGGCACCGAGAATATGGACTAAACTGAAAGCACGGATCGCTTTATGTTCTATAACTTTCATCGCCATTGTTATGTATTTGCATAGCTTCGTAACTACCGGTTCCATAGAAACGCCGTATGGTCATATTTGTACTTCTTTGCCATCACATTTGCGCTTCGTCGCTATTTTTACTTACGTAGATTCCGTCATAACTTTTGTTGTGCCTTTTATAGCCATTTTGTTTTTTAATCTACGCATCATCTACACCATCCATAACTTTAGACGAAAACATCATCTGATCCAATCAACATATAATTCCAATCGCCATCAAGTTATTGGTGTTTTGTCTCAAGCTCAAATCCGGTCTACGAAGATGATAGTTCTAGTGTCAAGTGTATTTCTAGTGCTCTACCTGCCGAGCTATGCCATGCGTATTTATATTCTTATTAAAATACTCGTGCAGGATGACCAGCCTTTCAGTGATGTTTATCATAGGCCAACTCACATTGCACAACTGACGTGTCAATTTTTGTACTACATTAATTTTGCCATAGATTTTCTAGTGTACAGTATTTCAAGCAGAAATTTCAGACGAAATGTTACACGACTGGTGCGAAATGTGTTTAAAAGGCAAAGTATTTGAAATCTATCCTGAGTTTTGGATTGGTCTCTATTACGTCCCAGCATCATAAAAACAGAGTATGCTTGAAGTTTTATACGGCTAAAGTATGCATAGACAATGCTGGAATATTATTCAAATTACTACTGCGGACGCTACTTTATCAGTCAGGAGGTATATTATGCATATACATTGTTTCAACTACGCTCAAAATGCTACTGTCTACGCAACTAAACCACAATACTGGAAAGGAATTCAAAATACTGAATGTTACTCTGCAAGCGAAATTAACTTGACTAGGTTCCTGTTTCAGAAACTGTGTAAGGAAATAGGATGTTAAAAAATCGAAATGCCACTTGTATTAAAAATAATAGTTAATAAAAAACCTTGCTCTTAATTTTGGTACCAAAAATTATCAGATTTAAGTCATGGTTGTCCCACAGAATGGTGAATCGTGCTGTTCTGTTATTAAATGTTTTGAAATGGGACTTCCATAATATTCTCACTTAAATACATTAACATGACAGTCCTTCGTTTAATCTGGGTCTTCCCTAAAACTTTGGACAGTGATTTAAGGTATTAAAAACGGTGAAAGTATGTTCGTTTCCAAACAGTATTGTTTACATTTCATTCGACTTGATAGCCTCGCTTGTCACGCAAATAGTTTTACTGTAGTATTCTGCTATGCACGGGTTAATTGGGCATAATAAAATCGTGAGCCATGACGTAACGTTATGTAAACATATTTGGTCCAATATTGGCACTTGTTTTAAATGTAAAGCTTTTGTAGAGCAGCTAGTCATTGGTTGGTAGTCGGACTACTGACCAATCAAAATATAAAACAACAATATCCACTCATTACAGCAGTGAGTAGTGGGATTACCCCTAATCAAACGAAACTTTGCGCGGAGTATGGATCTAACGCGACAGAAATTACTACCCCTTTGTGTTTTTGTTCATGAATGGGTTAAAAACCCTTGATACTGGGCGACAGATTTTACTGGTTTTAGATAATTTGTGGCGTTGTTTATCCATAATGATCAGTAATACAATTATTAAGCATTGTTTCATCTATGCAGATCCGTAGGGTGAACAATCGGCATGCACAACGAATAAAAATCGCGGGTATTCTCGAGTATTTGTCACAGCTGTCTTACAAGAGAATATAAAATAATCATAGAGAGCAACAAAGCGAGCAAGTTTTAATCTCACCGATGATTGTTTGTTAATGTTTTGTGGCTTCACACCGACTGATTGAAGACCGGATTATACAATGTTGGTTCAATGGAAATCGTGTGACGAGACGGCCGATTGATGCCGTAATTCGGAATAGTCAGAATCCAAATTAAATCCTTCGGGACATAAAAAGATGTCGGATTTCATAGAATGTCGCAGTATTCAGATGTAAAAAAAAAAGCATTTAAGTCGTCCTTTTCTATTCCCAATAACTCGACTTGCCTCCCGCGTGCACACCTTTCTGGTGGCACCAACGTGGTCGTAAGTGAATAGGTGTCACATGGGTTTAAAGCGCACCGGTGTTGAAAACCGCACACTTACATGAAAATAAGGACAACGAGTCGCGTTAGAATAACAATTCCAACTTTTCATGGGTTGAAATCTGATAAAGCTGAACTGTGGCCCAAAAATATTAAATTGTATTGCTTTTTTATTAGATGGTGATCGTCAATCGTCATTGCAAGGGGTATCCTTTATCCCCGCGAAAGTGCTGGTGTGATAACCGTGATAGTCCGAGGGTGAAGCACAAACAAACAGTGGTATGTTTCGGAATGAGTTGGTATAAAATCACTATACGAAAATGTACAAACGCCTTATCGCGGGCTTTATTTAATTAAAGGACTTCTACCAAAACAGGGGGGTTGGGATGGCCTAGTGGTCTAGAGTGCCGCGCTTCGACCTCTAGCTGGCCGGTCACCTCTGGCTTGCGGCTGTGGTTTCGAGCCCCGGTGTGAGCGTATGTGGCATGGAGATAGGGGCGCCTTCTCAACCTCGTGGGTTTCCTCCGGGCACTCCGGTTTCCTCCCACTGCTAAAAGACCCCTACGCGCAGGCGAATTATTGAAATAAAAAATGAAACCATATGTTAGTCCCAAAATGACCTAGTTTGTGTCGAGTGGACGTTAAACCCCATTTCTCTCTCTCTCTCTCTACCAAAACATAAAAAGTCATGTCGTTTTACAAGAGCCATTCACGTGGCACGAACTGTGTGTTATCTCGAAGAAAGCACAATTCCTGTACAACCCAATGCGACTGTGTTACCAAAGATATGATACGTGGTCAAATGTCTACGACTCAAAAATCCACAATTTTCGCACCACCCTACACGGTACGGCCAACATGTATGTGATAATCAATGCCATATTCACACCATTATCGCCTGCGATATCGACAGGCACATTCTTCTAAAGACAGTCTCCGGAAATTCGAGAACGTCCGCTTTAAACGTCAAGCATATGAAAGTCAAACATTATTTTCAAATGCTGTTGATTGGAGAAAGCCTAATAACAAAAATAATACTTACTTTCGAACCCCCCCCCCCCACACACACACACACACACGTATTGATGACAAAATGTCCAGTTCTGATTATGTTAACTGATTATGACACATGGAAATAAACGAAGCTGCTGCTTTGATCATCGGGTCCGATGACATGTTTGAGTGGAAAAGAAAACCATTTGGCCTTAAAAACATCCATGTGGTCTTCCAAATAGTGTTGTCAGACAACAGATAAATTTGCCACGCTGACAACATAATTTCGATGAACAGAATAAAAACATCTACAACAAACTTTAAAACGCAGGGGTGACTCACACGCCTAAACGGAAGTTGGTTGCTAACAAAGTAAAGATTGCTGATCAAATCTGTAGTTATGTAGCTGGAAATACCTGTCAAAATATCAATTCCATCTACGATCATCTTAATATTCCAGGTATTGGGGTACATACGTAACTGGATCTTATAAACATACAAAGTGAATGACAACTATATGTTGCTATGTGAACTACTCATATAAAAAGTGGTAGCATCCGCGCGGAGATGGGTTGTCAGAAAATCGAACCTTTCGAATGTCCTTGGTACTAACATGTAACGGGCATATGATTACTGTCATAGACGTCTCATCATTAGCTCGAACGAGAACAGGAAATTAGACAAATTAAATGCATTTCTTAGATTCACATAATATTACCATTTTACATCAACAAAACATCCTACGCTACGAGCTATATCAGTCTCTATTGTTTTGGGGTTTTTTTTGTAAGATCATTGCAATTTTTTTATTTAATGTAATTAAGTATACATACCAGTAGTACGTGTAATCTATTTGTGTTGGGTTTGTTTATATTGTTGATACAGGGCATATCAAAATGTGTTCACCGTTAAAAACGTTTTCGAAATAAACTCATGAAGTCATGTAGTTCTTGTGGTAATTAAGTGTCTTAATCGTTCGCTAAAACCAGCGGGAGGTGTCGTTATGGCGGACTCTACTGGGGTGTCTGATTTTGTTAGAAATCTATAGAACACTTTATTGTTGCATTAATGATTTAACCAAGATAATACCCACAAACAAACGTAAGATTACACCGTTAAATCGACAGAACCATATATTAACTAATGAAATGAATACACTTTAAACAGACCATCTAACCTACAAATCTATTACTCATTTAGAAAAATTCGAGTCAAGCATTGCGTAAAAATACGTCTACATATATATCCGAAAGGAGACTTGCATTTTAATATTTTTTAAGGGGCTAATTCCGGAACAAGGTTGTGGAACACTGAATATTGAGAGGGTTTGGTCTCTCTTGCCCCCAGTGCTTCACAATCAATTTGAAAAACCCGTAGACTCTATCGTGTTCCTAAGCGAAATGAAATGAAATGGGGTTTAAAGCCCCAATAACACTCTTGTTGTAACTGAAAAATATGTCCCAATCTTCATTCTGGTCAACAAATCGTATTAGTTTACAATATTCCAATTAATTGATGATATAAATTTCATCTTAACACACCTAATTTAAAAAATTGGAAAAATTCAACCAATTGATTTGAAAAGTCTAACGTAAACCTTTTCAAATGTGACTTGGATTTTAAAATATTTTCGAACCCTCTGGACAAATAAAATAGGTTGTAATGGATAATTTACACAACAGGTAGGACATTTAAACATCTAGTACTTAGAATAAGGGTATTATTTTTTTTCTGGAGCTACCAAGCCAGCAAGAATGTTATTGTCCCTTTAATGTTCTACTGTTCTGCTCCTATACTGGACTAATGAAGACGGGCTATGAGTCAGCGTTTTAACCATCCACCGTGGATCCCTCGGCGTTTGAAAGGACGGACGGGGTGACGACTATACGCGTATAAGACCATAGCAAATGAATGCTTTAAGACACTAGACAGTTGCAGTGTTTGTATAAGAAACATATTTTAATGTCAAGGGAGCATCATTTGTAATTACATTGTTGGGCGTTTATATACATAAAACGTCTGCACAAAGGTGCTTAATTACAAGATGGAAAATGTCAATCTCTCGATATCTAGAATTCGGATAATCTTACAAGATTAAAATGTCGTGTCGTCGATTCTGAAGGGTAATACAACCGGAAGTCCATAAATACATAGATGAGGGGGTGCGTAATAGTGATTGGCTTTCGTCATGGGTACATGCCAAAGTAAAGTCTAGCTGGTGAGTGCAGTGTTATATTTATGGATATGGTCAGGGAATTATTAGTGAGAAAATTAAAAGTGCTCCGTTTGAAGTCCGGTTAACAGTTAGGGGACTGGTCCGGGTCAATATTTAAAAGTAAATACCTTAACAGTGTTGCTTTTAAGCTAAATATACTTGAATAATATATTGGTCGGGCCGAGGCTGCCCAGAAAGAGGCTATTCTGTCATACATTCTATGGAATTGGTAGCTCCTTGACCTAAAACAAACATATGTAATGTATGTAATTACTTAGCTATGTTTGATGTGGGATTTATTAAACCTATCATCTGATCGATATCAAACAGTAAATAAGAGGGGCTTAATAAACCTCATATACAGATGAATACAGATGAATAAACAAACAATTTCGCAAAACTATTAATCGATTGCACTTAAGAGTGGCACATGCCATATGGATACCTAATGTGACAAAGTAATTTATACATAGAACTTTGCTAGATTTGACATTATATTATATTGGACGTTTTCAACTATATACAACTTCTGCTAATGTGTTCAATATGTTACTTACGGGCAACACACGAATGACCTCTGCTCGTTTTGACAAAAGACACGATCTCATTAAATATCTTATTTATTCATATGTTATTTATAACCTACACATGATCTATGTGTTTAACACTCGGCAGAACTTCGCGACATTAAAGGAAAGATGCAGTGCAGTTATAGAAACTATACTCTCAATTCCAAATAAGTTAATCTGTCATTGTCATGTATCATTATTCTTAATGGCCGTATGCTTTATAAAGCCAGAATTAACTGACAGTAAGTCAGACTTGAATAGAGCTCCTTCCGATCTATGTCTATTCCATGTTCTCAATAAAAGATCTACCAACTATGCTGATGGGCTGTTATCTGTAGTGTTACACTAATTCATGGGTACAGGCAAGCAGTTTTAAAATGACGTTGATCACGAACAATAATATTGGCAATTTCTCTGGATGCTCCTGTAGCGGCATTATGTGAGCGCTAAAGTAGCTTAGTCTATAACTTATTATCATCCAAAGTCTCCGACATTCAAAACACGAATTATTTGTCAATTTAAATCAACATTGATGTTCTCACCGTACCGGGAAAAGATGGGCTTCTGATATTCAAGACAAAATAAACATGTTTCCATTGGTACACGAATACTGCATCATAATGCGTTTCAGGACCATTTTAACAAGGGACTCGACGGACTAAGATAGACATATTCCATAAGTCATGTCAAACGGTGACGTCATATTCTTAGCTGGGGAGCATGCGCAATAAATACTATGTAGTCTGGAATAACCAGACGCTAAAGATTGCCATTCAATTGAGACTTCTGGCGTATTTCGCCGAACATAAATGATCGAAATTAGACTAAAAACGGAAATGATTGATTGTAAATCAGGTTATATACATTTATATTACATTTTTATACGCCCACATTTTCATGTGGACGTATTATGTCGTCGCCCCTGTCCGTCCGTCCGTCCGTCCACAATTTGTTTGTGGACTCTCTACAGGTCACAATTCTTATCCGATTTTGACGAAACTTGAAATATAGGTTTATCCCCAAAAGATCTCAGCTGCTTTCGATATTGGCATGTATCGGATCAAAACTTCATGGATTATGGCCCCTGATTGTACAAAAAATCACGTTTTTAGCTTGTGGACCCTATAGAGGTCACAATTTTGAACCGATTTTGATGAAACTTGACATGCATATTTGTAACCCAAAGATCTTGGTTCCTTTCGATATTTGCGGCTTTCGGAACGTAATTTCCTGAATTATGGCCCCTGATTGTCCGAAAAATCACCCTTTTTAGCTTGTGGTCCCTGTGGAGGTCACAATTATTATCCGATTTAAAAAACCGTTTGATTATATCACCGTTACACCCTAAGGAAGGTTGAGTTCGAATTTCGGGAAAATCGGACCAAAATTGCCATACAAAATGGCCGCCGTTTGTACGCGAATACTGTTAAAAAATGGTATATCAAGGTTGTGGACCCTGTAAAGGTCACAATTTTAATTCGATTTTGATGAAACTTAAAATTCATGGTTATAACCCAAAGATCTTGGTTCCTTTCGATATTTGCGCTTATCGGATCGTAACTTCCTGAATTATGGCTCCTGATTATACGCAAAATCGCCTTTTTTTAGCTTGTGGTCCCTCTGGAGGTCACAATTATTATCCGATCTAAAAAAACGTTTGATTATATTACTGTTACACCGTAAGGAGGGTTGAGTTCGAATTTCGGGAAAATCAGACCAAAATTGCCATACAAAATGGCCGCTGTTTGTATGCGAATACTGTTAAAAAATGGTATATCAAGGTTGTGGACCCTGTAAAGGTCACAATTTTAATTCGATTTTGATGAAACTTGAAATTCATGGTTATATCCCAAAGATCTTGGTTCTTTTCGACATTTGCGCATATCGGATCGTAACTTCCTGAATTATGGCCCGTGGTTATACGCAAAATCCCCCTTTCTTTAGCTTGTGGTCCCTCTGGAGGTCACAATTATTATCCGATTTAAAAATACGTTTGATTATATCACCGTTACACCGTAAGGAAGGTTGAGTTTGAATTTTGGGAAAATCGGACCAAAATTGACAGACAAAATGGCCGCCGTTTGTACGCGAATATTGTTGAAAAAAATGGTATATCGTGGTTGTGGACCCTGTATAGGTCACAATTTTAATTCGATTTTGATGAAGAAGGTTGAGTTCTAATTTCGTGAAAATCGTACCAAAATTGCCGGACGAAATGGTTGCCGTTTGTATGCGAATAGTGTAAAAATATGGTATATCATGGTTGTGGACTCTCTACAGGTCACAATTCTTATCCGATTTTGATGAAAAGTCACATTTCTGGGTTGTGTACCGTCACACCATAATCATTGTCGGCTTCGAATTTCATGAATATCAGACTGAAACTGACCAACTAAATGGCTGCTCCCAATACAGTATGAAATACAGGACTTAATGATGTAGGAAAAATCAGTTTCGGTATTGCTTGTTCTCTATCCATCTCTCGAAAATGTGGGCGTATCCTGCCTGGCAGTGCCAGCCTATCTTTATATGCGTTGCGACCCAATTGTGTCAATTTCTAGGTCACAAATATTAGCGATTTAGCTCCTTTAAGCTTTCCTTTTGTCGGTCGTTTTTGTGGCTAAAAATGTTATATAAATTATTAACATGACAAGCCCATCATAAACTTTATGTCGTCTTGGATGACTAAGATATTGAGTGTATTAGACAATGCCTACTATATTTTCGCTAAACAAATATGGCAGGAGATTGTCAATCGCGACTTGTTTTATTAAAATGGACTAGAGTACTTGGAAATCAAGACTATGAACGGTGGACGGAGTTCCCAACTGCCATATGTGGATATGTCTTGTCAAATGCCGAAACATTCAGAGATGTGTTTTTCTTGTGAATAGTTAACCGTACCTGTTTTAGATGTCACTTGGTTGAAATTTCCAATATATTCGTGTATTTTGTTCTTTCTTCTTCTAAAGATCTAGAATATTTAATCCATTGAACAATTTTAAGCGGCAATGGGGGTTATATAACTTAATATTAGTAAATATTTCTCATATATTTGACACTGGTTATTAAATAAACAATATTCCAAATCAAGTCCAAGACTAAGCTTGTTTTATTTTTGTGTAAGTAGTATTATGTTTCCAATTAACACTTCTATATACCCCTGTGTACACATTTAAAGTAACACCGGTGCAAATTATAGACACTGTTGTCACTCGGGTCACGGTGGCTAAGTGGATAAGCCGCTGGTTCGCTAGTCTGGAGGTCGGGTGTTCAATCCCTGCATTGGCCAAGAAAGTTCATCTTGATTTTCCGGCGTGATTTCCCCTTGTCAGGTGATGCAGAAGGAGGGCCTGACAAGGACAGCTGCCTAGTCGTTCGGATGGGACGAAAAACCGAGGTTCCGTGTACACATTGGAGTGCACGTAAAAGATACCTTGGCAGTTGGAATTCGATATAAGAGTAGGCCGTAGCGCCGCTGCCCGGGCAAAATTTCCCTCATAGTACACTGTATGGCGTATGTCCGTCTTCCATTAGCGCAGGTTAGGTGCAAAAGAGTGGACGTTAAACCCCATTTCATTTCATTTCTGATGTCACTCACATTATTATCGGACCGTAACTTCCTGGATGTATGGCCTTTGTTTAGATCACAATTTCTATACGATTTTAAAAACCGCCCAAAAATGTATATCACCGTTATACCCTAATAACGACTGAGTTTGAATTTTTGTGAGAATCTGACCGAAATTGTCCGACAAAATAGTATAAACGTATGCCACACCAAAGTTCTGTGTAATACCAAGGTTGTGAAGGTGTCAAAATTTTTATCCAAATCTGTAACCCGAAGATTTCGATTCCTTTCGATATCCACGCAATCTCAAACCTTAAACCCTGGAGTGTGGCCCCTAATTGTACGAAAAAATCGCGTTGTTAGCTTGTAGACCCTCTAGCGGTAGCAATTTTTTTTATTAGATTTTAAAACCCCTTTAAATATACCCCCGGTATACCCTACTGACGATTCAGTTCAAATTTCTTGAAAATCGGACCGACATTCTCCAACAAAATGGCCGCTCGTTAGTGCAATTGGCGTAAAAGTATGCAAACCCTCTAAAGGTCACGATGTTTAACCAGTGTTGATAAAGTTAAATGCATGTTTATAACTCAACAATCTCTGTTCCTTTTGAAATGTGCCCATATCGGCCCTTCCTGGATTATGCTCCCCGGCCTCTAGGGGTCATCATATTTATCCGATTTAAAAAAAAATGACTGGGTTCGAATTTCGTTAAATAGTGTTATCTCGGTTATTTCTGTTATAGGACAGTAACTTCCTGGATTATGACCCTTGTTGCACCCCCCCTTTCAAAATGTGGGCGTATCGTGCAAGGCAACCACTTGTTTCATTGGTCTTTAACATACAATAATATCATAATGAAAAATAGAAAAAGTACAGGTGAGGATATGATACCTATTGAATTTTATAAATATGCTTAAGATAGACTACTGCCTCTTATAACAAAGCTGTTTAATTCAATATTTGTCACGGGTAAATTTCCAGAATCTTGGTCATCTAGCATCATAGTTCCACTACATAAAAAGGGGGACCCCACACTGCCAAGTAATTATAGGGGTATATCACTCTCTGATGCCATAGGTAAACTGTTTACATCGGTTTTACATGGCCGGTTGGTAAAATGGTGCGATGAGCAACAACTAATCGTGGAGGAACAAGCTGGATTCAGAAAAGAGTATTCAACCATTGACAATGCTTTTGTATTAAACTGTCTTGTGCAAAAGTATATGGGTAACTGTAAAGGGGGTCGACTATACGTTGGTTTTATCGATTTCAGGCGCGCCTTCGACGGAATCAACCGAACAAAATTATTTTTTATACTGTTAGAACATAATTTGCATGGACCTATGATTACAATGTTACAAAGTATTTACAGTAATGTCAAGAGTAAAGTCAGGTGTAATGGCCATGTAACGGGAGAATTCTTATGTCAATCTGGGGTCAAACAAGGCTGCATCCTGGGTCCTTTTTTGTTTGGATTATTCATAAATGAGCTTGCTTTAAAACTAAAATTAGAATGTAAAAATGGTATCTTTGTAGATCAGTCGATTGAAGATATATTTTCGTTATTATTTTCTGATGATTTATCTCTAGTTGCTGACAGTATTGGTAACCTACAAGATAGATTAAATGTTTTAGAGATTTATTGTAAGCAATGGAATGTGTCTGTAAACCTAGAAAAGTCAAATATTGTTGTATTCAAGAATGGGGGTGTGTTATCAAAGAAGGAAAAGAGAGTTTTTATGGGGTCAGAAATTGAAGCTGTGTCTCACTATAAATATTTAGGAATCCATTTCTCCAGCAGATTGAAATGGAATTTATGTTGCACAAATCTTGCCCAACAAGCTGTAAAAGCACTTAATGTAATAAAGAAATGTCCTACCAAATATGGTATTAGAAATTGTAAAGCAGGTTTTAAATTGTTTGATTCCATGATAGCACCTATTCTATATTATGGATCAGAACTATGGGGGCTTGAAGTAAGACCACAGATTGAGTTTGTACAAAATAAAAATTTGTAAATGGATGCTATATACGGGAGAAAAGACTACAAATTATATGATTAGAGGTGAATGTGGTAGATATGATTTGTATGTAAATTATATGTGCAGGCCTATCAAATATTTTCTTAAACTGCAACTCATGGATGATAATAGATTACCGAAATTGTGTTATAAAATGTTGTTTAAGCAGGACTTATTGGGTAGACAAAACTGGTGCACTTCTGTTAGGAATGTTTTATATAATTATGGGTTTGGGGATGTGTGGGTTGCTCAAGGGGTAGGTAGTATATCACATTTCATGTTTGTCTTCAAACAACGTCTCCGTGATACAAGTCTACAGTCTTGGCAATCAAACATCAACCAATCAACTAAATGTGCATTTTATTCAATCATAAAGTCAGAATTTGAATGTGAGAATTACTTAAATATTAATTTACCCCAACCACTAAGATTTTATTTAGCAAATTTTAGATGTTCAAAGCATAAACTTAACATTGAATTAGGTCGTAGAAATGGTATTCCTGCTTCTAGACGTTTGTGTGAAATTTGTAATCTAAACTGTGTTGAAAACGAGTACCATTTAATTCTTGTCTGTCCTATCCTGCAAAATCTAAGAATAAACTTCCTGCCGAAATATTGCCACTCACCAAACGAAATGAAATTGAAATCGTTATTCCAATGTAAAAGCGAAAATGATATTAAGAATCTTTGTGTATATATATCAAAAAAGGTATGGAAATAAGAGAAGAATTATTATCAATATAACCAACATAAGTGTAAAATTGTATATTTCTCTGTAATGTGTGCTGTTTGTTTTCTTCAATCGTACTGATTAATTATGTGTTGTGTTTTAAATTCTTTTATATTGTATACATTTTGTACCATTGGCTTTTGGCCACAAAGTACTTGAATAAAGATATTATTATTATTATTAATAATAATATCATACCATAATTAGTATGCCATATTTATCTAGGAAATGGAATGATGCCGGATGTTTGGTCTGGTGTTTAAGTATTCTCCCTACTCTACAAATGACAAATTACAACGTAGCAGACATGCCATAAAATTTCTAGAATTGCTAATTAATAATAGTGGCTTTAGGGTTGACGAGTGACTTCTCATTATTGAAATATATAAATGAGGACAAGTAGGATGGATGTATCACAAAGTACACATAACACACAAGTAACACTAACTGTATCACTTTATTTGAGAGAGAGAGACAGAGAGGTGGGATTTAATGTCTGCTCGACACAAAATAGGTCATTTCGGGACTAACATGGTTAATTTTATTTCAACAATTCGCTTGCGCGCAGGTGTCTTAAGCAGTAGGAGGGGGATTGGGGAATCCGGAGAATACCAACGAAGCTGGACAGGCGACCTTACTCCTTGTCACGTACAACCGGAGAATCAATGACATCAGGCGCGGATCTAGAGGGGTGGTCTAGGGGGTCCGCCCCCCCCCCCCCCCTGCTCAGGCTTGAAAAAATTTTTATGCGATTTTATTGGCGATTTAGACCTGTAATTTTGGAATTTACCTTCTGGAAATACGTCAGAATGAACCAAATTGAATCAAATTTACCAAATTAATCGGTTGAGCGCAATTAGTTAAGCAATTATCAAACCTAGACCCCCCCCCCCTGCAAAAAATCCTGGATCCGCGCCTGGACATCCCTTATGATACAGCGCACACGGTCTAACCATTCGGCCATCCTCCTCCGCCTCACTGTTTTGCTCCGACTGGGCTAATGAAGACGGGCATTCGCCATGTAGCGGCGCTATGACATACTCTTCTATCGAATTCCAAATGCCAAGTGTTTTTTACGTGCATGGCAATGTATGCACAGGGCCTCGGTTTTTCGTCCTATCGGAATGACTCGAGGACAGCTCTCATTGTCAGGCCCGCATCACTGACAAGGGTAAACCACGTCAAACAATTTCTATGAACCTCTAAAGCCGGGAGCCTAGGGGGTTCAACCTAGCCGAAAAGTGTACCAAGTTTCTCCTACACTGTATCAATGGATGCATATCTGGTATCATCAGAATAAAAGTCTACCGGTATCTGCTCCTCACCTAGACTAGATTAGCTCAATGGTGTACATGAAAATCATATAGCGTTATAAATAAATGCACTTGTGTTACAGGGTATATCACAGTTAGTACTCTGCAAGTATCATTTTACACGGTTCTCGCTTTTAAAGTAATTATTGACATATATTTAATTGACGCGTATCCTATTTACTATCTGTCTGATTATGTCTACTACATCGTTAACACTGTTCATCACGAGCATTTTGCATACCGATAGTCCATTGGCCAATCACGCTATTTTACCGAGCTTTCGACTAATAGTTTGGATGCAGCTATGGCGGGTGTGGCGCTAGGCAGGGTAAGCTTACTCTTCCGGACACCTGTTACCACTGTACTTTGTTGTGTATCTTGTACACGATGAGCAGCCCATTTGCTGATGACACTATTTTGCCTGTAACGTTTTTTAGGACTTCGAATTTTGTAATGGTTTTGATTGTTCGTACTTGGTTTTTATTTTATTGCAAATACAATTTGATTGAAACACAGACCCCATTTCGTTTCGCTTATTTAGTTCAAAATTTCGTTTTACTTTTCTTTAATACACTAGCATCTGGAAGAGTTGTTGGCATTGACGTCTGGAAGATTAGCCAATGAGACGGCGAGTTCTTGGCCCGTTAATGCATTGAACTGTGGGTAAACCACTAGACGCATCAACGCTGGTTAATAATAATAATAATAATCGCTGAACATTCAGTCAGTCTGACTGCTCTGTGGCGCTTCACAATGTATATATGTTATATAAAAAAAGAAAAACAAAACAAAACATACACGAATATACAAAATAATGCAAAGGAATAGTTAATCAATGTCTGAAATTAGAAAGCCGCTCTTTTGGCCCTTGACGTGAACCCCCAGTATAACTTGTCAGATCTATGTAGTGTAGGCCATCGAAAGTATAAAAAACGAAACGAAATATAGATCTGAATTTTAATCAAATAGTTGCATATTATTATACAGTTTATAGTGACACAAAAAAATGTAATTCATTTTCAATGTACGTATATACCACTCATTCAAACACTATTCACATATCATGTCATTTGTTACTACTGATGTAGCTCTACCTGATTCTATTGCTTAAGATTAATCCATGTTGTTTGCGAATTATAGTGGATAAATATTTTTCTGGTTCTAACAGTGATTTCATTTCAGCATAGAAATCGAGTTTTGAACATTTCCGATTGCAGAGTGCCATTCTTGTCTATAAGACGCTAAAGAAATTGTCACCATTTCCAACGTGCTGATATGAAACAATAATTGTACA
This sequence comes from Patella depressa, assembly GCA_948474765.1. Classification (NCBI taxonomy): domain Eukaryota; kingdom Metazoa; phylum Mollusca; class Gastropoda; family Patellidae; genus Patella; species Patella depressa. The sequence continues at coordinate 46,856,460 of OX419721.1, forward strand.
AAATATCCCCAATTTGGTAACCCAATTTATTATTCCAACTTTATGGTATAAAGTATTTTATAACATCTATTTGGATACCGGTCGTCATCCATGTAAAGTAACCTTAACCAATACTTATTACATTACGAATTATCGAATATTCGTCGCAGTAATTAAACTAATGTTTCGCTATTTGACAATATTAAGTTGTTATTTGATGATAGTGGGTAGTATGTGATAAGAGTTTGATAGTATTGGGTCAGTTTTTGCTTGTTTTAGGTGATATGGGGAGGCAAATGGAACAGCCAGACATCGGTAATCGCATTTGAAGTACAATTCCCACGGTATAACTAATTATTTTTGAAAAAACTCAATTGATATACACATTTTGCAGTATTATGTTGTAGTGTTGGGTAGTATGTGGTGATATTGAGGTGGTACTGGGGTGGTATTGAGTAGTATTGGGTAAATCGTCCCGCCGGTTTTTATTGTTCGTACTTGGTTTTTATTTTAATGCAAATACAATCTGATTGAAACACAGACCCTAATTCGTTTCGCTTTTATATTTCAAAATTTCGTTTTACTTTTCTTTAATACACTAGCATCTGGAAGAGTTGTTGGTATTGACGTCTGAGAGATTGGTCAGTGAAACAGCGAGTTCTTTAGTCTCTATCATCCATACAAATATTCTACGAATATTAGTCTGGATGGGTCCTCAAAATTTGACGGAAAATAGGTCATTGTCTGGATTATCCAGTCTTTTAAGTTACCACGTACGGAATCTATCAAAACAACTCGCTTGTCAACGATGACACTCTTTAAAATTTTGTTTGTAAAGGTTTCAATTGAAATGGTAATTTTCTCTCGTCATGAATCAGACGTATGGCTTCTCGCAATCTTCTTAATTCTTCGTCACGATTCATGCTTATTCCTCGTCTCTATTTTGTTTCTAATAATAGATGTGCCAAGAGAATTGTGGGATATATTTCAACCACGCTTTATAGAATCTAGCAAAATCGGCCCGGCTTCATAAGATCTAACACTTACCGAGACTTTAGCCAAAAGGTTCCATTGCCCATGCGTAAATGTTTGTTTTTTTATGTGGTAGATTATCCAGTAATTTTCGTCAAAAATTGAAAACCGACTCAGACCCTCCGTGCGTTGAAGACTAGGGGGTTCTGGGTGACCGAGACTAGACGCATCAGCGTTGGTTAATAATAATAATAATAATCGCTGAACATTCAGTCAGTCTGACTGCTCTGTGGCGCTTCACAATGTGTATATGTTATATAAAAAAAGAAAAACAAAACAAAACATACACGTATATACAAATAAACAAAATAATGCAAAGGAATAGTTAATCAATGTCTGAAATTAGAAAGCCGCTCGTTTGACCCTTGACGTGAACTCCCAGTATAACTTGTCAGATCTATGTAGTGTAGGCCATCGAAAGTATAAAAAACGAAACGAAATATAGATCTGAATTTTAATCAAATAGTTGCATATTATTATACAGTTTATAGTGAAACAAAAAAATGTAATTCATTTTCAATGTACGTATATGCCACTCATTCAAACACTATTCACATATCATGTCATTTGTTACTACTGATGTAGCTCTACCTGATTCTATTGCTTAAGATTAATCCATGTTGTTTGCGAATTATAGTGGATAAATATTTTTCTGGTTGTAACAGTGATTTCATTTCAGCATAGAAATCGAGTTTTGAACATTTTCGATTGCAGAGTGCCATTCTTGTGTATGATAAGACGCTAAAGAAATTGTCACCATTTCGAACGTGCTGATATGAAACAATAATTATACAAAATATCCCTCAATTTTGTAACCCAATTTATTATTCCAACTTTATGGTATAAAGTATTTTATAACATCTATTTGGATACCTGTCGTCATCCATGTAAAGTAACCTTAACCAATACTTATTACATTTTGTGATAGGTAATGTCTAGTTGTAATCTGCCAAGTTCCCCGAATTTGGACTTGCTTGTTTAACACTTAATAGTTTCTTACAGAACTTATTCTGTACGGATTCATATATTATGACCAAATAAATATAAAAGTTCACACTATATAAAGAGCGTTATTAGTTGACAGACAATGAATTAATAGCTATATACCCTGACAGAAACCGAGACCGAGATACATGTACTTATATTCCTTCACAACCTCCAGTTTCTCCAGCTTGCCAATACAGAATGTATCCGATACATCAATTTGTTTTTGTAATTGTCCTACAGTGTCTGAGATATTTCCCATTTAAATCTGAAAATAACAGTCACATTAACTTTGGTGTCCTTACATCTATATAGATGCCTGTGTATTCAATTTCTCCAGTAATTCGACAAATTGGTTTATTTATATAACATTACAGCCATATAGGGCATAAGACCTCCAAATTTGGGGGGATCCCTCAAGGTGTTTAAGTTTCAAACTGCAATCTTCACCTACTCTAAATGTATCAATTCTGACTTTCACCCCTTTACAAGCTGTCTGTACTATCCTCGTGTGTTTGTATGCACGAGATTTAATTGGTAGCACGACATTTCGGTCCCCCGTCATTTCGGACTCAACACAGGCGACCTTTCGGAACTGGTTGGACGACGGTTCGGACTTACGTGACGACGTTTCGGACTCGGTCTGGCGACGTTTCGGACTCGATTAATAATTAAAAGACTAGAAAATTTATGTGATAGTACAGCTGTTTGTTTTTCGTTATATGTATGTGAGACTGGTATAGTTGTCTTATTTAATTGATCGGCGATTGTTGAAGTTCTCTTTTGTTTTGTTTCATCGGCGAGTATTAAACTGTCTGTGGGCTTCTGAATTTCACCATTATCTCCATTATCCTGTACACATGTGACATTACTATTACTCTTCTTTCTTTCTTACACTGAAAACATCTATCTGCAACTCTATCTGTACCTGTGTCCTACAGGTTATTAATTGGTATATGGTCCATGTGTAGTTCAAGTGTGATAGACAATCAACTAGTCTGTGTGTATTACAAGTATAATATACTCACTATCAGTCAGTGCCAATTACATGTTATTGTGTATTGCAATAGTCCAAGTGTATTACATACTACCAGTCTATCAATTACATATTAATCTGTAATGATTTATGTAGGATGCGTATTAATTAAATACCTTAAACTTAGGGATACATTTGTAAGAGCGAAATCTGCCTACTGCATGAGTCTTGTATGGCTTCAAATGTTATATTAATTATTATTTAGGCATTTATGCCCCTGCCAAGCCCAAAATCAGCTATCTGTCGGATGACCAAGATATAATTTAACATTAAAATGGATAATCTAGACTTTTTTTATTATCGTTCTAATGACACTGGACAGCGGACATTTTTTTATGCTACATCTTGTCAAAATTTTAACTATTCATAACTTCGCCTGGAATAAAGTAATTTGACTGAAATTTCCAATTCAGGTTCCATTGTCTATGTTTGAACTATAACACCTAGAATGCCAAGCTCTTTATCCAAACCACCGTAAGGAACATTCCAACCTTTAGGATTTTTTCAATCTTTGAGTGAAAGGTATTGATTGTGTGGAATTTGTATATAATGGTAGACAAAACGGAAAACTTGAAATTCACCACCTCGTCAGATTAACGACGATTTCGTCAACTGGAAGCTTGCCAAGGCGCAACATATAATTCATCGAAGGACTACCGCCTTGGCAGCCCATGGCGTTCAGTAAGGGAGTAGACGATAATTTTTTGAAGCCAAGGTTGGAGTGACTACTTAATACAAAATTTATTACAATTTACGAATCAAATGACGATATCTGTCAGTGTTTAAGATATTATAAGACGTTGAAAACATAAGTGTCTTTCGTGACAATATGAAAACTCTACGTGACCGGATATTACTGGATGAACAAACGCCATACGTTTGACGTTACTTTGGGTTTTCATATATATCCAAAAAAAAAGGTTAAGTCTGATGTTAGAGATAGTCTGTAAGGTTATATTGTAATAGTATTGTCTAAAACTGTACATTTACAAAAGAGGATAAAATCCCGGCTTTACATCTTAGGTTTACGTCCGCTATAGCTGCTACGGGATTACTTATTGACCTGAATTATTAACACATTATCCAGAGGCGGATTCAATGGGGGGCGAAAGGGGCGCCCCTCCCCCCTAATTTTCGACAGTGCCCTTTTTTTACTACTGTAAGTGCCTTTCAACTAGCTTTTTTGCTCGATTTTGAGGCTCTTTTTCTACGATTTCGTCGACTTGGACATCATCTGCAACACAAAAGAAGATGAATAATCTGCATAGCAATCTAAAATCTGCTTATCGGTTGTAAAGGAAGATAACTGCATATCCATTTCGATTCTCTGCGAATTATCGAATATTCGTCGCAGTAATTAAACTAATGTTTCGCTATTTGACAATATTAAGTTGTTATTTGATGATAGTGGGTAGTATGTGATAAGAGTTTGATAGTATTGGGTCAGTTTTTGCTTGTTTTAGGTGATATGGGGAGGCAAATGGAACAGCCAGACATCGGTAATCGCATTTGAAGTACAATTCCCACGGTATAACTAATTATTTTTGAAAAAACTCAATTGATATACACATTTTGCAGTATTATGTTGTAGTGTTGGGTAGTATGTGGTGATATTGAGGTGGTACTGGGGTGGTATTGAGTAGTATTGGGTAAATCGTCCCGCCGGTTTTTATTGTTCGTACTTGGTTTTTATTTTAATGCAAATACAATCTGATTGAAACACAGACCCTAATTCGTTTCGCTTTTATATTTCAAAATTTCGTTTTACTTTTCTTTAATACACTAGCATCTGGAAGAGTTGTTGGTATTGACGTCTGAGAGATTGGTCAGTGAAACAGCGAGTTCTTTAGTCTCTATCATCCATACAAATATTCTACGAATATTAGTCTGGATGGGTCCTCAAAATTTGACGGAAAATAGGTCATTGTCTGGATTATCCAGTCTTTTAAGTTACCACGTACGGAATCTATCAAAACAACTCGCTTGTCAACGATGACACTCTTTAAAATTTTGTTTGTAAAGGTTTCAATTGAAATGGTAATTTTCTCTCGTCATGAATCAGACGTATGGCTTCTCGCAATCTTCTTAATTCTTCGTCACGATTCATGCTTATTCCTCGTCTCTATTTTGTTTCTAATAATAGATGTGCCAAGAGAATTGTGGGATATATTTCAACCACGCTTTATAGAATCTAGCAAAATCGGCCCGGCTTCATAAGATCTAACACTTACCGAGACTTTAGCCAAAAGGTTCCATTGCCCATGCGTAAATGTTTGTTTTTTTATGTGGTAGATTATCCAGTAATTTTCGTCAAAAATTGAAAACCGACTCAGACCCTCCGTGCGTTGAAGACTAGGGGGTTCTGGGTGACCGAGACTAGACGCATCAGCGTTGGTTAATAATAATAATAATAATCGCTGAACATTCAGTCAGTCTGACTGCTCTGTGGCGCTTCACAATGTGTATATGTTATATAAAAAAAGAAAAACAAAACAAAACATACACGTATATACAAATAAACAAAATAATGCAAAGGAATAGTTAATCAATGTCTGAAATTAGAAAGCCGCTCGTTTGACCCTTGACGTGAACTCCCAGTATAACTTGTCAGATCTATGTAGTGTAGGCCATCGAAAGTATAAAAAACGAAACGAAATATAGATCTGAATTTTAATCAAATAGTTGCATATTATTATACAGTTTATAGTGAAACAAAAAAATGTAATTCATTTTCAATGTACGTATATGCCACTCATTCAAACACTATTCACATATCATGTCATTTGTTACTACTGATGTAGCTCTACCTGATTCTATTGCTTAAGATTAATCCATGTTGTTTGCGAATTATAGTGGATAAATATTTTTCTGGTTGTAACAGTGATTTCATTTCAGCATAGAAATCGAGTTTTGAACATTTTCGATTGCAGAGTGCCATTCTTGTGTATGATAAGACGCTAAAGAAATTGTCACCATTTCGAACGTGCTGATATGAAACAATAATTATACAAAATATCCCTCAATTTTGTAACCCAATTTATTATTCCAACTTTATGGTATAAAGTATTTTATAACATCTATTTGGATACCTGTCGTCATCCATGTAAAGTAACCTTAACCAATACTTATTACATTTTGTGATAGGTAATGTCTAGTTGTAATCTGCCAAGTTCCCCGAATTTGGACTTGCTTGTTTAACACTTAATAGTTTCTTACAGAACTTATTCTGTACGGATTCATATATTATGACCAAATAAATATAAAAGTTCACACTATATAAAGAGCGTTATTAGTTGACAGACAATGAATTAATAGCTATATACCCTGACAGAAACCGAGACCGAGATACATGTACTTATATTCCTTCACAACCTCCAGTTTCTCCAGCTTGCCAATACAGAATGTATCCGATACATCAATTTGTTTTTGTAATTGTCCTACAGTGTCTGAGATATTTCCCATTTAAATCTGAAAATAACAGTCACATTAACTTTGGTGTCCTTACATCTATATAGATGCCTGTGTATTCAATTTCTCCAGTAATTCGACAAATTGGTTTATTTATATAACATTACAGCCATATAGGGCATAAGACCTCCAAATTTGGGGGGATCCCTCAAGGTGTTTAAGTTTCAAACTGCAATCTTCACCTATTCTAAATGTATAAATTCTGACTTTCATCCCTTTACAAGCTGTCATTTCGGACTCAACACAGGCGACCTTTCGGAACCGGTTGGACGACGGTTCGGACTTACGTGACGACTTTTCGGACTCGGTCTGGCGACCTTTCGGACTTGATTAATAATTAAAATACTAGAAAATGTATGTGATAGTACAGCTGTTTGTTTTTCGTTATATGTATGTGAGACTGGTATAGTTGTCTTATTTAATTGATCGGCGATTGTTGAAGTTCTCTTTTGTTTTGTTTCATCGGCGAGTATTAAACTGTCTGTGGGCTTCTGAATTTCACCATTATCTCCATTATCCTGTACACATGTGACATTACTATTACTCTTCTTTCTTTCTTACACTGAAAACATCTATCTGCAACTCTATCTGTAACTGTGTCCTACAGGTTATTAATTGGTATATGGTCCATGTGTAGTTCAAGTGTGATAAACAATCAACTAGTCTGTGTGTATTACAAGTATAATATACACACTATCAGTCAGTGCCAATTACATGTTATTGTGTATTGCAATAGTCCAAGTGTATTACATACTACCAGTCTATCAATTACATATTAATCTGTAATGATTTATGTAGGATGCGTATTAATTAAATATCTTAAACGTAGGGATACATTTTGCCATCCGTGATGCTATATCATGGATCTCTTATCAAAAGACTAGTAAGTTCGTTATCCCAAGCGACTCTCTGAGCAGTCTGATTTCAATCCAAAATGACAACTCGGAATCAAGACCAAAAGTCATTTTGGAAATCAGGCAGCTGTACCAGAGGGTCCTAGAGAAGGGAAGCAAATTAGAGCTCGTGTGGATTCCATCACATGTGAACATTAGAGGAAACGAGGAAGCAGATCGACTCGCAAATGAAGGTCTCGGGGACACAGCACCACTCCGCACCATAGAATACAGCACCACGGAAATCTACAGTATGGTAAAAAGACAGGTCAATTCACTCTGGGAATTAAAGCTCGTTGAACTTGACACATACAGATTCCGGCTGGATGACAAGATCTACACGAAGACAGCTATCAATCACCCTAGAAGAGATATATGCAAACTTATATCGAAACTAAGGGTGAAAGAGCGGCTGCGAGACTACAAACACAAAGTCATCGTCTGTGAGTGCGGAGAAGAATGTACCATCAACCATATCCTGGTAGACTGCGAGGTATACAAGGAAGAGAGAACGGAACTAGTGGAGATGATGGAGACCAACAACATACCGCTCAACACTAAGAACCTACTCTTTCCAAGACCCGATCTGAAGCTGCAAATCTTCGAACTAATTCACGATTTAATGAACACCGTTGGATTAAGTAGAATAGTGAAGTAAGAGGGGGCTACGATAAAACGAGCTCGGCATCTAAACTACATAGGGGATATACACCAAAGTAGCGGGCTAGTGGAGTAAGGGAGGGTCACGGTTAGACGGGCTCGGCATCTAAACACTAATCCACTACAAAGACACCAAACCTGCAAAGTGGGATAAGTGGAGTAAGGGGAGGTCACGATAAGACGGGCCTGGCACCTAAACACTAAACCCCAAAAGATGACTTCTACCAATCCAGAGACGAGACGCATATATGTCTGCATAAATGCTGTCTCTACAGATCAACTACCAAACAATATGTGTTTTTATTAAATAAAGGGAAGAACTTCTCACTAAACCTACTCCATGGCTCGAGGCCGCAAATGGAAAGATTGCAAAACCATATTCTAAAAACAGGAAGAAGCCTCGGCTCTCCTATGTCTTGTCTGCGATATCACTTCTGTGGAAGCGGACGTTAAAACACCAGGTAGTAGTAGTGTAAGAGCGAAATCTGCCTACTGCATGAGTCTTGTATGGCTTCAAATGTTATATTAATTATTATTTAGGCATTTATGCCCCTGCCAAGCCCAAAATCAGCTATCTGTCGGATGACCAAGATATAATTTAAAATTAAAATGGATAATCTAGACTTTTTTTTATTATCGTTCCAATGACACTGGACAGCGGACATTTTTTTATGCTACATCTTGTCAAAATTTTAACTATTCATAACTTCGCCTGGAATAAAGTAATTTGACTGAAATTTCCAATTCAGGTTCCATTGTCTATGTTTGAACTATAACACTAGGAATGCCAAGCTCTTTATCCAAACCACCGTAAGGAACATTCCAACCTTTAGGATTTTTTCAATCTTTGAGTGAAAGGTATTGATTGATTGTGTGGAATTTGTATATAATGGTAGACAAAACGGAAAACTTGAAATTCACCACCTCGTCAGATTAACGACGATTTCGTCAACTGGAAGCTTGCCAAGGCGCAACATAATAATTCATCGAAGGACTACCGCCTTGGCAGCCCATGGCGTTCAGTAATGGAGTAGACGATAATTTTTTGAAGCCAAGGTTGGAGTGACTACTTAATACAAAATTTATTACAATTTACGAATCAAATGACGATATCTGTCAGTGTTTAAGATATTATAAGACGTTGAAAACATAAGTGTCTTTCGTGACAATATGAAAACTCTACGTGACCGGATATTACTGGATGAACAAACGCCATACGTTTGACGTTACTTTGGGTTTTCATATATATCAAAAAAAAAGGGTTAAGTCTGATGTTAGAGATAGTCTGTAAGGTTATATTGTAATAGTATTGTCTAAAACTGCACATTTACAAAAGAGGATAAAATCCCGGCTTTACATCTTAGGTTTACGTCCGCTATAGCTGCTACGGGATTACTTATTGACCTGAATTATTAACACATTATCCAGAGGCGGATTCAATGGGGGACGAAAGGGGCGCCCCTCCCCCCTAATTTTCGACAGTGCCCTTTTTTTACTACTGTAAGTGCCTTTCAACTAGCTTTTTTGCTCGATTTTGAGGCTCTTTTTCTACGATTTCCGAAGCAAGGAAATGACGGATAATTTTCTTGGGGCCCCTACTCCCCTCTCAGCAGCGTGCTCCGTCTCCGCGGTCAGTGCCCTCATTTTGCGGCGCCCCCCCCCCCTTTTCAAAATTCCTAGATCCGCCCCTGTTATCCTTTATGCGTTTAGCCCTGTTTTAGCCAGTCCACATGAGAACAACTCTAAACTTTTGATCGTTGATCGATTTTTGAGTACTGTCATCGAAACCTCTTTTCTTTAAAGTAAACCAAGGCATTCAACATTGTTCAAAACAAGCGAAATCAAAGTTGAATAAAGCTTTAGAATCAACAACAATATTAAAAAAAAAACCAAATGTCCGAGTTGATTTGTTTATCTGTAGTTTAAATGATATTGTAATCAAGATCAGTATTAAAGTGATACACCCAAATAGTCTAGATGGATATAATACAGCCAAAAAACGACATTTCTGTGTCTATTTCATCCTCGCAAAATCTCTTTCTATGGAGCAGACTGATTCAGCGTCTTAGTCACTGATTCACACAGGCAATGATCCCGTCTCATTTTCTAAGGTCCAATCCATGCGTCTCTATTGTTTTTTGCGTTTGGAAACGAACAGGAAGTTAGTTCTAATTTATATATTGGCGACCTCCTGTATTCGCATGTTTCAACAGCCAATGGTTTAATTGACATTTATACGGTTTAGAGTTAATTTAAAAGACAAATGTGTTTCTATATTTCAAACACTGCTGACACTTAACACTAATTCAGCCATTTGACCTAACAAAAAGACATATATACGATCATTTATTTACAGACGCTAGATATAAAGAACAAATTAAAGAAAACATATATCTGCACAGAGAAAATCGCGAGGAAGCTGTACTTTGTATGTGGTTGTTAATTTCCTATGTAACAGATATCTCTTTGCAAACAATTTCTTTTTCAATATCATGTCTGTAGGGGTAATTTAAGGTCACTGGTTGGTGTTATGTCACTGATTGCTTAATGTATTGACGTCGTTACTTGCATGTAAGCGAGAGCTAGATTAAGTACCTTGCTAGAAAGCTGGACACCTTTCATCCGCCCTTCCTCCTCGGTTACCATATTAGACCATTGTGTTTGCATCTAGGGTGGCTTCTGTACAAGTGGACATTCTGGTGAATGAAGTACCTGGTCAATTTCTCGGGGCAGTTTATGAATCATGCACTTACCCTCCTTATAAGAAAGAACGCAATTATGTTTCCTTTACATCACCATAGAAAAAAAATAGATCCCCCCCCTCAAAAAAAGAGCAAAAAAACAAAGCAAAAAGAACTAAATGTTTATTTATTTAATTATATGTTTTAAACATACATTGTGCAAGAGTTAAATTTTCTCTTTGGGCCTGAAATGTTACCTAAATCATGGACCTTATAAGGTCTATGCCTAAATCATTAATCAGACATTAATTAACTCATCTAGGCCGTAATCAACTCTCGATGACATCTGATTACACTCGATATAAAATAGATTAGAAGGGTTCGGCCACATTTGGATTTAATTTAAGAATTAAGACTTAGCTTCGAGCAACCAGTACGGTGGTTGAAATTATTGCACACGTCTTGTCAAACCTTACATAATGTATCTTTAAATAAATATAATTGTTTATTTAATTAATTTTATATAAATAATTAAACTAAAACCATCAGTCTCAATTATATTTATAGGTTTTGTAATTGTTTGTTTTGTTATAGGCGTGTATCATAATATACATGTACATTAGTTTTATGTATCAGATAGTTTTACAAGTGATTTGGTTCTGATTCGTGATTAATGGCCTTTGTGTGAGATAATCGAACACCAATGCTGTTAATGAATGTATGAACGTGGAACATAAACTAAACCCGTATGGTCACAATGACTGCTTTATATAAATAAGTATTGGGGACTATTAACCCTAACCCCTTTAAGAAGAGTAAGTAAAGGGTAAGTTGATCCAAGTTCATACTTCTAAATACTCATTTATAAAGAGGCCATTGTGGACTCCAGAAATTCGCGAACATCCCCAGCCGGCCTACAATAATTAGAATCTCCCTTTAATGTTCGGTTGACATTTTAATTATAATCGTCATCGATATATTATAGGCATTTCCCCCTGATTAAAATATCCTCTAAAACCAATAAACGAGACCCGAACTTTAAACAAACGAACAATGAAAAACTATTTTCGCCAGTAATTGACTCATTTTACTGTCGAAAGCTTCCGAGAAGAAATTTGACGCTAATAATGGCCCCGTAGTGTAAATTATTTTTCTAAAAATCAGAAATATGGACTACTGTTATGCATGTCAAAGTGAACAAGTTAAAGGGCCAATCCCGGTAATATTTTGGAGAATAAAGCTGCTTAATTCTGTTTTGAAATTCCTTAATAATTCCTCTACCTTATGCCCCCGTCATACCGGAGTGGTGACCCTACTGCGCTCTGAGACCGAACGGCGGCCTGGAAATACACAAGGTCGTCGGCAAGCGTGAACATAGCGCGGAAAAATGTCCCAAAATTACAAACTTAAACAACTCGCGTTCTTGCTGCGACCCGTGCGTTTATACAGCATTCTCGCGGTGGGCTCATCACGGTCTCTCCGCGCTTATGGCGTTTCTATTTAGATCTATAAGCTTGGCAACGGCGGTCATCGCGAACCCGCGTCGCTCAACCACGCGTCTTATCTGGACTACATGTGCGTTTCCACCACGTGATCACGGCGACTATATAAACTGGTTATAAGCAAGTCGTACATGAAAAGCATAGTCGCCATAGGCGAGTAATGCAAGCTTGGTAACCGCGCCATGGTCGTGTTAAGAACTCCATACACGTAGTGGGAACCTTATAACATCGCCATATGCATAGAGGTAGCCCCACGATGTCGTGATGCAATCGCGCAACAGTGGTGGAATCATTGTAACATCGCCATGACAACGCGATACGGACTCAGAACGTTTGGTGGGGTCGCGGTCGACACGTGAGGGTTGTGGTGAACAAAGCCGTATATAGGTAAAGTTGCGACAACTGTGAAGCCAGAAATTTCAAATGACGTCATGAAAATATGACGTCAATTGTAAAAAGACGCCATTTTGGGTCCCAAGTAATTGCCTACTCACTGATGTGTCCAAGTTGCCTGCTCCGACAAAGAGTCTATAGGCGATAAAACATACATTTTTAAAAACGAAAACATTAGCTGAACATACTATCATTATCAATTGTTATACAACACAAGAGTACATGTTATATAGCCTAATTCATAAGAAATGAAATGAAATGTCATTAACGGAAATGAAATGTGCATAAGAAAATGAAGTAAAAGTTAACTTGCATACACTTTTAAAAATCAGATTTGTTTTTTGTGCAGACGGGTAAATTGAACAATCAAAACATATATTATAATTTCGGACATAAACCATTTTGCCTCCCAGACTGCAAAATAAGGGCCTGAAATTACACATTTTTTTGGTCTGGAGCCATTCCGGATTGTGTGTCAGTTGTCCCTTATCGATCATTAATTGCATAATCAATTTTTCTAAAATCGAAATTTCTCTAAATTGACTAGGGAGAAAACATTCAAAATTAGTGTAATTTAGGTGCAGAAGAGTAGGGCGTTAAACCCCATTTCATTTTATTTCAGATAAAATGTGTCTAGCGTCACTCTGCTCTATGTGTAGGCTATGCGCGACATGTGTTTATGGTAAATTTTTTCACCAGTTTCATGCGATACTAGTTATCGCTCTCAGAAACTTTCCGGTTACTTTTGCAATTTGTTTGGGGTAAGACGTTATCACTCCCCGCCTATGTGTAAATAATAATATTAATTTGTGTAATATATAAACGACACAAATTTAACATAGGCCTGCAAAGACGCCATTCCACAGGTAGACAATGAAGGGGACGCAGTTAGTCTTGAGTTTGTCCGACTTCTTTGAGTATCTGCCCCCCCCCCCAACCCATTTCCAATGAAAAGAATGATGTTCTGGTGCTCAACCAGTATCAAAAATCAGATTTGTAACCAATTGTCTCGAGTTTATTCCACCCATCTCAACATTTATCGACTTTATGTTCCATCTATAAAAGCATACATCCCTACTAAATGTGAAACGAGAAAATTCAAATGCTAAAAGGAACAACAGAACAAGTACACCTTAATGTCGACAAATACGTAAGACTTTATGAAAAAAGATATTTTTATATGATTCAACCGAAAGGTGGATAGGTACATGTATATGCAACGTAGATAATTAATATCTACATTCAAGTTAAACCAACCGTGTCTATATACGCCGAACTGCCTAAAGTATGTGAATTATTGTCATAAAAACATTTATGTGTGGTTAACAGTGTGTAACTAGAATTTTCTTCACCAAGTCTATTGCATCCAGATATTTAAAGCGCGTTAACAATATATTCAATTTAGGGATACTATGCATAGGCGTACGAGCCAGGGGGGCAGGGGGGGGGCAGCTGCCCCCCAACTTTCGGGGAAGCCGACTTTTCGGGCAGAGGAGTAAAGTGAGAAAAAAAATTATTTCGTCTACTTGGCAAAATAAAGTGCCCGAAATCTAATAAAACACTAATTTTTACGGGCTTGAATAGCAGTAAAACGCGTTTGCGGTCGTCAAATATTCCAAAATTGTCTTGGGAGATTTATACAAGGTCAGCTCCGCTTCTTCGCCGGCGCCGCTGTCTGTAAACCTGAAATTTTTTCGGGCATTTCTAGTTTTGCTTCCCTAACTGTCATCGAGCCCTAATAAAACACTAATTTTACTTTTCTTTAAATTGGATACCACGAATTTGTTTTTTGTCTGGAGCCACTCTACTTTGTGCGACAATTTTCGGGCATCGGTTAGTATTTGTGAATGCAGCTGCAACAGTCTGTTTGGATGCTTGGAATTCGGAGTGGCATTTAGGTTACAAAACATTGGATACTTTTGGAGTTACTTACACGGACTAGAATTGCAAAAAACATTCGCGGTGGTTAAATTTTCAAAATGTTCTCCGGGAGGGTGAGGCCCCATACCCCGCGACGATTGATTGGTTGTTTGGAATTCGAGTCAGCCAGGTAGACTATATTGGACCATTGAAGTATTCACGGGCTGGAATAGCAGGGAGATGCGTTTGCGGCAGTTAAATTTTCAAAATTTTCACGTATTCCAAATCAACCTGTCCATAATATCATATATAATGTATTGGACGTTAAATTTTTAATAAACAACAACAACCGTTTTCGTGGACTATAAACGATTGACTGAAACTGGAGTCAGCCACTTTAATTAAGTTACATTAGACCATTTTGAAGTTGCTTTGTTCACGGGCTGAAATAGCAGGAAAACGTGTTTGTAGCCGTCAAATATTCTAAAATTTTCTTGAAGGGGGAGGGGGGCGTCTGTAAACCCGAAAATTTTTCGGGCAATTCGGGTTCTGCCCCCCTAACTGTCATCGAGCCCGTACGCCTATGATACTATGTCAGTTCAGGATTAACATATCGTAAAATTCACATTCATTTTACGATCGACTATGGTTTACTAACTACAATGCACACATGGTTTTGAGACTCTAATCTAAACTACAGGGTACATCATGTTACAGAGACTACTGGATAGATAATGGATTGGAGACTATCTGAACTACATGATACATCTAACTAAAGGGTAGTCTACACCATGGTTTAGAGAGTCTATCCAAACTACAAGGGTACATGATTGTTTAGAATGACTCTATCCGAATCACAGGATACATCACGGTTAAGATACTCTATCCGAACTATTCTTTTGCAATTTGTTTAGGATAAATTGTAGCTCGTAACACGTTTTATCAAGAAATAAAACGTTTTGTTAAAATAGCATTATGCAAGAGCAGGTCTTTCGTTAAGCCTGAGATGTTATCTAAATAATCAATTAGACATTAATTAACATATCCAGATCATAATAAACTCTTTATGTCAAGACTAGCCTTCGATGTTGGCAGATTAAAATCGTATATGCCGCTTAATGGCGGTTGATAATTAAATCAATCAAGTGGATAATCGAGACTATGTTGTTTATATTAATGATTTGAGTAATGATGACCGAGGCTATGAATATTTCAAAAGCTTTTTTCTCGGCTAATAGTGAATCAATTTGACTGAAATTTTCAGCAAATTATCTTTACACTATCTAGTTTTTAACTATTGTAGTGAGAACTGCCATCTCTTTATCTTATCTCCCATAATGTAACTTTAAGTAAAGCTACATGACGCCATGACGTCATAGTTTTTATGGCGTCATAGTTGGGACCCAAAATGGCGCCTGTAAATGAGTTGTCGTAACTTTCCCTATACAGGGCTTTGGTGGTGAAGACATCATGACGTCACCGTTGCAAATGTTCAAATTTTCGCAGCGTCTTTGCCACGTGTGTACTGCGCGTGTACTACGATCATAGAGATGTTACGACGCTTATCTCGCGACCTTCGCGACCCACCACGTCCTCTCACCTTTCCAGATCATATGGCGTTTACTTTGAACATACTCAAAACAAACGCCGTGACTCAGCGATCATTGGCGACCATGGAAACCACAGCACGATATCTTGCGTTTCCACCACGCTTATGGTGATCTTGGCACGCCCTGAACCCATTTTGTGTCGCCGTAGCAGCGCAGAAAGGACCTCTGCGACCCCATCACGTTCTCGCAGCTTTCCAGATCATATGAGCATGTTCAAAACAAACGTCGCGGTTAGGCGATCATTGGCGACTATGGAGACCACAGCACCATATCTAGCGTTTCAATTACGCTTTTTCTACGCTTATGGCGATCTCGACTCGCTCTGAGATCATTTTGTGTCGCAGTAGAAGCGCAGTTAGGACGCAACCCCGGTCTGATGGGGGTATTAGGGCCGAGCAACTAACTCAAGTGGAGTCTGGTGTCCCAAACTGTATTTCTGCGGTGTCTGGAAAAAACTTTTCTTTTATAAAAAAAAATGTGTAGGTGAAATTTACCTTTCGTTATCAAGTACACTATACAGCACATGGGTCATTCACTGTATAGACCTCTAAAAGAACAGGAATCGGTTATTAGGTAGCCCATAGAGAAAGAAAAAATTGACCCGAAATCTTAAAAGGTTTACGTGTCGGAAAAAGCAGTTTTGACATCCAAACAACTCAATATTTTAATCACGGTAATTACATTATTTCTTTATATTTTGGTGCTTGAATTTCATACCTACTCGGACCTTTTATTTTTGAGACTCTGTTCAAATCGGAATAGTCCCCTTAAAGATGAATTTTGCGAGACTTGGGTAAAAAGCTGGTCACTCTTTATAATAACTATAATATGTGACAAATCCTCCATAATTTGTATCATATTAAGATTATATGGTATACATGCATAGAACCAATTAGAACCCCACATGTGCGAACACATTGAACCCAATATGTTATTGATCTACGACAGTGCCGGACTGGCGGCCCGAAGGCCCACCTGTCAGGTCATTGACCAAAACCCACAGAAAAACACAACCGAAGGCATGTCACAAGCGCGATGAAGGCGCGCGAGCGTCCCAGGGGGGGGGGGGGGTTGTCCCCCAGGACAATTTTGAAAATTGACAACCGCAAACCGATTTTCAAAGTATTTCAGACCAAAGCAGAAGAAGGCAAATTTTTGATTTCCTGATACAATTAGATAACAGAATTCTCTTGAGTGTCAAAAACAAAAACCATTTATTCTTCGTGAGCACTCTCATTTCTCTCTTTTCTTTCGCTTAGGCCCACTTTTGTTTAATGAGCTGAGGCTCACCTGTCACGCGGTGGGCCCAGTCCGGCACTGATCCACGATATAAGATATACTGCCCGCTACATATATACACGTATGTAATTACGGACGTAATAATTTCCGCACGACGATGCTCTTGGTTAAACAAAATTTTAACAATTAGCTATAAGACCTCGAGCTTTGTGTAGTTAGAGAGACGAGAGGGAGTCGAATAAAGAAGGGTTGATGTTGTCTATTAATGTACTGTGTTAATTTTATTGTTTATGTTCCTAGTGTAGTTTAATTCCTGTTTAATTTATGTTTCTGTTTAATTCATGTAGCTGTTTTATATTCTGTTCTAGATGTAAATAAATCACATATTCACCAAACTGATTTCTGTTATCACTAAATTAATCGAAGTTATAAATGATTACATTACCTTTATTAAAATAAGACTTTTATATATATAAGAACAGAATCCTGTCCATAACTCAATTGGCAGACCTTTTTCACAATGAGCAGGGTCGTGCATTTTTGAAATTTTTTATCTTGGCAGCCATTTTAATGTTATAGCGTTAGCGGTTATTGTCTGATCCACTCAGTATCTAAGCCACTAGATTATCTAGCGAGTTGATTATAAGCTTGGATTGTGCGTAAGGAATACTAAATAGCAATTGTTATAACATTTGAAATAAAAAAAAAACGTCATGCAATACGTCCATCCTGATTGAAACACTGATTCTATTTCATTTCGGTTTTTATAGTTCAAACTTTCGTTTTACTTTGTCTTCATAACACTAGGAATCAGGAAGAGTTGTTATTTTACAGGCTGTTACGACGAACTCTTTCTCAGCACGAAACTGTGTGTTAACCCCAAGAAACATCAACGCTGATTAATCAATTTTTGACGTCATAGGGTCAAAAGCCTCTCGTATGACCCCTGACGTGACCTCCCTGTAAAACTGGTCAGATTTTCATGTAGTGTAGGTCATCGAAAGTATAAAAAAACGTAACGAAATATAGATCTGTATTTTAATCCGATTAAGCAATTCCAACTTTGGTCAATGTCTCTTTAAAATTGTGACCTACTTCTTCGGCCAGCTTGTATAAAAAATCCTTTTTGTCAAAAGAAGGACAGTTTAAAAACTCAAATCCGTTCAATATGTGTTGACAGGAAATACTATCCAATTAAGAAATGGCAGGAGGTCGGAAATAAGACACATTTTGACACTAAATATCTCCTTTATATGTAATATATATCGTGATTATAGTATATATTATTATGTCGACTTGGTTGCACATTAGCCAGGGATGGTAAAACAGCATGTGTGCTCGCCACTGTTTCTTATGGTGGCCGATTGATATCATGTGATGTTATGATGTCGACCTCCACACGACAACAACCCGACATCTCAACATTTTAACCCGACAACACGACATTTAAACCCGAAATACGACATTTGTGTCCGAAAACACGACATTTTATACAAATTGAGTTAATGAAATGAGGGTTTAACGTCACACTTTTCTACGCCAATGGGATTAAAGAAAATAAAAAATGTTATAAGATTTTTTTTTACAATATGAAAGTATTATAAGTTTATGTGTGAAGCTGTTCCAAATGGGACTACATTGCGATCTACATCCCCCCACCTCCACACACACACAGATACTGTTGGGATTGGTTCACTAGAAGCGCCAGATTCACGATTATGTGAAGACTCCATTAGATTGTCACCAATTTGGCTTCATCTCGTAATTAATGTTTGTAAGTTAAACACACTTTGTGACAGTTATAATTCCCCGTTAGTTTGCTTCAATACCAAAAGCTTTAAAGTAGCTAAGTCTCTAACTCAATATGATAAAAATAAAATAAAACCAAGTACGAACAATCCAAACCATTAATCAAAATTCGAAGTCCTAAAAACGATCGAGGCAAAATAGTGTAATCAGCAAATGGACCGTTCACCGTGTACAAAATACACGACAAACAGTGGTAACAGGTGTCTAGAAGAGTAAGCTTACCCTGCCTGGCGCCACACCCGCCATAGCTGCATCCAATCTATTAGATGAAATCTAAATAAAATAGCATGATTGGCCAATGGACTATCGGTATGTAAAATAAACACGATGAACAGTGTTAACGATGTAGTAGACGGGTAATATACGAATCAATTAAATATATCTTGAATAATAGTCGAGAGAGACATGTTATATTTACCAATCAAGTCAATATGACGGCCATAAAACTTTTTAAAGGTTTTAATGAGTTTAGTGCGCAAGTATCATTGTAGTTGAAGCCTAGATGACAAATGCTTCGATCTACTTAAAAAATCAGAATAAAAGGAACAAGCTCTCGCGTAACGTATTAGCTGAGACACAAACACTCCATAAGCTGGCGATATTAGAGTGTTACTCTAATAGATGGAAAGTCTTCGAAATTGAAAACCCGAATTATTTGTCATTTTAAATCAACATTGTGATCTTACCAGGAAAAGTGGGCTTCTGATGTCCAATATTTGAGACAAAAAAAATATTTTACCATTGGTAAACGAATCGTGTACCATAATGCGTTTTAGCGCCATTTGTAATGAAGGACCTGAAGAACGAGGTTAGACATATTTCACAAGTGATGTCTCACGGTGACCACATATTCTTATCTGGAGAGCATGCTCAATAAATACTATCGGTGTAGGCTGGAATAACGAGACGCTAATGATTGTCATTTGGTTGAGACGTATTTCACCGAACATAATTGATTAGAAATTACAATAAAAACCGAAACGATTGAATGTAAATCAGTGTATACACATTCATATTACATTATTATATGCGTTGCGACCCATTTGTGTAAATTTCTAGGTCCCAAATATTACAAGGGTGGGGTGGATGGCCGAATGGTTAGCGTGTGCGCGCTGCATCATACGGCCTGCCATTGAGTCAACTGGCGTGGTTTCAAATCCCCTGTTGTACATGGCAAGGAGTAGAGTCGCCTGGCCAACCTCGTGGTTTTCCTCACACTGCTAAAGACTCTACGCGCATGTGAATTATTGAAATTAAATTAAACCATATATCAGTCCCGAAATGACCTAGTTTGTGTGGAGTGGACGTTAAACCCCCTCTCGCTCTCTCTCTATCTTTCTCTCCCCCTCTCTCTCTCTCTCTCAAAATATTAGCGATTTAGCTCCTTTAATAGTAATTTCGGTGAAGTCTTACATGGTACTGGTGTTTAACTTAGTGTTATAGTAGATTTATTCTACAGCTTCGTAACATGTTTATCGGAAACCTTATAATTTATTCATTAACTTTAATGTCGCAATACTATTGTTTGGTATGTGTTACTTCCTGAAATGATATTTTTTATAGTTAGATTAGAAAGCGTTACGTATGTCTATTATGTGACTTTTTTCTTTATTTATTTATTTGACAAGACCATATTAAAGTCTCAAGGATTTCAATGGGTAAAAACACACTGGCCATTTAATAATGTATAATCGAGACTTTGTATATCATTATAGTACTGGCACTTGGTAATCTATGCTTTTATTGTGAATCAAGGCCTTTCCTATCAACAAACTTTCATAATCTAAAGATAATTTTTATCAAATAATATCAAGCGATGACTAGAAATGTTTCCACTACAAATGTCTTCCGTCTTGCTCCAGCCACAATAGTGGACCGTCCTAAGGCCTTTTGACTATTAAAACGTTACTGGCCTATAACTCCCTTAATTTCCAATAGCACTGACCCCAAACTGTAATGCACACAGTGTAATATATAATAAACCAAATACCATTGAAATATAGGTGAAACCTTTCCGTATCATTTTGAAATGGCCGTCAAACCAGAATCGCTGGGTTTCTAGTCACTCGAAAATACAGAAAAACTGTTTGGTAAGATAAGATTATGATTTAATTGTCCCACTCTTCAATATTTGTAACATAATTATTTTCCTTCGTGCAAACTGTGGTGATATATGTTGAAATGTTTGCAATTTAACCTAATTTTATTTGCTCGAAGACATGTAGTCGATAAGAATTATCACGGCTAAAAATTGCAGCTAAACGATGACACTACCCCCCCCCCCCCCCCCAGCATTAGACGGACTATTACTATATTATGGTCAAGATGACCGAGACGAAACATCATGGAAAGAGTTTGTAAAACTACTAGTCTCATGTCAATCAAAATGACTAATTTGGCCAGGCCGACGGGAGAGACATGGTTATGCTTGGCCGCACAATGTTCATTTATGTTGACCTGTTAGTCAGTCTCTCTTGGCGATACAATAATAGCAAACGTGTTATAACACTTTTCAGGAAATGTGTCTGTAAAGGCTATCGAGGATAATGATTTGCCTTTTGTTAAATGAACAATACCAATATCACGAGAGACATGGTTTCCGTATCTCAGATATTAAAATAAATAAAACAATGTTTTAAGGCGACATAAAGTTCTTAAAGAGTCACTGACACGTTTGCGATCGGTGTCATGACACCAGTAAGTAAGAAAAGTCGCTGTTGGTTATGGGCCTGTCACACTATAACGTGTTAGACAACTTATTTCGACGTATGAAATCATTATCCAACACGCTGACATACGCTGAAGCTGAATTCAACGAAACATACGCCCACAGCAGCTAAATCGTCCGGGTAGTCAACAAGGGTTGTCGCATATTTTTACTTTTTTCGGTAATGAAACATTTGTAATACACTAAAAACTGATTAAGAGTAACAACTCATTATGTAATTATCAGAAAATCATCAGAAAATCATTAGAATTTGATTGCTTTTTATAAAGTTTTACCCACGCTAACAATTAGTGTATACATGAAACATCTAATATCATGGATTTAGCTGTTCAGTTATCAAAATTCATTGAAAATCAAAATACTTTTTCGTTTCAACACCTTAAAAAGTTATCAAGGGAGATAACTCTGCCAGTAGTTATTTGAAATCTTTGAAAATCAATAGGCTTCTGCGTCTCATGACCTTAAACACTGTGTGTAAATTTAAAGTCGATCGGATATTAACTTTGGCCTCTAGAGCTTCCACAGGATTTTTTCGAAGTGATCACGGGCCATAACTCTGGCAGTAATTATTGAAAATCACGTCTTAGTCTCATGACATTAGACACTGTGTATAAATTTAAAGTCAATCGGATATTGACTTTGGCCTCTAGAGCTTCCACAGGATTTTTTGAAGTGATCAAGGGCCATAACTCTGGCACTAATTATCGGAAATAGCTGAAAATCAACAGGATTCTTCGCCTCATGACCTTAAACACTGTGTATAAATTAAAAGTAAATCGGATATTAGCTTTGGCCTCTAGAGCGCCCACAAGATTTTTTGAAGTGATCAAGGGCCATAACTCTGGCACTAATTATCGGAAATCGCTGAAAATCAATAGGTTTCTTCGTCTCATGACCTTAAACACTGTATATAAATTTAAAGTCAATCGGATATTAACTTTGGCCTCTAGATTTGTTTAAGTGGCACTAATTATCAGAAATCGCTGAAAATCAATAGGTTTCTTCGTCTCATGACCTTAAACACTGTGTATAAATTTAAAGTCAATCGGATACGTCCAGTGAGCTCTATAAGATAGTCAGAATTACGTTACCTATAGGTTAGATATGCTGCTCAGTTGCCCTGCTGGTAGCCGACGTATCTCAACTTATGGGTATTTTACATGTAACGTGCGTGAACGCATACATAACTTACCTGTCGCGTACTTCTAACTTACGCCTAACGTGTAAGCAATACGTCGGCATACGCTGAAAATTTTATGCAGTCACAAAATTTTGGGCCGCGTTCGGCGTACAGCAACTTATACCATCGTATTTCAGCATGCTCGTAACTTGTTAAAAACGTACACCAGCGTATTTGCTAAATTTCTCATATGTCGGCATACGCTGATGCTATACGTCAATGTGTGACAGACCCATTATAGGTTGTAAATATTTAAGACAAAAAACATTTACGTCATTGCTGAGATATAGGGTTTCAAACTGTTAGACACATTATGGGAGATTAGATTAGAAGCTGACAGTTCTCACTATAATAATTAAAAAAAATGTAAAGGGAGTGTGTGAAAATTTCAGTCAAATTGACCATCATTACTAAGGTCAGCAGGCGCGGATCCAGAGGGGGGGGGCGTCCAGGGGGTCCGGACCCCCCCCCCCCCCCTGCTCAGGCTTATTTTGGAATTTACCTTCCGGAAATACGTCAGAATGAACCAAATTGAATCTAATTTACCAAATTATCGGTTGAGCGCAATTAGTTAAGCAATTATCAAACCTAGACCCCCCCCCCCCCCCTGCAAAAAATCCTGGATCCGCACCTGGTCAGTACGATAAAAAAAAAATAAAACAAAAACATCGTCTAAATTATCCATTTCATGATTAAATCATGAGTGAAATTTGAGCAGCAAATGGGGTCTAATCCATTAAACATCGCAGGCCAGTGTGACATTGAGACTTGAGTGTGGCCTGGATAATTAAAGTAATGTCTATTTAATAATTTAGATATCATTCAGGCCTAAAGAAAGATCTACATAATATATGTTTAATTTATGACACGGACATCTTTTATTTTGCTTGAGTTAGTCGAGGAATATAGCGCATGTGTTTTTCATTCATGGAGCCTGTTTTGATACCAGACTGTTTTGTGCATAGTTGCCTACGTTACCTGTGGGGGTTCTTCGGTTCCCCTGGTTTCGGGCCTTTCGATCCATGGTGTGAGCGTATGTGGCATGGAGATAGGGGCGCCTTCTCAACCTCGTGGGTTTCCTCCGGGCACTCCGCTACTAAACACCCCCACGCGTAAGCGAATTATTGAAATAAAAATTAACCATGAGTTAGTCCCGAAATGACTAGTTTGTGTCGAGTGGACGTTAAACCCCATCTCTCTCTCTCTCTCTCTCTCTCTCTCTCTCTCTCTGGTTTCAGGCCACCGCTAAAGACCCCAGTGGTGGTGCTTAGATTTTAATATTTAGGCGACCCGATTTTTCTTCTGACCTTTGCAGATCGACATTTTGCATCATAAATTCTGCCATTGGGGCAACTGGCGTGGTTTCGATTCCCCGGCTGTACGTGGTGAGGAGTCGGGCCCGTAGCCCCCCCCCCCCAATACTCCGCGCTGCGTTTCGTTTGATTAGAGGTAACCCCACTAAACATTGCTATTATGAGTGGATATTGTTGTTTTAATGAGCTGGCAACGGGCCCACCGGGGGAGTATGGTCACCTATCCAACCTCGTGGATTTTCTCCGGGTCGTCTGGTTTCCTGCCACTGCTTAAAACCTTCACCATGTCTCCCGTTAAAGAATGTCTTCTTTTGGAGTCTCTAAATGCTATATTATGTTAACACTTTTTAGGCAAAACGTTTATTAATGTACTATTACTATTCTATCAATTCTAGTCTTTCACATGCAATAAAACACAGAGTAGTTCGAGTGGGAATTTAAACGAGCCTCCACTCCCATTATTTAAAGGGTCCTGGGCGTTTGGATATTTTTCTCTCCTGCTCGTAGAATAATGACTGTACATTGCGTAATTTCCAATTTAGAGTGAATGCAAAATTTGTGACATATATTTATGCAAACTGATCCCGCAGTGAATATTCGCTTGGCCGCTACAATCACTGATAAGCATGACATTGACGAGGCTTAATGAGTACGGCATATTAACTTTTTTACTCCGACAAATTAAATTCTCAAACATTTTTTTGAGGTAAAAGAAAAATAAATAAAGACGTTTGAAGTATTTGTAGTTAAAAAATATTTCCTATTTAGTGTAAATGGGTTTTAAAATGAGTAAAATGCATCATTTTGCCCGAAGCAGTTAGGTGTTAAGTAAACATTGCACGAGCCGTTGAGCCAATGACTACGAGGCGTGCAAGTCAACGCACGTGTTTTAGATAGCCATCCGTTACAGGGATATTTCGTTAGTAATTCTCTGTGAAACAGGTTGATATTTATGCTGCGCCATAGGCGTACGAGCCCGACGGTGGTGGGAGGGGCGGGGGCAGCTGGAGTTTAGTAAGACAGTTTGTTTCAATCGATTACAAAACTTTTCCAGGTACTGGCCAGTTTTAGTGGATATAAAGAAAGATATATGAAAATTAGTGGATCGAGCAAAGCTGGTACTTTTGCCGACCATTGGGTGGTGTGAAGCTATTCTCAACCAGAGTTTCAGAAAATCACACAATTCACAAACTGCAGATCCAGAAAATCTTCTCCGTTGGCCGCTACACTTGGCTATCTGGTTAAGTTGTAATATTTTGGTGCATAAAAAATACACTCCCTCCCTCGTTACACCCTAGGAAAATCGGCCAATACGCCTTTATGTATAGCCATCCCAACGATATAAGCGTGATAACTGATAACCTATTTTGTGATTTCAACGGCGTTAAATACCATCCCAGCGAACTTTCATATTGCCTGGGTCACGTGGCCGTCATCAGGTTATTGAAGTCTGGCAATGCATAAGCCAAGAAGTGGTTATGCGAACTAATCTTATTTAAAAATGCAACTGTCAATGGTTCGTTCATGTGTACACCAAAAGAATTTATGAAAGGAGTTTTGGTGTTGTATTCTATATCGATTAAGTAATTATGGGAAAATGTGATTCTACAATATTTCGCGGTAATTTTTGAATGAAATTCCTGTATTAGACGAGAATTTACCAGAAGGGATATTTTATTCAATTTCCAATCGTCAATAAAAGTAATCATTATTCGATAACAATAATTATAAAGTTTGCAATAAAACAGTGTGTTTAAAACTGGTATCCTCAATCAAAATCATATTAACTTTATACCGGTAACATTTAATTATTACAGCAACCTGTCATTTGGCATGGTATGAAGTCTTGATCATACAGCGGGGGTTGGATGGCTGAATGGTTAGCATGTGTGCACTGTGTCCTAAGCCTGTCATTGAGTCAGCTGGCGTGGTTTCGAATCCCCGGTTGTACGTGACAAGTAGTAGGATCACTTGTCCAACCTCGTTGGTCTTCTCCTGGTCCTCCGGTTTCCTCCCACTGCTAAAGACCCCTGCACACAAGCGAATTATTGAAATAAAATTAAATCAAATATTAGTCACGAAATGACCTAGTTTATGTCGAGTGGACGTTAAACCCCATTTCTGCCACTTTCTCTTGATCATACAGTAATACCAATCTGTTCCCAGACAGGTAATGCGAAAGCCCTCTTTTAAGTATGTATGAGATGACTGACCTTTAAGTTCGCGTGCATTACAGATCTACGTGTGACTTCACACGTGCGTTGTTGTTTTTTTTTTACATCGGACGTAGTAACTAAAACTTGGTATTTCATTGTTATTTTATGTATCCATTTACACAAAATTGAAAGTAATTTTTGTCCAGATATACTTCCAACATTAAGTTTGCAGAAGAAAATAAAGTTAATATTGGGCTAATTTAAATCATCCCCGACGTCATCCTTCTCAGTGATATGTACCAATTTACACTAAATAGAAAATAGATTTTATCCAGATATACTTCTAACAAAAAAAAAATGTTTCAGAATTTAATTAACTCGCCCCGACGTCATAGTATAATAGAGGCCAAGCGAATATTGATTCACTGCTGATCAAATCCATGATCAACTCTCGGTGCCATCGTCAGCTATTTTTCTAATCTTACTTAATATAATGCCCCGGGAAGCTAACTGTACTGGGCCGTTTGGGTTGATCACGGTGTTTTTGTTTGTGTTCTAATTTGAAAAGATAACTTTAGTACACAGTCAACGAACGAATGATCGGTGATGATAAAAGTTGATGGGTTTGTAAAAATGAACTGAAATGAAATAGGGTTTAACGTCCTACTGGTCTGCTCCTCAACTGGGCTAATGAAGACGTGCATACGCCATACAGTGTGCTATGGAGGAAATTTTGCCCGGGCAGCGGCGCTACGGCCTACTCTTATTTCAAATTCTAACTGCCAAGGGATCTTTTACGTGCACGCCAATGTGTACACGGGACCTTGGTTTTTCGTCCCACGCGAACAACTAGACAGTACTCTATGCCCTGCATGTTTTTTTTTTAGAAAGGAATGGATTGGAAATTGTTCTGTGCTAGATGTCAGTAATAATACACCCCCTCCCACCATTTTTTTTTTTTTTTTGCTTTATAAAGACGGGAGGACCCTCGTTGAAACTTCGCTGAAATAAATTCTTTAAGTAACCTGTATTTCATATAATTGTGTCATGTGTTATCCTCATCCAGTTACTAAATGCCACTTAAAGTTCCAATTTTATATTTGTACGTGACAAGGTGTAGGGCCTCCGGTTTCCTCCGGCTGCTAAAGACCCCTACGTCGAGTGAACGTTAAATCCCATTTCTCTCTCTCCTTACCGACAAAAGAAAAAATATGCCATACCCCTTATTGACTACTTAGCTGCTGTGGGCGTATGTTTCGTTGCCTGGCAATCTATCTTTAAAATCCACAACAGGCCAATGAATAATGTAATATTTATTTGGTGCGAATGGGGTATGCTGCATTGGCTGGAATACGTTCTACATATGCGAATTGTCAGCCACAGAACAAACTATTTATGTGCGAAATATCATGTGTGATGATGTAGGATTGGTATTTTACAAGATGACAATTATCTAAAAAACGAAAATGTGCGGTTATCTGTTTTGACAATCACCGGGTTAGTATGTTGGGGTGTTCATATGAACACCCACTTTTCCTCAAATGATCACCTGTGCACGTGCTAAAACAACACAATACAGGTTGATAAGTAACTTGAACACTGGAGTCGGAACAAAGGGTCCAGTGTGTAAGTCGATAGATGCACAATGCATAAAAGATTAAACAATATAATAAATCAACAAAAACAATAGTTGGGATTAACGTCGTTACCCATTGACGACTTGAAAGGGATAACGCACCAGCGAGTTGATCTTAAAGTGGTTAATTTAAGAAACATTAATTATATTAGCGATTGGCAGATTATCACACCGGCCAGTATACGATATATACCAAGGGAAGTAATTCATGAAGATTATATTCCGATTTGGGCTCAAACTGGTAATTATTTGCCCACCGACTTCAATGTTAAGTTACTGTAACATAACACCACAGGCTGTAGCTTTTTGTTCAACATTCCGTCGATTCCAATCTTTATAGGCACAATTTCCATTAGAAAATCTCGGCATGTAGTGTTAACTTTTTAAGTGAACAACCACGAAGTTCTTTAGACAAAATAACCGAGAATAACTATGCCGAACATTTTACAACCGCGGATTTGACCATAATTTAATTTTTCTTACCGGTACTTTTAACTTCTCACCATTGTTCAGATAAGTGACTGTCAGTGAGCCATGAAGGAAATTTTGCACTACGCTTATTTCGAATTCCAATTTCCTCAGCTAACACTGGAATTGAACACCTATTCTCTTGGTTAGTGAGCTAGCGCCGTATTCGCTTAGTCACCCCCAACAGTGTCAAGAACTTTACTGCTATCGTTTTTACCTTAATGTCTTGTATTAACTTTTAATCTAATTACCATTACCATTTTAATAAAGTAACTATGTATGTGTCTCCAACAATACCTTTAAATAACCCTTCAAAGATTGTTCAAATTATGATACGTCCACGATACATAACCATTCAAAAATAGTTTACATTACCTAAATGTTGCTTTGCAATATGCGCATGTTAAATATTTTAAATAACCTAAATGTTGCTTTACGATACGTTCACGCCGAATAAGCTTTCAAAGAGTATTTAAATTACCTCAATTTGGGGTAACCGCACGTGCACTTGCAATTATATAAATTCAGAGATTATATAAATTACCTAGATTTATCTTTACACGTTGAATAATCTTTTAAAGGTTGTTTAAATTTCCTATATTTTGGGTAACGATACGTGCACTTTCAATTATAATTTTGATAACCGAAAAAATGTTCCATTGTCTTTAGCTCTGAGTGGTTTACTGATATCCTTTATGTGGTTTATATCTGCTTTGAAATAGTCAGCAACTAAATAAAATTCGGCACAGTTTTCGTTCATTTCTTGCACATAATCTTTAGTAACCCCAAGTCTCCATTGGTTGGCCGTTTGTGTTGAATTTTGTCGTGTGGTACCGAATGTTTTTTCGACACCCGTATCCGAATGCGTGTCCAAATACAACTGGCCAATACTTTCAAACGTTGGTCTGAGTCCTATGAATTTATAAATATCTTGCATGGACGTAAACGGGTTTTCAGCCACAGTTTCGTAGCGTAGAATTCTGTATCTGCTTTGTGGCGATAGTCTGGAACCAGCCTTAAGATTGTTTGTTATTAAAGGACATAACCCATCGTAGTGTCTATTGGACTTTGAAACTAATTTACCTCTAGAAGATCCAATGGCTCGGGGATCTCTTATTAAATGGATTATTTTGAAATTTGGCGTTTCACTGAAATACTTAGAAATAGACTTGACAGACATACGAATTGTTTTTATGACGCGAAATTTTGATTGTTGACACGCCTGGATTAATTGTTGTAAACACTTTTCTCGTTGCATATTTTTACTTCTGACACACAGAGTATATTGGCGTGTTTTTAAGCCTCTATCCATAAACAGTTCTGCCCTGTAGTTTGTTAAGTTGGAAGTAAACCATTTTTTAAGAATTTCAAGCTGACTTTGGGCGTAGTCGTCGTCATTGATTATATCATTACTGAAACAAACAATGCTGATAGTTAAAAGTATGTATAAACGGATTAAATTACGTATCTGCACCAACTATAGGCCAGCGTGATTCCCTTGGAAATGCTTTATTAAACGATTCTCATTTTAAGACTCTCGTGCGGATCCCATAATGTTCTATCTTTATCCAATATAAATATTTAATGAATAAATAGTGCTATGAAAAGATATTTCATAAACGTACAGATACACTTCAATAGTGGTCTTATCCCTCTTAAGATATCACTTAAAAATACTTGAATTTAGTACTAAATCAATGCACTTTTGCAGCCAATCACATATATCGGGATACAGTCACACATACAGATTAAAATACATATCTATATTTTGTTTCTTTTTTTTTAATACACTTTCGATGCTTCCACGGAATAACTAGATCGGAGACGGGCATGCACATATGACGTCATTTGTGGATTGTGCGTAAGGGTTAGGGGAAGGATTAGGCTTGGTCAAGGGTTAGGATTAGGGTTAACGCCAGCCCTGTTCTCGAGATTTTGATGAAATCTGCAGGTCCTAACCCATACTCTAGATAAATCCCGACAACCACCGAATGTATACAACATATTACAAGCCATACCCAACGGAATAAAATGACGATTAATTAAAATTCCACCATTTTGGATTTCATTTTTGTCGGCCATTTTGAATTTCTACCATAAAGAATTTTCTACATTTATTTTTGAGATTTTCGCTGCTCTTTTATTGCCAAATTAATGTTTTTTGTTTGTTTATTATATTCCCAAATTTAGCAGTCATTTTGAAAAAAATGCGCGCCGTCAAATGAAAAATACATTTTTTTAATTGATGTTAGTCAAATTCGATTTACCTCATATTCGATTTCACTGCGACTTCTCATATGAGGTAAATTTCAAGAAAAGAGTATAAATCAGTGTAAGGCACAAACAGGCAACTGTATCTATATTCACATTCCATATCCTTATCGGGGCCATGTTCCTTAAGCAACGCCCGCAAGGGTTACACAATGAGATCTAGATCTGCATATTAGTAAAAAAATTGAACCATAAAAAACGAAACGAAATACGATCTGGGTTTTAATTAGCCAGTAATTTCGATGACATTAGATAACCACAAATGATGTTACCTTTATTAATATGAACATTTTATTTAGTTAAGTTACACCAATATATCCAAATTTTGTATTAATTAAAAGTGACATTATGTGAGACCAGACCGTTCTTGCTATAATAGAAGACTGGGTATATATTGAAAAATTTCAGTCAAATTACTTTATTCTGAAAGAAGTTATCAATGACTACGTTTTCTGGTTTTGAATGTGGATGCAGTTAACATTGAATTAAATTAGAATTATTTTTAATCGCAAAAAAAGACTTTTAACATATACGAACAGGACGCTGACACCATCCATTTTCGGAAATTTCAGTCTGGTCGGCAATATTAGTCATGCGATGTTCCAGAGAGTTAGTCCCCTTCTACCATTTGCATATTTAGTCACTCATGTGTTATTAACTTTTTGGGGCCCATTAACTGGGTCGTAAACGCTACTCGTTTAGTTTTTCTTGGGGGGGGGGGCTCTTTAAATAACACCCTAGGCTCCGCCCGCATTTTGATTGATATGGACTTCAATTTTAAAAATGCCGTCAAAATTGCAAGATTGTTGCGCTGACGTCATATCATCTATAATCAACTGGCTGGTACTGAAAAGTCTTAGTTTTGATACTCGTCGTCATATTATTCTGTACCATGCGATAGTTCTGAACGACGCCATAGTTGTATTTTGTACCACGTCATAGTTCAACACTACTAACCTGATATTTTTGGCCTTTGCATAAAGTCGTTTCCAGTTATATAGCGGTTCAAATCGGTAGAATACATCCGGGTGATGTTGAATAATATCTCCGGTAAATGAAGAACCACTTCTCATGTAGGCCAAAATAAGCACAAACGTTGGTCCATTATGATCGTAAGCCTTAGTTGACATTTTCTTGCTGGTATAGTTTGCATGATAATATCTTTGAGTTTCATTACCTTTAAGGAAATATTAGTATCTCATAAAACAGTCAATACAAACACTCGGTCACCCGTGGGAACCATGGCCATGAAATAAACAATATGATTAAAACACAGATCCTATTTCGTTTTTTTCCATTTGGAAGAGTTGTTCTATAACCCGCGTTCTGGATGATGGGAACAGCCAATGAAATGGTATGCTGCAGCGAGTTCTTGGAGCGGAACTGTGGGTATCCTACTAGAAACAAGAACGCTGCAGAACATATAGCCCCCCCCCCCAACCCACCCACCCTGGTTGGAAATCTCATCTGATTCCAATGTTATGAACCATTTCCAATTTCTTTTGTTTTTGCTTTTATGAGAGCAGGGCCCGATTCCTAGAAAATTCTTAAGCACGTTCTTGTGCTTAGATTTCAAGTAGACTTTGCATTTAAGTAAACTTATCGCATTTTGTGTTCCTAGAAAATTCTTAAGAACGCCGTTGTGCTTAGATTTTAAGTAGACTGCAGTGTAAGCACAAATACGTTATTATGTGTTCCTAGAAAAAACTTAAGCGCAACTTTGTTCTTATCTAAGCACAAGTCTCAAGCAAGGTATAGGGCTTGCTTA
The DNA here is from genome assembly GCA_948474765.1 of Patella depressa. Taxonomy (NCBI): domain Eukaryota; kingdom Metazoa; phylum Mollusca; class Gastropoda; family Patellidae; genus Patella; species Patella depressa. The sequence continues at coordinate 46,889,126 of OX419721.1, forward strand.
CCAACCTTAAGTCTGTTTCTGCTTCAAACAAGATGGCTGACAGTTAGTTATTCCACGGCATTTCCTACATCTTTTGATACGTAGGAGACAATTTAAAGGCAGAGAAAATCCTTTAGAAACATATTCTCGAGAAGTATGCTATAGAAAATTTCGCTTCTGCCCTGAAACCATTTTATTTATTTACCAATTATTAGTAAACAACACAAACACACTTGCTATTTTATGATCAGAGTGCTTGAGTTTTTTTAGTTTTTTTTAGCTTTTGCCGGGAAGCAGACGACAAATTTATGATGTAATTCGCATACCAAAACTGTTTTTATGACGTTTGAGGGTACCATAGTCTCATTTTACCAGTCACAATGTGCTTAGACTCGTACTTGACTTGTGCTTACGTAAGAACGGTCTTGCGAATTTTCTAGAGACGGTATTTTATTAAGATTCTTACGTAAGAAAAAGTGAAGCATAACTTTGTGCTTACTTTAAGAATTTTCTAGGAATCGGGCCCAGGGTTGGCGGTTGCTCGCTAACCTGGAGGTCCCATGTAAGTTCATCGGGATTCCCCTGTTAGTGGTATAGGATCGATGGCCTAGCAAGGGACAACGTCTAGTCGTTCGGGTGACATAAAAAAACGAGGCCCGTGTAGACACAGGCGTGCTCTTAAAGGTCCATTGGCATTCAGAATTCGATATCCGGACAATGTTTCGTCCATTGCACACCGTATGGCGTATGCCAGTCGTCGATAGCCCTGTCGGAGTAGAACAGTAGGACATAAAAACCTGTTTTATTTTATTTCAATCTGCCCTTACCTTCTGAAAACTTGTGTTTAAACAGGGATGTAGACACTGTAATAAAAATCACATATTGTCATCTCAAGTTTTTGTTTTATAACAATAATTACATGTATAATATACTGTGGGAGAGTGGATATAATGTCTCTTTAATGACACCCGTTGTCTTGCTTACACATGTAGCTATAGACTATAGTATAGTAACCTTGCTCGCCGGGAAGCGTCTGCATGTGCGAGAGGGGAGAGAGGGGTACGGGACAATTCGTCCCCACACAACTTGTCCCCGGACAACTTGTTCCCGGACAATTATGAAATTGGACAATCTTACGTTCGAATAATATTTTATATTTAAAATAAAAATACATTATAAACCGAAGTTTCTTTTTATGTTATTGTTTTATGAAAAAAACTTTTAGAAATAGCATCTGCATATTATTGTTCCATTCTAGTGGCTTCGACAATTTTTCTGAGAGACAGAGAGAGAGATTGGGTTTAATGTCCACTTGACACAAACTCGGTCATTTCGGGACTAACAAAACGTTCAATTTTCTTTCAATAATTCGCTTGCGTCTAGGGGTCTTTCTTTTGCAGTGGGAGGAAACCAGAGGACCTGGATAACACCCACAAAATTATACAGGCTACCCTTTTTGGGAAAATTGAAAGGATTGACTCTCCAAACCCACGCACACCTACACCAAGCGGTTTCAGAATTGGCAGGAAGGGGACTACTTATTTCTTCCTTCATCAGGCCTTCAAAAACATGTACATTAGAACGAATAGTCCTAGGGAACGAATAGTCCTAGGGGACGAATTGTCTGGGGACGAATAGTCTTCAGGGACGAATTATCCGGGGACGAATAGTCCTAGGAGACAAATAGTCCTAGGGGACGAATAGTACGGGGACAAATTGTCCAGGTACGAACTGTCCGGGGACGAATTGTTCGGGGACGAATTGTCCTAGAGCCGGGAGACAGAGTTGTCAGTTGAGTTGATAGCAGCCGTACTGTACACACAGAGAAAAACAGCACCGCTGTCCTGTGTTGAATGTATGGTTGGACGAAATAAAGTCTCTTCAACTATCAACGATTTAATTTGTTATTATTTTCTGTGCCGTGTCTTTTGACTCGGTCACATACTTTTTTAAATTAGAGAAAGGTCTAATAGAGAAAGAGTGAGTGGGGGAAATGGGGTATAACGTCCTCTCGACACAAAATAGTTCATTTAGGGACTAACATCTAACTCAATGACAGGCTTTTCAAAGATAGACTAAAATATTAACCACGTGAATTTTCCGGCGTGGTTCCACCTTGTCAGCAGTGTTGGACGGGGGACAATGCAAAGGACAACGTATAGTCATTCGGATGGTGTGGAAAATGGAGATCCGGTTTGTACATCGGCGTGAAAGAATCCTTGAAATAGGGGTAGGGCCATGCGCCGCTTTCCGGACATAATGTCCCTCATAGCACACAACTGTCCAGTCGACGCAGCAAAGTAAGACTTTAAAACACATTTCATTTCATTTCACGAAGCGAGGTTAGAGCCACCTGTCTCGAAGGCAACAGGTAGCTAAAGGATATTTTTCTCTGTAATTTTGGTCTATTTATTCGTCCTTTTCATTCCTATTTATGTCGTGATGGTAAACAGAAAACAAACATAGTATTCTAATTATTATCAAAATGTAATACTTACTTATAAAAAGCCAGACGAATCCATAAATCAGGCTGATAAAGGCGCAATACCTTAATTTATTTTGGCCAAGCATATTTTCTATTAGGAAATAAATAAAATATACATGTATAAACATTTAGCAAGTTGTATTAAAATTGATAAATTTCTAACAGCCCAAGTGAATAATTAGATAATACCGGGGCCGTGATTCGTTTCATGCATTAAAAATTTATCTTGTGTTTCAATCCACATATTACCATATTTAAAGGAGCTAAATCACATGTTCTCGAGTTAAGTTATGGCGTCGCCGTTTGACTGAGTGGAATATGCTAGTCTCGTTCTTTCTGGTCACTTGTTACAAATGACGCCGAAACGCACTATGGTATACGATTCGTGTGCCAATTGTAAAATGTGTATTTTGTCTTAAATATTGAATATCAGAAGCCTTCCTTTACAAGGTAGGATAACACCAATGTCGATTTGAATTGACAGATAATTCGTGTTTGCAACGTGTAAGACTTTGGATGGCATTAAGTTAGAGAATTGGCTACTTTAAAAATTTATTTTATTTATAGAAGTATGTGTCCTTTAAGATACTTGATAAATTCAATAATGGCATGGATAAAAGGAAACTATATATCAATAAACATCGCGAACAAATTGATTCTAACCAGTTGATACAATATAAAGTTGAATGGACGAATTCGGAAAAATCGAATAAGCGCAACCATATTGGGTTTCCCAAACGAGCAATTCACAATCTTCCATGATAAAAAATATACCTGGCACTGGCACAAAATTAACAATATATCATATATCTTGATAACGTGTCGTTTGTTAACGGTCCGTTAAATTTCTGTTGCTTGAAAGTCAATTTCATTATCAGTTAGCTAACATACTAATGAAAGTTAATCCAAGAAAAGACTGTACATATATAACATGTATAACAACTTCAGAGAAGTCAGTATTAACAAATAACTTAAGACAGTGAGACAACTGTACAGTTTGTTCACAAAACTTAATTAAAGACAAAAAGATAACTGTAGAATTTTAGGAAATTCGAACTCAACCTTCGTTGATGTGTAATGGTGATACATATATAATTATCGAAAGAAGCCGAGATCTTTGTGAATCGTCCACAACTTTGATATAACATATTATTTTTACACTATGCCGGGCGACTATTTGGTTTGGCAGTTTTGGTCCGATTTTCACGGAATTCAGATTCAACCATCATTACGACGTAACGGTGATATATTCAAACGTATTAATCGGATAATAATTGTGAGCCCTAGAGCAGTGGTTCTCAACTCTTTTTTTTATGACAAGGGCACACCTTGGAACACGTACAAATATAGCGGCACCTAAGTATAAATGAAAAATATTTTGCAAAATAAAAACATGGCAAGTCATAGCCGGCATACAACCGTAAACACAGAATATATTTTTAGAAAAATAAAGCAAAACACAGATATGAAAATTAACATATCACGTGATGAACTAATTTGCATATTGGCCGATTCCATTACTTGTTCTGTGTTGCGATGTAAAAGTGAAATGTTGAATGTTACAATACATAGTGCGCGTGTCATATGAGAAGATGTAAGAGTTGAAAGTTTAAAGTTCTGGGTAAATGGAGTTAGGCTTGTTGTGATATGTCTAATGTGAAATGTTTAATGACAAAAAGTAGATGTCAATTTACACGATGTATTTGTCAGTATTACAGGATTTTTTACTCGTAACATTAAACATTTGCAACATTGGACATGTAATAGCACTAACGACATAGCATTGACTTTTGAGTCAAATCCCCCCTCATAATAGTAACCTTGCTCGCCGGGAAGCGTCTGCATGTGCGAGAGGGGAGAGAGAATTGTCAGTTGAGTTGATAGCAGCCGTACTGTACACACAGAGAAAAACAGCAGCGCTGTCCTGTGTTGAATGTATGGTTAGACGAAATAAAGTCTCCTCAACTATCAACGATTTAATTAGGGTTTCACACTGCGAAGCTTGTGTGAAACACTATTGTTTTTGTTAAAATTATTATTAGGCTTTCACCATTTTTCAATGGTGAAAGACTATTGTTATTACTAAGATTATTCTTATTATTATTTTTTTTTTTATTGGGGGAAGCTAGATCTCAGAAACTATAAGAGATAGAGGTCTGAAGTTTGATTTTCCCTCGGGAAAATGGGTGGTGGTTACTCCTTAAAACTATTTCCAGATTTGTGCGCATAGCGGAAATGCGTGAAATCTTTAGCGTGCACAAAAATTGAAAATCGGCCATAATTCAGTTAATTCTCAACCGATTTTTCAGACATTTATATTTTTGAATAGCGGGAGACATTTCGGACTAGATAGGAGTTGAAAAACGTTGAATATAGAATCTTTGTCGCTCTCATTTTTTTGGTGAATACTGGAAAATTTTCAAAAAATTGCTAAAATGTTTATTTTTAGGAATTTAGAAATTCTAATTACACTTTTGGATAGCTGACGTCGATCCGATTCCAACAATATAAGTTGTGTTCTGAAATATTAACTTTGATTTTTCACTTTTTTTCGCATTTTGGTCAAAAACGGTAAGGCTTATTTTTTTAAAACCACTCCAACGATTTTCCTGAAACTTTGGTAAGATGAACAGAGATGTCTGAATTGTTCCTTAAACTATAAATGAAAATCCTCTAATCACCGGAAGTGGTCAAGAAAGGTATCCAAACTTTGACAAAATTCAGAAAAATGGGTGCCTGTGCGACAAATAAGATGTATCGATTGGTTGTTTACCGAGTAGTTAATGCATTATATCGTTCGATAGCCACGTGAATTACCTACAAGATGGTACTATAGCGACAAGTTTCTATCAAAAAATAAAAAAGTTATCTGAGTTTGAAAAGTAAGGTATTTTGCTATTTCGGTCAACTTTAGACGCGTATTTCTCGAAAACGCCGCCTACGATTTTTTTAAAACTTTCTCATTCGAGAGTCTTATAGGTGGTGTATTGTGTGAAACCATTGTACAATTTCTCTAAATGTCATGAGTAGTCGAAAAACGAGATTGAAAATCCAAAACGTCGTATTTTTACCATTTGGAGCATTTTTAGACGTCTTTTTCTCGAAAAGTCAACGTAATTTTTTTTTTGAACTTCTTCTACAGAGAGTTTTATCGGTACTCTTAGGTATGAAACCATTGCGCAACAGTTAGAAATATCAGGAGTATGAGAACAAAGGGATCGAAAATTGAAAACGTCACCTTTCATTATTAAGCAGAACATGCAGTAAGAGTTGATACAATCTGTACGTATTAGCAACGTTTAGAGCATATTCAAAAGTCCCGTTTTCTCTCACAGTGACGATATTTGGGCAAAAAGTATTTCAACTTTGAGTCTTTACTTCTATTCAAAATAAGGGTATAGTGACCCTGTAGCAGAAATATTTGATTTATGTGTGTAATAATTAGTCTTTGAATTAATATTGTTTCTCCTTGGCCAAAATTACCTCATAGCCGTAATCATCTCGACACAAATCGACGGCTCGCGCTGTTTATAAGCAAATCCAATTTTTAAGAGGTTGCAGTTGTATCTTGCAGTAGTATCGTGCAGAAGTACGAATATTGCACCGGTCATAGAAAGTTTAATGTAGTTAGAGCATGGACTCTGTTTCTAATAAATATCGATATTTTATATGTGGGTGACGTCAAATCTTTAACGTGCACGAAATCCGAAAATTGGCGATATTTCATTGAATATAAAATCAATTTTTGAACAAGTTACATATTTGGGTAGCTGACATGAAAACGCGATTCCGAAGTCCCGTGTACACATTGGTGTGACATCGAAAAAAGTCCGAATTGGTCATAATTGGAACGTTTTGCATACGTATAAAGCATATATAGAGAGATTTTTTTAAAAGTGGCAATATTTGAACTAAGGGTGTTTTAATAGTAACCAATATCTGTTACTGGTGCTTCTAGAGTGAAAATAATTCGTTTTGGTAAATAATAGTTACCCCTGAAATTAATATCGCAGGATTTTTGCCTCCATGACGTCGCCATTTGATACCAGTGAAAATAAACCTCTCTGTTGAAGCTATTTATAAGGAAGGTACTCTTCTACATAAATGCAGAAAAATTAATGTTGAATGTAGGATTCTGGATTTTGGATATTATTTGACACTTACGATACTTTTTTGTCTTAATCGGAAAACTCTTTTTTTTTATTCTCGTGTAGATCTCTGAATCTGAAACAGATGGAGTTTTGAATATTGATTTTGCCTATGTTTTAAACATTTAGTACTTAGAACTATTGCGAAGTTGTGAACCAGACCGTAGGTGATGTAAATCTTTAACGTGCACGAATGAAAATAGGTTTTAATTATGTCAATTCCCAACCGATTTTCGAAAAAATTATATTTTTGTACAGCCGGGAGTGATGTAAATCTTTAACGTGCATGAATGAAAATCGGTTCTAATTATGTCAATTCCCAACCGATTTTCGAAAAAATTATATTTTTGTACAGCCGGGGATTTTGCGGATGGGATAAAGGTCGAATTGAGATAACCATGTCGTTCTTAGTTGAGATAACCAGTTTGAGCATGGACTCTATCTGTAATAAATATTAAATTTTTATATGTTACATGTAGTGACGTCAAATCTTTAACGTGCACGAAATCAGAAAATTGTAGATATTTCATTGAATATTTAATCAATTTTTGAACCAGTTGCATATTTGAGTAGTTGATATGGACGTGATTCCAAAGTCCCGTGTACACATTGGTGTGACATTGACAAAAGTCCGAGTTGGTCATGATCGCAACGTTTTGCCTACGTATAAAGCATTTTATAGAGAGCTTTTTTTTTTGAAAGAGGCAATATTTGAACTAAAGGTGTTTTACTGGTAACCAATATCTGGTAATGCTGCTTCTAGAGTGAAAATAATTCATTTTAGTTACTCCTGAAATTATTATCCCAGGTTTTTTGTCTACATGACGCCATCATATGATACCAGCGAAAATGACGCTATTTACCGAAACTATTTATAAGGAAGGCACCCCTCTGGACCAATGTTGAAAAGTTGATGTTGAAAGGTATGATTCTTGGTTTTGGTTATGATCTGACACGATCTTTTTTTTGTCCCATTCGAAAAACTTTTTTTTTTCATTCTCTTGTAGATCTCTGAAACTAAAGCAGATAGAGTTCTGAATAATGATTTTTCCTATGTTTTAAGCAGTAAGTACTTAGAAGTATTGCGAAAGTTCTGAACAGACCTGAAGTGAAGTAAATCTTTAACGTGCATAAACGAAAATAGGTCCTAATAATGTCAATTCCCAACCGATTTTCGAAAAAGTTATATTTTTGTAGCGCTGGTGATATTGGGGATTGCAATACCACGCTGTTCTCCTTTTTTCCTAAAAATTTGAAAATGTACTGAAATTGTAAAATTTTTTTTTAGAATTTTTGAGTTTTTGATTACGTATTTAGATTTCTGACGTCTGTAGGATTCTACCGATACAAGTTCATAATGTTGTAAATTGTTCAACTATATTGTTCACTTTCCTTCTAACGTAATGCGCATGCAGAGAAAGTGTCAATATCTGAGTTGTTTAAGTGTGTGTGTGTGTGTTTTAAGGGGTGTGTGTGTTTTAAGGGGTGGGTGGTGGGCATTTTGTGCTGCATTGGGCAAGGTGAAAGCCTTCAGCCTTGCAAGCAAGTCTAGTTAGGCTTTCACCATTGAAAATGGTGAAAGACTATTGTTATTACTAAGATTAATATTATTATTTTTTTTTTTCCACTTTGCCTATTTCTCAGCAACTATAAGAGATAGAGGTCTGAAATTTAGCTTTCTCTTCAGAAACTGGGTGGTGGCTAGTGCTTAAATGTAAAACGAAATTTGTGCGCATAGCAGAAATGCGTCAAATCTTTAACGTACACGGAAATTGAAAATCGGCCATAATTTTTTTAATTCTCAACCAATTTTTCTGATATTTACATTTTTGGATAGCTGGAGACATTTCTTAGCCGATAGCAGTTCAAAAATGTCGAATTTACAAACTCTGTCGCTTTCATTTTTTTGGTGAAAATTGGAAAATTTTCAAAATTTTCCAAAATTTTTATTTTTTGGAATTTTGAATTTCTGCTTATATTTTTGTATTGCTGACATCAATCCGATTCCAACAATATAAGTTTTGTTCTGAAATGTTAACTTTGATTTTTCACTTTTTTTCGCATTTTGGTCAAATCGTAGAGTTCTTATTTTTTTAAAACGGCGCCTACGATTTTTCTGAAACTTACTGAATATATAGTCGAAGGTCCAAACCAGTCGATGAACTATAAATGAAAATCCTCTAATCACCGGAAGTGGTCAAGAAAGGTATCCAAACTTTGACAAAATTCAGAAAAATGGGTGCCTGTGCGCCAAATAAGATGTATCGATTGGTTGTTTACCGAGTAGTTAAAGTATTATATGGATTGATAGCCACGTGAATTATCTACAAGATGGTACTATAGCGACAAGTTTCTATGAAAAAATAAAAAAGTTATCTGAGTTTGAAAATTAAGGTATTTTGCTATTTCAATCAACTTTAGACGCGTATTTCTCGGAAACGCCGCCTACGATTTTTTTTAAACTTTCTCATTCGAGAGTCTTATAGGTGGTGTATTGTGTGAAACCATTGTACAATTTCTCTAGATGTCATGAGTAGTCGAAAAACGAGATTAAATATCCAAAACGTCGTATTTTTACCATTTAGAGCATTTTTAAACGTCTTTTTCTCGAAGAGTCAACGTAATTTTTTTGGTTGAACTTCTTCTACAGAGAGTTTGATCGGTAGTCTAAGGTATGAAACCATTGCGCAACAGTTAAAAATATCAGGAGTATGAGAACAAAGGGATCGAAAATTGAAAACGTCACCTTTCATTGTTAGGCGAAACATGCAGTAACAGTTGATACAATCTGTACGTATTACATACGTTTAGAGCATATTCAAAGGCCTCCCTTTCCCTCACAGTGACGATATTTGAGCTAATAGCATTTCAACTTTGAGTGTTTACTTTTATTCAAAATTTGGGTTTAATGGCCCTGTAACAGAAATAGTTGATTGCTGCGTGTAATAATTATTCTTTGAATTAATATTGTTTCTTCTTTGTCACAATTATCTCATAACCGTAATCATCTCGACATAAATCGACGACTCGCGCTGTTTATAAGCAAATCCAATATTTAAGAGGTTGCAGTTGTATCTTGCAGTAGTATCGTGCAGAAGTACGAATATTGCACCGGTCATAGAAAGTGTAATGTAGTTTGAGCATGGACTCTGTAATAAATATCGAAGTTTTGTATGTTGGTGACGTCAAATCTTTAACGTGCACGAAATCAGAAAATTGACGATATTTCATTGAATATTCAATCAATTTTTGAACCAGTTACATATTTGAGTAGCTGATATGAAAACGCGATTCCTAAGTCCCGTGTAACACATTGGTGTGACATCGACAAAAGTCCGAATTGGTTATAAATGGAACGTTTTGCATACGTATAAAGCATATATAGAGAGCTTTTTTTTTAAACTGGCAATATTTGAACTAAGGGTGTTTGAATGGTAACCAATATCTGGTACCGGTGCTTCTAGAATGAAAATAATTCATTTTAGTAATTAACAGTTACTCCTGAAATTAATATCCCAGGTTTTTTGTCTACATGACGTCATCATTTGACACCAGTGAAAATGAAGCTCTCTAATGAAGCTATTTATAAATAAGGTACCCCTGAATTACAATGTTGAAAAATTAATGTTGAAAGGTGCGATTTTGGGTTTTGGTTATTACCTGATACTTAAGGTATTTTTTTGTCTCATTCGGAAAACTGTTTTTTTCTATAGTCGTTTAGATTTCTGAAACTAAAACTGATAAGAGTTCTGAATATTGTTTTTTTTCTATGTTTTAAACATTTAGTACTTAGATCTATTGCGGAAGTTGTGAACAGACCGGAAGTTATGTAAATCTTTAACGTGCGCGAATGAAAATCGGTCCTTATTATGTCAATTCCCAACCGATTTTCGAAAAAGTTGTATTTTTGTACAGCGGGGGATATTGCGGATGCGATAACGATCGAATTGAGATACCACGTCGTTCTCTTTTTTCTTGAATATTTTGAAAATGTACTAAAATTAAAATTTCTTGGAATTTTTGGGTTTTTGATTGCGTGCTTAGATTTCCGACGTCTGTGTGATTCTACCGATCCAAGTTCATTATGTTGGAAATTATTCAACTATATTTTTCACTTTCTTTCTATCGTGATGCGCATGCACAAAAAGTGTCAATATCTGAGTTGTTTAAGTGTGTGTGGGTATTTTTTAAGGGGTGAGTGGTGGGCATTTTGTGCTGCCTTGGGTAAGGTGAAAGCCTTCAGTCCTGCAAGCAGGTCTAGTAGGTAATTGGTTTTCCCCCCAAACCAATTACAAAACGCGTTATACGTTTAACTCAAATGGGGCAGCCTAAATCTCAGAAACTATTTGAACGAATGCTATGAAACTCTGGAAATAAATTAACTGTTTCATGTATTAGTGCTTAAATGTAAAACGAAATTACCAAAACATCCCGCTTTTGTAGAATCTGTAACGTGCACGAAATTTAAAAATCGGCCATAAGTCTTTTAGTTCTTAATCGATTTTTTAAAAAGTTATATTTTTGGATACCCGGAAACATTGGCGAGAAGACAGCAGTTCAAAATCGTTGAATTTTGAAACTTTGTTGTTTTCATTTTTTTGGTGAAAATTGAAAAATTTCATAAAATTGTTATTTTTTGGAATTTTGAAATTTGACTTATATTTTTGGATAGCTGACCTCAAACCAATTCCAACAATATAAGTTTTGTTCTGAAATATTAACTTTGATTTTTCACTTTTTTTTGCATTTTGGTCAAAAACGGTAAGGCTTATTTTTTTTAAACCGCGCCTACGATTTTTCTAAAACTTTGGGAAGATGAACAGAGATGTCTGAATTGTTCCTTAAACTATAAATGAAAATCCTCTAATCACCGGAAGTGGTCAAGAAAGGTATCGAAAGTGGCAATATTTGAACTACGTGTGTTTTAATGGTAAGGTATTTTGCTATTTCGATCAACTTTAGACGCGTATTTCTCGAAAACCCCGCCTACGATTTTTTTTAAAACTTTCTCATTCGAGAGTCTTATAGGTGGTGTATTGTGTGAAACCATTGTACAATTTCTCTAAATGTCATGAGTAGTCGAAAAACGAGATTGAAAATCCAAAACGTCGTATTTTTACCATTTGGAGCATTTTTAGACGTCGTTTTCTCGAAAAGTCAACGTAATTTCAACTTTGAGTCTTTACTTCTATTCAAAATAAGGGTATAGTGACCCTGTAGCAGAAGTATTTGATTTATGTTTGTAATAATTAGTCTTTGAATTAATATTGTTTCTCCTTGGCCAAAATTACCTCATAGCCGTAATCATCTCGACACAAATCGACGGCTCGCGCTGTTTATAAGCAAATCCAATTTTTAAGAGGTTGTAGTTGGATCTTGCAGTAGTATCGTGCAGAAGTACGAATACTGCACCGGTCATAGAAAGTGTAATGTCGTTAGAGCATGGACTCTGTTACTAATAAATATCGAAATTTTATATGTTGGTGACGTCAAATCTTTAACGTGCACGAAATCAGACAGAAATTGCCGATATTTCATTGAATATAAAATCAGTTTTTGAACCAGTTAAATATTTGAGTAGCTGACATGAAAACGCGATTCCGAAGTCCCGTGTACACATTGGTTTGACATCGACAAAAGTCCGAATTGGTCATAATTGGAACGTTTTGCATACGTATAAAGCATATATAGAGAGATTTTTTTAAAAGTGGCAATATTTGAACTAAGGGTGTTTTAATAGTAACCAATATCTGTTACTGGTGCTTCTAGAGTGAAAATAATTCGTTTTAGTAAATAATAGTTACCCCTCAAATTAATATCGCAGGATTTTTGTCTCCATGACGTCATCATTGGATACCAGTGAAAATAAACCTCTCTCTTGAAGCTATTTATAAGGAAAGCACTCCTCTGTATAAATGTTGAAAAATTAATGTTGAATGCATGATTCTGGGTTTTGGTTATTATTTGACACTTACGATACTTTTTTGTCCCAATCGGAAAACTCGTTTTTTTTTTATTCTCGTGTAGATCTCTGAAACTAAAACAGATAGAGTTTTGAATATTGATTTTTCCTATGTTTTAAACATTTAGTACTTGGAACTATTGCGAAAGTTGTGAACCAGACCGGAAGTGATGTAAATCTTTAACGTGCACGAATGAAAATCGGTTCTAATTATGTCAATTCCCAACCGATTTTCGAAAAAATTATATTTTTGTACAGCCGGGGATATTGCGGATGGGATAAAGGTCGAATTGTGATAACCATGTCGTTCTCAGTTGAGATAACCAGTTTGAGCATGGACTCTATCTGTAATAAATATTAAATTTTTATATATTACATGTAGTGACGTCAAATCTTTAACGTGCACGAAATCAGAAAATTGTAGATATTTCATTGAATATTTAATCAATTTTTGAACCAGTTGCATATTTGAGTAGTTGATATGGACGTGATTCCAAAGTCCCGTGTACACATTGGTGTGACATTGACAAAAGTCCGAGTTGGTCATAATCGCAACGTTTTGCCCACGTATAAAGCATTATATAGAGAGCTTTTTTTGAAAGAGGCAATATTTGAACTAAAGGTGTTTTACTGGTAACCAATATCTGGTAATGCTGCTTCTAGAGTGAAAATAATTCATTTTAGTCAATAACTGTTACTCCTGAAATTATTATCCCAGGTTTTTTTGTCTACATGACGCCATCATATGATACCAGCGAAAATGACGCTATTTACCGAAACTATTTATAAGGAAGGCACCCCTCTGGACAAATGTTGAAAAGTTGATGTTGAAAGGTATGATTCTTGGTTTTGGTTATGATCTGACACGATCTTTTTTTTTGTCCCATTCGAAAAACTGTTTTTTTTTTCATTCTCGTGTAGATCTCTGAAACTAAAGCAGATAGAGTTCTGAATAATGATTTTTTCTATGTTTTAAGCAGTAACTACTTAGAAGTATTGCGAAAGTTCTGAACAGACCTGAAGTGAAGTAAATCTTTAACGTGCATAAATGAAAATAGGTCCTAATAATCTCAATTCCCAACCGATTTTCGAAAAAGTTATATTTTTCTAGAGCCGGGGATATTGCGGATGCGATATAGGTCGAATTGCAATACCACGCGGTTCTCTTTTTTTCCTGAAAATTTGAAAATGTACTAAGATTGTAATTTTTTCTTTTAGAATTTTTGCGTTTTTGATTGCGTATTTAGATTTCTGGCGCCTGTAGGATTCTACCGATCCAAGTTCATAGTTGTTCAACTATATTTTTCACTTTCCTTCTATCGTAATGCGCATGCACAGAAAGTGTCAATGTCTGAGTTGTTTAAGTGTGTGTGTGTGTGTGTGTTTTAAGGGGTGAGTGGTAGGCATTTTGTGCTGCCTTGGGTAAGGTGAAAGCCTTCAGCCTTGCAAGCAAGTCTAGTTAGGCTTTCACCATTTTTCAATGGTGAAAGACTATTGTTATTACTAAGATTATTATTATTATTTTTTTTTTATTGGGGGAAGCTAGATCTCAGAAACTATAAGGGATAGAGGTCTGAAATTTGATTTTCACTCGGGAAACTGGGTGGTGGTTAGTGCTTAAATGTAAAACGAAATTTGTGCGCATAGCGGAAATGCGTCAAATCTTTAGCGTGCACGCAAATTGAAAATCTACCATAATTCTGCTAATTCTTAACCGATTTTTTTAAAATTTACATTTTTGGTTAGCTGGAGACATTTCCTAGAAGACAGCAGTTCAAATACGTAGAATTTGGAAACTTTGTCGCTTTCAATTTTTGGGTGAAAAATGGAAAATTTTCAAAATTTTCTAAAATTGTTATTTTTGGGAATTTAGAAATATAACTTATATTTTTGGATAGCTGACATCAATCCGATTCCAACAATCTAAGTTTTGTTCTGAAATATTAACTTTGATTTTTCACTTTTTTACGAATTTTGGTCAAATCGTAGAGTTCTTATTTTTTTAAAACGACGCCTACGATTTTTCTGAAACTTCAGGAATATGAAGTCGGGAGTCGTCTCCAGTCCTTTGACTATGGATGAAAATGCTCTAATCACCGGAAGTGGTCAATAAATGTATCCAAACTTTGACAAAATTCTGAAAAATGGGTGCCTGTGCGCAAAGTGCGATGTTTCAATTGGCTGTTTACTGAGTAGCTAAAGTACAATGTCATTTGATAGCCACATAAAATATCTACAAGATGGTACCACAGCGACAAGTTTCTTTTTCAAACTTAAAAAGTTATAGGACTTTGAAAAGTAAGGTTTTTTACGATTTCGAGCAATTTTAAACGCATGTTTCTCGGAAAAGCCGCCTACGATTTTTTTAAAACTTTCTCATTCGAGAGTCTTATAGGTGGTGTATTGTGTGAAACCATTGTACAATTTCTCTAAATGTCATGAGTAGTCGAAAAACGAGATTGAAAATCCAAAACGTCGCATTTTTACCATTTGGAGCATTTTTAGACGTCTTTTTCTCGCAAAGTCAACGTAATTTTTTTTTTGAAATTCTTCTACAGAGAGTTTTATCGGTAGTCTTAGGTATGAAACCATTGCGCAACAGTTGGAAATATCAGGAGTATGAGAACAAAAGGATCGAAAATTGAAAACGTCACCTTTCATTGTTAAGCGAAACATGCAGTAAGAGTTGATACAATCTGTACGTTTTACCAACGTTTAGAGCATATTCAAAATTCCCCATTTCTCTCACAGTGACGATATTTGAGCTAAAAGTATTTCAACTTTGAGTGTTGACTTATATTCAAAATATGGGTTTAGTGACCCTGTAACAGAAATAATTGATTTCTGTGTGTAATAATTAGTCTTTGAATTAATATTGTTTCTTCTTTGTCAAAATTACCTCATAACCGTAATCATCTCGAAACAAATCGACGGCTCGCGCTGTTTAAAAGGAAATACAATTATCAATAGTTTGCAGTTGTATCTTGCAGTAGTATCGTGCAGACAGAAGTACGAATATTGCACCTGTGATAGAAGGCATGATGTAGTTTGAGATTGGGCCCTATCTCTAATTAAAGATAAAATTTTATATGTTGGTGACGTCAAATCTTTAACGTGCACGAAATCCGAAAATTGGCGATATTTCATTGAATATAAAATCAATTTTTGAACCAGTTACATATTTGAGTAGCTGACATGAAAACGCGATTCCGAAGTCCCGTGTACACATTGGTGTGACATCGACAAAAGTCCGAATTGGTCATAATTGGAACGTTTTGCATACGTATAAAGCATATATAGAGAGATTTTTTAAAAAGTGGCAATATTTGAACAAAGTGTGTTTTAATAGTAACCAATATCTGTTACTGGTGCTTCTAGAGTGATAATAATTGGTTTTAGTAAATAATAGTTAACCCCTGAAATTAATATCGCAGGATTTTTGTCTCCATGACGTCATCATTTGATACCAGTGAAAATAAACCTCTCTGTTGAAGCTATTTATAACGATGGCACTCCTCCATATAAATGCTGAAAAATTAATGTTGAATGTATGATTCTGGGTTTTGGTTATTATTTGACACTTACGATACTTTTTTGTCCCAATTGGAAAACTCGGGTTTTTTTTATTCTCGTGTAGATCTCTGAAACTAAAACAGATAGAGTTTTGAATATTGATTTTTCCCATATTTTAAACATTTAGTACTTAGAACTATTGCGAAAGTTGTGAACCAGACCGGAAGTGATGTAAACCTTTAACGTGCACGAATGAACATCGGTTCTAATTATGTCAATTCCCAACCGATTTTCGAAAAAAATATATTTTTGTACAGCCGGGGATATTGCGGATTTGATAAAGGTCGGATTGAGATAACCATGTCGTTCTCAGTTGAGATAACCAGTTTGAGCATGGACTCTATCTGTAATAAATATTAAATTTTTATATGTTACATGTAGTGACGTCAAATCTTTAACGTGCACGAAATCAGAAAATTGTAGATATTTCATCGAATATTAAGTCAATTTTTGAACCAGTTGCATATTTGATTAGTTGATATGGACGTGATTCCAAAGTCCCGTGTACACATTGGTGTGACATTGGCAACAGTCCGAGTTGGTCATAATCGGAACGTTTTGCCTACGTATAAAGCATTATATAGAGAGCTTTTTTTGAAAGAGGCAATATTTGAACTAAAGGTGTTTTACTGGTAACCAATATCTGGTAATGCTGCTCCTAGGATGAAAATAATTTATTTTAGTCAATAACAGTTACTCCGGAAATTCTTATCCCAGGTTTTTGTCTACATGACGTCATCATTTGATACCAGCGAAAATGACGCTATTTACTGAAGCTATTTATAAGGAAGGCACCCCTCTGTACAAATGTTGAAAAGTTTATGTTGAAAGGTATGATTCCTGGTTTTGGTTATTATCTGACACGATTTTTTTTTGGTCCCATTTGGAAAACTGTTTTTTTTTTTATTCTCGTGTAGATCTCTGAAAGTAAAACAGATAGAGTCATTCTCTTGTAGATCTCTGAAACTAAAGCAGATAGAGTTCTGAATAATGATTTTTCCTATGTTTTAAGCAGTAAGTACTTAGAAGTATTGCGAAAGTTCTGAACAGACCTGAAGTGAAGTAAATCTTTAACGTGCATAAATGAAAATAGGTCCTAATAATCTCAATTCCCAACCGATTTTCGAAAAAGTTATATTTTTGTAGAGCCGGGAATATTGCGGATGAGATATAGGTCGAATTGCAATACCACGCAGTTCTCTTTTTTTCCTGAAAATTTGAAAATGTACTAAAATTGTAATTTTTTTTTTTAGAATCTTTGCGTTTTTGATTGCGTATTTAGATTTCTGGCGCCTGTAGGATTCTACCGATCCAAGTTCATAGTTGTTCAACTATATTTTTCACTTTCCTTCTATCGTAATGCGCATGCACAGAAAGTGTCAATGTCTGAGTTGTTTAAGTGTGTGTGTGTGTGTGTGTGTGTGTGTGTGTGTGTGTGTGTGTTTTAAGGGGTGAGTGGTAGGCATTTTGTGCTGCCTTGGGTAAGGTGAAAGCCTTCAGCCTTGCAAGCAAGTCTAGTTAGGCTTTCACCATTTTTCAATGGTGAAAGACTATTGTTATTACTAAGATTATTCTTATTATTATTTTTTTTTTTATTGGGGGAAGCTAGATCTCAGAAACTATAAGAGATAGAGGTCTGAAGTTTGATTTTCCCTCGGGAAAATGGGTGGTGGTTACTCCTTAAAACTATTTCCAGATTTGTGCGCATAGCGGAAATGCGTGAAATCTTTAGCGTGCACAAAAATTGAAAATCGGCCATAATTCAGTTAATTCTCAACCGATTTTTCAGACATTTATATTTTTGAATAGCGGGAGACATTTCGGACTAGATAGGAGTTGAAAAACGTTGAATATAGAATCTTTGTCGCTCTCATTTTTTTGGTGAATACTGGAAAATTTTCAAAAAATTGCTAAAATGTTTATTTTTAGGAATTTAGAAATTCTAATTACACTTTTGGATAGCTGACGTCGATCCGATTCCAACAATATAAGTTGTGTTCTGAAATATTAACTTTGATTTTTCACTTTTTTTCGCATTTTGGTCAAAAACGGTAAGGCTTATTTTTTTAAAACCACTCCAACGATTTTCCTGAAACTTTGGTAAGATGAACAGAGATGTCTGAATTGTTCCTTAAACTATAAATGAAAATCCTCTAATCACCGGAAGTGGTCAAGAAAGGTATCCAAACTTTGACAAAATTCAGAAAAATGGGTGCCTGTGCGACAAATAAGATGTATCGATTGGTTGTTTACCGAGTAGTTAATGCATTATATCGTTCGATAGCCACGTGAATTACCTACAAGATGGTACTATAGCGACAAGTTTCTATCAAAAAATAAAAAAGTTATCTGAGTTTGAAAAGTAAGGTATTTTGCTATTTCGGTCAACTTTAGACGCGTATTTCTCGAAAACGCCGCCTACGATTTTTTTAAAACTTTCTCATTCGAGAGTCTTATAGGTGGTGTATTGTGTGAAACCATTGTACAATTTCTCTAAATGTCATGAGTAGTCGAAAAACGAGATTGAAAATCCAAAACGTCGTATTTTTACCATTTGGAGCATTTTTAGACGTCTTTTTCTCGAAAAGTCAACGTAATTTTTTTTTTGAACTTCTTCTACAGAGAGTTTTATCGGTACTCTTAGGTATGAAACCATTGCGCAACAGTTAGAAATATCAGGAGTATGAGAACAAAGGGATCGAAAATTGAAAACGTCACCTTTCATTATTAAGCAAAACATGCAGTAAGAGTTGATACAATCTGTACGTATTAGCAACGTTTAGAGCATATTCAAAAGTCCCGTTTTCTCTCACAGTGACGATATTTGGGCAAAAAGTATTTCAACTTTGAGTCTTTACTTCTATTCAAAATAAGGGTATAGTGACCCTGTAGCAGAAATATTTGATTTATGTGTGTAATAATTAGTCTTTGAATTAATATTGTTTCTCCTTGGCCAAAATTACCTCATAGCCGTAATCATCTCGACACAAATCGACGGCTCGCGCTGTTTATAAGCAAATCCAATTTTTAAGAGGTTGCAGTTGTATCTTGCAGTAGTATCGTGCAGAAGTACGAATATTGCACCGGTCATAGAAAGTTTAATGTAGTTAGAGCATGGACTCTGTTTCTAATAAATATCGATATTTTATATGTGGGTGACGTCAAATCTTTAACGTGCACGAAATCCGAAAATTGGCGATATTTCATTGAATATAAAATCAATTTTTGAACAAGTTACATATTTGGGTAGCTGACATGAAAACGCGATTCCGAAGTCCCGTGTACACATTGGTGTGACATCGAAAAAAGTCCGAATTGGTCATAATTGGAACGTTTTGCATACGTATAAAGCATATATAGAGAGATTTTTTTAAAAGTGGCAATATTTGAACTAAGGGTGTTTTAATAGTAACCAATATCTGTTACTGGTGCTTCTAGAGTGAAAATAATTCGTTTTGGTAAATAATAGTTACCCCTGAAATTAATATCGCAGGATTTTTGCCTCCATGACGTCGCCATTTGATACCAGTGAAAATAAACCTCTCTGTTGAAGCTATTTATAAGGAAGGTACTCTTCTACATAAATGCAGAAAAATTAATGTTGAATGTAGGATTCTGGATTTTGGATATTATTTGACACTTACGATACTTTTTTGTCTTAATCGGAAAACTCTTTTTTTTTATTCTCGTGTAGATCTCTGAATCTGAAACAGATGGAGTTTTGAATATTGATTTTGCCTATGTTTTAAACATTTAGTACTTAGAACTATTGCGAAGTTGTGAACCAGACCGTAGGTGATGTAAATCTTTAACGTGCACGAATGAAAATAGGTTTTAATTATGTCAATTCCCAACCGATTTTCGAAAAAATTATATTTTTGTACAGCCGGGAGTGATGTAAATCTTTAACGTGCATGAATGAAAATCGGTTCTAATTATGTCAATTCCCAACCGATTTTCGAAAAAATTATATTTTTGTACAGCCGGGGATTTTGCGGATGGGATAAAGGTCGAATTGAGATAACCATGTCGTTCTTAGTTGAGATAACCAGTTTGAGCATGGACTCTATCTGTAATAAATATTAAATTTTTATATGTTACATGTAGTGACGTCAAATCTTTAACGTGCACGAAATCAGAAAATTGTAGATATTTCATTGAATATTTAATCAATTTTTGAACCAGTTGCATATTTGAGTAGTTGATATGGACGTGATTCCAAAGTCCCGTGTACACATTGGTGTGACATTGACAAAAGTCCGAGTTGGTCATGATCGCAACGTTTTGCCTACGTATAAAGCATTTTATAGAGAGCTTTTTTTTTTGAAAGAGGCAATATTTGAACTAAAGGTGTTTTACTGGTAACCAATATCTGGTAATGCTGCTTCTAGAGTGAAAATAATTCATTTTAGTTACTCCTGAAATTATTATCCCAGGTTTTTTGTCTACATGACGCCATCATATGATACCAGCGAAAATGACGCTATTTACCGAAACTATTTATAAGGAAGGCACCCCTCTGGACCAATGTTGAAAAGTTGATGTTGAAAGGTATGATTCTTGGTTTTGGTTATGATCTGACACGATCTTTTTTTTGTCCCATTCGAAAAACTTTTTTTTTTCATTCTCTTGTAGATCTCTGAAACTAAAGCAGATAGAGTTCTGAATAATGATTTTTCCTATGTTTTAAGCAGTAAGTACTTAGAAGTATTGCGAAAGTTCTGAACAGACCTGAAGTGAAGTAAATCTTTAACGTGCATAAACGAAAATAGGTCCTAATAATGTCAATTCCCAACCGATTTTCGAAAAAGTTATATTTTTGTAGAGCCGGTGATATTGGGGATTGCAATACCACGCTGTTCTCCTTTTTTCCTAAAAATTTGAAAATGTACTGAAATTGTAAAAATTTTTTTTAGAATTTTTGAGTTTTTGATTACGTATTTAGATTTCTGACGTCTGTAGGATTCTACCGATACAAGTTCATAATGTTGTAAATTGTTCAACTATATTGTTCACTTTCCTTCTAACGTAATGCGCATGCAGAGAAAGTGTCAATATCTGAGTTGTTTAAGTGTGTGTGTGTGTGTTTTAAGGGGTGTGTGTGTTTTAAGGGGTGTGTGTGTTTTAAGGGGTGGGTGGTGGGCATTTTGTGCTGCATTGGGCAAGGTGAAAGCCTTCAGCCTTGCAAGCAAGTCTAGTTAGGCTTTCACCATTTTTCAATGGTGAAAGACTATTGTTATTACTAAGATTATTCTTATTATTATTTTTTTTTTTATTGGGGGAAGCTAGATCTCAGAAACTATAAGAGATAGAGGTCTGAAGTTTGATTTTCCCTCGGGAAAATGGGTGGTGGTTACTCCTTAAAACTATTTCCAGATTTGTGCGCATAGCGGAAATGCGTGAAATCTTTAGCGTGCACAAAAATTGAAAATCGGCCATAATTCAGTTAATTCTCAATCGATTTTTCAGACATTTATATTTTTGAATAGCGGGAGACATTTCGGACTAGATAGCAGTTGAAAAACGTTGAATATAGAAACTTTGTCGCTCTCATTTTTTTGGTGAATACTGGAAAATTTTCAAAAAATTGCTAAAATGTTTATTTTTAGGAATTTAGAAATTCTAATTACACTTTTGGATAGATGACGTCGATCCGATTCCAACAATATAAGTTGTGTTCTGGAATGTTAACTTTGATTTTTCACTTTTTTTCGCATTTTGGTCAAAAACGGTAAGGCTTATTTTTTTAAAACCACTTCAACGATTTTCCTGAAACTTTGGTAAGATGAACAGAGATGTCTGAATTGTTCCTTAAACTATAAATGAAAATCCTCTAATCACCGGAAGTGGTCAAGAAAGGTATCCAAACTTTGACAAAATTCAGAAAAATGGGTGCCTGTGCGACAAATAAGATGTATCGATTGGTTGTTTACCGAGTAGTTAATGCATTATATCGTTTGATAGCCACGTGAATTACCTACAAGATGGTACTATAGCGACAAGTTTCTATCAAAAAATAAAAAAGTTATCTGAGTTTGAAAAGTAAGGTATTTTGCTATTTCGGTCAACTTTAGACGCGTATTTCTCGAAAACGCCGCCTACGATTTTTTTAAAACTTTCTCATTCGAGAGTCTTATAGGTGGTGTATTGTGTGAAACCATTGTACAATTTCTCTAAATGTCATGAGTAGTCGAAAAACGAGATTGAAAATCCAAAACGTCGTATTTTTACCATTTGGAGCATTTTTAGACGTCTTTTTCTCGAAAAGTCAACTTAATTTTTTTTTTTGAACTTCTTCTACAGAGAGTTTTATCGGTAGTCTTAGGTATGAAACCATTGCGCAACAGTTAGAAATATCAGGAGTATGAGAACAAAGGGATCGAAAATTGAAAACGTCACCTTTCATTATTAAGCAAAACATGCAGTAAGAGTTGATACAATCTGTACGTATTAGCAACGTTTAGAGCATATTCAAAAGTCCCGTTTTCTCTCACAGTGACGATATTTGGGCAAAAAGTATTTCAACTTTGAGTCTTTACTTCTATTCAAAATAAGGGTATAGTGACCCTGTAGCAGAAATATTTGATTTATGTGTGTAATAATTAGTCTTTGAATTAATATTGTTTCTCCTTGGCCAAAATTACCTCATAGCCGTAATCATCTCGACACAAATCGACGGCTCGCGCTGTTTATAAGCAAATCCAAATTTTAAGAGGTTGCAGTTTTATCTTGCAGTAATATCGTGCAGAAGTACGAATATTGCACCGGTCATAGAAAGTTTAATGTAGTTAGAGCATGGACTCTGTTTCTAATAAATATCGATATTTTATATGTGGGTGACGTCAAATCTTTAACGTGCACGAAATCCGAAAATTGGCGATATTTCATTGAATATAAAACCAATTTTTGAACCAGTTACATATTTGGGTAGCTGACATGAAAACGCGATTCCGAAATCCCGTGTACACATTGGTGTGACATCGAAAAAAGTCCGAATTGGTCATAATTGGAACGTTTTGCATACGTATAAAGCATATATAGAGAGATTTTTTTAAAAGTGGCAATATTTGAACTAAGGGTGTTTTAATAGTAACCAATATCTGTTACTGGTGCTTCTAGAGTGAAAATAATTCGTTTTAGTAAATAATAGTTACCCCTGAAATTAATATCGCAGGATTTTTGTCTCCATGACGTCGTCATTTGATACCAGTGAAAATAAACCTCTCTGTTGAAGCTATTTATAAGGAAGGTACTCTTCTACATAAATGCAGAAAAATTAATGTTGAATGTATGATTCTGGGTTTTGGATATTATTTGACACTTACGATACTTTTTTGTCCCAATCGGAAAACTCTTTTTTTTTTTATTCTCGTGTAGAGATCTCTGAATCTGAAACAGATAGAGTTTTGAATATTGATTTTTCCTATGTTTTAAACATTTAGTACTTAAAACTATTGCGAAAGTTGTGAACCAGGCCGTAAGTGATGTAAATCTTTAACGTGCACGAATGAAAATAGGTTCTAATTATGTCAATTCCCAACCGATTTTCGAAAAAATTATATTTTTGTACAGCCGGGAGTGATGTAAATCTTTAACGTGCATGAATGAAAATCGGTTCTAATTATGTCAATTCCCAACCGATTTTCGAAAAGATTATATTTTTGTACAGCCGGGGATATTGCGGATGGGATAAAGGTCGAATTGCGATAACCATGTCGTTCTTAGTTGAGATAAACAGTTTGAGCATGGACTCTATCTGTAATAAATATTAAATTTTTATATGTTACATGTAGTGACGTCAAATCTTTAACGTGCACGAAATCAGAAAATTGTAGATATTTCATTGAATATTTAATCAATTTTTGAACCAGTTGCATATTTGAGTAGTTGATATGGATGTGATTCCAAAGTCCCGTGTACACATTGGTGTGACATTGACAAAAGTCCGAGTTGGTCATAATCGCAACGTTTTGCCTACGTATAAAGCATTATATAGAGAGCTTTTTTTGAAAGGGGCAATATTTGAACTAAAGGTGTTTTACTGGTAACCAATATCTGGTAATGCTGCTTCTAGAGTGAAAATAATTCATTTTAGTTACTCCTGAAATTATTATCCCAGGTTTTTTGTCTACATGACGCCATCATATGATACCAGCGAAAATGACGCTATTTACCGAAACTATTTATAAGCAAGGCACCCCTCTGGACCAATGTTGAAAAGTTGATGTTGAAAGGTATGATTCTTGGTTTTGGTTATGATCTGACACGATCTTTTTTTTGTCCCATTCGAAAAACTTTTTTTTTTTTCATTCTCTTGTAGATCTCTGAAACTAAAGCAGATAGAGTTCTGAATAATGATTTTTCCTATGTTTTAAGCAGTAAGTACTTAGAAGTATTGCGAAAGTTCTGAACATACCTGAAGTGAAGTAAATCTTTAACGTGCATAAACGAAAATAGGTCCTAATAATGTCAATTCCCAACCGATTTTCGAAAAAGTTATATTTTTGTAGAGCCGGTGATATTGGGGATTGCAATACCACGCCGTTCTCCTTTTTTCCTAAAAATTTGAAAATGTACTGAAATTGTAAACTTTTTTTTTAGAATTTTTGAGTTTTTGATTACGTATTTAGATTTCTGACGTCTGTAGGATTCTACCGATACAAGTTCATAATGTTGTAAATTGTTCAACTATATTGTTCACTTTCCTTCTATCGTAATGCGCATGCAGAGAAAGTGTCAATATCTGAGTTGTTTAAGTGTGTGTGTGTGTGTGTTTTAAGGGGTGGGTGGTGGGCATTTTGTGCTGCCTTGGGCAAGGTGAAAGCCTTCAGCCTTGCAAGCAAGTCTAGTAGGTAATTGGTTTTCCCCCCAAACCAATTACAAAACGCGTTATACGTTTAACTCAAATGGGGCAGCCTAAATCTCAGAAACTATTTGAACGAATGCTATGAAACTCTGGAAATAAATTAACTGTTTCATGTATTAGTGCTTAAATGTAAAACGAAATTATCAAAACATCCCGCTTTTGTAGAATCTGTAACGTGCACGAAATTTAAAAATCGGCCATAAGTCTTTTAGTTCTTAATCGATTTTTTAAAAAGTTATATTTTTGGATACCCGGAAACATTGGCGAGAAGACAGCAGTTCAAAATCGTTGAATTTTGAAACTTTGTTGTTTTCATTTTTTTGGTGAAAATTGAAAAATTTCATAAAATTGTTATTTTTTGGAATTTTGAAATTTGACTTATATTTTTGGATAGCTGACCTCAACCCAATTCCAACAATATAAGTTTTGTTCTGAAATATTAACTTTGATTTTTCACTTTTTTTTGCATTTTGGTCAAAAACGGTAAGGCTTATTTTTTTAAAACCGCGCCTACGATTTTTCTAAAACTTTGGGAAGATGAACAGAGATGTCTGAATTGTTCCTTAAACTATAAATGAAAATCCTCTAATCACCGGAAGTGGTCAAGAAAGGTATCGAAAGTTTGACAAAATTCAGAAAAATGGGTGTCTGTGCGCCAAATAAGATGTATCGATTGGTTATTTACCGAGTAGTTAAAGTATTATATCGTGTGATAGCCATATGAATTATCTACAAGATGGTACTATAGCGAGAAGTTTCTATCAAAAAATAAAAAAGTTATCTGAGTTTGAAAAGTAAGGTATTTTGCTATTTCGATCAACTTTAGACGCGTATTTCTCGAAAACCCCGCCTACGATTTTTTTTAAAACTTTCTCATTCGAGAGTCTTATAGGTGGTGTATTGTGTGAAACCATTGTACAATTTCTCTAAATGTCATGAGTATTCGAAAAACGAGATTGAAAATCCAAAACGTCGTATTTTTACCATTTGGAGCATTTTTAGACGTCGTTTTCTCGAAAAGTCAACGTAATTTTTTTTTTGAACTTCTTCTACAGAGAGTTTTATCGGTAGTCTTAGGTATGAAACCATTGCGCAACAGTTAGAAATATCAGGAGTATGAGAACAAAGGGATCGAAAATTGAAAACGTCACCTTTCATTGTTAAGTGAAACATGCAGTAAGAGTTGATACAATCTGTACGTATTAGCAACGTTTAGAGCATATTCAAAAGTCCCTTTTTCTCTCACAGTGACGATATTTGGGCAAAAAGTATTTCAACTTTGAGTCTTTACTTCTATTCAAAATAAGGGTTTAGTGACCCTGTAGCAGAAGTATTTGATTTATGTTTGTAATAATTAGTCTTTGAATTAATATTGTTTCTCCTTGGCCAAAATTACCTCATAGCCGTAATCATCTCGACACAAATCGACGGCTCGCGCTGTTTATAAGCAAATCCAATTTTTAAGAGGTTGTAGTTGGATCTTGCAGTAGTATCGTGCAGAAGTACGAATACTGCACCGGTCATAGAAAGTGTAATGTCGTTAGAGCATGGACTCTGTTACTAATAAATATCGAAATTTTATATGTTGGTGACGTCAAATCTTTAACGTGCACGAAATCAGACAGAAAATTGCCGATATTTCATTGAATATAAAATCAATTTTTGAACCAGTTACATATTTGAGTAGCTGACATGAAAACGCGATTCCGAAGTCCCGTGTACACATTGGTTTGACATCGACAAAAGTCCGAATTGGTCATAATTGGAACGTTTTGCATACGTATAAAGCATATATAGAGAGATTTTTTTAAAAGTGGCAATATTTGAACTAAGGGTGTTTTAATAGTAACCAATATCTGTTACTGGTGCTTCTAGAGTGAAAATAATTCGTTTTAGTAAATAATAGTTACCCCTCAAATTAATATCGCAGGATTTTTGTCTCCATGACGTCATCATTTGATACCAGTGAAAATAAACCTCTCTGTTGAAGCTATTTATAAGGAAGGCACTCCTCTATATAAATGTTGAAAAATTAATGTTGAATGCATGATTCTGGGTTTTGGTTATTATTTGACACTTACGATACTTTTTTGTCCCAATCGGAAAACTCGTTTTTTTTTATTCTCGTGTAGATATCTGGAACTAAAACAGATAGAGTTTTGAATATTGATTTTTCCTATGTTTTAAACATTTAGTACTTGGAACTATTGCGAAAGTTGTGAACCAGACCGGAAGTGATGTAAATCTTTAACGTGCACGAATGAAAATCGGTTCTAATTATGTCAATTCCCAACCGATTTTCGAAAAAATTATATTTTTGTACAGCCGGGGATATTGCGGATGGGATAAAGGTCGAATTGTGATAACCATGTCGTTCTCAGTTGAGATAACCAGTTTGAGCATGGACTATATCTGTAATAAATATTAATTTTTTATATATTACATGTAGTGACGTCAAATCTTTAACGTGCACGAAATCAGAAAATTGTAGATATTTCATTCAATATTTAATCAATTTTTGAACCAGTTGCATATTTGAGTAGTTGATATGGACGTGATTCCAAAGTCCCGTGTACACATTGGTGTGACATTGACAAAAGTCCGAGTTGGTCATAATCGCAACGTTTTGCCCACGTATAAAGCATTATATAGAGAGCTTTTTTTGAAAGAGGCAATATTTGAACTAAAGGTGTTTTACTGGTAACCAATATCTGGTAATGCTGCTTCTAGAGTGAAAATAATTCATTTTAGTCAATAACTGTTACTCCTGAAATTATTACCCCAGGTTTTTTTGTCTACATGACGCCATCATATGATACCAGCGAAAATGACGCTATTTACCGAAACTATTTATAAGGAAGACACCCCTCTGGACAAATGTTGAAAAGTTGATGTTGAAAGGTATGATTCTTGGTTTTGGTTATGATCTGACACGATCTTTTTTTTTGTCCCATTCGAAAAACTGTTTTTTTTTTCATTCTCGTGTAGATCTCTGAAACTAAAGCAGATAGAGTTCTGAATAATGATTTTTTCTATGTTTTAAGCAGTAACTACTTAGAAGTATTGCGAAAGTTCTGAACAGACCTGAAGTGAAGTAAATCTTTAACGTGCATAAATGAAAATAGGTCCTAATAATCTCAATTCCCAACCGATTTTCGAAAAAGTTATATTTTTGTAGAGCCGGGGATATTGCGGATGCGATATAGGTCGAATTGCAATACCACGCGGTTCTCTTTTTTTCCTGAAAATTTGAAAATGTACTAAAATTGTAATTTTTTCTTTTAGAATTTTTGCGTTTTTGATTGCGTATTTAGATTTCTGGCGCCTGTAGGATTCTACCGATCCAAGTTCATAGTTGTTCAACTATATTTTTCACTTTCCTTCTATCGTAATGCGCATGCACAGAAAGTGTCAATGTCTGAGTTGTTTAAGTGTGTGTGTGTGTGTGTGTGTGTGTTTTAAGGGGTGAGTGGTAGGCATTTTGTGCTGCCTTGGGTAAGGTGAAAGCCTTCAGCCTTGCAAGCAAGTCTAGTTAGGCTTTCACCATTGAAAATGGTGAAAGACTATTGTTATTACTAAGATTAATATTATTATTTTTTTTTTTCCACTTTGCCTATTTCTCAGCAACTATAAGAGATAGAGGTCTGAAATTTAGTTTTCTCTTCAGAAACTGGGTGGTGGCTAGTGCTTAAATGTAAAACGAAATTTGTGCGCATAGCAGAAATGCGTCAAATCTTTAACGTACACGGAAATTGAAAATCGGTCATAATTTTTTTAATTCTCAACCAATTTTTCTGATATTTACATTTTTGGATAGCTGGAGACATTTCTTAGCCGATAGCAGTTCAAAAGTGTCGAATTTACAAACTCTGTCGCTTTCATTTTTTTGGTGAAAATTGGAAAATTTTCAAAATTTTCCAAAATTTTTATTTTTTGGAATTTTGAATTTCTGCTTATATTTTTGGATTGCTGACATCGATCCGATTCCAACAATATAAGTTTTGTTCTGAAATGTTAACTTTGATTTTTCACTTTTTTTAGCATTTTCGTCAAATCGTAGAGTTCTTATTTTTTTAAAACGGCGTCTACGATTTTTCTGAAACATACTGAATATATAGTCGAAGGTCCAAACCAGTTCATGAACTATAAATGAAAATCCTCTAATCACCGGAAGTGGTCAAGAAAGGTATCCAAACTTGGACAAAATTCAGAAAAATGGGTGCCTGTGCGCCAAATAAGATATATCGATTGGTTGTTTACCGAGTAGTTAAAGTATTATATGGTTTGATAGCCACGTGAATTATCTACAAGTTGGTACTATAGTGACAAGTTTCTATCAAAAAATAAAAAAGTTATCTGAGTTTGAAAAGTAGGGTATTTTGCTATTTCGAGCAACTTTAGACGCATGTTTCTCGAAAACGCCGCCTACGATTTTTTTGAAACTTTCTCAGTCGAGAGTCTAATGGGTGGTGTATTGTATCAAACCGTTGTACAATTTCTCTAAATGTCATGAGTAGTCGAAAAACGAGATTGAAAATCCAAAACGTCGTATTTTTACCATTTGGAGCATTGTTAGAAGTCTTTTCCTCGAAAAGTAAACGTAATATTTTTTTTGGAATTTCTTCTACAGGGAGTTTAATCGGTACTCTTATGTATGAAA
This sequence comes from Patella depressa, assembly GCA_948474765.1. Taxonomy (NCBI): domain Eukaryota; kingdom Metazoa; phylum Mollusca; class Gastropoda; family Patellidae; genus Patella; species Patella depressa. The sequence continues at coordinate 46,918,799 of OX419721.1, forward strand.
CCATTGCGCGACAGTTAGAAATATCAGAAGTATGAGAACAAAGGGATCGAAAATTGAAAACGTCACCTTTCATTGTTAAGCGAAACATGCAGTAAGAGTTGATACAATCTGTACGTATTACATACGTTTGGAGCATATTCAAAAGCCCCACTTTTCTCTCACAGTGACGATATTTGAGCTAAAAGTATTTCAACTTTGAGTGTTTACTTCTATTCAAAATAGGGGTTTAATGGCCCCGTAACAGGAATACTTGATTGCTGTGTGTAATAATTATTCTTTGAATTAATATTGTTTCTTCTTTGTCACAATTATCTCATAACGGTAATCATCTCGACACAAATCGACGGTTCGTGCTTTTTATAAGCAAATCCAATTTTTAAGAGGTTGCAGTTGTATCTTGCAGTAGTATCGTGCAGAAGTACGAATATTGCACCTGTGACAGAAGGCATGATGAAGTTTGAGCATATACTCTATCTGTAATAAATTATAAATTTTTATATGTTAGTGGTGCCAAATGATTAACGTGCACGAACTCAGAAAATTGTCAATATTTCATTGCATATTAAATCAATTTTTGAACCAGTTACATATTTGAGTAGCTGACATAAACGCGATTCCAAAGTCCCGATTAACACATTGGTGTGACATCGACAAAAGTCCGAATTGGTTATAAATGGAACGTTTTGCATACGTATAAAGCATATATAGAGAGCTTTTTTTTTTTAAACTGGCAATATTTGAACAAAGGGTGTTTAAATGGTTACCAATATCTGGTACTAGTGCTTCTAGAATGAAAATAATTCATTTTAGTAATTAACAGTTACTCCTGAAATTAATATCGCAGGTTTTTTGCCTACATTACGTCATCATTTGATACCAGTGAAAATGAAGCTCTCTGTTGAAGCTATTTATAAATAAGGTACCCCTCAATTACAATGTACCCCTCAATTGCCTATTTCTCACCAACTATAAGAGATAGAGGTCTGAAGTTTGATTTTCTCTCGGGAAACTGGGTGGTAGTTAGTGCTTAAATGTAAAACGAAATTTGTGCGCATAGCGGTAATGCCTCAAATCTTTAACGTGCACGCAAATTGAAAATCGGCCATAATTCTGTTAATTCTCAACCGATATTTCAGATAGTTACATTTTTGCATAGCTTCAGATATTTCTGAGTTGATAGCAGTTCAAAAACGTCGATTTTTGAAACTTTGTCGCTCAATTTTTTTCGGTGAAAATTGGAAAATTTTCAAAATTTTCCTAAAATTGTTATTTTTTGGAATTTTGAAATTCGACTTACACTTTTGGATAGCTAGCATCAATCCGATTCCATCAATATAAGTTTCGTTCTGAAATGTTAGCTTTGATTTTTCACTTTTTTTCGCATTTTGGTCAAATCGTAGAGTTCTTATTTTTTTAAAGCGGCTCCAACGATTTTTCTGAAACTTCAGGAATATGAAGTCGAAGGACCAAACCAGTCCATGAACTATAAATGAAAATCCTCTAATCACCGGAAGTAGTCAAGAATGGTATCCGAACTTTGACAAAATTCAAAAAAATGGGTGCCTGTGCGGAAAATGTGATGTATTCATTGGTTGTTTACCGAGTAATTAAAGTATTATGTCGTTTGATAGTCACGTAAATTATCTACAAGATGGTACTATAGCGACAAGTTTATTGTTCAAACTAAAAAGGCAATGGGACTTTGAAAAGTAAGATTATTTACGATTTCCATCAACTTTAAACGCACGTTTCTCGGAAACGCCGCCTACGATTTTTTTTAAACTCTCTCAGTCGAGAGTCTTATGGGTGGTGTATTGTGTGAAAACATTGTACAATTTGTCTATATGTCATGTGTAGTCGAAAAAAGAGATTGAAAATCCAAAACGTCGTATTTTTACCATTTGGAGCATTGTTAGAGGTTTTTTTCTCGAAAAGTCAACGTAATATTTATTTTGGTACTTTTTTCACAGAGAGTTTAGTCTGTTGTCTTATGTACGAAACCATAGCGCACAGTCCTAAATATCATGAGTATGAAAACAAACGAATCGAAAATTGAAAACGGCATCTTTCATTGTTAAGCGATACTGTACATATAATAAGAGTGTATCAAATCTGTACGTATAACGAACGTATAGAGCATATACAGACAGCTATTTTTCAAAGTGGCCTTATTTGAAGTAAGGGAGTTTTACTGTTAACCAATATCTGTTACTGGTGCTTCTATGGTGAAAATAATTCATATTAGTAAATAACGGTTACTCCTGAAATTAATATCCCAGGTTTTTGTCTACATGACGTCATCACTTTTTACCAGTTAAAATAAAGCTCCCAGCTGTAGTTAAATTCCCGGTACCTCCTCCCTTCTCCTGTAGTTGTTTATATCAAAGTCCCATTCGGAAAACTTTTTTTCTTGAAATTCCATTTAGAATAGAGTTGTCCATATTGATTTTCCATGTTTTAAACACTTAGTACTTATAACTATTACGAAAATTGTGAAGAGACCGGAATTGGTGTAAATCTTTAACGTGCACGAAAATTAAAAACCTGCCCTAATTTTGTCAATTCCTAACCGATTTTCGAAACAGTTATATTTTTGTACAACTTGTGATATTGCGGATGCGATAACTGCCGAATTGGGATAACATGTCGATCTCATATTTTCTTCAAAATTTGAAAATTTACTAAAATTAGTATTTCTTCGAATTTTGAGTTTTCGATTACATATTTGGATTGCCCGCGTCTGTTTGATTCTACCGAACTAGGATTATCATGATGTGAATTGTTCAACTCTTTTTTTCAATTCCCTTCTATCGTAATACGCATGCAAAGAACGTGTCAATATCTGAGTTATGCAACTGTATGTTTTTTGGGGGTGGGGGAGTAGTGGGTATAGTGTAGAAACTGTAAAAAAGATCTGAATACTGATGTTTTCCCATGTCAATGGTTTTTACAAATAACATGATGCAATGCATCCGGTATTGAAATGAAATGAAATGGGGTTTAACGTCTTACTGCATCTGCTCCTAACCTGTGCTAATGGAGACGGGCATACTTCATACAGTGTACTATAAGGGAAGTTTTGCCCGGACAACGGCGCTACGGCCTACTTTTATGTCGAATTCCAACTGGCAAAGGATCTTTTACGTGCATGCCAATGTGTACACGGGACCACGTTTCTTTCTCTCCGCCGAACGACCAGACAGCTGTCCTTTGCAGGTCCTCCGTCCTGCATCACTGACAAGGGGGAACCACGCCGGAAAATTCACGGACCGAAATTTATTCATCAATGAGAGAGAGAGATAGAGAGAGAGAAGATGCTGTATAAGGTCCACTCGACACAAACTATTATTTCAATAATACACTTTTGCGTAGGGTCTAGGTCACTGGGAGGAAAGTGGAGGATCTGAGCCACGAGGTGGGTCAGACTACGCTACTTCTTATCACTTACAAGTAGGAAATTGAAACCACGCCTTTTGACAGACTTTATGCAGGCGCGGATCCAGAGGGGGGCGCACCCGGTGCACGCCCCCTCTATTTTTGGGGTGGCGAACAATTTTTAGCTCCATAATTATATCCTCGCAGCAAAGAAGGACAAAATAGTTAAGGTTGGAAATCGTAATTTACAGTACTGGTATGGAATTAGTCCTTGTGGGCATATTTTGCACTCAAAAATCACGGACCGGGCTTCGCACTCCCAAGAGGGTGCAGCACGCCTCCCCTTTCTAAAAATCATGGAGCCGCCCCTTTTATGATACGGCGTGCACTCGTTAACCATTCGATCTTTCTGAGGAGAAATGGGGTTTAACGTCCAGTCGACACAAACTACGTCATTTCGGGACTAACATATTGTTTAATTTTATTTAACCATTCGCTTGCGCGTAGGGGTCTTTATGATAGAGCACGCACATGCTATCTATTCGGCCCTCCTAAACCCTCGATATTTCTAGCCTGGTGGTCCCGTGTTAGATCCCCTGCGTTGGCCGAGGTAGTTCATCGGGATTTTTAGGAGTAGGTCATCCTTGTCAGTGGTGCATGACAGAGGGACTGGTAAGGGACAAGTATAATCGTTCGGATGGGTCGGAAAGCTGAGATCCCGTAAAGGTGAAAATTCACTTGGCAATTTGATTGGATATAGCATAGGAAGTTCAAAATTATTTCATTTCATTTTTTAATGCAGAAATATGAAATTTCCCATTATCAGGAACAATTAACGCCTCAATGCCAACAATAAATACTAATATTTATTCAGCGTCAACAGCCAATTTGAACGTTTCTGTCGAATAGTAATGCTGGTCAATCATATTTACACATGGACTGCACAGTAGACACAAATAGGAGCCATAGACAACTATATTCAATGAAGCTTATATTCTGTAATTCATATTATACTTGACCAATTTACTTGTCCTTATTAAGATATATTGTTGGTGTGATTATTAAAGAACAAATCAAATTAAATGTGTTCATTTTATTAGCTGTAGATAAATACAACATAATGGGGGTTACAATTAATAATAATGTATCTTTAAACCAATGACACATTATAAACATAAAAAATATTCTTATAAAACAAAGATAAATAATACTATTGGTAAGAAGTTAATTCAGAAATAACTCCAATTACTACCGACTTTCTTTATATTCAAGAAAGCTAAACCTTTCAGACCATGACTTGTCTTTAATTAGGTACTTGATGATAATTGACAAGTTTTGTTAAAAAGTAATTGACACCATTGTTTTCAGATACACATTATGACACAAACATCTCATGGCTTAATTACTAAAAAGGTCATAACTGCCATTGTCATCGTGGATGACATTTATATAATATTTAAATATAAATCATGGGATAAACTTCTGGAGGTAGCGATAACTGGCACGATATATATAATATATATATATATATAGAGGCATTATATTTAAATATTACTACACTTATCTGAGGATACCACATTACATCAGTTTACACTTGAAATGCATCTTGTAGCTGTAGCTGACAACTTATTAAAGCTAAGCATATTGATCACCAGTTATTTAAAGATACATTATGGACAATTAGCTTACAAGTTGGCAGTTCTAAGTTTAATAGTTTAAAACTAGATAATGTAAAGGGGATATGCTGAAAATTTCAGTTTAAAACTAGATAATGTAAAGGGGATATGCAGAAAATTTCAGTTAAATTGCTCCACTCTGAATATGGATATAAGCAACTGACTTTTAAGGTCAAGCGTAATCATCATTACTAAAGTCAGTAGATAAAAAGCATAAATGAGTGTTGAGCAGCAGAATGGATTTAAATCCAATGAAAATCCAACACATAAGATGTCATCGAGAATTGATTACGGTCTATTATGTTAATAAATGTTTAATTTATAGTTTATATAACATTTCACTCGCAAACAAAAGACCTGCAATAGGTAGATTTATCTCTTGTATAATGTGTTTAACAAAATATTGAAACATATAATATTTGATATAATAAACATATATTTGAATACATTTACACTTATATTAAATAGGGCAATTAAATCAATGCCATTGGTAATTTAGATTAAGTTACGGCATAAAGGTCTGGAAGTAGTAAAAACAGGCATGATATTACATTTGTCTGAAGATATCATGTTGCATCAGTTTACACTTTAAATATATCTAGTAGCATATTGATAACTATGATATAAGTAAACCAGTTATTTAAACATATTTGATATAATAAACATATATTTGAATAAAATATTTACACTAATATCAATACATACAACAATTAAATATTCCAATGCATAAACATTATTAATGTTATATAATCATCCATGATCAAAACAAGTGAATATCACTGAATATCTCAATTATTGAAATGAAATGGGGTGGAGTTTAAAATCCTACTATCTTCATTATTCAACTAGATGCTTTTACATATATTCTCTACAAGTAATATACCAATTATCATCAAGTTAGACAGAAAAGACATGTGCAATAATTGCAGCCAACATAGTTGCTGGTTGGCAGCTAAGCTTCACTCCTTCATTTTTAAATTTAAATATGGCTTACTGTTCTAATCTATTTAATAGCAGATAAATCTTATGCCATTGAGAGTTGTCTTGATATTGTAAAATATTCATAATTTATATTATTATTGTCATGTACATTATGTATTTATAACGCCATGACGTCATGTAATTGTATACTATCTCATTATTAAAAGCTAGCTAAGATGAAATTATTAGTTTTTCTTTCTAGAAACTTCATATATATATATATATATATATATCTGAAGACGCCCATAGAGGGCAGACAGCTAGCTTATATAATTTAATGTATGTCAGAATGAAGTAAAGTGGAGAATTTTTTACCTGGACGTATTTTTCTATTTTTTTATGCATTATCTACCGTAAACAAAGAAGTACTTGTACTTTATTTACTTTAATATATATATATATATATATATATATATATATATATATATATATATATATATATGAAGTTTCTAGAAAGAAAAACTAATAATATATATATATATATATATATATATATATTAGGTTATATAACCTGATATATATAAATTTGTCTGAAGATATCAGGTTATATCAGTTTACCCATAATCTGTATCTTGTAGATGACAGATCATGAAAACTTACCATATTGATAACTAAGGGATCTTTTACAAGCACGCCAATTTGTACACGGGACCCTCGATTTTTCGTCCCATCCAAACGACTAGACAGCTGTCCTAGTCAGGCCCTCCATCCTGCAGCACTGACAATGGGAAACCCCGCCAGAAAATCTGGATGAACTTTCTCGGCCAATGCAGGGATCGACCTCCAGGCTAGCGAGTCAGCGTCTTACCCACTTAGCCACATGACCCCCCTAAGAAATGGAGTAATTTTTAAATATTATGCCTCAAGGGAGGCATCATATTTAAAAATTACTACATTTGTATTTTGTAGGTGACAACTAATTAAAGGAAACAAAATTGAAAAATAATGAAGAACTAATTACACTTATATCAATACATTACATGTAAACCAGTCAATTATAACCTATTTGACATAATAAACATATATTTGAAAAACTATTTACACTTATATCAATACTTTGCATAAGACCACTTTACATAAGACCACTATTGAAGGGAGGTAATGGGCATATTGTGTAGGCTAATATTTGTTTGAATTAGTTTATCATCAGTCATCTAATCCTATTCTGATACATTCATGGTAGCTGAAATAGGTTGAAACAAGGTTTAAGTGAACTTTACTCTGATCTAAATATTTAACAAAGACTAAATCTAATAGAGTCCCACCAGTTGTTGTTACAAAATTTACAAGTTGGGTAAAACCATTCTCTGACATACATCTTGCAATGGTTGAATTTCCATCCAAAAGGTTCTGATTGAAGTCACCCATTACAATCATATCACCACCATAATTTTCTAACTCTGTCAATAAAATCTGTAAATTAGAAATGAATAAATCAGCTTTATAACAGCTAGGTCTGTAAATAACAACTACAGTAAGATTAATATCAGATATACTAAATACAACATGTTCTATATTAAAGGTACCTAATCTATGTATATTACAATGTCTCTTATTGCTATAATAAATACCAACGCCACCGTTTTTCATGGATTTTATTTTGTCATATATATTACAGTTATCATAACATGTATGTCTAGGTTGATTAAATAATGTATAGCCGTCAAGTTGAAAGTTTCTACATTCTGCTATTTGGGATATCCACGTTTCTGTTAAACAGATAAAGTCAGTCTGGGTAAACCTATAATCATTCTTCACGTCTTCATGATGTTGCATTAATCCCTCTACATTAAACAGCAATATTTCAGTATTTCTACGATTTTCTACCTGCGGTTCTAAATATAATGGCATCTTATTGATTGATTCTTCAATTCGGGGATCACAATATATTACTTTTTCATCAAAATCTCTAATAATTAAACCCTCTAAGGATGTGACTCTGCTTAATGCAACGTACGCCTGACCCGGTGAAAATATTTTCTTAAGTGATACAACTGCAGAACTTAGACTCAAACCTTGTACCTTATGGACCGTTGTACTATAGCTTAGTTTAAGTGGAAATTGTCTCCTGATGTCACCACGATAATTTACTTTTTCTTCTTGTATCTCAATAGGAGTGCTGCCTTCTGGTATATCATCATTTGATCTTTTATTTTCTCTACGTAAAATAGCCCCAACCCTTTCGTCATCAAACTTAACGTATATTATTTTAGGTTTATCATTATCCATTGTGATATAGGTTACTTTACCAAAACAACCATTAGTAAGACCATCACTAACATTCAAATTCTTAATTAACATAACTCTTGCATCAATACCAATTACTAATACGTTAGGTAAACTAGAATCTACTTTACCAGCCAGAGGTTTCTCCAATTTCTTCATTTTACCGGTTCTAGCATCTTTTGAATAATCGTTTGCTGCAATGGTTATGGTATCTGGACATTTACTATGTAAGAATTTTACATTAATTTCATTTACCTGCTTATTTGTAGAAACTATATGCACTGCATCAGATTCTTCACCTGTAACCCTACTACTGAACAAATTAATATCATCTACAGACATTTCATCAGAGTTCTTTTTTGTGCGTATTCTATTTAATGCTTGCGCAAATGTCAAATCATCTCTCTGTCTCATTATTTCGGTGAGTTGAACAAGTTTAAAATTATCTTGCCACAGATCAACTATTTCATTATTACTGTACAGAGCTCTGCCTTTCACAGGAGGTAACTGGTAAAAATCTCCAACTGCAATAATAGAAACATTACCAAATAAAGCATGATCAGGTGTTTGTTTGATTTGTCTTAATCTACCATGTATGTAACATAATAGTTTATGATCAACCATAGATATTTCATCAATTATCAGAATTTCTAGATTACCTAATTTAGATCTAAGTGTGTTTACTTTATCTGAGGACAATCCTATGTAAGGCAAAGTTATATGGATCGGAAGGCTGAACATCGCGTGGATCGTTGATGATGAGATGTTATAAGCGCTGACGCCAGTTGGTGCCATCATTGCAACTGTTGTGTCATCGGGACTGTCACTAATTCTGGCTAATAGTCTTGATGCTTCATAATATATACATTTGATGATATGACTCTTTCCACTACCGGCACCACCTGTTAAAAATAGCATGAATTGTTCTGGGTTTTTGTTATGAATTTTATCTAGACAGAATTGTCGTACTTTGTAAAATACTTGTGATTGTAACTTATTTAATGATCTTAATAAAGGTATAACTTGTGAATGGGAGATAACTGTGTCACATTTTTCTTTATGCCTATCTTTCTTGTCTGATTTTCTATTGCCTAACAAATCAGGTATCTCGACAGGGTCGTCATCTTCATTAATTGTTTCATTACCTTGTAATTCTATACATTCTAATCGATCAACTTCTGTTTCAACACAAATATTTGCCCATGCATCGTCTAAGGGTCCACATTTTTCGAGGATTTCTTGTGCCATTTCAATATTAACTGCATCTTTTTCATATTTTTCACGGTTGTTATTAACAATTTCTCTTACTAATTCAACATCATTATAATATCTCACAGATCCAAATTTATAGAAATCTTCATACGTTTCAACAGGAGGGGGCTTGAGCTGTTCAGTTTGTCGATAAGGCAGAAAAAGTTGTAGACTACTGAGATAAAAAAGCTCTGGATTATTTGTAATTGAAAATCTAGCGTAACGTATTACGGCAGGACTGGTTTTTGTACGTTTTATGATATAACCAAGGTCGCCTTTAAGTTTATATGCAGGGTTATTTTCACGATCAACATCAATTTTCTCACTCTTAGCCATGACTCTATATTCAGAACAGAACTGAGCTATACACATATAATCGAATTGAATGCCATCTGGTCGTGCCCTATATCTATCAACAATGCTAGTTTGATACATGTTGTCATCCGTTAGCGTACCTTCATTTGCACGACTTTTAAGAATAGATAATGGTAATGTCATTCGGATATTATTCTCACCTGTCGGTATAAATACTACTTTTCGTGATGCTTCTTTAAGACGTAGATTACACACACGATATGCCGCTTCTTGTGCTGAAACCTCTCTACTATGTAAATACGTACTTGAAATCTTTTTTAGACTACTTTTAGCATCCAAATTACCTTCGACAGCTTCTTTGTGAGCATCGCCTAGTAATAAACCAATTTCTCTTTCAGACTTTGATATATATGACACAATGTATACAATACAACTGTAGGCATCAAATACATATTGTATGTCCAAATTAGCATTCCATGCTCTTAGTAAGTCAGGATTATACTGATTTATCCATACATCATTGGGGTCTCTTTTAAGAACTAGATTGTTTTTCTTTGTTAGCTTTTCGCATGCTTTTACAAATAACTCTTGAGTGATATCTAGATCAGTATATAAATCGTCAAAAGAATCGTAATTCTTATCGGGGTCTGAGATGGCCTTCATTATGCATTCTAGGATTGTCTTAGCCTGATCATTGCTAATTTCGTCCTTTCTGGATTCCCGATTATCACTTTTGTCCATGTCTACAGTTCTACAAACAAAGGTTTCTTCAGAGGGTGGTCTTGGGAAATTAAATCGACATACCGTATTTTTCTTTTTACAAGATTTTGAATGCTTTTTACTGTGCGTTTGAACACTGGATACAATTTCGTGTAGTTCTGGATCATCTGAAATGTTTGGCATTTTACATGTTATGTATTTATCTACAAATTCAACAACTTTACTGTCAGGGTCTCTACCAAGTACGGGTGCATCTTCTATCCATAATAGCCCATGTACATGACAACTTCCGCGCATTTGATATTCGATACGATAGAAATAATCTTTTACTTTACCAATAGGCTCAGCTTTTGACATGATAAAATTTTTTAAGAAATAATGAAACCTGTGATCGAACATTCGTGCTATAGTTATAGGATTGCTCCTAAGTATTTCTTGTTTCTCAGCCCAACCTAAATCACTAGCTTTTCTATTATCACCTTGCTGTCTAAGAATTACCTCAATAAAAGACGACCAACGGAGTTCAGCAGACGAGAAACTAATAAAGTACGTAGCAACCCCGAGTTGTCTAATCATAGCAAACAGATCTGATTGTGTAGTCTTCCAATAACTGGGTGAACCTCGTACTGATTTCAAAAATCGATAGCCATCATCACATTTCAAAATATTTTTCAAGGGTTCTTCATTTGTAAGCATGTCAGCTGTTATTCTATTACCTCCTGATTTTGTTTTGCGTAAAGCGATGGATACACTTGAGACAACTTGACTTAGTTCATATAAATACTGAGCATAAAAGATGTAATCTGTATTTTTAGCAAATCGGTTATCAACGTTCATTAGACGACAGTGTAAGTAACGACCTATAGTGATTCGTTCATCTCGACTATCATTAAATGTATTTTGTCCAGTTGGAAAGAGGGTCGGAAAACACATAGCTTCATTCGTTTTGTCTGTTAAAATTCTTACAGGATTTTTATTTTCTGTTGGAGAAATAGAAAATATACTATCAGTGTTGTCTAAAATCTCTTGTGCAAGATCAACGGGTTGCAAACATGTACTTAACAATGGTCCATGCAACTCATCAAGTGGCATGTCTAAGTCTGGTAAGCTATCAGTATCGCCTTCTATTGCCTTAGAATTACTTAAAGCAGCAGGTATCGACAATGCATGTAACTCATCAAGTGGCATGTCTATGTCTGGTAAGCTATCAGTATCGTCTTTTCTTGTCTTAGAATTACTTAAAGCAGCAGGTGTCAACAATGCATGTAACTCATCAAGTGGGACATCTATGTCTGGTAAACTATTACATGTAGTTTCATTTTCCATTGTATCATTGTTCAACTGTTCCACATTGGAGTTATCTCCCTTACCTTCTATATCAATTTCAAAATGCCAGTTTTTGTCAAATTCTACCTCTGTATAATACTGGTTATTTTCCTTCAAAAAAAGTAAAGCATCTCTTAATTTGGACTTGTTAACAAATTCATATTGATAATAGCTTTTGTGTGTAATTCGTTTTTTTAATTTCAGTCTAATGAGCTGATCAGAACCTTCAGATCTAGGTAAAACCTTGGTCACTTCATTAATATTGTTAGGAATACAGACAGTTTCTCCACTAACTTTAAATTGTTGTGTTTTTGCCAAGTTTACCATTTTCATGAAAGGTATATTTAGAGCTATTAAATGTGCCTCGAGACTATTTAAACATTCGAGCTGTTGTGGTATATGGCCAGGTTCTAAATTGTTTGTAACACTTTCCGCGGGTATTTTACCAGATTTGATTTTAGAATCGCAAGTAAAACAAATCCATAACGATTTATAACCTTCGGGATAGTCACAGTTATCTTTACAATCACTACAACATTCGTGTAAATATGTTTTATTGATACACTGGGTTGCTACTTTCTTGACTTTATCATCTTTATTATATAATTTCTCGTTGCAAGACTTTACTTGGTTTTTAAACAATAATCTGTGGCATACACAGCAGATATATTCTGGACCATGACTCGACTCATTTTTAAACTCTTCGTGAACTTTTTCTATGTCCGACATCTCTATCTGTTTTTTTAATTTTCTTTGTTTATTCTGATCAATTATTTTGTTCTTATGATTTTTATTGGTTCGATATCTATCAGAGCTAACCTGCTTCACTCTATTTCTATGTTTAATATTAATCCTATATTTGTCAGTGCTAAGACGCTTAACATGATTTCTATGATTTATATTAATGCTATATTTACCAGTACTAAGCCGCTTAACATGATTTCTATGATTAACATTGGTCCTATACTTAAACACACTGCGTTGTTTGATGATATTAGTAAAAACTGGATTATTTCTATATCGTTCTTTGATTCTCTCCTTCATTTTATTCCTGTATTGTACATTATCATGATATCGTTCTTTCAAAATTGATTTTACCCTTCGTTTAAAACTTCTGTCGTTTTGGTAACGATTACAATATTCATCTTTACTTTCTTCCGGTTCATTTAGGAAAGACATATACCTATTATGATCGTACTGTTGTTTTTCTTTTATATTTTTAGATTTATTTGCTAATTTGTGAGTTTTCCAATTATTTCCCCTTTTTCTTTTTCGAACAAGGTAAGGCGTTGCTTGATCAAGTAAGGTGTCATTCATTATATCATCTAATTCGTGAAGTGACTGTTTATCATAATCATTACTTATTTCTGACATTTGCTCATCAATTAAATTACTAGACTCTTTTACTGTCTTTGCTTTATTAACTACATTTCTTTGGAATTTTGTACATTTTTTTCTCTTTCTACTTTTACCCTGAGAGAATGAGTTCTGTTTGAATAAGTTTTCTGTTTCATTGTTGGTATCAGTGTATTGTACATTTGGTGTTTGTTCGTAATCTGAAGCATTACAATCATTACCTACTTCACATGTTTGTTCTCTCATAACATCCATTACAACTTCATAGTGTACTCCATTCAGGTGATTAATATATATTGCTCCATTTATTGAATTATCTCCCTCGATTTGCAATCTAGAAAATTTCAACCAGTTATTATTACTGTAGGTATATATGTCAGTTTCAAGTAAATCTGCAGCAGCAAATATTTCTATTTCAGATGCCCAACTTTTAACATAGTTCATGCGTGATCTAGTGATATAGTCAGGTACAGAGGTGTAACCAGGTCTTAGATACTGTTTAAATAATGCGGGATGGGTCTTAAGGTGCTTTACAACGGCAAGTCTAATCTTTCTATGGTGATTCTCTGTGCCTGTTAAAGCATACGATATAGATCTAAAAAAACAATTGCCATCTCCAATAATGGATTTTATTTCTGAGGGTTTCGTTAATGGACACGTACTTACAATGTTTTCATTTGAGTTAGCTGGTAGACCAAGCTGTGAACAAATATTTCTTTTACTAGCTAAGGAAATTGGATTAAAATTAAATGAATTCGATTCCACTTGAGAGATAATAATATCGTCATTAGATTCGTCTGAAATAATTACACATTCTCTATCTATAGACTGGGGTATATCTGGTGTAGATAAATCGGTTAAAATATCAATGTTAATACCTGTTATTTCAAATTGAGTTTGTGGACCTAGGTTCATAGAAACTGCTAGTTTGTTACAGTGTTGATAGACTTCTGTAATATCATTAACATGTAATAATATGCATCTACCATTCTCATATAACAATCCTCCATCACTTCTGCTGTGCGAATCAAAAATAAAAAATGTATTCAAGTGTTTCATTATTGCAAAAGTATTTCCGCCAAAAGTAACAAAGCATGATTCGTGCATTAACAGACTAGTTTGCAGGGCTTCAAATAAGTTCATAACTATGTCATCTATTCCACTTGCATTTCTTGACCAAAATAATCCGACATATGAATCATCGGCGATACTGAGACTAAATATTTTACCAAATTTTTCTATTTTATCTGGAAGTTCCGATACCAAAATATATCTCTTGTTAATTGATGCCATCGACTGAAGAGAAGCATATAATTCATTACCGGCTATTAATATATTGTCCAAGTCTGCCCTATTCCAACTTTCTAAAGGTTTTACTTTAGTAAACAACATAGACATGGCACTCATAGCAACACATTGACTTCCACTAAATCTGCCGAATAAAGGATTTCCTTGATGGTAACTAGCTAAAACTGGACGTTTCATGTCGATTGGCAGTGTAGGGATGTCTATAACAGTTTCAACTGGTTTATTAGACAGTGTATGTGTTTCGTCATTTGAAGGAATAGTAACACTTATGTTTTCTGTGTTTAAAGAAATGCTGTCTACTTTAATAGACCCTTTGTTCTCACCTGAAGATACAGTGGATGCATTCTGTTCTTTCTCTATTTCTGTTTTATCTTTATTTTGCTTTGCCTTCAAATTATTTATTGGGTTAAATCTATGTCGTCTTGGCATTTTTAGTCTACAAAGAATGCGCCAATATAAGGATTTCTTTCAAGAAACAAAATTATCTCCCTTTAGCCTTATTTAATTTCGTCACACCCAAAAATGGAGTTATCCCTCTTTTATATTGACAATTTGATCAGCGTTCTTCTTGTATCTTTACGAGGCTCAGTGGTTTAAGATTTGTTCGTTAAATGCTTTAAGATTGATTTGTTAAATGCTTTAAGATTGATTTGTTAAATGCTTTAAGATTGGATTTGTTAAATGCTTTAAGATTGATTTGTTAAATGCTTTAAATTCGGTACCAGTAGTGCTGACTGGCAATGGCATCAAAAGAAAAAAAATTAAAAAAAAATTATAAATGAGCAGCACCTCTAAATAAATAAAAAGTTGGGACCTTAAAGGAATTGGTAAACGGTCCAAGCTGCTTCTGCAAAAATATAAAAAATACAATATTATCCTTAAACTTTCTAATGCATTTTTTATAAAGGGGGAGAGAGAGAAATGGGTTTAACACCCACGCGACACAAAATACGCCAATTCAAGAGTACCATATGGTTAAATTTTATTTCAATATTTGGCTTGCAAAAGGAGTATTTAGCAGTGGGGGAAAACAGGAGAAAATCCACGAGGTTGGACAGACGACCTTACTGCCTGGAATTGAAATCCCGCCACTTGACTCAATATACACCCCATGATCTGAAGAGCACGCATTAGACCACTAAACCTTCTAACCCTGAACAATTTTTACAATAGTTGTTTTTAGTATTCATCCTTTTCATATTAGATATTAAAATATTGGTATATACTCACATCAAAGGAGACGTGTCAACTGGACAATTTTCCTGAAATAGATAATAAAGACAATTAGATAACTATTATTTGAGTTTAATAATGAATAATTATCTGATGTTAGGATAAGGTCCTGCTCTGAATAAACCAGTAATAGAATCCACATAGACAATTCTTTTTTCACAAACCATGTCTTATTTCTTGTACGGTTATAATTAACCAAAATGTATTATCAGCTGGATAAATACAGTGTAAAAAAACAGACCATCTAAAAGATACACAAACTTTTTAAATACACCCTTCCAGAATACAATTTAGGAAGTTACGTTCCTATGGGCGCAAATATAGACAGGAACCCGCAAGATCTTTTGGTTATAAATATGCATGTCAAGTTTCGTCAAGATAGGTTGCCAGGCAACGAAACATACGCCCACAACAGCAAAGTTGCCCGGGCAGTCAACGAGGGTTGTCGCATATTTTTTCTTTTGTCAGTAAGGAAAACGTTTACAACACATGAAAATCTTATTGCGAGTATGTAGTCCGTTATGTTATTATCAGAAATAATTAGAATTGTTTCGATTGTTTGTCGCATGGCCTTAATCCACAAGAAATTTCAAAGTGATCAAGGGCCATAACTCTGGCAGTAATTATCAGAAATTGTTGAAAATACCTAGGATCCTTCGTATCATGACGTTATAAACAGTGTGTATAAATTTAAGTCAATCAGATATTGACTTTAGCCTATAGGGCATCCACAAGATATCTCAAATTGACCCAGGGCCATAACTCTGGCAGTAATTATTGGAAATCGTTGAAAATGAGTAGGGTCCTCCTTCGTCTTATGACCTTAAACACTGTGTATAAATTTAAAGTCAATCGGATATTAACTTTAGCCTCTACAGAGTCCAAAAGATTTTTCAAAGCCCTCAATGGCCATAACTCTGGCAGTAATTATCAGATATAAACTTCAGCCTCTAGAGCGTTCACAACATTTTTCAAAGTGATCAAGTGTCATAACTCTGGCATTAATTATCGGATGTCGCTGAAAATCAATAGGTTTCTTCGTCCCATGACCTTAACCACTGTGTATAAAATTGAAGTCAATTGGAAATAAACTTTAGCCTCTTGAGCGTTCACAACAAATTGTGGACGACAGACGGACCTACGGACAGGGCGACGGCAATAGACGACCACATTTATAATGTGGGCGTATAAAATCGGTTCAAAATTGTAACCTCTATAGGGTCCACAAGCCTAAAAACATGATTTTTTGTACAAGCAGGGGCCATAACCGAAAGCAGCCAAGACCAAGATCTTTTTGGCATAAACCTATATTTCAAGTTTCGTCAAAATTGGATAAGAATTGTGATCTGTAGAGAGTCCACAACCTTGATATGCCATATTTTGACACTATTTGCGTACAAACGGCGGCCATTTTGTTCGACAATTTTGGTCCGATGTTCACAAAATTCAAACTTCACCTTTAATACGGTGTAATGGTGATATATTCAAACGTTTTTTTTTAAATCGGATGATAATTGTGACCTCCAGAGGGACCACAAGCTAAAAAATGCGATTTTTCGGACAATCAGGAACCATAATTCAGGAAGTTACGTTCCGATGGGCGCAATTATCGAAAAGAACCAGGATCTTTGGGTTATTAACATCCATGTCAAGTTTCATCCAAATCAGTTCGAAATTGTGACCTCTATAGGGTCCACAAGCTAAAAACGTGATTTTTTGTACAATCAGGGGCCATAATCCATGAAGTTTCGATCCGATATATGCCAATATCGAAAGCAGCCGAGATTTTAGGGGGATAAACCTATATTAAAAGTTTCGTTAAAATTGGATAAGAATTGTGAATTGTAGAGAATCCACAAACATTTGTGGACGGACGGACAGGGGCGACGACAATATACGTCCACATGAAAATGTGGGCGTATAAAAATATTATTTACAATTATTATTATCATTATTATATGTTATATAGCGCTGCTTTCACTGGAAGTGTTCTGTAGTCCTTTACAATAATTGAAACAAGGCAAATTAAAAAAACAAACAAACAAATAAAATATAAAATGACAAATAGAATATAAAGACACAAACAAATAAAAAAATAAAAATGAACATGTATATTTATATTTATAAGAGGGATAATAGAGATTGACATCTACGCATAGTAGTATGTGAGTTTATTTCAGAGTTTGGGAGAGGTGTCTTGAAATTCTTTCTCTTTGTGAGATTCTAAATATGCTTTTTCTCATCAGAAGCAGAACGTAAACAACAACTACATTTATAAAATTGTACAATATGTGACAAATAAGAAGTTAAATCTTATATTCTAATTTCTATAAACTGGTAACAAATGTCATTTATAGGAGACATATAGCATGTAGTCACAATAGGGAGTGTCTGATATTAGTCTAACAACAGAGTTTAGCAGGAGTACCATGGAATAATGAGTTAAATGAAATGAAATGAGGTTTAACATCCTACTGTTCTGTTCCTAGAGGGGTAACGAAGATGGGCATTGGGCATACTACTCCATATAGTGTGCTATGAAGGGCATTTTACCAGGCCAGAGGCACTATGGCCTACTCTTATATCGTATTCCTTCTGCCAAGGGATCTTTTACGTCCATGCCAATGTATACACAAAATAGTTTTTAGTCCCATCCGAACGACTAGACATCTTTCCTAGTCAGGCCTTCAGGCCTGCACCATTGAAAAGGAAAACCACGTCGGAAAATCCCCATGAACTTTCTCCGCCAATGCAGGGGTCTAACACGAGGTATAAAAATCAATACAAGATGTGACAAGAAATATTACTAATTTGATATTACATAGATAATTAAATAAAAAAAACAACATCAATATTTCCAGCAGATTTAGATGGGTAAATTTAAAAATTGAACAGACACATTCAATTTGTTCATGTTAACATTTAAACCAACCACAAAGAAATGGGGTTTAACATCCACTCAACACAAACTAGGTAAATTCGGGACTATCATATGGTTCAATTTTATTTCAATAATTTGCTTGTGCGTTCGGGTCTTTAGCAGTGGGAGGAAACCAGAGGACCTGGAGAAAACCCATGAGGTTGGACAGGCGATTCTACTCTTGCCACATACAAACGGGGAATCGAAACCATGCTAGCTGACTGAATGACCCACCTTATGATACAGCGTGCGCGTGATACCTATACGGCCATCCATCCCCCGTCCTTATTAAATAAATACAATTATGGCATAGATGTTATTATATGACATCAACGGAACTAACTTACTCTTTGTCTTCTTTCTTCCAACTGCTAACAAACACAGGTTTTATATACTGTAAAGCAAGAACTTGATGCCTGCTGATATGCACAAAGTCAAAGTATAATGTTTTTGAAACTTTTTCTCACGTCCATGTAAACCATACTAATAAATGATTCAGAAATATTTCAACTGGCATACATTCTTTGCCTTACAGTATTTGTTTTATTAAAATTTAACATTTACATTTTTATTTAAATTTATCCAACAAATCAGAAGGTACGCGGCTGGGAATACGCATATCATACATTCTGCACATTGGCCACGATATGTATCGTTTTACCTTTGTTAGAGCAGCTTGGATACAGCAGACACAAATACAAAATACAAACTATGATATTATCAGACATTCAATACGTACTCTGTCTTGGTGCTTTTGCCTACACAAGATTTCAAGAGTTTGGCTGTAGAAAGGGGGGATAACTCAACAATTTGTTACTTTTGATAAAATTCCATTTCTTGATAAAATGATATCAAAGATAAATCTCCCAAGACGAATAATAAAACAAATATCAACAGCCTGTCTGACTTGGGGCACATATTTAGGCATATACAAAGGAAATTAGTACATACGTGTATAGATGTAATCAAAACTTAGTTATAATTCAAACAAACATTATTATAATATCAGCCTATTAACAAATGATAGCACATAGATTAGGATCTTGCTTAATAGTGATAAAACGAAAATACGGGCAAATATAGGACTTTAAATAATATATAATCCTTTATCAAGCGTTTACGATGCATCATTCAACATATTCAACATAAAAAAGGTCTATGCTAGCTATCAAACAAGATTCCATACATTCGGCATAATTTCATCTTTATGTCCCAATCAAGCCTATCGTCAAAATTGCATTTAGAAGTCTACCTACAAGATTTCAAGTGTTTGACTGCAAAAGGGGGGATAACTCAACAGTTTGTGACTTTTGATAAAATTCCACTTCTGGACAAAATAATGCGAAATCTTGGCAAAAAGACGGCTAATAAGCAAATATCGACACCCTGATAAACGCCAGCCTTATATTTAGGACATAAACAAAAGAAATTAGTTTAATATACATGTAATCAAAATTTATCACAATATCAGCCTGTTAACAAATAATCCATAAAATAGTGATGATAAAAACCATAGAAAGGCAACTACAAATTTAAAAATGTAACTTAAGTAAATGCAAAATGATTAATGTGCCTATCATAACTGTAGAGGTACAAAGTACAATAACCTATATATTACGTAGATATATTTATACACGGCATACCTAATATAAATTCTTTAAATGACATCTAGAAGCACGGTTAACTATTCATAACAAAACACAACACAAGGTATATTTGAAACTTATATTATCCTTATTAATGCCTAAATCTAAATTAACAGTTGTGATTAGTAATGTTGGTCTGATGAACAATCATGTGTTGTGTTGTGGCCAGTTATTATTATTAATGTTTGTAATATAATTTTATGGTTAAACCCTATCAATGTGATCTTTGATCTTTAGTACCGATTACTTGGTATTATCCCACTAAGGGTTAGTTAGTATTATTATTATTACTGTTTGTATTATGTTTTGTTATTTTAGGTACTGATAAGTATCATAATGGTTTCTTGTTATTAATAATTGAGCTGGTGTAAGCTATAATATGTATAAACAACAACAACAACAGGATATTTATCATTAACTTGAAAACGTGACCTGTAGGCTATATGTTACGAAACGTTGTTATTTAATAATAGAGAAGAAGTTATATCCATATATACCTTGTGTTGTGTTTTGTTATGAATAACTAATATATGTAATGTGAAATAATAATCTCCTTGTTCTACTAGACATAGCCAAACAATGTCCCAACAGCAGCTAATCCGAAAAGAAAATTTGAATGTTAACCAAATATGATGAGGAAGGGAGACCATTCAAGAGATCTGGGGGCAGTTTCACAAAAGTTCGTAACTCTAAGAAAAAAAACTACATTAAGATAAACTTACGAAAAAGATACGAATTATGTACGTCGGTTTCACAAAGGCTGGCGTAAGTTTGTTCTTAACTTTTTCTTGTATCCCTTTTTGTAAATACGTCACGAATGGTCATGACATCATGATGCGTTACTTCATTCACACTTTTGTAAACATTCCCACGGTCTGAATGTTGACAATGTCGGCATTATAGCCATAATTTTTGATTTGATCCTTACCTTTTGAAACATAAACGACGAAATGATATATTCCTTGTATATACGCTAAGATTTGGTCGTGTTTTTATGAATACGGAGCAATTTTCATGCCTTTTGTTTAGGCCTACTTGTTTTTGGTGGCTACGTCATATCTTGTGATATAGTAACAGGATAAAAATAGACAAAATGAGGTGCAACATACCAGTATCAAATGAAAATGACAGTTTTGTGTGCCTTTAATTCAATATAGATATTGATTGTTGTTACTTTTTAAAACCAATCTATGGATATAACTATATTTATCTGAAATATATAAACATTTATATTAATATATCAGTTATTTTGATATGTTAATTGTATCTCTTATAATGATAATGCACAGTAGAATCTGTGAAAGTAGCCACACATTTCACTGGTTTGGCTGTGGAAGGGGAGACAACTCAATGATTTGTAACTCTGGATAATACAACGACACCTTAAAAAAGTTAGGTTGAAAGGCAAAGAAACATACGCCCACAGCAGCTACACTGTGAAATAAGCTCTGGAAACAAAATTATACACCAAAAACTAAGTCACATTTGTTTCCATGGAAACATAAAAAATATAAATCCCATAAATTCCTAAGTAGCAAAAGGCACAACTACTGTAATAGGTTGATGTGTGTGCAAAGTCACAGAATGATATCGTGAACTGTTTATGATATGCTTCGGAAACAAAATTGTACACCAAAAACTAAGTCAAATTTGTTTCCATGTAAACACAAAAGATATAAATCCCAGAAATTCCTAAATAGCAAAAGGCACACTACTGTAATAGGTTGATGTGTGTGCAAAGTTTCAGAAAGATATCTTTAACGGTTAATGAGATATGCTCCAGAAACGCAATCGGAAAGAGGGGCGGACCCCGTTTCAATATCCCTCCCTAACTTCATTCGGCGCGGGATAAAAATAGACAAAATGAGGTGCAACATACCAGTATCAAATGAAAATGACAGTTTTGTTTGCCTTTAATTCAATATAGATGTTGATTGTTGTTACTTTTTAAAACCAATCTATGGATATAACTATATTTATCTGAAATATATAAACATTTATATTAATATATCAGTTATTTTGATATGTTAATTGTATCTCTTACAATGATAATGCACAGTAGAATTTGTGAAAGTAGCCAAACAAGATTTCACTGGTTTGGCTGTGAAAGGGGAGACAACTCAATGATTTGTGACTCTGGATAATACCGTATCTCTTGAGGAAATAATGTTAACATAAATCTCCAACGACACGTAAAAAGAGCTAGGTTGAAAGGCAAAGAAACATACGCCCACAGCAGCTAAACTGTTCTGTCAGTCAACAAGAGTTGTGGCATATTTTTACTTTTTTCGGTAATGAAACATTTATAATACACTAAAATCTGATTAAGAGTAACAACTCATTAAGTAATTATCAGAAGATCATTAGAATATGTTTGTTCTTTTTTTATATAGTTCTGCCCCATACTAACGTTTAGTATATTAAACATATAATATCATAGCTGTTCATTGAAAATCAATATACTTGTTCGTCTCAAGACCTTGAACTCTGTGTATCAATCTGAAGTCAATCGGATGATAAGTTTGGCCTCAAGCAAAAGCGTAACAAGATTTTTCAAAGTGATCAAGGGAGATAACTTTGGCAGTAAGAATCGCAAATCACTGAAAATCAATGGTCTTCTTCATCTGACAACCTTAAAAACTGTGTATATATTTAAAATCAATCAGATATTAACTTTAGCCTCTATAGCGACCACAAGATTTTTAAAAGTAATCAAGGGCCATAACTCTGGCATAAATGATCAGAAATTGCAAAAAATCAATAGGATTCTTCGTCTGACAACCTCAAACACTGTGCATAAATCTAAAATCAATTGGATATTAACTTTAGCTTCTAGAGCGGCCACAAGATTTTTAAAAGTGATCAAAGGCCATAACTCTGCCAGTAATCAGAATGAAAATGACAGTTTTGTGTGTCTTTTATTTCAATCATTAGCTTGCATCTAGGGATCTTTAGCAGTATGAGGAAACTGAAGAACCAAGAGTAAAAAATATGTGGTTTGGCAGATGACTGTGATATTTAACTCAATAACCGACCTCATGATCTAAATTTGCAGACCTGGACAAAACCAATGTGATTTGACAGTCAACTCTACTCCTTGTCTCATACAACCTTGAATCAAACCCACAGAATTTCACCATGTCCAGAATAACATTGTACTTACCAAGAAGGCAGCGTTTAAATCTCTTAAGTATCTGTAATCAATAATAAAACATAACATTACTTTATATATATATTTCAGTCGTATGGCAATAAGTTAATATTTAAACACTTAGAGAAAACAGGAGACCTGAGAAAAAATAAACGTGGTTCTAAATGAAATGAGGTTTAACATCCTACTGTTCGTGTTCTGCTCCTAATCTTGGCTAATGAAGACAGGCATACGCCATACAGTGTGCTATGAGGGAAATTTACAATGAATGCGAACTGCTAAGGGATCTTTTGCATGCACGACAATGCTAACACTAACATATGGTTTAATCTTTTTTCAATAATTCGCTTGTGCGTAGGGGTCTTTGGCAGTGGGAGGAAACCGGAGGACCTGGAGAAAACCCACGAGGTTGAATTCTATGAAATGGGGTTTAACGTCCTACGCTTCTGCACCTAACCTGGGCTAATTGAAGACAGGCATACGACATACAGTGTGCTATGAGGGAAATTTTGCCCGGGCAGCGGTGCTACAGCCTACTCTTACATTGAATTTGAACTATCTTTTACGTGCACGGCAATGTTTACAAAGGACCTTGTTTTTTTGTCCCTTTGAACAACTAGACAGCTGTCCTTGTCAGGTCCTCCGGACTGCATCACTGACAAGCGGAAACCACGCCGGAAAATCTGGATGAACTTTCTCGGCCAATGCAGAGATCAAACACCCGACCTCCAGGCTAGCTAGCCAGCGTCTTACCCACTTAGCCATGTGATTTCCCACGTGGTATGAAGGTGACCCATCAAATACTTTTTGTCATGTACAAACTTGGTATCAAAACCACAACAACTGACTCAATGACAGACCTTTTGCTGTAAACCTCTAAACCAAGGGACCCACACAATACACGAGTTGGGCAGGGGACCCTACTGCTTGTCATGTACATGTAAAATCCAAAAGCAGCTTTACATCAAAACCACGTCATTTGACTTAATGACAGACCTTATATTATAAGAATAAACATTATACGTACCAGACAAAAAGCGTTAACTGGAAGTTCTAGGTTTAACTGAAATAGATAATAAAACGCAATATCACTATTTGCTTGTTCGTACAGGTGTTTAGTAGCAAGAAACCCACAGAAACCGCCCATGGTTGGGTAGGCATCCCTAAACCAATTAGTGCCATATGTGATTCCTGCATTTATAATGTACAGTAGAATCAGAAGTGACGGAGAGAGAGAGAGAAATGTGGTTTAACATCCACTCGACACAAACTAGGTCATTTCGGGACTAACATACGGTTTAATTTATTTCAATAATTCGCTTGCCCGTAGGGGTCTTTGGCAGTGGGAGGAAACCGGAGGACCCGGAGAAAACCCACGAGGTTGGACAGGCGACCCTTCTCCTTGGGATTAGAATCGAAAGTCCACAATAACTGATCACCACAGATATCCTTTTGTTTCATCTCTTTAATAAACAGTCACTGTATCTTTTGGCTGTACACAAAATAAGACCTTGGTGTTCTTCCCTTTCAACACCTAGACACTGTCCTCGTCAGACTTTCCAACCTGCACCACGGACAAGAGGGAAACATAATGCAAAATACCAGGGGACTATATTGCGTCCATACCGTCATCGAACCCTGGAGTCTGTACCTTACTCACTGAACCACCACAGGTCACTCAATATCTAAGCATCAAATGTTGAAAAGGGGACTTAATATATGTCAGATATGCATAGTATAAAATTGGCTCAAAAAATATATGCCAATTACTTAACCAGGAGTACTACAGTAGCCTGCTTACACATACACATGAAACTTTCTGTATAATAACATGCATCATGTTTCCAAATTAGACAATGAATTCATCTCAACAAACGTTTTAAATGAGCCACAACCGATGGCGATATTTATGCTTGTTACATGTTTTCTAAATGAAAATACAAACACCAGTACCAGCATAGTATCAATTATATTATATAGCAATATTAATATAATATGATAAAAAAATTAGTCTAAAAGAAATGTCCCTGAGACACGATGAAAATATTTTATCAACCTACTTATCATAAGTGAATTTATATTTAGTACCATGAATGCATTTTGTGTGTATATGTACCGCTACTTTAATATTATGTTCATGTATGGTAAAAAAAACTCTTTCCAAAGATTGCCTCCCATAAAGTAAACAGTCTTGGTTACCAAGACGTCTAAATAAATGTGCAATATCTTC
The DNA here is from genome assembly GCA_948474765.1 of Patella depressa. Taxonomy (NCBI): domain Eukaryota; kingdom Metazoa; phylum Mollusca; class Gastropoda; family Patellidae; genus Patella; species Patella depressa. The sequence goes on from OX419721.1 coordinate 46,944,513, forward strand.
ATCCACAAAATACACTTATGGATGTCCGAGACTACAAATTATAGAACTTTTAATTCTTTAATTTCAATGATAAACGACGAATATTCATTGCTTTTTTGTACATAAATCATTGAATAACATATTATAAATTATAATAATTGCATTTAGGTACCCAGGCGTGTAATATTTATTTAGTAATCGATTAACATTTTCTCTTTGAAAAAAGTGCTTTTTCTTACCTTAGTCTTAGAGTTAAAAGGAAATTACCACAGTCTCACAAGTCCGTCTTCTAACTGTAGCATAAAAATGAGCAGATGAAATTTCTCTGCCAAGACGAACACCCATTTTGGCTTAAGAAATTAACATTTCAAGAATGTTCCGTAACCATCCAATATTGCACCTTTTGATAGAAGGCCAGACGTTGTTAAAGCATGGACCCTGTCTGTACTGAATTAATGTTACATTTTTTACTTGTTAGTAACGTCAAATCTTCGCAGTTGGAATTCTATTAGTAATAGTAAGTGCAGGAAGACTGCACCACACACAAAACAAAAATCTACAAGATAAACCTGCGGACAAGACAGAAAATGACGTCATCATTTGATACCAGTGAAAATGAAGCTCTCTGTTGAAACTATTTATAAATAAGGTACCCCTCAATTACAATGTTGAAAAATTAATGTTGAAAGGTGCGAATTTGGGTTTTGGTTATTACTTGATACTTAAGGTATTTTTTTTTTGTCTCATTCGGAAAACTGTTTTTTTTCTGTAGTCGTTTAGATTTCTGAAACTAAAAGTGATAGAATTCTGAATATTGTTTTTTTCTATGTTTTAAACATTTAGTACTTAGATCTATTGCGAAAGTTGTGAACAGACCGGAAATGATGTAAATCTTTAACGTGCGCGAATGAAAATCGGTCCTAATTATGTCAATTCCCAACCGATTTTCGAAAAAGTTATATTTTTGCACTGCGGGGGATATTGCGGATGCGATAACGATCGAATTGAGATACCACGTCGTTCTCTTTTTCCTTGACAATTTTGAAAATGTACTAAAATTAAAATTTCTTGGAATTTTTGAGTTTTTGATTGCGTGCTTAGATTTACGGCGTCTGTGCCGCTTCTACCGATCCAAGTTCATTATGTTGGAAATTATTCAACTATATTTTTCACTTTCTTTCTATCGTGATGCGCATGCAAAGGACATGCGTGGTTGGGTGGGGGTGGGGGTAGTCTACGTCTTGCATACAGCGACTGTGTAGCGCGTAGCTATCGTGAAAGCCTTTCAGCCTTGCGAGCAAGTCTAGTTAGGCTTTCACCATTTTTCAATGGTGAAAGACTATTGTTATTACTAAGATTATTATTATTATTTTTTTTTTATTGGGGGAAGCTAGATCTCAGAAACTATAAGGGATAGAGGTCTGAAATTTGATTTTCACTCGGGAAACTGGGTGGTGGTTAGTGCTTAAATGTAAAACGAAATTTGTGCGCATAGCGGAAATGCGTCAAATCTTTAGCGTGCACGCAAATTGAAAATCTACCATAATTCTGCTAATTCTTAACCGATTTTTTTAAAATTTACATTTTTGGTTAGCTGGAGACATTTCCTAGAAGACAGCAGTTCAAATACGTAGAATTTGGAAACTTTGTCGCTTTCAATTTTTGGGTGAAAAATGGAAAATTTTCAAAATTTTCTAAAATTGTTATTTTTGGGAATTTAGAAATATAACTTATATTTTTGGATAGCTGACATCAATCCGATTCCAACAATCTAAGTTTTGTTCTGAAATATTAACTTTGATTTTTCACTTTTTTACGAATTTTGGTCAAATCGTAGAGTTCTTATTTTTTTAAAACGACGCCTACGATTTTTCTGAAACTTCAGGAATATGAAGTCGGGAGTCGTCTCCAGTCCTTTGACTATGGATGAAAATGCTCTAATCACCGGAAGTGGTCAATAAATGTATCCAAACTTTGACAAAATTCTGAAAAATGGGTGCCTGTGCGCAAAGTGCGATGTTTCAATTGGCTGTTTACTGAGTAGCTAAAGTACAATGTCATTTGATAGCCACATAAAATATCTACAAGATGGTACCACAGCGACAAGTTTCTTTTTCAAACTTAAAAAGTTATAGGACTTTGAAAAGTAAGGTTTTTTACGATTTCGAGCAATTTTAAACGCATGTTTCTCGGAAAAGCCGCCTACGATTTTTTTAAAACTTTCTCATTCGAGAGTCTTATAGGTGGTGTATTGTGTGAAACCATTGTACAATTTCTCTAAATGTCATGAGTAGTCGAAAAACGAGATTGAAAATCCAAAACGTCGCATTTTTACCATTTGGAGCATTTTTAGACGTCTTTTTCTCGAAAAGTCAACGTAATTTTTTTTTTGAAATTCTTCTACAGAGAGTTTTATCGGTAGTCTTAGGTATGAAACCATTGCGCAACAGTTGGAAATATCAGGAGTATGAGAACAAAAGGATCGAAAATTGAAAACGTCACCTTTCATTGTTAAGCGAAACATGCAGTAAGAGTTGATACAATCTGTACGTTTTACCAACGTTTAGAGCATATTCAAAATTCCCCATTTCTCTCACAGTGACGATATTTGAGCTAAAAGTATTTCAACTTTGAGTGTTGACTTATATTCAAAATATGGGTTTAGTGACCCTGTAACAGAAATAATTGATTTCTGTGTGTAATAATTAGTCTTTGAATTAATATTGTTTCTTCTTTGTCAAAATTACCTCATAACCGTAATCATCTCGAAACAAATCGACGGCTCGCGCTGTTTAAAAGGAAATACAATTATCAATAGTTTGCAGTTGTATCTTGCAGTAGTATCGTGCAGACAGAAGTACGAATATTGCACCTGTGATAGAAGGCATGATGTAGTTTGAGATTGGGCCCTATCTCTAATTAAAGATAAAATTTTATATGTTGGTGACGTCAAATCTTTAACGTGCACGAAATCCGAAAATTGGCGATATTTCATTGAATATAAAATCAATTTTTGAACCAGTTACATATTTGAGTAGCTGACATGAAAACGCGATTCCGAAGTCCCGTGTACACATTGGTGTGACATCGACAAAAGTCCGAATTGGTCATAATTGGAACGTTTTGCATACGTATAAAGCATATATAGAGAGATTTTTTAAAAAGTGGCAATATTTGAACAAAGTGTGTTTTAATAGTAACCAATATCTGTTACTGGTGCTTCTAGAGTGATAATAATTGGTTTTAGTAAATAATAGTTAACCCCTGAAATTAATATCGCAGGATTTTTGTCTCCATGACGTCATCATTTGATACCAGTGAAAATAAACCTCTCTGTTGAAGCTATTTATAACGATGGCACTCCTCCATATAAATGCTGAAAAATTAATGTTGAATGTATGATTCTGGGTTTTGGTTATTATTTGACACTTACGATACTTTTTTGTCCCAATTGGAAAACTCGGGTTTTTTTTATTCTCGTGTAGATCTCTGAAACTAAAACAGATAGAGTTTTGAATATTGATTTTTCCCATATTTTAAACATTTAGTACTTAGAACTATTGCGAAAGTTGTGAACCAGACCGGAAGTGATGTAAACCTTTAACGTGCACGAATGAACATCGGTTCTAATTATGTCAATTCCCAACCGATTTTCGAAAAAAATATATTTTTGTACAGCCGGGGATATTGCGGATTTGATAAAGGTCGGATTGAGATAACCATGTCGTTCTCAGTTGAGATAACCAGTTTGAGCATGGACTCTATCTGTAATAAATATTAAATTTTTATATGTTACATGTAGTGACGTCAAATCTTTAACGTGCACGAAATCAGAAAATTGTAGATATTTCATCGAATATTAAGTCAATTTTTGAACCAGTTGCATATTTGATTAGTTGATATGGACGTGATTCCAAAGTCCCGTGTACACATTGGTGTGACATTGGCAACAGTCCGAGTTGGTCATAATCGGAACGTTTTGCCTACGTATAAAGCATTATATAGAGAGCTTTTTTTGAAAGAGGCAATATTTGAACTAAAGGTGTTTTACTGGTAACCAATATCTGGTAATGCTGCTCCTAGGATGAAAATAATTTATTTTAGTCAATAACAGTTACTCCGGAAATTCTTATCCCAGGTTTTTGTCTACATGACGTCATCATTTGATACCAGCGAAAATGACGCTATTTACTGAAGCTATTTATAAGGAAGGCACCCCTCTGTACAAATGTTGAAAAGTTTATGTTGAAAGGTATGATTCCTGGTTTTGGTTATTATCTGACACGATTTTTTTTTGGTCCCATTTGGAAAACTGTTTTTTTTTTTATTCTCGTGTAGATCTCTGAAAGTAAAACAGATAGAGTTCTGAATAATGATTTTTCCTATGTTTTAAGCAGTAAGTACTTAGAAGTATTGCGAAAGTTCTGAACAGACCTGAAGTGAAGTAAATCTTTAACGTGCATAAATGAAAATAGGTCCTAATAATCTCAATTCCCAACCGATTTTTGAAAAAGTTATATTTTTGTAGAGCCGGGAATATTGCGGATGAGATATAGGTCGAATTGCAATACCACGCAGTTCTCTTTTTTTCCTGAAAATTTGAAAATGTACTAAAATTGTAATTTTTTTTTTTAGAATCTTTGCGTTTTTGATTGCGTATTTAGATTTCTGGCGCCTGTAGGATTCTACCGATCCAAGTTCATAGTTGTTCAACTATATTTTTCACTTTCCTTCTATCGTAATGCGCATGCACAGAAAGTGTCAATGTCTGAGTTGTTTAAGTGTGTGTGTGTGTGTGTGTGTGTGTGTGTGTTTTAAGGGGTGAGTGGTAGGCATTTTGTGCTGCCTTGGGTAAGGTGAAAGCCTTCAGCCTTGCAAGCAAGTCTAGTAGGTAATTGGTTTTCCGCCCAAACCAATTACAAAACGCGTTATACGTTTAACTCAAATGGGGCAGCCTAAATCTCAGAAACTATTTGAACGAATGCTTTGAAACTCTGGAAATAAATTAACTGTTTCATGTATTAGTGCTTAAATGTAAAACGAAATTATCAAAACATCCCGCTTTTGTAGAATCTGTAACGTGCACGAAATTTAAAAATCGGCCATAAGTCTTTTAGTTCTTAATCGATTTTTTAAAAAGTTATATTTTTGGATACCCGGAAACATTGGCGAGAAGACAGCAGTTCAAAATCGTTGAATTTTGAAACTTTGTTGTTTTCATTTTTTTGGTGAAAATTGAAAAATTTCATAAAATTGTTATTTTTTGGAATTTTGAAATTTGACTTATATTTTTGGATAGCTGACCTCAAACCAATTCCAACAATATAAGTTTTGTTCTGAAATATTAACTTTGATTTTTCACTTTTTTTTGCATTTTGGTCAAAAACGGTAAGGCTTATTTTTTTAAAACCGCGCCTACGATTTTTCTAAAACTTTGGGAAGATGAACAGAGATGTCTGAATTGTTCCTTAAACTATAAATGAAAATCCTCTAATCACCGGAAGTGGTCAAGAAAGGTATCGAAAGTTTGACAAAATTCAGAAAAATGGGTGTCTGTGCGCCAAATAAGATGTATCGATTGGTTATTTACCGAGTAGTTAAAGTATTATATCGTGTGATAGCCACATGAATTATCTACAAGATGGTACTATAGCGAGAAGTTTCTATCAAAAAATAAAAAAGTTATCTGAGTTTGAAAAGTAAGGTATTTTGCTATTTCGATCAACTTTAGACGCGTATTTCTCGCAAACCCCGCCTACGATTTTTTTTAAAACTTTCTCATTCGAGAGTCTTATAGGTGGTGTATTGTGTGAAACCATTGTACAATTTCTCTAAATGTCATGAGTATTCGAAAAACGAGATTGAAAATCCAAAACGTCGTATTTTTACCATTTGGAGCATTTTTAGACGTCGTTTTCTCGAAAAGTCAACGTAATTTTTTTTTGAACTTCTTCTACAGAGAGTTTTATCGGTAGTCTTAGGTATGAAACCATTGCGCAACAGTTAGAAATATCAGGAGTATGAGAACAAAGGGATCGAAAATTGAAAACGTCACCTTTCATTGTTAAGTGAAACATGCAGTAAGAGTTGATACAATCTGTACGTATTAGCAACGTTTAGAGCATATTCAAAAGTCCCTTTTTCTCTCACAGTGACGATATTTGGGCAAAAAGTATTTCAACTTTGAGTCTTTACTTCTATTCAAAATAAGGGTATAGTGACCCTGTAGCAGAAGTATTTGATTTATGTTTGTAATAATTAGTCTTTGAATTAATATTGTTTCTCCTTGGCCAAAATTACCTCATAGCCGTAATCATCTCGACACAAATCGACGGCTCGCGCTGTTTATAAGCAAATCCAATTTTTAAGAGGTTGTAGTTGGATCTTGCAGTAGTATCGTGCAGAAGTACGAATACTGCACCGGTCATAGAAAGTGTTATGTCGTTAGAGCATGGACTCTGTTACTAATAAATATCGAAATTTTATATGTTGGTGACGTCAAATCTTTAACGTGCACGAAATCAGACAGAAAATTGCCGATATTTCATTGAATATAAAATCAATTTTTGAACCAGTTACATATTTGAGTAGCTGACATGAAAACGCGATTCCGAAGTCCCGTGTACACATTGGTTTGACATCGACAAAAGTCCGAATTGGTCATAATTGGAACGTTTTGCATACGTATAAAGCATATATAGAGAGATTTTTTTAAAAGTGGCAATATTTGAACTAAGGGTGTTTTAATAGTAACCAATATCTGTTACTGGTGCTTCTAGAGTGAAAATAATTCGTTTTAGTAAATAATAGTTACCCCTCAAATTAATATCGCAGGATTTTTGTCTCCATGACGTCATCATTTGATACCAGTGAAAATAAACCTCTCTCTTGAAGCTATTTATAAGGAAGGCACTCCTCTATATAAATGTTGAAAAATTAATGTTGAATGCATGATTCTGGGTTTTGGTTATTATTTGACACTTACGATACTTTTTTGTCCCAATCGGAAAACTCGTTTTTTTTTATTCTCGTGTAGATCTCTGGAACTAAAACAGATAGAGTTTTGAATATTGATTTTTCCTATGTTTTAAACATTTAGTACTTGGAACTATTGCGAAAGTTGTGAACCAGACCGGAAGTGATGTAAATCTTTAACGTGCACGAATGAAAATCGGTTCTAATTATGTCAATTCCCAACCGATTTTCGAAAAAATTATATTTTTGTACAGCCGGGGATATTGCGGATGGGATAAAGGTCGAATTGTGATAACCATGTCGTTCTCAGTTGAGATAACCAGTTTGAGCATGGACTCTATCTGTAATAAATATTAATTTTTTATATATTACATGTAGTGACGTCAAATCTTTAACGTGCACGAAATCAGAAAATTGTAGATATTTCATTCAATATTTAATCAATTTTTGAACCAGTTGCATATTTGAGTAGTTGATATGGACGTGATTCCAAAGTCCCGTGTACACATTGGTGTGACATTGACAAAAGTCCGAGTTGGTCATAATCGCAACGTTTTGCCCACGTATAAAGCATTATATAGAGAGCTTTTTTTGAAAGAGGCAATATTTGAACTAAAGGTGTTTTACTGGTAACCAATATCTGGTAATGCTGCTTCTAGTGTGAAAATAATTCATTTTAGTCAATAACTGTTACTCCTGAAATTATTACCCCAGGTTTTTTTGTCTACATGACGCCATCATATGATACCAGCGAAAATGACGCTATTTACCGAAACTATTTATAAGGAAGGCACCCCTCTGGACAAATGTTGAAAAGTTGATGTTGAAAGGTATGATTCTTGGTTTTGGTTATGATCTGACACGATCTTTTTTTTTGTCCCATTCGAAAAACTGTTTTTTTTTTCATTCTCGTGTAGATCTCTGAAACTAAAGCAGATAGAGTTCTGAATAATGATTTTTTCTATGTTTTAAGCAGTAACTACTTAGAAGTATTGCGAAAGTTCTGAACAGACCTGAAGTGAAGTAAATCTTTAACGTGCATAAATGAAAATAGGTCCTAATAATCTCAATTCCCAACCGATTTTCGAAAAAGTTATATTTTTGTAGAGCCGGGGATATTGCGGATGCGATATAGGTCGAATTGCAATACCACGCGGTTCTCTTTTTTTCCTGAAAATTTGAAAATGTACTAAAATTGTAATTTTTTCTTTTAGAATTTTTGCGTTTTTGATTGCGTATTTAGATTTCTGGCGCCTGTAGGATTCTACCGATCCAAGTTCATAGTTGTTCAACTATATTTTTCACTTTCCTTCTATCGTAATGCGCATGCACAGAAAGTGTCAATGTCTGAGTTGTTTAAGTGTGTGTGTGTGTGTGTGTGTGTGTGTGTGTGTGTTTTAAGGGGTGAGTGGTAGGCATTTTGTGCTGCCTTTGGTAAGGTGAAAGCCTTCAGCCTTGCAAGCAAGTCTAGTTCTTATTATTATTATTATTCTTCTTTTGTTTTGAGTAGATCTCAGCAACTGCTTGTCGCATCGTTACGATTTCTTCGGTTTTACTGGGAAAGTGGGTGTGACTTAGAGGATAAAGCTATTTTGAACGTTCTGCGACAATGCGAAATGTCCGAAATCACCGAAGTTACCGTTTTTGAAAATGTTGCAGTAATTTTAACAATAATCATTGGATTTTAACTTTCGATACATTTTGGCATAGCCTGAGACAGGGCACATAGCTACGCTACTTTCGATTTTTGATTTTCGGCAAATCTTTGAAGATATTAGGCGCCAAATTTCGAAAATTTAAAATTTTACAAAAAACTTTTTTATTTATGAATATTTTTTAGTCGTATTGTGCACAGAATTAAAGAGTCAACTGCCTAGTGCAAAAATGTTAAAAAATTTTGTCTCAGTAATTTTCCTTGGCCGCTATTGGCTAATTCAGTTTTTCAGTCCTAGATTAATTTTTTATTGTTCGATTTGTATAAAACAAAGTTCATATGCTTCGTTGTCTCAATTGTCATTTTTTTATTACCGGAAGTGTTATCTGTCGGCACCGAAAGTGGCATAATTTTACCAAAAACTACAATTTTGACAGTTAGGTACCATTTTTCGAAAACAAATATTATTTTTTGCAAAAATTATTTGACTCAAAGAGTGTGCCCTTTCAAGGCGCAAAAAATGGCGGAAGCAGTTTTTTTAATTTCGATTTCATTTTCGAGCAAATTCGATTAAATGGCTAAAAATGGTGTAAAATTGACCCATTTACAACCTATTCAGGCTTTTCAGTTTTTAAAATATTTCTTCGTAACTTTTATAAACCTGTAGCTATAATCCATACGGAGAAAATGTATGTTAAAATTAGTTTGTAATATAAGCAGTTACCAAGAAATGGACAGTTCTGTACAAGTCACTGTTTTCGTTATTTTGCCTGTAAAATAGTCAATTATGATTGGATTTTTATAAAAGTGACATCATTTGATTCAAAAAGCATGTAGCGTCATATCAAGTTGATTACAATTTAAAATTGACACCGGAAGTGACATCATTTTGTCAAAAACTGCATTTTAAACTTTTTAAATCAATGTTTTATTCAACCAAGAATTACTTAATATGTATTAATAATTTTAACTTTTGGTTTAAATTCACATATAAACACAACTCATATGGTCATATACATATCATAAAATTGTTTCTAACTTGTTCGGTTGCCGAGAAATAGACGGTTTTCTACAGGTCACTTTTGAAGGTTTTTGGGCCATAAAAGTGTCAATTATTATTCGATTTTCATAAACGTTACACCATGTTATACCTAATGCCATTTAGGATTTCATACAAGTAATTTAAGATTTTCATTATCACCGGAAGTAACATCATTTTGGCAAAAACTGTATTTTTAGCCTTCAAAACAGATATTTTATTCAAATGAGTCTGTTTTGAAATGTTTTTCAAATTATGGTATTTGATGCCAATCAACAAATAAAATGAACCCATACGATCATACAGATACCACAAAATGGTTTCTAACTTGTACGGTTGCAGAGAAATAGTCGATTTTCTACAAGTCACATTTCAAGTTTTTTGGTCTTTAAAAGTGGCAATTATTATTCGATTTACATAAAATTTTCACTATATGATATCGTATGCCATTTCTGATTTCATAAAACTAATTGAACATTTTCATTAACACCGGAAGAAATGTAATTTTGTCAAGATCATTTACAAGTAACAAATGTATAAAATGAATTGATATTGCTGGATTTGGTTGATTCTGCATCCATTTTATTTGTGTGCAATGTTAATTTGGAAACCTGTTTAATGGTTTCGTTGGTACCAGAAGTGACATATGTTCAAGGGTAACTTGGCACCGGAAGTGACATGTTTAAGGGTAACGTGGCACCAGTGAAACCCGTCATTCCTGCATGCAGGTCTAGTTTGTTATTATTTTCTGTGCCGTGTCTTTTGACTCAGTCACATACTTTTTTAAATTAGAGAAAGGTCTAATAGAAAAAGAGTGAGTGGGGGAAATGGGGTATAACGTCCTCTCGACACAAAATAGTACATTTCGGGACTAACATCTAACTCAATGACAGGCTTTTCAAAGACAGACTAAAATATTAACCACGTGACTTTTCCGGCGTGGTTCCACCTTGTCAGCAGTGTTGGACGGGGGACAATGCAAAGGACAACGTATAGTCATTCGGATGGTGTGGAAAATGGAGATCCGGTTTGTACATCGGCGTGAAAGAATCCTTGAAATAGGGGTAGGGCCATGCGCCGCTTTCCGGACATAATGTCCCTCATAGCACACAACTGTCCAGTCGACGCAGCAAAGTAAGACTTTAAAACACATTTCATTTCATTTCACGAAGCGAGGTTAGAGCCACCTGTCTCGAAGGCAACAGGTAGCTAAAGGATATTTTTCTCTGTAATTTTGGTCTATTTATTCGTCCTTTTCATTTCTATTTATGTCGTGATGGTAAACAGAAAACAAACATAGTATTCTAATTATTATCAAAATGTAATACTTACTTATAAAAAGCAAGACGAATCCATAAATCAGGCTGATAAAGGCGCAATACCTTAGTTTATTTTGGCCAAGCATATTTTCTATTAGGAAATAAATAAAATATACATGTATAAACATTTAGCAAGTTGTATTAAAATTGATAAATTTCTAACAGCCCAAGTGAATAATTAGATAATACCGGGGCCGTGATTCGTTTCATGCATTAAAAATTTATCTTGTGTTTCAATCCACATATTACAAATTTGAAGGAGCTAAATCACATGTTCTCGAGTTAAGTTATGGCGTCGCCGTTTGACTGAGTGGAATATGCTAGTCTCGTTCTTTCTGGTCACTTGTTACAAATGACGCCGAAACGCACTATGGTATACGATTCGTGTGCCAATTGTAAAATGTGTATTTTGTCTTAAATATTGAATATCAGAAGCCTTCCTTTACAAGGTAGGATAACACCAATGTCGATTTGAATTGACAAATAATTCGTGTTTGCAACGTGTAAGACTTTGGATGGCATTAAGTTAGAGAATTGGCTACTTTAAAAATTTATTTTATTTATAGAAGTATGTGTCCTTTAAGATACTTGATAAATTCAATAATGGCATGGATAAAAGGAAACTATATATCAATAAACATCGAGAACAAATTGATTCTAACCAGTTGATACAATATAAAGTTGAATGGACGAATTCGGAAAAATCGAATAAGCGCAACCATATTGGGTTTCCCAAACGAGCAATTCACAATCTTCCATGATAAAAAATATACCTGGCACAAAATTAACAATATATCATATATCTTGATAACGTGTCGTTTGTTAACGGTCCGTTAAATTTCTGTTGCTTGAAAGTCAATTTCATTATCAGTTAGCTAACATACTAATGAAAGTTAATCCAAGAAAAGACTGTACATATATAACATGGATAACAACTTCAGAGAAGTTAGTATTAACAAATAACTTAAGACAGTGAGACAACTGTACAGTTTGTTCACAAAACTTAATTAAAGACAAAAAGATAACTGAAGAATTTTAGGAAATTCGAACTCAACCTTCGTTGATGTTTAATGGTGATATATATATAATTAAACGGTATTTTAAAAATTGAATACAAATTGTGACTTCTAGCGGGCCAACAAGCTAAAAATGTCACTTTTCGGGAAAAAAAAATCAAAAAAAATCAGTGGCCATAATCCAGCAAGTTGCGTTTGGATATACGCGATTATCGAAAGAAGCCGAGATCTTTGTGAATCGTCCACAACTTTGATATAACATATTATTTTTACACTATTTGCGTATGCCGGGCGACCATTTGGTTTGGCAGTTTTGGTCCGATTTTCACGGAATTCAGATTCAACCATCATTACGACGTAACGGTGATATATTCAAACGTTTTTATTAATCGGATAATAATTGTGAGCCCTAGAGCAGTGGTTCTCAACTCTTTTTTTTATGACAAGGGCACACCTTGGAACACGTACAAATATAGCGGCACCTAAGTATAAATGAAAAATATTTTGCAAAATAAAAACATGGCAAGTCATAGCCGGCATACAACCGTAAACACAGAATATATTTTTAGAAAAATAAAGCAAAACACAGATATGAACTTAGCTGACTTCCTTCGTTAGATATCTTCTTAGTGTGCCCGTTCGAAATTTCGCGGCACACTTTGGAAGACACACTTGTGAGAATCACTGCTCTAGAGGGACCATAAGCTAAAAACGCGATTTGTCGTACAATCATGGACCATAATTCATCAAGTTTCGTTCCGATATGAGGAAATATCGAAAGAAGCCACGATCGTTGTGTTATAAACATACATTTTAAGTTTCATGAACATCAGATGAAAATTGTGACCTCTAGAATGTCCATACGCTATGATTGTGATTTTTCGTACAATTAAGGGCCATAATCCACGCAGTTTCTATCCGATACATGCCAATATCGACAGCAACCATGATCTTTTGGCGATAAAGCTATATTTCAAATTTCGTCAAAATCGAAAAAGAAATGAGACCTGTTGAGAGTCAGAAAACGGACCGACAGACACGGGCGACGACATACGTCCATATCAAAATGTGGGCGTATAAAAACATAGATTATGGACCGCATTTTATCACAGTACGTTATATAACCTTTGAAATGAAAGATGTGTCCATCAGACAATGACATATAATATATGTCTACGCATACTTTAATTAACTTTATACGACATCTAAGTTTAGTATAAATTAGCTGAGCTTGGAAGCTCACCATAGAAGGGTCTCTCTGTTTCTAGAAGACGGAGAGCAAAAACGAACAGGGACAGAGCAGAGAGAGACGCACATACAGGCGTATGGACTCACCTGAGTTCAACTGCTGCCTTGGCAGAGAGGCGGAATAGTAGACTTAGTTTTATTATGTACCGCCCTGATGCGTTCCTGTATATAGTTTAAGTACCTGTATTGCTGTTGTAGTTATGTAAATGTGTTGTATTCTGTTCCGATGTAAATAAACCATATATTATTTATGAAACTGATCTCTGATTATCACTAAGATAATGTTACAACAGCAACCGCAAACGGGTAAGGACAAACTGAACGGAAATTAAACGAAAAATAATATACCATATTAATGCATTCTGTTCCGATGTAAATAAACCATATATTTATGAAACTGATCACTGATTATCACTATAGATAGTGTTACAACAGCGAAAGGGAAAGGGCCAACTGAACGGAAATTAAACGAACACGAATATACCATATTAATGGCGCCTAAACTGAGTTACTGTCGGCCTACTTTACCCCCCCCCCCCCCCACACACACACACTCACAAAACTACCCAAGAATAGGGTTTCTAACTTTACCTCTGTATAGCCAGGGTATCTGATCGGAGGTTATGTGGCAGGTAGTGGCATTAGTTCTCTCAGGTAAAATAATATGTTATGCGAAACCGTATGCATTAAATGACAATTTAGCTAGATGGTATTAATTACTAACAAACAATGTTTAAATGCAATTTGAGAATAATATCGAATGCCTTATAGAACTCTGGACATTATTAGTCCTCTCAGTTAAAATAATATATTATACGAAAGCGTATACATGATGACAATTTGGCAAGATTGGATTACTGACAAATAAAATCTTCCGAGGAAAGGGAAGGCAATCTGAGTATAATATTGACTTTTTAACTAGATGGGTATGGCCGACTATTATTCAGAATCCAAAGAAAACATGTAAGTGAACGTTGTTTATAGTGGTGAAATTCGGGTGTGGTTAAATGAAATTTCCATTTGTTCAACTCAATGACCAAACGTTAGACATGAACACTGCCGATGACGTCATTTGGTGCCAGTGCTATCTAATTCCGGTGACGGAGGCATCGAATCAAAGAATTAATTTTTTTTTTCTTTTTAATGGTTTGTAGCTCATAGATTATTATATGATATAAGTGTATATAACCCATCCAATTTTATTGTCAAACATGTAGTAACTAAATTATATGGGTTAAAAATTGAACAGTCAAAATTGATCGACAGTCGTTTAGATCTGATTTATAGTCCGTTCTACACGCTTTTAAAAATTATTGTGTCGTTTGTGAATCAGAACATTATACTTCCACATTGTCTTGTGGGGTATCATTTTCTTTGTTTCTTACTAATGTCACTCAAAATCATAGAGTACACAAGGCCGTGTCCTGATTTTGAAATGGTGCGTTTATGTGTTTTTGGATATTTAGATATTATATTTTCGCGATAAGATAGGAACATCAATATTGATTATCGATTAATTTCGATTATTGGACATTTTATTGAGTTGGATGTTTAGCACGTGTAATTTGAATAATAAGTTCTATTTCATCAGAGTTTACATACCAGTATTTAAAGATGTCTCTCATTTGAACAGTAGACCCTTAACTTGAGATTTAGAGGAAAACAATCGCGGATGTGCCCCCTCCCCCTTCTCTGAGTAAATGGTGCCTAGGATTCATTGTTCCATATTATACATGTAATTTCTGAATATTAAAGAACCTACCTTTCACCGAGACTAAGTTCTCTCTGTCTAGATGTAGTGCCAGGGACTATGTGTTTTGATGACTGTAGAAATTATACGACAGAAATTCTCCTGGGTAAAATAAATATGGATCAACATTAGTCTAGTTTCAACTCAACACTTTTGCAGAACAAAAGTACCAATAATATATACATAAATACCATTTAACAATTAGTTTTATAGCACTTTGTGAAACAATTTTACTTATTTGTAACTCCCTGTGTTTTAGCCATTGATATAGCTAACACAGCTACATTAGCTGATCATTGCTTGATTACGACTAGAGAAGCCTAGTCGAAACGTCGCTCAGTAATAAGCAGTAATTGTATTCCATAGAATTGTGACCTGTATAAACCATAATTAGGCGTGACCCCGTTTGTTTAATATTGTTAATATTATGTGCACTGTCCGATTTAACATCTCGCTCTCATTCTGAAGACATTCGCGTTCTGTCTAAGAGAACGGATGCTGCTACCATTCGATCTTCCAAGCAGGGTGTATACGCATATGTTTTAGTCCGGGAGCTTGGTGGGTTTTATTCAGCATGAAACGTGTGGAAGGCTTGGGATGCTAGTGGTGTATGGTTAGGTTAGTAGACCCCAGAAACCCAATACCAGTGGGGGTGTGGTAGGTGGAGCCACCCATAGTACCCCCCAAAATCGGTTTATTCAACATGGAAGGTGCGGGTTCCACTTCAGTGGCATTTGATAGAGGATTGTGCCCTGAACCAGGAAATATAACTTAAGAATGGAATTTTTGGTGGAAAGGTCACTATAAAGAGTAGGTCAAAGATTACCCATTTGCGATTTTTCGATTTTACTCTGAACTATTATTTCGTTTTCAAGTGATCTTTTTCAGATATTTAACACAAAACTGCATGGACATGTTTTATACTGCTAGGAGCAAAAATATGACATATACAATTGATGAAGTTTTGGCTATAAGTATCACATAATCTAAAAAATAACGAAAATATGATTTGGACCCCAATGGTAATTAATATTTTAATCAACATGAAAAGTGCGAGTGTGAAACCAAGCCTAAATTGTACGGAATGATATCAAAAATCATTATCATCAATATGTTAGTCCCGAAATGACCTAGTTTGTGTCTATCTTTCTCTCTCTGTCGAAAATCGATTTTTTTTACTGTGTCGAAATGGGAGGCCAATATTTATCACCATACAAATAAACAAATCGCAAATATATTATACACACACTTTATTTAAAACCGAATCTAATTACTGGCCAATGTCAGGATCAGATATAAGAGGTGGTATAATGAGTTTTAATTGTGAAAATCGGGAAGGTCACACATCAACTGTTCCTAATATTGTAAGTCCCACTATTTACGAGAGTGGTCATGAAATTTTGGGCCAAAGCATTTCTCAAAGTATGCGTCAGAATATTGAAAGTTTACCCACCACGTTAGAGAGTGTTCATGATGTTTTGGGTAATAGCATTTCGCAAACTATGCGCCAAAAATTGCTAGAGACGAGTATGTTGATTTAGCTCACTTGATCACCAAAACCAATTCTTGTAAAACAGCTCTTGTTTTGAATGATGAGGGGGGGAAACTAAGCCCAATATTAAGTTAACAAGAAAATGTTATGAATTTATATATAAAGGGTATTGTTCTAAGACATCTTGTCAATACTAGCACAATTGTATGGAGACGTGTATGTTGATTTAGCTCACTTGATCACCAAAACCAATTCTTGTAAAACAGCTCTTGTTTTGAATGATGAGGGGGGAAACTAAGCCCAATATTAAGTTAACAAGAAAATGTTATGAATTTATATATATAGGGTATTGTTCTAAGACATCTTGTCAATACTGGCACAATTGTATGTCCTGTGCAGGTAATCACAAGTGAGTGGAGTTTGGAAGCTCACCGGAGAAGGGTCTCTCTGTTTCGGGAAGACTGGGAGAGACGCACAGACAGGCGTATGGACTCACCCGAGTCAAACCGCTGCCTTAGCAGAGAGACGGAATGAATGGTAGAGTTCATATAGTTATATATATATATGAAAAGTTGAAGATAACTACTCTTAGGTATTGAATACATAAAAATATAAAAGTTTTTGAAAAAAGGACTACATTTGTCGATTACTAGTACTTTAATTAATTTCCTTTTCGTGGTGTCATCGACTTTCATTTTATAAAAAGGGAAAATTTGAAATTTTATTTGTAGGTGTTTCGCACATTTAAAGATATGTCTATTTACAAATAAGGGCGCATTTTCAATATTACAGTCCCGTCGATGGTTGCGTACTCTATCCCGTAGATGTCTCGCCTATATAAAATAATTCACAAGCCCGACACGTCAAGACATATATGAGATTTTTTGTGTCACAATTCATATTGTCGTTGACGCTAAACGTAAAGTTGCGAAAATTATATTGGTTATTGGCGTTGTATGGTCGCAACATTTACATCGAAGATCCAGGCATTTAGATACATAAAAACCGGTACTTGTGATAGATGAATTGAGTTTTGCTCTGGTTAGGAGGTGTTTCAGATTAGGTGGCTGTCTTTGTGATTTAATGAATTGAACATTATCAAATTTCGCTCTGAGGTTGTCGTTTGATGCCAGGAGTGACCTGCTCTCGTACATTGTTTTAAAGAAGTTGGGATGTTGGGGGTTATGAGGCGCGACAAAGGTAATGATATTATCCGAATTGTCTTTTACTTTAGTAGCCCTCAGTGTTTGGAATACTGTTTCAATAAAAAATTTTTTAGCTCACCTAATCTGACAACCCGGAGGTCTTCATCTATCACAATTGTGCATATTTTTTTCTAGCTAAAGAAAATGGTATATTATTTTTGGTATGGCGTGGGTGACATGATTTATACGATAGATAATTCTTGGTATCTGTTTCTTTACAATACATATCCGTTATAAGGAGTTCTTCCCTTCGTTTCACTAGAACGTCCAAGAATGCGATCATTCATTGTGTGTTGCAAATCTGCAATGTTGCCCAATCGGTCATTCCATATACAGAATACATCGTCTAGGAATCGTTTCAACTGATTTTCTAAATGTAATCTGTAATCCACGCCATGTTCAATTTCCACAATTAAGTATAATTTTTCCTCAAGAAATCCCATTGTTAAATTACTTAATTGTGGTGCCGCCTTGGTACCCATCGCTATACCAAGAATCTGTTTGTAATTTACATCGCCAAATGTAAAAGTGTTGTTTATAGTCAGGATGATACGTATAGCTTTGAGAATAAAGTGTTTTGAAATTCTCTCATGACTGCATTCAGGATGTTTATCCAACCAATATTCTACGGCCTGAAGGCATAGGTCATGGGAAATATTGCCATACATGTTACAAACATCCATGGTTACGAAAAAGTCGCCATCATTTAGATTTTGAGGTAATATATTAACAAACAAAATCTATGTCATCCCGAATAACAGATTTCACATTTGGCACGTACGGCTTAAGTAAGATATCAATAATAAGCATGGGTCGGCAATTATTGGTCTGAATGGGAGATCGTCTGGCTGGAAAACACTGATGAATTCGGCATTTTGGTGTTTAATAGACTGCTTGATTATCTTGGATTTATGGACTTTTGGAAGACCATAAAACTGACTGGTTTTATACTCGAATTTTCGGTGATAATCCTGTTCGTTGTCCGTCAGTTCGTTTTTGTGATCTTGAATTAAGCCATTTATTAATCCCATTGTTCTTTTATCATGGTTCAAATCTATGGTTGTATACACCTGTTTGTCTTCGAGTATTTTAAGGACGTTTCTCTCATAATACTCCACATCCATGATAATAATGGCACCCCCTTTATCACTTTCTTTAATGACGATCGTATCGTCAGATTTTAAAGAATTTATAGCGCACATTTTGCGTTGCGGTTTATAGGCAGTGGCAACTTGGATAAATAGTCGATGAAGTTGTCCAGCGTCACGTCCTTACCCCGTCTGGGGTTAAAGTGACTTTTATTCTTCACGATAATAATAATAATAATAATAATCCTCTATTTATATAGCGCGATAATACTAAAATTAAAGTTTCTATTGCGCTTTTCAAGATTTCTCAATTGAACTACGGAAACGCCTCTGTAAACAGGAACGACTTTAGCTGGGATTTAAATGCATCTAGTGAGTTAATAGTTCTAATGTTGTTAGGCAGCGAATTCCATAACATAGGAGCAGAGAACGAGAAAGATCTTTTTGCTATTTCAAGATTCACTGATGGTTGATACAGAAATTGTTTATCTGTGGATCTAAGGGTTCTTGTGGATTTATATGGGGTAATCAGGTCTTTGATATATTTTGGTGATTGATCATGTAACGCCTTGAAAGTCGAACAGTAATATTTTGAACTTGATACGTTGTTGAACTGGGAGCCAGTGGAGATTTTCCAGAATCGGGGTGATGTGGTCTAATTTTTTTGTCCTTGTCAAAACTCTGGCGGCAGCATTTTGAATTCGTTGAAGGTGCTGAATTTGATAATTTGGAAGGCCAAAAAATAAGGCATTATGATAGTCTAGTTTATTTGTAATGAATGAATGAATGAGGAGTTCTGTGCTCTCAGCATTTAGGCATTTCTTTATTTTGTTAATTCTGTAAAGATGGAAATAGGAAGAGGAGCAAACAGATTTGATGTGGGAGCTAAAGGACACGGTGGAATCTAGAACTGCGCCGATGTTTTTGGCTTCTGGAGATTGAGCAAGACATTCGTGTTGAAATTTAAGAGTTGGTATTGAGAACCTACTAAGTTGTTGTTTTGTTCCAATCACCAGATACTCGGTTTTTTCAGGATTTAGTTTCAGAAAGTGTGATGTCATCCATAACCTGATTTCTTCCAGACAGTTTTCAATATTAGTTAAAGCTGAATTAGTGGATTGTTGATTGAAGGATGCATATATCTGTGTGTCATCAGCATACAAGTGAATACTAAGACCAAACTTTTCAGCAATTTTAGTTAATGGTCGGGTGAAGATAATGAACAATACAGGGCCTAGAACTGACCCTTGGGGGACACCACACACCATAGGGACCTTAACAGATTTGACGTTGTCGATCTTGACACATTGTTGTCTGTTTTCTAGGTATGCTCGGAACCAGCTTAAAACAGTGCCTGTAGCCCCTATTTCTTCCTGCAGAGCTTGGAGAAGGTCTTCGACATCGAGAGTATCAAAGGCAGCCGAAAGGTCCAAAAGTATCAGCAAAATACATTTTTGATCATCAATAGTTCGGTATATATCATTAGTTATTTTGATTAAAGCTGTCTCGGTGCTGTGAAAACGTTTGTATGCGGACTGTAAGATGTTTGTTAGGTTGTTGGATTCCATGTGTTTTGACAGTTAAGTACACATTTCTCTATCAGTTTTGAAAGGTAGCTGAGGTTACTGACAGGCCTGTAATTTTTCATTATATCACGATCAAGGTTCTGTTTCTTGAGAAGTGGTCGAATGAGGGCTTTGCTCAGTTCTCGAGGGAACACCCCTTCCTGTAAGGAACTATTAACAATGCCACAGAGAACTGGAAGAAGAAGATGAATGTTATCTTTGACAAGAGTGGTTGGTGCTGGATCCAACTCGCAAGATTTTGATTTAGTTTCCTGGATTATCTTAAGAAGAAATTCGTTTGTATAGGTGTGGAAATTATTCCATAGATTTGCTGTAGTGATTCTGTAAGTAGGCACTGATAGTGTCATAGAAGCTTGAACCTCCATGATATCAGTCCTTATCTTCAGAATCTTGTCCTTGAAGTAGTGTACAAACCTGTCTGCAAGTTCGTCGACAGAATTATGTGTTGGGAGGGTCTCGCTGAACTTTTGTCTATCCAATAATTTATTGGTGATAGAGAATATCTTCTTGTGGTCTTTGTTGCATTCGTGGATTCGTTTGTGGTAGAAGTCACGCTTTTTTGCATCCACAAGTTTGACCACTCTTTTCGATTCTGTTGAAAATATTTGTTTGTGTATTTCCAGTTTAGTTCTGGTCCATTTCATTTCAACCTTACGCCTGATCCTTCTAGCATCCCTTATGGTGCCATCGAACCATGGGTATTGTGGTTTTACAATCACAGCTCGGTTCCGTTCTGGGGCGTTATAATTGTATATATGCTTTAATTGACTGTTATATAAATTAATAAGTGCATCACATGATAACTTTTCGAGAGACGACTGTAGTGGACTCTCCGTGATGTGTTTTGAGAACATTTCAGCATTGACTGGTTTGCGTGGCTTGACAAAACGTTTAGGTAATTCATGTTGAATATTCGTGAACGGTAAACTGAAATGTATGGCATAATGGTCACTTAGGCATGAATCAAAAATTTGAATATTGGAAATCCTTAATTCTTCAGTTCTGGTTAATACTAAGTCTAATGTATGACCTTTTGAGTGAGTTCGCTGGTTAACATGTTGAGTGAGACCGAGTGTGTCTATGGTATCCTTAAATTTGATGGAGGCATAATCATTTGGATTATCAACATGAAAATTAAAATCCCCGCAAATGACAAGTTTACCACTCTTTAGAACAAGGGACCCGAAATAGTCAGAAAAATCAGAGAAAAAATGAGAAGTTTTTTTCGCAGACTTGCTGCTTATCGGTGGTCGGTAGATTACAACGACACGATAAGTTAAGCTTTTGGATTGTACAGTAGTTTCGATGTGCTCAAACGATCCAAATTTGTTCGTGTGTAATACAGATACAGCATATTCTGGTTTGTGTAAGATTCCTACTCCCCCACCTCTTCCAGGTCTGGAGACACATTCGATATCCTCTGGTGCACTAGTTTCCCGATCACCGAAAAATTCCTATATATATATATATATCTGTTCTTTGAATGCCATTTAGTAATTGGAACATAATCAAATAACACACTTTTATGGAATAACAATTACTATGGTTTATTTCACTGCGACGTTTCAACAAGATTTCACAAGTCGTTATCAAGCACTATGCACAAATACATAAAGAATGAGAAAAATATGAATATATATATACAAACATCAGTGTGGACCATCCAATTAAATGCAAGGAAAGTGAGCATGAGTAGCTATTACAAGCTACTATTAAAACAAAGGTGCGCCGTTGTGTATATTGGGATTATACAATTAAAAGATGAAACAGAGGATTAACAAGATCATCAAAAATTGAAACCATACTCATTATACCATGGTTGAAACAAGTATATACTATAAATAACTAAATAAACATTCATAAAGATCAAACAGAGGGTTATAGAATTATATTAAGGCCATAATCTTTGTATTGGGTGACAACTGTTAAGGGATATAACTTTTAAGTAAATGTATAGAAAATAATGCTCACTTTCCTTGCATTTAATTGGATGGTCCACACTGATGTTTGTATATATATATTCATATTTTTCTCATTCTTTATGTATTTGTGTATAGTGCTTGATAACGACTTGTGAAATCTTGTTGAAACGTCACAGTGAAATAAACCATAGTAATTGTTATTCCATAAAAGTGTGTTATTGGATATATATATCTGATATCCACCTTAAGGAGACCAGGTGTATATTAATATACGCATAAGGCTCCCGTTATATTAAGGCGACAAATGTTGGTCACCTTAATATTTTGAATGAAAAAAAAACATACAACTGCTCTTTTTTTTCTAAAATAAAATTTATTCCACAGATTAATGAGTGATTCAAGAGATAATTCATTAAAGTTTCATTATTAGAAAAAATATATTTTTGTAACAAATTTCGTCGAAAGTGTGATGGCGTGTATATCTGTGCGTATTATAATATACGCATTAAGGTGACCCGCTTTAATCTACAGTAGCGCAGCAATATCTACTATATAGTTATTTTTTTTATTTGTTGAATGAGTTGCTAATAACGTTATCGGGGTTTTCAGCCCGAAATTTTGTGAAAAAAATTATAAATTTAAAAAAAAAAAATTGATTTTTTTGGCCTGTTTTGTGGCCACACTTTGTTGAGTATTTGCAAGAAGCTTTATTTGATGACGTGGAGGCGGCATGACGTCATTTTGGTGTATCATTGACGTCATATTGGCAAAGCCCTGTATAGGGAAAGTTTTACGGCAACGTATTTCAATGACGTGACTCATTACAGCAAAACCGTATATGGATAAAGTTGCGACAACTGTGAAGCCAGAAAATTCACATGACGTCATTAAAATATGACGTTATGTGTAAAAAGACGCCATCTTGGGTCCCAAGTACCTACGCAGTATCTATTTATAATATGCCCTATTTTATTGCTGTGCCAGACATACCGGGTGTGGATAGATATGTCATAGATTTCTGCGAAAAAGATTCTATTGAAGATAAAACATATATTATTTAAAACGAAAAGTATAGCTGAACATACTATCATTATTATTATACAACACAAAGAGTATGTTATATAACCTAACTGATAAGAAAATAAAATAGAAGATCACCAGATAAGAGCGCTAGGTATTAAATAAATTTAAAAATCAATTAATAAGCTAAATGGAGCAAGTTCACCTTGATGATATGATTCAACACTATAAATGGTATGCAATAAGACGGTATGGCAGAGGATATTCACCATGCGCCAAAGAGTTATTCGCCATTTGGACGAAACGTGTTTGTGGACGAACTAGGTAGACATTTTGTGTTTGTGGTACGAACAGGTGACTCGGAATACGCTGTATTCTGATTGGTTGTTTGTGTGCATGCTTTTGATAATCCCATGAATTGTAATTACTTGAATAAAGTCAGATCATCCATCGCAGTCGTTGTTGTTGGTTGTTTTCTCTCCCAGACTGTCGATCGCATCGAATGTTTTTGTTCATCGCATTACAGGCCATGATATGGTGAGCAAGTAGAATTTTTAAGGGCCCAACATTTTGCATCGTCACCATTTTTGGTAGCAGAGCGCGGTTGCTGTGGTTATTCGTAATGGATGGTTTATGGTGTATTGTTATGAATACTTACGGGAGAGAAAGCTGCACGTGCATTCCATCACCACGTCAACAACAACCGACAGTCATCGTCAACAGCCAGGATCATTTGGGTATTTTTTAATAATATGTTTTCAACTAACTCTTAATCTGGTAATTGTAAAATAGTTTCGAAGTAACAATGTCTGAAGCAGAAGTCGATGTGGCAAAAATCCCGCTCCCAGAAGATATTGATATTGATGAATCTGATCGACTGTCTGATTTACTAAAACAGAAACGCTTAGCAAAATCTCAGTTTACTAAAGCCAAATCTCATCTTACTGGTATTATTTGTTCTGCTGCAGAAAGTACAGAGCCATTGAAAAATAGTATTGATAATGTGTTAAGATTACAGACCGAAGTTATCAATATACTATTGTCGTTGTGTGATGTGGACGCTGAACGCTTTGAAGCAGAATTAGACGCAGTGCAAGATGACAGTAAGTTATCAGAACTTTTGTTGAGAGCTTCGGACTTGTTGAAAGTGCGATCGAACGTGATAAACAATGCAAGTAGACAAACATTATCGACCACCCACGAGTCCGCTGAGCATGATGAAATCGGCTTGGCTTCCCCATCCCATCCGCCTTCGAGTAGTAACACTTTTCAAATTGATAGAGATATGTACCAACAGTTACAACGTGTATCCATACCGAAATTTAGAGGCGACAAACGAGATTACCCCCTATTTAAATTAAAGATGCATTCGAACAATGTATAGATAAAGTAAATTGCAGTGACGGTTACAAGATGTTACAACTCCGACAATACTTGGAGGGTGAAGCCCTTCGCGCTATTGAAGGCTTTTCAGCCACTGAACATGGATATTCCGCTGCAAAAAATAGACTCGAAGAGAAGTTCGGCGGTCATCGTCGTTCTGTGTTACTCCACCTTGATAGTGTTCGTCAAATGAAACCCATTAATTTTAATGATTTAAAACAGTTAGAGGAATTTACTGATAAGCTAGAACTTTCCATAATACCTCTTAAAGATGTCGGTAGGGTGGAAGAATTTGAAGCCAACTCAATGTATTATTTCGTTGCCAAATCAAAATTATCACCCATAAATGTTGCAAATTTCAAGCGTTGGTCTGCTTTGGAAAAGAAAGCTGAAAATCTGGTTCATTTGCATTCTTGGTTGTCTCAAGAAGTTCGCTTTCGTGTAGAAGCACAGGAAGAAGTTGATGGTTTTAATGTTTACAGTCAATCGCGTTCGTATCCCAAACCATCAAATGTTAATAACCATGTAGGGAAGCCACGTATCTTTAGTTCAAAGGACATTCCTGGTGTCCCATGTGTTTTGTGTAATGCTAATCATAAACTTGTCGATTGTACTAAATTTAGGTCTTTGAACGTTTCTGATCGATGGGAAATAGCTAAGGAGTATTGGTTATGCTTTCGATGTCTTTCTGCGTCCCATCATGGAAGTATACTCGTCGGTGTAATGTTGGTGATTGTCGTCGATCTCACCACTCCTTGTTGCACGGAGGGGGATACACCAGGTATTCTGCTCCCACTGAACAGGAAAACTCGAGTCATATTCGACCAAACCCATATCTTCGTACTCCGGGCGGTGATAAGGTAGCTATGCGCATTGTCCCGGTGTGTCTAAGCAATAGGGAACGCAGACTTCGAGTAAATGCCCTCTTGGACGAGTGCTCAACTGACTCTTACGTAAGTGAATCAATCGCTTCAGAATTAGGACTTTGGGGACATGAATCGCGTTTGAATGTGTCCGTTTTAGGAGGGAAGCGAGTTGACCAATCGCGATGTCGGTTAGTGAATTGTGAATTGACAAGCCTTGATGGTAAAACTCGCTTTAACATAAAGGCATCCACTGTGAAAAATGTTACTGGAGAGTTACAAATGATTGATTGGTCAAAGTATGTCCATAATTGGCCTCATTTACAAGGAATCGACTTTCCGAGAGTAGAGAAGAACACTTGCGTAGATCTGCTATTAGGTTTGAACTTACCGGAAGTGCATCGCGCTCTGACCGAAATTAGTGGTTGCCCGGGTGAACCTATTGCACGATTAACGCCTTTAGGATGGACTTGCATCGGACCGTTATGTGAGGTAGACCCTCGTATAACCATTTAGCACGAACTTTTTTCACATCACAAGATGAGACAAATGAATTGTTACGTCGCATGTGGGAACTCGAAACTTCAGGTGTTAACCCTGATGCGGTTACACCTTATGAAAAACAGATATTAGATAAATCGAAATCGCACTTGGAATTTAATGGGGATTGATATATAGTTGACATTCCTTGGAAAGATAGTGAGCCACAACTTTCGAATAATTTTAATTTGGCACAATTAAGACTCAGAAACTTAGAACGATCTTTAGCAAATCGACCTCTTATAGCTTCCGAATAAAAAAATATAATACGCGATCATGAGCAAAAAGGTTATATCCGGTTAGTTCCAACTACGGAATACCATGGGGATCGTGTCTGGTTCATCCCTCATTTTCCAGTTGTTCGCCTTGCTAAAGATACAACTAAAGTACGAATTGTAATGGACGCGGCTGCCAGATTTGATGGAATAGCACCGCTTAAAGCATTATCGATACCGAAATTAGAATTGCCCGGTGCGGTATTGGGTTTACGTCTAACACAGACTGTTTGTCAAGTATTAAACATTTGTACTTCGACAGTTACTTACTGGAGTGACAGCCACGATGTATTGTTTGGGATTAAAGGTGAATCCCGGAAATATAAGCCATTTGTTTCTCATCGAATTGGTGAGATCCACTCATTGTCCGATCCGTGCCAATGGCGTTATGTTCCATCGAAACAGAATTCAAGCGATCTAGCCACGAGAGGATTATCTGCCGCTGTGTTAGCCGATTGTGATTTGTGGTGGCATGGACCGAATTTTCTTTTTCAACGCCCAGAATTCTGGCCTACTGCTTTCGCCCCGGAACCGTCACAGGAAGGACTTGAAGAAATTAGACCTAAACAGGTAACATCATTTGTAACGCAACGTTTTCAACGAGATTTTGGAAGATTAGCTCCGTCGCGTTATTCCAGTTGGCTCAAATTAACACGCGTAACAGCTTGGATATATCGTTTTTTAAGAAACTGTCGTACTCTTGTACAACATCGGAACTTGAGTAATGGACTTTCTGTTCTAGAACTAGCACAATCTGAAAAGTTTTGGATTTGTACTGCGCAGTGTGATGAATTTCATGATGAACGAAAATCTTTGATTTTGGGTCAACCTGTAGACTGTCGTTCGAATTTAGCTTCGTTAAACCCTGTTGTCGATAACGATGGTATTATCCGCATTGATGGACGTTTACGTCAAGCCAGTCATCTTTCATACGATTCTCGATTCCCTGTGATTTTACCTAGGAACCATGATGTAACACGTTTGATAGTAACCTTCTTTCATACAGAAGGGGGCCACGATTTAGGACTTTCGCATACGTTGAGTGACCTTCGTCAAAAGTACTGGATAATTCGAGCAAGACAGGCAATTAAGACTGTTGAATTTCATTGTGCCGAATGTAAACGGCGTAAATGCAAATCTGCGAAGCAGGTCATGGCGCCCCTTCCTTTGATTCGTTTAGGACAACCACTTCGAGCATTCGCGAAGGTTGGGGTCGACTTTGCTGGTCCATTTATCACAAAGCAAGGGCGAGGCAAAATCCAGACTAAACGTTATTTGTGCCTATTTACATGTTTAGCATCGAGAGCTGTACATTTAGAAATGGCTTGGGCACTGGACACGCAATCGTTCTTAATGGTATTTGATCGCTTCGTATATAGACGTGGAAAGCCGATTTTAGTGTTAACCGACAATGGGACATATTTTGTAGGTGCAAATCAGGAGCTCCGTGAATTATACAAATTAGATAATCAGAAAGTCGGTGATAATTTGGCATCTAAGGGAATTGAATGGAGATTTAACCCACCTTTTGCGCCGCATTTTGGTGGTGTATTCGAATCACTTATAAAATCCGCTAAGCGCGCAATTAAAGCGATTTCAGCACCGCGTTTGTCCATGCCGAAGGATTGCTGAATTCAAGACCACTTTGTTACCAAGGAAATGATCATAGGGACGAACCGGTTTTAACTCCGAATCATTTCTTGTTTGGCCAAGTAGGAGATCATTCAGTACCACCTCACGGCATAGATGATATCCGCTTTAATTCTCGTAATAGATGGCGCCGGATCCAGGATCTAGTGAACCAGTTTTGGAAACGTTGGATACGCGAATTTCTTCCCATGCTTAATAATAGGTCTAAATGGCAGACTCCACAAAATAATTTGTGTGAAGGGGATATGGTTCTCGTCATCGACCAGTCGAATCCTAGGGGCAAGTGGCCTTTGAGTCGTGTAGTGAAAACGTATCCCGGTGTTGATAATAAAGTACGTGTTGTGGATGTTAGAATTGGAGATTCTGTTATCAAGAGACCAATTCATCGTTTGTGTCCTTTGGAGGCATAATATTAAAGAACTTGTAAAGTGTTTTGTTGTATCGTCTATCGCATCGCATCGTTTATCGAATCTTAGTATATTAAAGGACAATATTGGTGCCAGTCATTATCATATATGTGATAGAACTGATTAAACACTTTCCAAATATAATATTAACACAGAGATCATCGCTACCATAGAGGAGTAATAAAGGATTCATGAATCGGAAGTGACGAACGCCAAAGGAAAACACGAATTATTCCTCTATATAACTAAGTGACTAGTGATAACATATACATGGGCGAATATCTGCTCACTAATAATTACCTCGAAGACCTAAAATTGCTGTGTGACACTGTGAGAGAATATCTTACAATTCATAAAAAGAATTGACTGCCACTAGATAAGAGAACAGGAAAGAAAAAAGAGATTAAAAGTCCGTGCATTACCATGTTTTTATAAGGTAGGGGAGACCGGGGCACATTGAACCACCATGGATATATCCTTTATAAATAATACTATACAACCCAACACTATACAGAAGTGAGATAACTTCTTAGACCAATTTCCATCAATAAGCCACATGCTGTCAATTATTTTCTTAGGCAGTGAATTTTTCAAAAAAGCGCTTAAAAGAGAAAATTTTTCCATACATGTTAACTTCTTAGCCTATGAAATTCTTGTACTTAAGTTCATATACATGTATGTCTAATCTATACAATCCCGATAAACCGGGGTTTGATCCATATAAGAGGGCATATTGATTTTTTTTTTAAATTTTGATCATGAAATTAAGAGATCTTCTAATAAAAACATTTGATATGAAACGAGGACAAACATGTATGTGAACAAAGTGGTTCAATGTGCCCCGGTCTCCCCTATAGAATGAATAAAAACAAGGGGCTGTACGGAGTATTTCTATTTTTCCCGTGTTCTCTTATCTTGTGACCGTTATCCATAAACACCTCCATAAGTAATGGATTAAATAGATATAACGGTATTTACCTCAATTTGTAGTTGTATGGCAATGCCCCGATATTTCCGATAATTAGAACTACTCCTGACACCATTCGTTTGATCAATGAAATAACTCACCTTTCATATTTATAATTACAGCGCACAGGTTTGACGTTTCTACGGAATCCCATTTCTGCCATTCACATTGATTATGCCGAGGCGCTGTTTTCTGTGGGTATGGCTTTTTCCAACACTAACGACGAACACTCAGATAAATAGTTAAATTGTACTTTTGTCCAAAATGGATAACGGTCACAATAACGAGATGGGTACCGCTAGGACGAGCCGATCACCAGACTGAAGTTACTGTAGAATATAAAACATATAACAGAGAGAGAGAAAAAAAATGGGGTTTAACGTCCACTCGACACAAACTAGGTCATTTCGGGACTAACATATGGTTTAATCTTAATAATTCGCTTGCGCGTAAGAGTCTTTAGCAGACTGGGTATCCAAACCGGAACAGTATAATGAAACTGTAATCGTATAAACCGGTCTCTTCAAAGCGAGATGAAATGATTAATTTAACTCATTCTTGGAGGTTGTTTAAAGTTTGTCACAATTATTTTTTCATTATTAAGAAAAATATGTTCAATAACATTATTTTGATTATAAACTTTTCTAGATAATGTATACGCTGGCGAATTTATTTTGCCTATTTAAGGCAATAATATTCAGTATTTCGGATTTGTCCGGCTCGGTTCTAGACTAGTGAATCACAAATTAACCCTGTCCGAATCATTGTTCGCACTAATGAGAACCGCGAACTATTCATAACAATTAGTCCTGTAGGAAATATCTGTGATATTCAGCGCAAACATATCATTCGGCGTTATTGGCGTTTGTAGTTAATATAAACGACTGTATACAAATAGTAGTCAATCAATCAAATGCGATCGCCGCGTTCGCAGTCGCATTTTGGTCGCACGGCCGTCTATGAGTACCACTTCATGTTTAAACACTAAACAGTCGTTTATCAAACTTGCGCATGATGATTATGGATTTAACAAAGGGTACAATTTTATGGATACACAATTACATTAGCTTGCAAAAAAAACGAGTATATCCTCGTCGAAATGTCGCTTAGTATCAAACTCAATAATTGTGTATCGATAAAATTGTACCTTGTGTTAATAAGTTCAATTATTAAATGCCAATCAAAGATGATTATGGATTTATTCCTTAATATATATATTTTGAGCTTACTATATATCTCTTTTAGTCCATAATATTGTTTTTCTCTTTCATAAGAAATATCGAATATTTGTTAAAGAGAACTTATCATATTGTACCAAATGATCCGATTAACCCCCGACCTTTAAAATTCGAATCACATGGCAATGTTGTTAATAAATACTTTAAAGCAAACTATACACAGTCGTATACTATTTCTAATGTGTGATTTGATATCATGCCTTGTTACTTTAAAGGAAACTATACACAGTCGTATACTATTTCTGATGTGTGATTTGATATATCATGCCTTGTTTTTACACGCATTGTATATTATGCCCTCGACATCATTAATCACATTCTTATTTCAAGTAATCAATAATAATGACATTTAAAACCCTTAAAATGAAAAATAGATATTGATCAGTGTAATGTTATGAGGCAGCAAATTCGTATAGTTTATAACCACAGGCACTTGAAGGGATTAAAATAAAACTTCTTACTACTGCTTGATTATATAGTATAGTAAGAAGTTTTATTTTAAGTTTTATTTTAATCCCTTCAAGTGCCTGTGTTTATAACTACTGTTATAGTGTATCTTTATTTTTACTACATGATTTTAGTTGAAGTAGTAATTGACCAATGTCCGAATCGATATCTCACTCTTTCAAGTCTTTGCGAACTGTTTATACTTAATGTAACGGTAAAATTACGTAATTATAGTTAACAAGCATTCTATATCTTCTGTAGTTTAACATCTGTTTCCTATGTACAATTTAACATTTCTTGTCAAATATTATTATATTATTTTAATCCTATAACCTTTTATATATGTTCTATATTCTACTGTAACTTTAGTTTGGGGACCGGCTCGCCATAGTGATACCTATCTCGTTATTGTGACCGGTAGCCAGTTTTAAGCATTCGTTTATTAAATGTACAATTTTAACTATTTATCTGAAATTTCGTCGTTGGTGTTGGAATAAGCTACAACCCCAGAAAATATCAATAAGGGGAATCACGGTGGCTAAGTGGGCAGGACGATGTCCCGGAGATCGGTCGTTCGATCCCTTCATTGGCCTAGAAAGTTCATCCAGATTTTCCGGCGTGGTTTCACCTTGTCAGTGATGGAAGGACCTGGCAACAACACCTGTCTGTTCGTTGAAGTGGGACGAGAATAGGAGGTCCCGTGTAGGCCTCACATTGGTGTGTACGCACAAGATCGCTTGGCAGTTGGAATTCGATATAAGAGTAGACCGTAGCTCCACTGCCCGAGCAAAATTTCCCTCATAGCACACTGTATGGCGTATGTCCGTCATTAGCCCAGTTGGGATTAAGTCCAAGGTTAAGGGACACGAGCTTCAACTGGGGTAGGGGGCTCCCCGAGAAATTGGTGAGAAACAGGCTGCTGGAAATGCAGTCTGACAGCATTTTAGTCAAAGATATAGAGGATGCTCGATTTACAGTTCCGGAATTAATTTCTCTAATTCCAGCACGGGTGTCAATCGAGTGAAAAGGGGAATTTCGGACTACAGCGCATGAGTCGACTGCATAAAAAATAACTCAACCAAATCATGACAGCTGAAACATTTTTTATTTGGAATAAGTCGCGATTCTACTCACTCCATCTCAGCTGTCGGGACTGACGGAACTGCGACAGGACTGAATTCCACGTCACTTGATTGCAATTCTGTCTATTCTGGACGTTGTGGACTGTGAATCGAGCATCCCCATAAGGTGTCAAACGAACGAACTTGCTAACCGCGACGAAGCCCACTCACGAGCGCCATTAATTAGTGAGTCTCTAAGGAGGGTATTGGGGACCCTTAGCAAAAAGTCCTATAGAATACCAGTGTAGTTTTCTAAAGAACTCTATAGAAAATCTATAGAGTTTTGTGGGGGGCGTGTCCCATTTTCTATAGGATAAAATTTTATAGTATTCTACAGAATTTGGGGCGCCTGTAGGAAATAACGGCCCAAAGTATTCTACAGTTTCTGCAGTGCAAATACTATAGTTTTTCCTACAGAATTATGGGATAATTTCTATAGGAAAATATTTTAGTATTCTATAGGTTTTTTTTATTGCACTTTCTGTAGGATTTCTACAGTTATGTATAGGAATGATTACTGTAGTATTTTGTAGTTTTGAAATTCGTTCACTACAGTTTTCTGTAGAATGGGTACTATAGAAATCTACAGATTTTTTATTAATTTTTATTTTGGGAATACATAATAATATAGTTGGCCCATGATTTCTTCCAAATTAATAAGATTATTTTTTCCCTCATGGATGAATCTGAATTCTGCTGCTGACTCACTAGTCAGAACTTTACAAGTTTTTTTTCTTGGTAGAACTGAAATATAGGGAAAATAATAGTTAAATAAAGTTAAGTAAATCACATAAATCTTATCTTATTTAATATTATTGTTGAAAATGTAATAAATTATACTTATCTTTCTGTCTTTAATCAAATCTGTGAAAACAACAGCACCATTCTCTTCAGTTTCGTGTTAATACTAACATATTAATGTAAGTGGTTATACATTGAATTTTAGAATTCAAAATTCAGCCAATGACCAAACAGATTTCAAGAGAGTCAATTGGCTGATAATTATAATTTTGTTGACATGTATGCACGGTTGACCTGCTGGCTTTAACAAATGATATAATTTTGAGTACAGAATTTGTTATAGTCATTAAAATCTAACTAGCAGTTCACCAAACAGTCAGACTGTTCAAATAAACTTTGTCTTTACTTTATTGATCTATCTTAAATATTATCTGTTATTTTTGCTGTGAAGATCTACCTTTACTGCCATTTTTGGGAGGGTGGGGGTGGAAAATTTCTTAGAGTGTCAACATGTATCGCTATTTAATTCATACTCAACATTAAAATAATATTACTTAAAGACTTTATTTTATTTCTTTTTTCATGGTAAGCTTATTTTAGTTTATCATTTGGTATCACAGTATATTAAGGAAAACTGCATCCAGGAGTACCATACTTTTATTCACACATGGGCATCTCTAAATTCTATATCAAACTATAGTATGAATAAGACATCGTAAAATTTTGAAATCTGTAGTATAGAACCTTGTTACTACATTATTATATAGGAAACTATAGTAGGCTATTTGTTAAAATGTTTTTTAAGTACCGTATAAATATAAATTCTCCACAAAATCTATAGAATAAAATATTTTTTCCATAGTTTTCTACAGAATGTTATAGAAAACAATAGAATTACACGACTGACTTGAGATAGTAAGATACTTCTATAGAAAACTATAGTTTTTACCAGCAAATCTATAGGAACCAGGGCTGATTTGAGAATACGGGTTAGTTCTATAGCCAACTATAGTTTTTACTACAAAGGCTATAGAAAACTAAAGGATTACTCAACTGGCTCGAGGATACAAATTAGTTGTACAGAAAACTATAGTTTTTACCACCAATTCTATAGCAGCACCCATGATCTATAGGGGTTTTTTTTTCCCAATAGTTTCTTACAGTATTCTATAGGAAATTACACTTAGAAAAAATTCATCTACCGATCCTACACAAACTATAGTAAATCTTTTTGAATCTATAGTCATGTGAAAAAAAAATACAGAATGAATTTGTTTTCCTGTAGTATTCTATAGCATTCTATAGATTCCCTCAAACTTCTATAGGAACCTATAATCTTTCTATAGGACTTTTTCATAAGGGGATCTTCCCAAGAAAATTTTGAAAAATAAACTGCCGGGAATGCTGCCTGACACTATACACTATTCAGGCACAGATTGTCGAGATAAATAGTGCTGATCAGATACCGTCTGTCGCCTGGTCACTAGTTTATCCGACCCCAGACAGGAAAGTGGTATCGCTCCTTTTACTGCACTGCTAGCAACCTGTTTCACAGAGAATTACTAACGAAATATCCCTGTAACGGATGGCTGTCTAAAACACGTGCGTTGACTTGCACGCCTCGTAGTCATTGGCTCAACGGCTCGTGCAATGTTTACTTAACACCTAACTGCTTCGGGCAAAATGATGCATTTTACTCATTTTAATACCCATTTACACTAAATAGGAAATATTTTTCAACTACAAATACTTCAAACGTCTTTATTTATTTTTCTTTTAACTCAAAAAACTGTTTGAGAATTTAATTTGTCGGAGTAAAAAAGTTAATATGCCGTACTCATTAAGCCTCGTCAATGTCATGCTTATCAGTGATTGTAGCGGCCAAGCGAATATTCACTGCGGGATCAGTTTGCACTGCTAGTACTAATCATTAGTCTCGGTCACCCAGAACCTCCTAGTCTTCAACGCACGGAGGGTCTGGGACGGTTCTCAATTTTTGACGAAAATTACTGGATAATCTACCCCATAAAAAACCAAACATTTGGTTACGCATGCGCAATGGAACCTTTTGGCTAAAGTCTCGTGTAAGTGCTAGATCTTATGAAGCCGGGTCGATTTTGCTAGATTCTATAAAGCGTGGTTGAAATATATCCCACAATTCACTTGGCACATCTATTATTAGAAACAAAATAGAGACAATGAAGAATGAAGAAGATTGTGAGAAGCCATACGTCTGATTCATGACGAGAGAAAATTACCATTTCAATTGAAACCTTTACAAACAAAATTTTAAAGAGTGTCATTGTTGACAAACGAGCTGTTTTGATAGATTCAGTGCGTGGTAGCTTAAAAGACTTGATAATCCAGACAATGACCTATTTTCCGTCAAATTTTGAGGACCCATCCAGACTAATATTCGTAGAATATTTGTGTGGATGATAGAGACTAACCACTAACTAATCATTGGCCCCAAACTGATCCCGCAGTGAATATTCGCTTGGCCGCTACAATCACTGATAAGCATCTGTTACAGAGTTAATTCGTAAGTAATTCTCTGTGAAACAGATTGCATTGGCCCATTTAGTAGTTACTGGCACTGGTTTAACTGTGGTTAAGCCTATTTGATAATGCCAACAAGTTCAAGCCACGGGACTAAACATGGCTAGCACCAATAACCCTAATCCCCAACGCTTATCCTAACCTACAATCTCGCCAACAATCAAGTGCCCTAAAGTTATCCGCCCTTAATTTTTTATCGACCGCTCGTGTAGGTGAAGGGAAATAACTCCCATTTTAATTGCAACTCAGATGGAGGCAGACCACCATTAATTTCCCTAGACACCTATAATTCTGGCCTCTTTGCCCACCTCCAACTTTCCCCCAAATTTTTGTTTGGCTGAATGCTTTTCACTGACAAGTGATCAAATGGCCATGTTTTTGCACTAAAATGTGTATTAGATTGACCACTAAAATTTTGAGAAGAAGCATACTAAAAACGGGAAGAAGCATACTAAAAACATGTGTTCAACTTCGTGTAACTAGATGCCTCCAGATAGCGAATTCATGTTGCAAACTTTGTCTAAATCCTTTGTGTGCATATCACTTCTTTGACTTTAAATTCCTTGCAACCTTTCTCGTAATCAAGCGTAGCTTAAGACTGGTATGTAAACTGTTTCTTGATTGGTTCGTAGAATCAAGCTACGATCAAGGGCAGATAATTTGAATTCCACAAATAAACTCATAACTCTACAAATAAATTTATACATCATGGCTTTATGGCTGCCTCAGCCCGAACTTCAATATTCGCACAAATGGAACCAACAAATCTTACATCGCCAACAAATGTCAATTAACCGAGTCGAATAATTGATTACTGCTGCGGAACTTGCAAACAGGGGCGTAAATGTCGGTCGCAAAATCAGTGCAGTCGGTCGCAAAGTAGAGGTAGTCGGTATCAAAATAAGTATACGTCACGCTACTCACGCAAAACTTTAGTAGAAAAATAGTCGGTCGCAAAATCAGTGCAGTCGGTTGCAAAGTAAATGTAGTTGGTATCAAAATAAGTACTCACTGTATACGTCACGCTACTCACGCAAAAAAAAATAGTCGGTCGCAAAATCAGTGCAGTCGGT
Organism: Patella depressa; assembly: GCA_948474765.1. Taxonomy (NCBI): domain Eukaryota; kingdom Metazoa; phylum Mollusca; class Gastropoda; family Patellidae; genus Patella; species Patella depressa. The sequence goes on from OX419721.1 coordinate 46,981,070, forward strand.
CACAAAGTAGAGGTAGATGGTATCAAAATAAGTACTCACTGTATACGTCACGCTACTCACGCAAAACTTTAGTATAGAAATAGTCGGTTGCAAAATCAGTGCAGTCGGTCGCAAAATAGGAGCAGTCTTAGTATAAAATAACCTTGTCAACTTATCATTTTTGAAAAGATGTTGTGATTCACTCTCATTCTGTTGTGAGTATAATGTTCGTCTTACAACAAAATGTAACCCCGGGAGAAAAATAGTCGGTCTCAAAATAAGTGCAGTCACTGCAGTCGGTCTCAAACACAATGCCAGAATAGATCCCAAATACTATATATTTGCGTGAATCCGTGAGCCTAAATTGCATACGTCACTCTTATTCTGTTGTAAGTATGTTAAATTGGTCACAAAATAAGTGCAGTCACTGCAGTCGGTCTCAAAAACAATGCCAGAATAGATCCCAAATGCTAGGTATTTGCGTGAATCTGTGTGCCTAAATTGCATACGTCACTCAAAACTATAGTATAAAATAACCATGTCTGCTTGTCACTCTTATTCTGTTGTGAGTATGTTGTTCTATGAAATGTTTTCTACCACGACAAAAAATAGTCGGTCTCAAAAAAATTACTCAACGCAGTCGGTCTCCGACTAAATGAATTAATGAGATAAACATACAATCATAAAACAAGCAAAATTGACAGATAAGCCTCAAGATTCTGTCCCATTTCTTATCAACCCCAGTCCCCAAAATTTAAAAGCTCTGTTACATATCTGAAATTTTTTTTCGGGCCTTTGGCGCGATTTCATTATAACATCATTCTTCTACTCGGTTACATATCTGAAATTTTTTCGCGCCTGCGGCGCTCCATTCCATTTTAAAATCATTCTTCTACTCCTCAGTTGTCTTATACTGTCTCAGCACTATCATATTCACGACTATAGTGAACTGCCCAGTTTGTAGTACCACTAGTGTGTGGGGCGGGGGTATGTGCATCAGTCGGTCGCATTTTGGCTAAACACCCCCCCCCCCCGCAAAACGAAATCGTTATGTACGCCCCTGTTCAAAGTGATCATGGTCCATAACTGTTGCAGTCATTATCAAAAATAGTTGAATTTCAATAGGATTCTTCGTCCCATGACCTTAAGCACTGTATATATATTTAAAGTCAATCCAATATAAATTTTAGATTTCAGAGGGTCCATAAGATATTTCAAAGTAATCAATGGCCATAAATCGTTGAAAATCAATGGGATTCGTCATCTCATGACCTTAAATGCTGAATAGCATTATGCAAGAGCAAAATCTGCTTATTACAGGTCTTTCTTTAGGCCTGAAATGTTATCTAAATAATCAATTAGACATTAATTAACATATCCAGACCATAATAAACTCTTGATGGTAAGGCTAGCCTTCGATGTTGGCGGATAAAATTCATATATGCCGCTTAATGGCCGTTGATAATTAAATCAATCAAGTGGATAATCGAGACTATGCTGTTTATATTAATGATTTGAGTAATGATGACCGAGGCTATGTGAATATTTCAAACGCTTTTTTCTCGGCTAATAGTGGATCAATTTGACTGAAATTTTCAGCAAATTACCTTTAGGCTACACTATCTAGTTTTTAACTATTATAGTTAGAACTGCCATCCCTTTATCTTATCTCCCATAATGTAACTTTAACTTTACATTCTAATTGCTTGTGGATGCCTGTCAGACATATGGACAGACTACAGAGATGACCCCAATTATCCACATTTCAATGTGGGCATATAAAAATGCATCATTCATTGTTTATTTATTTTTATTTCAATGGCATGTTAAAAAGCTAGGTATGTGTATTTACAATTGAGCATAAATAAGCAATACTTACATTAATAGTTATTTATATATTTTAATTTGTTATCACCATTAAACATACATTATGCAAGAGCTAAATCTGCCTATTGCAGGTCTTTCTTTAGACCTGAAATGTTGTCTAAATTAAAAATAGACATCAATTAACTTATCAAGACCATAATCAACCCTGGATGTCAGTGCTATGCTGTGATATTTACTGGATTAGGATCTGATTTGCTGCTCAACTTTCATTCACGATTTAATCATGAAATGGAAAATCAAGACTATGTTTTTTTTATCATACCGACTTTAGTAATGATGATCGAGGCTGGGCCCAAAATACAATCGCAAAAATTTCTGTTCAGACTGGATCAATTTGATTGAAATTTTCAGCAAATTGCCTTTACATAATCTAGTTTTTAACTATTATAGTGAGAACTGTCAGCTTTTTATCTAATCTCTCGTAATGTATCTTTAATTAATAAATTCTAACGAAAATAATACAATACTAAAATATTATTCAATTTCTTCAACACAAGACACAGAAAAATTTAGAAATGAACACATGGATGGTGATAATATAGAATCATATTACAAACTACATGCAAACCACACAACCTGGAGATAACAGGATCAAATTCTAATCTCAATTCTGATCTCAGACGATTAGAGATCATTGAATGTGGAATGAAATGAAATAGGGTTTAACATCCTACTTGTCTGCGCCATCAGAGCTAATGAACACAGGCCACACATCATGCAGCTTTGCGTGAGGGAAATTTTGCCAGAAGACTGTGATTGCATGGATCCGTGGAATACAACAAGAGATAAACTTATCTCAATAGAATAAAATATGCAGCTCTACCAGCCTGTCCAGCTTGAGTTTCTCTTTCAAACAAGTGTTGCTGTACCTCTTCTGGTATCCAATAAAAATTAAAAGATGGAACCACTGTGTCCCCACTAAAAATATCTCACTCACTCACATACTCCTTTAAAAAACTGAATGGCTCCTTTTAAACCAAGGAATAGTTCTTTGTGAACAGTTTATCTTACATTTCAGTTTTAAAAATACATAAAATATATTGCTATCTTTCTGTTAACATCAGTTGTATGATTCTCTAACTATATACAAAACATTATCAGATAATTTTCTTTGAACACAAATAATTATGATTACAATTCGTTTGTCTCTCTATAAAAAAAACATGATTAATTAATTTTATATACAATATTATACATGTTCAACGACATTGACTATCAAATTTAAAACTGACTCAATGAATGAAATAGATTTGTTATATTGACATTTGATAATTACACTCAATCCATAGTTTATGAAACAAATACTGCCTAGTCCAAAATGTTATGAGATCTAGATAAGGAACCTGAAATTGACATAGATCCTAACAGAATCAAGTCTTATATGGCATTATGACTAGATTTCTTGTGTCAGAATTTGCTCTAAGTAGCATATCTATAGAATCAAAGAGTTCTTTTGGGAAAAAGTAAAGGGGAGGGGGGATTATTCTAGTTTCACCACTCAGTTTCCTCTTTGACCTCCTCTATACCTTGGAATTTTACTCTGCCAATGCACATACGATATACATAACAAGGTTTTTATTGGTAACAAAAATGTGAAGTTATCTCAGGTTATTCTCTATCAAAGACTTTCGGTTTCTGAAATAGTTCCTTGGATTTCTTGTAGTCTGACAATCGCATAGAGTTTTATATACATGAACAGGATTTTGGTTGGTAGGTTGGTCTATAATTGTAAACTCAAATTAGTTCTTTGGATTTTTTGTCAGAAGAATAAATAGCGTCGATATTTTGATTGTTTTCTAAAAACAGTATTATGGAAGATTAGATAAAGAGCTGACAGGTCAAGTTACAATAGTTTAAAAAAAGATAATGTAAAGGGAATATGCTGAATATTTCAGTCAAATTACCTCAATCTGACCCAAGAAAACCTCATTTCAATAACACTGTAGTCTTAATGATTGTCATTATTACTGTAGGTTTAATAATAATCATCAGCCTATCTGCCTATTGCAGGTCTTTCTTTAGGCCTGAAATGTTATCTAAATTATTAATTAGACATTAATTAACTTATCCAGACCATAATCAACCCTCTATCGTCAGCCTGCAATATTTAGCAGATTTGACTACATTTTGAGAAGGATAATTTAACGTAAAAATGGATAACCCTGAGGGGTTTTTTATCGCACAAAAGTTAGTAATGACGTTCAAGGTTAGCCTATAATTGAATTGTTAACATCTTGGATCAAAATGAAGCAATTTGGCTGAAATATTCATTATCTATTTTTTTTAACTCTTTATAAAGAGAACTGTCAGCTCTTTTATCTAATCTTCAATAATGCCTCTTTAATCCATATAATTGCACAATATTTGGCACAAACATTACATACATAACATATTTATATATATATATACAAGTTCTATACATTTTATAAAAGCACTAATATACAATGAAATGAATGAATATTTTATAGTTTATATGATTATATACATATTACATACATACTTTGTAAGTTCATATACCAATATACATACAGATTTTACTGTTACATGAAGAATCTGAGACTGCTTCAAATTCACATATGGTTCAAGCCACTTTTGTAGGTTTTCACTAAAAATGTCCGATCAGAATTTAGTTTTATAATTTAATCTATCAATATATAATAAAACTATATATTTTGACAAATTATAAAAGATTTTATTAATATCTTAGTTAAACCAACTAGAAGTTTCACCTTAACTGTAGGTTTTTGATAAAAAAAAAAACGTCCGATCAGAATTTATAATGAAACTATATATTTTAACAAATTATAAAAGATTTTATCAATAACTTAGATAGACCCGCTAGTAGCTTCACATTAAATGTCTTCACAGAAATAGTTAATATCACAGTAAAGAACTACTTCATACTGTGCTTTTCGTTGGCATGGCAACATATCTGTCTTCCTCCTCCTCGTCCTCTTTTTGCTCTCTCGCTTCATTGAGTGCAATGGTGGCTTTAACGCTATCTATATCTTCATAGAAGTTTTCCTCAGCTGGATTAGAATTTTCATAAGTGTCACTAGAAGCACCACAAGGTGAGGGTTTGGGCAGATCGTATTCTTCATCTATAGCCATAACAAGTTTACCATATGTGGGATTGTTCAAAGATACAGAAGGCAGTGATTCGTCATGAACATAACTATTTTCCTTGTACTGCATGGTACAGGCTGGATCAGTTATGTGAGTATTTTCATCATCAGAATATGGTCCTTGATTTGCAGCTTCCCCATAATATGGATTGGCATAACCAACACTTGATTCCTCCACAGGCTTTTTCCTTCGTCTACAAAAACACAAATATAATTACTTTATAGCCACATCATGCCAGAATAATAGTTTAAATATAGCCACATCATGTCAGAATAACAGTTAAATATAGCCACATCATGCCAGAATAATGGTTAAATATAGCCACATCATGCCAGAATAATGGTTAAATGTAGCCACATAGCGGTTAAATATAGAAATGAAATGAAATGAGGTTTCACTTCCAACTGTTCTTCGTCAATGTGATTAATAAAGACAGGCATACACTAGCACTTCTTCGTCAAATTCCATATAACAAGGGTTCAACAATTTACTAATTCAAATAATGCATACGAGTGAATTTATAATATCTTTTGTCATAGAACGTTCACAAGGTTCTACAAAGTGCCATTACTCTAGAAGTAATTAACGGAAATTTAACAGGCCTTTTTGTTTCACTAACATATACATTATATGAATTTCAAAAACACTGGACGAACAAACGGATGGACAGTATGGCGGTATATTAGTGCCAAAATTCTAACATGCTTTCGTCTAATTTCTTACTTCTATTCATGTAATTTCTAACCTCCATTCATGTAACTTCTAACTTCTATTCATGTAATTTCTTAATTAAGACAATGTATAATTCAACTTCTTTATTTATTCAGTGTAAATATCAATTCTATTTCATCTTATTTCTAATATTGGGGCGAAAAATGTCTACTTCATTGTGGTGTTACATGTTAAGCATGAATGGCAAACAAATTTAGAATTTTGATACATCTACCTAGCAACCATCATTATGACATCGTTTGGTGTCGCCACCGTGTGCTCAGTTTGGGAATTGAGCACCTGATCGGGACCATTCTATTGATACAAATGACTCCCTCTTCGTCAGATTGAGTGGCTTGCCTGAGTGTTAAAATTGAAAACAACATCGGGAGAGAGAGATGGGGACATGGGGTTTAACATCAACTCGACACCAACCAGGTCATTTCGGTATTAACATTTCAATAATTTGCTTGGGCGTAGGAGTGTTTAGCAGTGAGAGGAAACCGGAGGACCCGGAGAAAACCCACGAGGTTGGAAAGGCGGCTCTGCTCCATGTCACGTAAAAACGGGAAATCGAAACCACGCCAGTTCATTCAATGACAGACCTTATGTTACAGCGTGCACGTGCTAACCATTCGGCCATCCTACCCTCTAAACAACATTGAACGTGATATAAATGTATGGTTTGCAAATATTATTTCGAATACCGTGGCTAAGTAGGTAAGACGCAGGCTCGCTAGGCTGTGGGTCAGGAGTTCGATCCCTGCATTGGTCGAAAAAAGTTCATCCAGATTTTCTGGCGTGGTTCCCCCTTATTAGTGTCTTGTCGTTCCGATGGGATGAAAACCCGAGGTTCCATGTACATGTTGGCGTGCACGTAAAAGATCCCGTGACCGTTAGACTTCGATATAAGTCCACGTCGTAGATCCGCTCTCCGGGCAATATTTCCCTAAAGCACACTGTATGGCGTATGTCCGTCTCCATTAGCCCGGTTCGGAACGAAACAGTAGGGCGTTAAACCCTCTTTCATTTCATTTCATTTTCTATTTCAAATATAAGCTAAACGGGATTTGGAGAATTTTATTTTATTTTTTTTTACGGTTGAGCCAATAATTAATATCTATCTGCAGTTGGTCTATATTAACACAGGGTATAAATGTTATGGATAGGCCTACACAGATACTGAGTTTAATACTAAGTGACCTCTCTCTCTCTCTCTCTCAGCACTCCTTCCAACCTTCAACCAAACGAAGAATGGGTCGTTTATACCAATTATGGTCCCGATCAGGTGCGCAATCATCCAATTGAGCACACAGTGGCGACACCAAACGATGTCATAATGATGGTTGCTAGGTAGAAGTATCAAAATTCTAAATTTGTTTGCCGTTCATGCTTAACATGTAATACCACAATGAAGTAGACATTTTTCGCCTCAATAATAGAAATAAGATGAAATAGAATTGATATTTACACTGAACAAATAAAGAAGTTGAATTATACATTGTCTTAAATTAGAAATTACGTGAATGGAAGTTAGAAGTTACATGAATGGAGGTTAGAAGTTACATGAATGGAGGTTAGAAATTAGACGATAGCATGTTAGAATTTTGGCACTAATATACCGCCATAGGACAGGGGCAGCGACTATATGACTTGTCATGCATACCTTCTTATAAAACAGACAGCACCAAAACAAACACCAGCCATTAAACCCAGCAGAATACCTAAAACTAAAGCTATGGTTGTTCCTGAAATACACAAATATAAAATATAACTTTAAAATAGTTCAGACAAAAAATGGCATTTACAGGGGGGTCTAGGTTTGATAATTGCTTAATTAATTGTGGTGGGCGTAGCCCAGCTCCGAAGGCGCTCAACCAATTAACAGGGGGTTGGGGGGCCCTCCCCCTGAAAAATTTGGTAAATTAGATTCAATGTGGTGCATTCTGACGTGTTTCCGGAAGGTAAATTCCAAAAGTACAGTTCTAAAAATCGCCAATAAAATCGCATAGATTTAAGTTTCAAATTTTCAAGCCTGAGCAGGGGGGGTCTGGACCCCCTGGACCCCCCCCCTCTGCATCCGCACCTGAACAGATTGGCCATTACCTTGTCAATCAGATGGAATGGAAACCATGTTGGTATTCACATAACTGTGCATTGATGGTGAAAGTACAGTTGTCCAGGCAAAATTCTCCTACTTAGCCTTGCACACCAGAACCAAAGTATTGTGATGATATTGATAAGAAACCAGACCCTAGTTTCATGTTACGTTAAGAATTTACTCAAAATTGTTTGCCTTATTTTAACTTAAATATATAGCCCTTTTGTTGTTTTTATGCATCAAATAAATCAACAAGAAACTATGTGCAAAGTTTTGTGTTTCTGGATCAAAGATACTTCTCATAAACAGTGATTGAAAGTTGTTAACTTAAGTCTGAGAATACTTTGTGAACTCTGGACCAGGAAAGAGAATGTTATTTCTAAAATCTTTCAACCCTCACATGCCTAATATGAAACAGACTAAAAGATGTTGCTGTTCAGAAAAAATCCAGCCATTTTGATTGACCCCAACAAAGTAGTCCATCTTCAATAATCTTGAATTTCTTTTACTCACCCGGAAGGATTTCTAAATTGAATTTTAGTCATGTGAAAGCTAATAATTGACAATGATTATATTATGGTTATTCTTTAACATGTCTTAATGTAGGAAAAGACCCTCAGAGAATTTAACTAATCAAGTGCTGCCAACATCCCAAGTCTTTAAAAACTGTAATCGTATTGATTGGACCAGTGTTTCACTGATTTAATCCATTAAATGTATTTTTATCTTTGAAATATGGTCCTCTAATTATTGGAGAAATTCAAAGATAAGTCGGAAATGGGTGATTAAATTATAGTAGAAGTTTTTGAACCTTTCCAACGATGGACTACTAAGTTGATTAATTAAAATATAATTAATTTTAATTGATCAGAAATAAATGGCCAGTATAACAATCCAGCATTACCATGTAATTTAGGTTTTGTTAACTTTGTTGACTTACAAAATTTGGACTTATAACTTTTTTTATTTTCTTTTTGATATTTATCAAAATTTAATTGTTTCATATGACTTACAATATGGAATTACTGTTCATTATTTTCCAAAAAAGTCATATAAGAATCTGTTCAGAAAATAATTCAAATGGGAGATAATCAGTGCCACTTTATTACTATTCAAATGCTTTATTAATAGAAATTGATAATCTCCCCTGGTGATAAATTTACTAAGATCTAATACATGCCAATAATTGGCATGCACATTATCATTACTGTCGTAAGCCCCCATTTTCTATGTATTCATTTCTGGGCACAGTTTTGCTAGTTACATGGAAATGTTGTAAATTAAATGCACTTGCCCCAAAATTGACCACATTTGGATATTTGTTAAGATGTATCTGTTATAAGTATGTTTTGCCAAATATGTCTTCACCCTCCTCTTAAATAAATCAATATGTGAAATATATATTCTATGTACATGAAAGTGTCGAAAGATTAAGAATGTGTATTCTAACCTGTGGGCATGGCTTTATCTTCTTCTTGTTCCAACATTTGATGTTGTTGACCACCATCTACATTAATAATACAACAATATCATTACACAATACCTGGATAACTTCAAGAATTAGATACAGAGCTATAATAGTTCAGAAATAGATAATGCAACATGAATATATCGAAATTTCCAATCAAGTTACTTTATTCTCAGCGAAGATGTTAGCCTTTAAAGGTTTGACAAGATGTGTGCATTGGTTATAACCATCGTACTGGTTGAATGTTTGAAGCTTAGCCTTGTGTCTCCATTTTTAAATTAAATCATTAAATGGCTGAACCGTTCTAATCTACTTAATATCGAAGCCATCTGAGGGCATCGAGAGTTGATTATGGTCTTGTCTTGTTAGTAAAGGATGTTATGTTACTCGACACACAAGACCATTAAAATTGCTCAATAGAGTCATATTAAGTTTTGAGGGATAATGGAGGGAAATAGGATTATACGGCCATCATTTATGTTAAGACAGTTCAGAATTTAAATAACAAGTGATAAGAGAGAGAGAGAGAAATGGGGTTTAACGTCCACTCAACACAACTAGGTCATTTCGGGACTAACATATGGTTTGATTTTATTTCAATAATTCGCTTGCGCGTAGGGGTCTTTAGCAGTGGGAGGAAACCGGAGTGCCCGGAGGAAACCCACGAGGTTGAGAAGGCGCCCCTATCTCCATGCCACATACGCTCACACCAGGGCTCGAAACAACAGCCACAAGCCAGAGGTGACCGACCAACTAGAGGTCGAAGCGCGGCACTCTAGACCACTAGGCCATCCCACCCCCCCCACCCCCACAGCTGATAAGGATCATCAAAGAAATGAAATGAAATGAGGTTTAACTTCCTACTGTTCTGCTTCGAACTGTGCTAATGAAGACGGGCATATGCCATACAATGTGCTAATAAGAAAATTTTGCCAAGACAGCGGCCCTACAACATATCGAATTCAAGTTGTCAAGGGATCTTTTACGGGCACGTCAATGTTTACATGGGACCTTGTTTTTTTCCCCCATATGAACGACTAGGCAGCTGTCCTTGTCAGTCCCTCCATCTTGCATCAATGACAAGTGGGAACCACGCCGAAAAACTGGATAAACTTTCTCGGCCAATGCAGGAAATGAACACCCGACCTCCAGGCTAGAAAGCCAGCGTCTTACCCACTTAGCTAAGGATTATCAAATTTCCACAGTCTACATCAAAAACAATTTACCTCTACTAAAAAAACACATAAGTCTAAACACAGACAATTTTGAACAACGTATAAACAGTTTTTACAAAGACAAAAGTAACTAAAGAAATGTTATGAATATCAGAAGTCAAGCATTGGTTATAACAGACGCGACTATCACATCTGTGTACAAATCTGGAATCTTTTCCTTACCAATCACCCATTGTCCCCAACTCTCAAGAAAAGATGAAAGTTGACATTGACAACAACATGCGTTAATCATATTCTTACTGAAAATTTGCTTGATCTGCTTGTTATAATTTTGTGATTATGGCCGCTCATGATTGCCGAGTTTAAATACAGCATTCCAAAAATATAGGATTATTTGCAAGAAAGAAATGCATGCTACACATGTACATGTATTCTATAAGCTTTCCTCAACTTACCGTTCAAAAGAACATGTATATTATCATTATTAGCTCTGGTTGTCGTGGTAACAATGGGTGTTTTATTGTGAACTTTATTTAAGGAGGATCCTTTGTTTTTTATCATCAAATCTTGATAGACTATCTCTATTTTTTCTGCTGTTGTAGTTTGAGGTACAACAGTTGTACTAGAATGAGTTGTAGTCATTTCAGTCGTTGTTGTCGTTGTTGTTGTTGTTGTTGTGGAAGTTGTTGTAGTTGGTGTCATGTCTACAAATTTTGAAAAATAAACGGTCTTAAGGTAGAGGAAATTCTGCGATCCTTACGCCTCTTCAATGGGAACCCATTCTATGGTATCCAATAGAGAGAGGAAGAGAGAGAGGGGGTTTAATGTCCACTCAACACAATCTAGGTCATTTCACAACTAACAAATGGTTCATCTTTAGCAGTAGGAGGAAACTGGAGGACCCAGAGAAAACCCATGATGTAGGACAGGTGACGCTACTCCTTGTCACGTACAACCAGGGATTCAAAACCACGCCAGATGACTCAATGACAGACCATGATACGACGTGCCTCAATGGTATCCATTTTCTGTTGTAGACACTTGGAGCTACATGTAACTTAACAGTACTAATTAAACATACATTATGCAAGAGCTCAATCTGCCTATTATAGGTCTTTCTTTAGGCCTTAAATAATATCTAAATTATTAATTAGACATTAATTAACTTGCCTAGATCATAATCAACTCTCAATGCTACTGCTAGCCTGCGATATTTAACAGACTGGAATACATTTTTTGAAAAATAATTAAACGTAAAAAGAACTGTAAACTCTTTATCTATTCTCCCATAATGCCCCTTGAAAGCCTCAATTTTATGTTAAGGCCCATACACTATTTAAATGCCTTAATTCTAAACAAAATTATATGTAAGACCATTTTCAATTAACATTAGTTTTTATAAATTTCACAACACCATTTCTATTTCTCTTTGATAAAAGTAGTAATAATAATAAGAGTAGTCTTTAAATTAAAATAGTATTGAAGACTTTTTGAAATGAAATACTAGGTTTAATGTGTCTTTAATAGTGGGTGAAACAAAAAATTACCACAGATCTTACTGTCAGAACAAAGTAAAACTTTGCATCAAAACATGAGAAAATCTGTTAGATATATTAGTATTAATTAGTATACTCTTTTGTCTCTTTGAAAAAAAAAGGTTTCTTGAACAAAACAAACTTGTATATCACAATATACTCCATATCAAACGATCTATTCAGTCATTTTGAAGAAAACGGGTTTTTAACATTTCATGTTCAGTAACTACATTTCCCTTTAATTGTGGTCTGAAATTGCCTGCTTAAAACAATAAGAGTTATGCCCCTTTATTTTCAAGAAAAAATGTCTGACAGGAAAATTTTGATATCCCATCACTGGTATGGGCGGTATGGCTCTATTTTTTGGAACTTGAAATAGACAAAAATGCTTCTAAAAGCACATACTAATGTAATATGAATGTATGGAAAGTGATTTATATTCAATTCTTGAAAAAGAAATATTTTAATTTCTAATCAATTATGTTTGGCGAAATACTTGAACAGTTCAAATTGAATGGCAGTCCTTTACATGTACATGTAGTGCATTCTACACATTTTTAAAATTATTATTTTGACGTTTGTGAATCATTCTTGACCTCCACCTTGTGTTGTAGGATATGTTTTCATTTGTTCATTACAAAAGGCAATAAAAGGGTATACGACTAGTGTACTAATTATAAAATGTTAATTGTGTCTTAACTATTGGATATTAGGATCCTATAGTTTCACGGCGAGATAACAACATCCATATTAATTGAAACTGATCAATATTGAATTCTAATTCATGTTTTTAACTTCAAATATTACGGAAAAAATTGAATTAAAGATTTAGCTTAGTCCAAGCCCTATGAGGGCATTTATTACTTACAAACTGAAATCCATCGCGTTTTTTCTAGTGAAAGAAATTGAATAAGATTAATAGGTTAAGCCAGATGAACGGACAATGTTGGCCAACAAAGATGTGATGATATACATACAAGCCCAATAGGTCAAAGAAGAAGAATACATAATACACACTCAAAATTAACTCCACATAAAGCTTTGATGTGCAGGAGATATAAAACTAAGGACAATTAAAGTTACAAAAGGCTTTATGTAATGGTAACGCCAAAACAGTTATCTGTTTTACCTATACATATACATGTAGATATAAATTTCCTTCCAGTTTATATACTAATGATTGTCACAATATAAATGCTCTAATAATGAATTCAAACTGTCAAGGGTTCCTTTATGTGCAAATCAATGTGTATGGAGGACCGCTGACTGATAAAGGGGAGTCACTCTGATGAACTTTCACAGCCAGGACTGGGAACAAACATGGGAACTCCTGAATAGTGAACCCAATGTCTTACTCACTGAGTCACCGCCTCCCCCCCCCCACCGACAACCAAAACCACAGACATCGAATACAATTGTATACATACCATATTGACAGATAAAGCTATAAAGATATGGAATACTGCTGCACGGGTAATCATGCCATTTGCCGCCATCTCGATATCTTAACTGACCGCAATCTTCCATACAGAACCAGTTACAACTTGGTTGTCCACTTCCCCAATTACTATAAGATATGGGTTCACCTAAGGAAAACACAATGTTAATTACATTTTAAAATGTCAAGACCGGATCTCTGTGATTTATATCAAAAATTAAATTGCTGATTTCATAGGATTTGGATTTCAAGATTATGACTTTTACGGTTTCCCTTTATCCTACTGTTGAGGGTCTGCATTGACCATACTTGGAGTCGAACTTAAGATAAAAATGAGTCTTGATTTCATAAGATTGCTACTTTTCCGCCTATTCTTCATTAAACTGTTAAAGATCTGCATTCTGGGATTCGAACCTATGGCATTGTAGTCAAAATTCCAGTTACATCGACTATCATTTATTCAGAATTCTTATATACAATTAAGGAGGGAATAATATGAATAAGTTGGATACAGTAACAAGCAACTTAATGCTTACATAAAACTATCATGGATCCGTCTTCTATTGCAGTTTTAAATTAAATCTAGATTTAAATTAAATAGAAGAATAATCGATCCATCAAAATCCTGTAGACAAATTTAAACACAAATTAATGTCCTGCCAACCGCCTTGAATCAAACAAACCCACCTTTTATCCGATTCCCTCTTTGCCCCACACTTGGCTAGATGACATACTAAGGCTACTACAGCACATAAGAGATAGGTTGCTGGGCAACAAAACAACCACCCACAAAAAGATAGGTTGCCAGGCAACGAAACATACGCCCACAGCAGCTAAATCGTCCGGGCAGTCAACAAGGGTTGTCGCATATTTTTACTTTTTTCGGTAATGAAACATTTGTAATACACTAAAAACTGATTAAGAGTAACAACTCATTATGTAATTATCAGAAAATCATTAGAATTTGATTGCTTTTTATAAAGTTTTACCCCACGCTAACAATTAGTATATACATGAAACATTTAATATCACGGATTTAGCTGTTCAGTTATCTAAATTCACTGAAAATCAAAATACTTGTTCGTTTCAACACCTTAAACTCTATGTATCAATCTGAAGTCAATCGGATGTTAACTTTGGCCTCTATAGCGTCACAAGAATTTTTGAAGTTATCAAGGGAGATAACTCTGGCAGTAATTATTTGAAATCGCTGAAAATCAATAGGCTTCTTCGTCTCATGACCTTAAACACTGTGTATAAATCTAAAGTCAATCGGGTATTAACTTTGGCCTCCAGAGCGTCCACAAGATTTTTTGAGGTGATCAAGGGCCATAACTCTGGCACTAATTATCGGAAATCGCTGAAAATCAATAGGCGTCTTTGTCTTATGACCTTAAACACTGTGTATAAATTTGAAGTCAATCGGATATTAACTTTGGCCTCTAGAGTGTCCACAAGATTTTTTGAAGTGATCAAGGGCCATAACTCTGGCACTAATTATCAGAAATCGCTGAAAATCAATAGGCGTCTTCGTCTTATGACCTTAAACACTGTGTATAAATTTAAAGTCAATCGGATATTAACTTTGGCCTCTAGAGCGTCCACAAGATTTTTTGAAGTGATCAAGGGCCATAACTCTGGCACTTATTATGGGAAATCACTGAAAATCAATAGGCTTCTTCGTCTTATGACCTTAAACACTGTGTATAAATTTAAAGTCAATCGGATATTAACTTTGACCTTTAGAGCGTCCACAAGATTTTTTAAAGAGATCAAGGGTCATAACTCTGGCACTAATTATCGGAAATCGCCGAAAATCAATAGGCGTCATTGTCTTATGACCTTAAACGCTGTGTATAAATTTGAAGTCAATCGGATATTAACTTTGGCCTCTAGAGCGTCCACAAGATTTTTTGAAGTGATCAAGGGCCATAACTCTGGTAGTTATTATCGGAAATCGCTGAAAAACAATAGGCTTCTTCGTCTCATGACCTTAAACACTGTGTATAAATTTAAAGTCAATCAGATATTAACTTTAGCCTGTAGAGCGTCCACAAGCAATTGTGGACGCCGGACGGACGGACGGACGGGGGCGACGACAATATACGACCACATTTCAATGTGGGCGTATAAAAAGTCATCCGGGTGGTCAACAAGGTTTTTGCATATATATTCTGCAACATGTACAAAACATGTAATACTATGTCATGGATTTAGCTGTTCTAATTATCAGAAATCATTGAATGTCAAGGACCATAACTCTTGCAATAATTTACAACACATAAAATATATCTAAAATATATCCAAAATGTGCAAACCTGTTATCCATTTCCAATGCATCTCCTTATGCCTATCAGTGGCTCCAATCCAAACACCATTTCTATTCCAGTGTAATTTTCTTAAAGTACTCATGATAAAATTCTGTTCTTCAGCAGATTTAATAACCACAAGATGACCATGGTAGTTACTACAATATCTCTGAGCATCCGTCCATCTTCTTTCAAAATTATTAAACTGGTAACATTGACCCTTGAATGTTCTCAAAAATCTGGTTCTGGGAACACCTTTTGGGCATTGATCAATGTCTGAACCTGTAATATACAAAAAAAAAACAAGTGGTAATTAAGCTTTCTTTCATAAGCATATATGTATAACATTCATTTTTTTTTACAAAGATACTTCACAAAATATACACCCACAGTAACTTAGCCGACCAAGCAGTCCACATGGCAATATCTTTGGTAGACAGCATAATAGACTTCTTTGTCTCATTAATTGAATACATGTAGGCCTAATACATATAAATTTCATGCAGATCTGATGATCCTACAAGGGGCGGATCCAGGAATTTTTGCAGGAGGGGGTTTGCCAGGTTTCTGTCACGGAAATCTGTTGTCATCGTCTCTAAAATACATAGGCATACATACAAATTGAGCTTTTTAAACAGAGAAATCATTTTTATACTGATGTAGGATCACTTTGTGATGTAATTTCATTGATGCAAGGCATTATTTTTTTTTATGTAGCTGGATCCGCCCCTGCCTACAAAGATAACAAAGGGTCATAACCCTATCAGTAATTAATGGAAAGTGCTGAAAATCAACAGTCTATTTACAAAAATTTATGTTTATCCACAGGAAATGATGTTGTGTCTACAATTGCAATGTGCACCATATTGCAGCTGAAAAATGGTGGACATTGTGTAATAACAAACATAATACATGTATATTGTCTTCAATAGTCTGTTTGGTGACGAAAAGTAAAATTTAAATCCTATTGCATTTCTTTTTCACATCTGTAATGTTGGGTACCCACTGTCACTCGGTATGGATGGCCCCTATAGGGTCGACGATCTGGAACGTGCAGATACATTTGGGTACGTATAGGGTCACCACGATTACTCCACGATAAAAACCACAATTTCAATCACAGCACAAATGGTGAGAGTGGGAACCTGGCATAAAGATAATTTAAAACAACAAAACGAAGTCGGTCGTAAACAGTAAACACAAGCCAACAGTGAGGCTGATGTCCCCCGCCGAAATCCCAAAATAAATAGACGACACATATCAATTAATCGCAAACGTATCGAGTTATCGTGTCCCAAAGCATCAACCAATCAAATTGCTTATCTCTGCTTACCCTAAGCGGAAAATGCTCATCTTCGAACTCCATCAAGGCATTGACCTAATAAGCATATACACCAAGTTTGAACATTTTAACTCAGTTAGAAGGAGAGTTATTGTGTTCCAAAGTCTTGACCAATCAAATTGCGTATCGCTCTGCTTACCCTGAGCAGAAAATGCTCATTATCGAACTTAGTCAAGGTATTACTGTAATGAAACTATACACCAAGTTTCATCACTCTCACTTAATTAGAACTAAAGTTATCGTGTCCCAAAGCATCAACCAATCAAATTGCTTATCTCTGCTTACCCTAAGCGGAAAATGCTCATCTTCGAACTCCATCAAGGCATTGACCTAATAAACACATACACCAAGTTTGAACATTCTAGCTCAATTAGGAAGAGAGTTATTGTGTCCCAAAAAGTGTGACGGACAGACAGACAGACAGACAGACGGACGAACCCATTTTAGTAAAAAAATTCAACAGAGGGAAAACACAAGAATATCACAATGCAATACATGTGCATGGAGAAATACAGAAACGTAAATACATGTAATGTGAGAGTGAAAGAGAAATGGGATTTTACAGACACTCAACACAAACACTAGGTCATTTCAATTTTATTTCTAAAATTCGCTTTTGCACTAGCAGGAAACCAGAAGACCTGGAGAAAACCTACGAGGTTGGACAGGTAACCTGACTCCTTGTCACGTACAAGTGGGGAATCGAAAACACACCACTTGACCTTCTGAACCAACATGCACGCATTAACCATTCGGCCACCCAACCACCCTGACACTAAACTATTTAGAAATACAGGAACGTCTCCTATTCAATAAATACACAACTTGATTACTGTGGTGATACCATTAGATCTCCTTGGAAAATAATCAATAATATCTCCCTGAATAAGTTCCTGCAAGTCTTCAAGAGAATTGGTTAACCAATTTAACAGACATTAAGTTGTTTGTATTTGAGTGCCAACTACGGAGGTGTATTAAATGCATGGTTAGTGAACACAGGAGAAGGACATCATTGGATAATGGTTCTTTATGACCTTATTCA
Source organism: Patella depressa (assembly GCA_948474765.1). Classification (NCBI taxonomy): domain Eukaryota; kingdom Metazoa; phylum Mollusca; class Gastropoda; family Patellidae; genus Patella; species Patella depressa. The sequence continues at coordinate 46,999,183 of OX419721.1, forward strand.
AGGACAAATCTTATCAAAGTACTTCTGGAAGCTGCTTTCATTCATGATGCTCATGCATTAGCCGTGATCATGACATGCTAGTCATCAAGAAGACATTAACTGCTTTCTGGATAATTGTAAGTCCTGATAGAATTTGTGAGATGGGTCAGATTCCTGAATCACTGGATTATTCTTGAAGGATAACTAAAAATAACATGTTATTTAGTCCCGTTTAAATCTTTAAACAAATGCACTATACTTAAAGAATGTTATTGTCCAAACTGATCACAAATGGGATCAAAAAAAAAAATTAACCAGTCATTTTCAGGATAAGAAAAGCCTTTGTAATTCAATCGAAAAGGCATCAATTCATCTTCCAAATAATTATGGAAGGAAAAATACTTCAAATACTAGACGTCAATTCATCTACATTCAGTTTTCTTTTAAAATTGTTTCTTTTCATGTCTAATATCGTATATTTGTAGAAGATGGATTGATATTGATCTTCTCTTGTTTTTCTGGTGTATTTCAGGCTTGTATTCTGTGGGTCACATATAATATAGTCTGGATATTTCAACTGATATCACCAGACAAAATTTCTTCTTCTTCCGGATTATATAACACTGAATACAACCAAGTATGAACGATCAAAATCATAAAAACAAAATTCAAAATACTAAAATACGGTATTGGCGTAATTAGCAAATGGATTCGTCATGTACAAAATATACGAAAAAGTGGTAACAGGTGTCCAGAATAGTAAGCATACCCTGTCTCACACCACACCCGCCATAATATACAGTACATGGATGAATACTGTAGATGAATTTAAAAAGAAAAACATTTTGAATGTTCTGTCATTTTGGCATTACACATCACTCGACATGCAAAAAGATTATCTACATTACACCTACATCCCCAAGAATTGTGCATTTATCCTTTTAATATATATATAGTTTGTTATATTTTTGTCTTTGCCACAACTCTTTTCAATGAGGCTGTATACCCATGGAGGCTTCTACTTCCAAAATCTAAGTTTAATTCCAAACTATCGCAGGTTGCTACACATACATGTGTACCGGTATATTATTTCAAAATATATCTCAATGAATGGCCTCCTTATTCTTTCTACAGAAAATTTAACAAACGCTTTCATTTATTAAAATAAAGTTCACACTGCGTTATCATTTTTTATCATATCAAGAATGGAAGCAAGGATGTTTATCTGGACAGAAGTATTGTTATCATTCATCTTTTCTGACAGACGATTCCATTTTTATCATCAGAATCGGATACAGAACCAGATGTCTTTGATTCCTGGTTATAAAACATTTATTGAATCAAACTATTGTATAATCTTTTTCTTTGACACATGTTGCACAATAACATCATTGACAATGTTTTGTAGTTATGATGGTGGAATTTCCTGTACATAAAGACTTCCACATCTAAAGCGAAACAAATGTGTTCTGATTCTTGCAAATGTCTGACACCAACATCTAATATTGACATTCTACATGCTTTAATGGTTTGCTTTTACAACCAATAATCTGGTTTTCATTAAATCTTCAAGAGCAACTTTTTGTAAGATTCCAACTGAAATATGGTCTCAAATTCAATACTATCGCCCGAATCACAGAAGTGTCATGCATGACATAGATTATGCTTAGAACAAATCCTTTAGAGCACCTGATACAACTTACAATTTATTTTGGAAAGTTCACATAGCTAACAATTTTTGTTCTACTTTTTGATATGGCAGGGAATTACAAATCGTTATTAACACTACTCTTTGTTTCTCATACATGAACATACATGTATGTACATGTAAGCATTGTAGCTAATATACATGTAGATTGAAACAGGATTTTTTTAGAAATGCTTGAAACTATTCCCAACTTTCAAATTACATGTGTATAAGTGGGTTACATTATAGAGATTGGATAATCAATATGAGACAGAAGATAAAAAAAAAAGTCTGTATACTCTTTAACACTTTAAGATTTTTTTATTTATTCAACTGAGAAGTGGAAGTCAGGGGTGGTGGTGTCTTCCATTTTAACCTTTTAAGTAGACTTTAACAATAAATCCAGTGATTCTGTCTGAAAGTATATCTACCAAAAATCTAAAGTTTTAACTACTTTTTAAGCGAGTCCTGTGACATAAATGTTTACTATATGTACGTGAACAAGATCAACACATGGTCATTTCATCTTCAGATAAAATTTGATTCAAGCTAACTTAAATATGACTAGAAATTTGTACATCAATTATTTGTCAATTTAAATCAACATTAATGTTGTGATCTTTCCAGGGAAAGCATAAATATTATCATTGGTACATGTACATGAATCATGTAACACAATGCGTTTTGGTGCCATTTGTAACAACGGACAAAAAGAACGAGGATTAGACATATTATATGTGAAACGGGGGCCCATATTCTTATCTGGAGAGCATGCTTAATAAATACCATTGGTGTAGACTGGAATAACCTGACACTAGAGATTGCCATTCAATTGAGATTTCTGGTATATTTTTCGCCAAACATAACTGATGTGAAATTGGAGTAAAAACGGAAATGATTGAATCTAAATCAGTTTATATACATTCATATTACATTATTATATGCGTTGCAACCCATTTGTATTAATTTCTTGGTCCCAAATATTAACGATTTAGCTCCTTTAAAGGTTATCCTAATGGACAGTACATGGAACAGCCTGGGGATGGACTGGACATACAGGTATATATATGGGAAATACATGTACCTTATGCCCTAGGACTGTAGTAGAAAAATGAGCATTGGGCAGGATACAAATACTCCCGAAAAAAAAAATATTGAATAATGGGTCAATCTAGTCCACTATGATTAAGTGCAACAATCCCAACCATGAGACACAAATAGGATTTATCATCTCAAAAAAACTATTACAAGTACAATACATCTGGTACTATAAACTTTAACTAACAATGGTTTTTCCATGGCAGGTGTAATAGCTGTCAACTCGATATTAATACAGATACTGTATTGGGATTATTTCTGTGAATTTATAAACACATCAGGAAGCATTTACATTTCTGGTGAAGGAAATCTACACTGGAGATGGTAACGCCACGCTGGCTGAATTTAGAGACTAATGTTTACCATGTCATGCAGAGGTTTGGTGACACCCTGGGTCAACTCCTTGCACTTGTATTCCCCAAGAGTATGAGGCCTATTATTCACTTCAGGAATATACTGTATAAGAAAGGATGTCAACGCAACGCTTGCACAATAAAATGTGTGGCTGCTTTATATTCCTTGTTATCCCTTGTTATACGAAAAGTAATCGTGACTCAATTTCCAAGTAATCACTTAATGCGTCGGAAATGACATAATTTCCATACCATCTTTGTTTCAAGTTTATCAAGAACTTTGTTTGTCATCACAGGAAATGGAGATGTACCCGGGTTGGTATCAAAACAATTAAAAATAGCAGCAGATTTCATTCATATGAATGACTTATTTAAAATCAATGAATGACTTGTACTGATATACAAGTACATAGTACAATGTACATGTACATGTAAGTGTAGGCAGCCGAACCAAATATAAACAAGCTGAAACCCATAAAATCAACCCACGGATTGGACACATCAAACACAGACAGTATTAACTTGGTTCATGTTACGGATTTGAATCTCTTCAAGTATTCAGCTGTCAAAATTTAACAGTTACATGCACTCTATACTAAAATAAATTTATTCCCCTTAAGATTAATGCGTCGTTTTTCAAGTGTCTTACATGTACATGTACACGTTTATGAAATAAATTCCCCAACATTTTAAAAACAACATGTATTAAAGGAGGCAAGACTCAATATCATCCAAAGTCTTTGACATTGAAAACACGACTAATTGGTCGATTTAAATCAACATTCATGCAGTTGTCTTACAATATAAAGAAAGGCTTCTGATATCTAATATTTAAGAAAAAAAGAAAATTTTAAAATGGCCCACAAATCGAGTCCTAGAAAGCTGTTGATGAACAAGGCTAAACATATCCCACAGGAGAATAATACTGTGTAGACTGGAATAACCAGATGCCAAAAACTGTCATTCAATTTGGACATATCGCATATTTGGCCAGATGTATCTGATTATAAATTATAGAAAAAAAAAGAATTTATAAATCAGTTTATATACATGTACATTCATATTGCAACCCATTTTTATCCATTTCTAGTAAAAGTATATTTCCGGTCTAACTGATAAAAAAGATGATCAACACTGAAATATTCATTATCTTACACTTGTGAAAGAGCCCCATATTAATAATGAATACATGTACATTAAAAAAAAATGATTCTTCAAAATTTTAATTCTCTGCAAATTAAAATGAAATAAAATGGACTATAACATCCTATATTGTTCTGCTTCAACTGGGTTAATAAACACACAGAGCCGAGAGGAGTTCACAAGTCCGCTGGTGCACAGTCCGCCGCTATAAGAGATACTGTAAATATGGGTATCAATAAAACCTAACCCTAACCTACATGTAATAACAGATATCGTTGGACTAATGAACCCGCGGACTACATGTAGTTAACATGTGCATCTGCAGACCAGGGACCCCACAGACTAGCCTAGTGAGCATTCCCTGGTAAGCCATAAGGCTCCAAATTGAAATGAGGCAGAAGAATTATAATACATGTATGTAATACAATGAAGACCGTCCATATATTTAAATAAAAGAAATAGATTAGTGTTACAGTTTATCTGACCCAGTGAACTGATTAAATAAATGAATCATATCTACTCAATCATGAAGAACTTTGGATTATGTATTCAAACAGATATCATTAGAGAACCTTGGATACTGTATACACTCAACACAAACTAAGTCATTTCAGTACTAACATATGGTTCAATTTTATATTTCAATAATTTGCTTGCAGTTAAAGTTTTTAGCAGTGGGAGGAAACCGGTCGACCCGGATAAAACCCACAAGGTTGCAGGACAAGCGAACCTACTCCTTGCCACATACAACCGGGCAATCAAAACCATGCCAATTGACTCAATGACAGAACTTATGAAGCAGTGCTCACACGTTAACCATTCAGACATCCAATCCCCGGTTACTGTATAATCACATACAAGTAATTTATCACTATGTTTCTTGTCGAGTCCGCACTTGCTAGGAATGAGTTTGGGTCACTTAATGTACAGGTATTGCATGCAAAACAAGAGAAAATTTAACATGATTCTAGTAATTTTAAAGGATCTTATCATAACGTTACAGGACATTGCATATAATCATAGAAAATCTAACATAATTCCTTAAACGTTAAAGGATCTTATTTTTGAGAGTATCACATCCTACAATGTAGATGATTTCAGATTAACGGATCTTATTATCAAGGAGCGGGATACAATATGCAACCACAGAAAATTTAACATAACTCTTTAAAAGATCTTATTATAGAGTGACAGGACATCGGATTCGGTAACCATGTACTTCTATAATGGTCATATCATCAAATGAATATTTCAAATAATTGTTGGTTTCCTACGACACCCTTCCGTCAAGGATTAAATAGAAGTCTTGATGTTGTTACTATTTACGAAAAAGGATGCATGTATGTCAACCATATTGTAAAACAATAGGGTGTAATTATATAAACCTATCCTTCCTTTTCATTAGAGGTGGAGTACAATTACGTTTGGATATTTTACTGTGCATTACATCTACATGTATAAAGTAAAATATCCAATAACTGATAATGCACTGGTTAAATTATATAAACTTTTTTTTCCATCACCGAAATGTAACAAAAACATATGGCATTGCTGTGCTTGTGATAGCCCCCCCCCCCCCTCTGAAATGTTTAGGAGCTTTTATATACAATTCGTTCATGTCTCTGTAAAGTATGTATGTTTATATAATTATGTACATGTATGTATTATGTATCCTTCGTTGTCTCATTTATATTTTATTAATTTTATCTGTACGTGCACATAACCTTGTAAGGTTTTTTTATGCAATAAAGTTTCTTCTTTCTTCTATAGTCTACAATGTTATTTATCATTTAATTATTTTGTTATGTTAATAAAACAATTTTAATGTATGTGTACTTATATAGCATATTATTCTAAACATAGTAAATACAGAATATTATTCTAAATATTAAATAGTGGTCTGAAAATATATTCATTATTCATTAGGCTACATATATATGCAACAGAAGGTTGATAATGATACATGTATACAATGTACCAGTATGTAATCTACATATATTATAAAGTACATTAGTTGCTGAACTACAAAATGTAATATCATATAGTTTGATGTTGTAAACATTATTAACAATATTATCCAACAGTCATATTATGCGTTTTTGTTTGATCACATCTTTACAACACATAATATCGAAACTAGGTATTGAGCAAATGTACAATTATTTGATGGTTGACCAGTTGACCTCTGTCAAGGTCAATCAACTGAATTAAAGAACAATCTTCTGATGTCATTTTAATCCTTCTGTTCATAGAAACGTAGACTAGAATATGTATGAGCAGAAGGGTCGCAGTGCATATAATACTGTAATATGAATAATGTATATAAACTGATTTACATTCAATGGTTTCCGTTTTCAGTCTAATTTCAAATCAGTTATGTTCGGCAAAGTAAGTCTCAATCGAATGCACATTTCTAGCGTCTGGTTATTCAAGTCTACATACACCGTTTGATTTGGTGCAATGCCTCTAGCGGCCTCGTCCCTCAAGTATCTTGTTACAATTGGGCCTGAAACGCATTATGGTACACGATTCATGGACCAATGGTAAAATGTTTATTTTGTCTTAAATATTGGATATCAGAATCCCATCTTTTCCCAGTAAGATCACAGCATCAATGTTGATCTAAATTCACAAATAATTCTGGTTTTCAATGTTGAAGATTTTGGATGATATTGAGTTGGAGACTTAGCTACTTTAAGTTGAAATTGACCTGTAGCAGGTAATGTTTACATTCGGGATCGTGTTATACTTATGAAAAGGATATGTTGACATAATTACTTGCATAATTTTAAAAAATTTGAAGCTCTTCCAGTGACCTTTAAGTTCAAACTATTGCATTAATCAGCAGCAAATACTAAACAGTAACTCAGGTACTCTATGCTGAGTTGCTGACTCTGTTTAGAATGGGGTGTTCCCACTTAGCCGGCAGGCTTTGATGTCAAATTTTGCCGCTAATCCAGAGTTAATCCTAGAACAATGGTGTTATAAACTATAGTCCATATCTTTTTTAAGACTAAAACTGTATTGATTTTAACAAATTAAACTTTTATTAAATAAAATTAAATAGCTTACACATATAAAAATATATTGATTTTAACAAATTTAATATTTATTAAATAACAGTAAATGATTTACACATATAAAAATATTTGTTCCATACCGATTTACACTTAAAGAGCCATTTAAAAACTGTGTTTTCAAATGTTTAATTCTTGTATCAAGTTGTCGATATTTCTTAAATCGAGGCCTTTTGGTACCACCAAATAATATCTGTGAAATGGTGATTTCGACATAGGATTGTTCTTGTTTTATTAAGTTTCTGAACTTGTAAATATTAGGATGGCATGCTGTCATTTTATTCAACTTAGAATGCCAACCTTCTACGTGGTTGGTAGTACGGGGCCCTGTTGTATCAAAATGGTTCCACACATTAAATTTTATTAAGAGGGATTAAGAGCTCATTAACGCTGAACACTAGTGAACAGTTCTTGAGTGACTACTTTTAAACAGACCAGGGGCGTGGTGAGAATGAGTTCATGAGTAGCCATACTCATGCGCCAAAAAGTTTTTGCGCCAAAATCACAATTAAATTACTCAAAAAATGAAAAACATTTGTAAGTGGAAAAATTGTTTCATCTGACCCAATTAAAAAAATTTTGAAAGAGTCAAGTTGGAAAATTTAATCATATTTTATTACCGTATTTCTTGTCTCGGATTGCTGGAGATTGCGTTTCTGGGCTTCTAATTTTCGAAATTTTCCCGGGGTAGGGCCCCCCGGCCACAGCTCCGCGGTCAGTAAAAGGGTTTTTGTGCCAAAATCTTTTTTGTTACTCATAATTTCTTCTCAATAATTGCCCTCACCACGCCCCTGAAACAGACTATAGTTTTAAGATCAATCAAAGGATTAACAGTCTGCCGGCTAAGTGGGAACACACCGTTTAGAATACCTTATACCACTTCTTGTTTATTTGATAAATTCACAAAGCTACATATGTGTGTATCAATTTTCCTTGTGATTTGTAAAGCTTTTGTAAATTGAACTGTACACTTATCAGTCAATAAACAAAGCAATCAAAAAAACAATAAGAAGCTTATCTGAAGATCTAATAATAAACAAGGGATCTCCAGTGTTAAATATAATAGTCTCAGAAAGAGTTCAAAACACTTAAAAATTTGAAACAATAACAAATTATGACATATTTATTTGAATGGTATATATGTTACAGGAAACAAGCATAGTCAGTAATTATGTATAATTACTGAAATTTTCAGGTATTATGTATAACAACTGATTCACTCAGTAATTATGTCTAATTACTGAAATTTTCAGGAATTAAGCATGTTTACTGAAATGGGCCAAGGAAAATTGTACTTGTTTACTGAAACCTTCTACATGTTCCTGCGTATGCAAAAACTTATCCCAGAGTAACTGAGTATAAAGTACCTCGATAATGATCATGAATTACATTAACAATGGGATTATAAGATCAAAAAACCATCTCACATGAAACATCTCAAGAGGAACAAGCTCAACGTATAGTAAAACGCAGCAAACGTGTATTTGGTCCTGTGAGTGTTGGAGACAATGTGACTGTTCGATCCTATCCCGTATGTCGACAGAGGAAGAGGTGATCCACGCAACCTCATCGGTGTTGTAACTGAAATCAGTGACAATGACATGTTCACAATTGCAGTTAAGGGTGGAGTGCTGAACGGGAAATATTCCCGTAACCAGTTTGATGTTTGTGTTACAAAGCTCTATGAAGTAGATGACTTTAACACTGATCAAAGAGTCTCTCTACGCCAAGCTGTTCAAATGGATTCAGTGTGTGGAGGTCAAGGATTTGTAAGATGCAATTGTTCTGGTACCAAACGATGCGAATCTAACCGCTGCAAGTATTTCAAAGCAAAAATGGCATGCAATTCTAGATGTCATTCAAATCTTTCTTGTAAAAATAAACATTCTTAAAATCCACGATTTCTTCATTGTCATAAATATGTATCATATGCTTTTGACAGTTATGTCATATGTAAATATTCATTTTTATTTGTTATAATTTCGTCATGATATGATATGTCATGTAAAAGTATTATGTGATTTGATATGCATTATCATATTCTAATCCTTTTAAAGGAATACATATATTTTGTAATGTGGAGTGATGAAAATAAAGATTGTGCCAACTGTACACGTTTCTTTCTGTTATTTTATATTTTCAGTAAACAAGTATAATTATTGCTGGCTCATTTCAGTAAATATGCTTAATTCCTGAAAATTTCAGTAATTAGACATAATTACTGAGTGAATCAGTTGTTATACATAATACCTGAAAATTTCAGTAATTATACATAATTACTGACTATGCTTGTTTCCTGTAACATATATACACCTATGTATTTTTATTAAAACATACATTATGCAAGGGCTAAATCGGCCTATTGAAGGACTTTCTTTAGGCCTGAAATGTTATGTAAATTATTAATTAGACGTTAATGTCAATGCTAGCCTGTGATATTTACAGGATTAGGATCCTTTTTGCAGCTCAACTTTCATTCATGATTTAATCATGAAATGGATAATCAAGACTACCAACTTTAGTAATAATGATCGAGGCTTGGCCAAAAATTCAATCGCTAAAATCTTGGTTCAGAGTGGATCGATTTGACTTATATTTTCAGCAAATTCCCTTTACATTACATAGTTTTTAACTATATAGTGAGAACTGCTAGCTCTTTATCGAATCTCCCATAATGTATCTTTAATAACATTAATTAATGGTTGGGTTTATTTTGTAACTAAATGTGAAAATTATCTTGGTCAAAAGAAGTAGAATATTTACATGTAGTTACATGTAGTCCTATTTTATAGTGTTTTTCCTTTTCCATATAAAATACACAGCTTTGTATATACTTTGAAATGACCATAAAGGACGCTTTTCTTTTAACAGTCACCAATCCTTGAATTAGTTTCACCCTTTATTCTTTGTGATAATTGAACCTGTGAACTTACCACAACTATTATAGCTGACGTCACTGACTTTAAAACAGTGATGCATCAATGAGTTAACAAGTAAATCAATAGTTCAATAAAGAATAAAAACTTATTCAACCTTCTATTTACCCAAACCAAACCCTATATTGATAAATGTTTATGCATTATAACTTAGGCCATATAAAAAAATATTCTGTTTCTCAAAAAATACAACTGTCTCATTAATAATCAAAGATAGATGTTATTGACAATGATACATGTAAATGATGGGAGCAGGGGTGGATCCAGGAATTTTTGCAAGAGGGGGTTTGTCAGGTTTCTGTTACGGAAATCTGCCATTATCGTCTCTAAATAACATAGGAATACATACAAATTGGGCTTTATAAACAGAGAAATCATTTTTATACCGATGTAGGATCACTTTGTGATGTAATTTCATTGATGCAAGGCATTATTTTTTTTTTATGTAGTTGAGCAGGCTGGGGTTTCGACCCCTCAAACCCCACCTCTGGATCTGCCCGTGAGGAGCCATGGTGGCTCAGCAAGTAGGATGTTGGCTCGCTAACCTGGAGGTAACATGTTTAATCGTGGCATTGGCAGAGAAAGATCATTGGGATTTTTTGGTGGTTGTACCCCCTCCATCCTTGTCAGTTGTGTAGGCCAGTTGTATGAGAAGTTATTACTATATAAACAAGCCAGAGCCACCTGTACAAATGTAAGTGTTGGGTAAAATCTTTTGATGAGCTTCTCTTTAATCTAATTGAATCAAAGCCATTTATATTTTGTTTTTCTTCTCTTTATTAAATGTTAAATGATTAATTTAGACTGAACCGTGCAAGAAATTGGATAGTGTCAGAAATGGAAATGAGAATTATCAGACACGTTGAACATTTTTTATACCAATAGCGTGTGTTTAATTTTGAATATCTTCCTTACTGATCATGACTAATTGCATACAATTCATTTCTAAGAAAATGTTTTATACATTGGCCTACAAACATGAAGTGGTTATACCTACATGTAACAATAGAGCTGCATGATACATTACAGTGAAGAAATCAGTGAATAATCTCAGTAAAATTTCATGAATTTACAACACACAAAACCTGAATAGAAACTATACATAATACAATGATACATGTAACAATAATTCCCTACCAAACAAGAATGAATTAAGTACTGGTACATGTAACTACATGTACAACGTCCTCTTAGTCTAAATATATGAATATCAAATTTTGTTGAGGACACATTTTTTTTCTTTTGACTGTGTGGATTAAAAGTAATGGTGTAGAGTGCAGCGCTACGTCCTTGTATTATTTCAATTTCCCTCTGTGAGGGCTTTTAAACATGCCGACCTCGTTGCTGGCTCTACATCTTGCACCAATGACAAGGAGAAACCGACGTCATTTTGGGCATACATGTACATGGGATTTATTCAGAAGCTTTTTGATTGTATTGAATTCTACAGACAGCGAGCCAATTAACCAATGAAGAGTGTACATGCCTTCAATCATTGATTTAGTCCACCATCACAACATAAGGTGACAAATTGATCACATGACTAACACCCTTCTTGTAATCTTCTGAAACAATATCTTCCTGAACGGTTTCCATTGTCATTGATTCTATATGTATCACGAATTTGGTTTTGACTAAATCATTTTAATTGTCGCAAATGCTTGAATATAGTCAGAGAACTAAAAAAGAAAGCAACTAGGGGTATGCCCCATGATTTTGTTTATTTGCCCGTCTGACATTTTTATTGGGGTGAACAGAGGCCATAACAGGAAAATAATTCAAACAATTTTCGTTTGGCGGAGAAAAGTCATCAGTGCTGTACCTTAGGTTGTCCTTATAGTCTTTCTGTTCGGACAAAAAAAACATGGTCCCCCATACACATTGGAGAGTAAGTTGGTATGTACATGTACATATATGTAAAAGAACCCTTGACAATTGGAATTCGAAATAAGAGTAACACGTAGTGCTGCTGTCTGGGCAAAATTTCACTCATAGCACAATGTATGAGGTATACCCGTCTTCATTAGCCCAGTCAGAGCAAAACAGTAGGACATTAAACCCCATTTCATTTCATTTCAAACAATTTCCACATGTTATAATATAACAACTTTCACGTTGAATATGTGAACTGAATAAAATAAATGTACATCAGTATGCAGGATTTTCCTTCACTGGCTTGGATATTGTTAGCTTTTTGAAATTTCCCTGAATATCCTCCATTTAGGAATGACAAAAATGTACAAATTCTATGATAATCAACAATGTTTCTTAGAATTCGATAAGAGTCAAGTACAGGAACACCCACTAATGAGGATGGAGGAAGAAACAAATTTAAAACACAATTCATTTATACAGAAGAAAAGAAGATTTTAGAGATACAGCTAGCGGATATTACTTAACAAGCGCTATATCCCTTTCTTAGTCGTCTATTAATCATGTATACATGTATGTACCAACCCAGACACTTGCCTAAGGATTTCGCTACAAGAACCCAAACTCGTGCCTATTATGGATTTAGAAACAATAATCCAGACATTTAACATTGCCTAAGGATCAAGCAACAAAGAAACACAATTGGAAGCATGCAACCCATAGGATCATTGATCTGGACTGTGGAACATCTCGCACAATTGCCATAGATGTACATGTACGTACATGTTCTTCTATTGTTACTGTTCCTTTGAATTGAGTAATTCTGTGAAAACAGGCCTACCCCTTCTCAGTTAGTTATCAAGTGTGGAATTGGTAATTAGATGTAAATGTACCATTATACACGTAGTTATTGCCCTTGATGTAAGATTGATTCTAGTTCTAGGCCTACTAATTACCTTCATAGATACTGCCCCTTACATAAGAAAATTTTTATAAATACAGGCATACTCTTCACAGTTGGGTATACATAATGTAAATGCATGTCTCTTGAAGTACTTGACCGATTTCCTGACTAGTTGTATAAAGTTCAGAGTAATTTTGAGTTGATTTACGTTTTGTATTATAAAGGTTAACAAGGAAATCATAATTAGTTTGTATTATTACCCTGCTGTATGATTCTTTTACTATCACTAACTTCCGGTAAGAGTTTGACATTATAAAATCTAATATTTCCGTTTTGTATTACGAAAAATAAATTTAGAACGCACAATACTTAAAATTATTGGCCAATTGTAATTGTGTCAAGTTATAAAGAGGCCTTCTCAAATTTTCATTCCTGATTCCTAGTTGTCCCAATAACATTAGTTGGGTTGTCATGCATCAGAACAATTGAAATTAAGACAAAACTATTTAAGAACAAAACAGGATCAAGGCCAGACTACATGTACATGTACTTGCACCTCCTCTCCCCCAATCCAACACCAAAAATATAATTAAACGCACAAAGCTTGAAACTATTAATATGTAAAACACCAATCTTTGATTCCTTTTTTGCAATACAAAAGCAGTATAAAACTGTGATCCATCAAAGGTCAGTATTGGACCCCCCTGAAGCTGCCTGCTGCATGTAGCAGCAGCTATATATATATGTAATATGTGTACTGTACATGTAGAGAGAGGGGGAATTGGGGTTTAATGTCCACTCAACACAAACTAGGTCATTTTTGGACTAACATGTTTAAATTCTATTTCAATAATTCACTTGCGCATAGGGGTCTTTAGCACTGGGAGGAAACCAGAGGACCCGGTTAAAACCCATAAGAGTGACTTGCACATACTACCGGGAAATTGAAACCACACCAGTCGACTCAATGACAGGCATTATGATACCGCATGCACAAGCTACCCCCCCCCCTCGCCCAGAACAATTGAAATTAAGACAAAACTTTTATAAAAACAAAACAGACCAAGGCCATACTACATCCCCCCCAAACTGATCCCGCAGTGAATATTCGCTTGGCCGCTACAATCACTGACAAGCATGACATTGACGAGGCTTAATGAGTATGCCATATTAACTTTTTTACTCCGACAAATTAAATTCCCAAACATTTTTTTGAGGTAAAAGAAAAATAAATAAAGACGTTTGAAGTATTTGTAGTTAAAAAATATTTCCTATTTAGTGTAAATGAGTATTAAAATGAGTAAAAGGCATCATTTTGCCCGAAGCAGTTAGGTGTTAAGTAAACATTGCACGAGCCGTTGAGCCAATGACTGCAGTCAACGCACGTGTTGTTGACAGTCATCTGTGACAGAGTTAATTCGTAAGTAATTCTCTGTGAAACAGATTGCATCCCCCCCCCCAATTGTCATGTACAACCGAGGAATCGATACCACGCCAGTTGACTCAATGACAGACGTTATTATACAGCACATGCTAACTATTCGGCCATCTAACCTCTTAATGATAATAATGTAACACAGATTCTGCATATAAAAAGTAATTACAGAAAATGTTATTGTGATGGGCAGATCAAAGGCTTCAACTAGAAGATATTCTATAGGAGTTAGATACATGTATTGATATTTACACTACTGGTGATATCTAAGTAGTTAATGATAATCAATAAAACAATCTTTATTTTTTACATTTTATCAATAAGACAAAATAAAGTCAGATTGCGGGGATAGAAATAACAAATCATAGTGGAAAATTAAAAATCGATCTCAGACACTGACAACTTAGTATCTTCTAGATACTTGCTGTAAGGGGAGAGAGAGAAGAAATGAGGTTAACGTGCACATAACACAAATAGATGGCTTTAACACAAGGTATTTTATTACAATAATTTGTGTAGGCTATCCTAATTATTATCACTTTCATGTGCTGGATCAAAACAACACCCACTTGAATCGATCACAGACCTTATGATCTAAGGTGCATGTTACAGAACAATCGGCCTTCACCTTCATCTCGACCCGATAGCTGTAAAGGACACAGGTTAATGTTTGTGGGTGACAAGAGGCTTGTGAGGAAGATCTGAGAACAATTGATATCCAAAGAAAAATTAACAATGATGCAAGGGAACTAAAATTTACGAATTGAAATGAAATACACATCCCAGCCAAAATATTCTTCGGTTCATGGTGACCAATACACATGTGTATATTTTGGCAAAAGATTGATTTTTCACTGCCAATAATCATATTGCTGTTGGATGTGCAATGTAAATGTAGCGTTAATAATAAACATACATACAAAGCTAAATGTATAACTATAATATACATGTATGCCCATACAAGTACATGTATACATGTAACTACTGTAATCACAGTTACATCTAATTGTACTGTTGTACTACAGTATGTACCGGTACCTTAAAGGAGCTAAATCGCTAACTTTTGGGACCTAGAAATTGACACAAGTGGGTCGCAACGCATATAATACTCTAATATGAATGTATATAAACTGATATACATTCAATAGTTTCCGTTTTTACTCTAATTTCAAATTAGCTATTTTCGGTGAAATAAGCCAGCAGTGTCAATTGACTGCAAATTTCCATAGTGTCTAGTTATTCCAGTCTACATGCGCTGTTTGATTTGGTGCAATGTTTCTAGCCTCGTTCCTCGAGTCTCTTGCTAGAACCGTGGCTGAAACGCACTATGGTACACGATTCGTGTACCAATGGCATCATATTTTTTTTTGTCTTAAATATTGGATATTAGAAGCCCATCTTTTTCCGGTAAGATAACAACATCAATTTTTATTTAAACTGACAATTAATTCGTGTTTTCAATGTTGAAGATTTTGGATGATATTGAGTTAGAAACATAGCTACTTTAAGTGTAGTTTGATGGTCTAGTGCGAGACATTAAGTAATATACTGTATATGCATATATTCGTGTATTAGGCAATGTCTTGCATGAGACCATTCAACAACTTAAAATACAGACACTACCCAGGACAAGCATTTCAATAAAATATGTCACATGGGTCCAATATTTCAATCAGTATAAATAATGTACACTTAGCACATTGCCCTTACTATTAATTGAAATAATATTACACCAACATCAAAGGATGATGTCACATCTGTATTTTAAATACAAATAACATTTAGACCTACTTTATCTAAAACGTAATCCGCACAAATAAAGTGAGTCAAGAGTATCATCTATTAGGGATGTCCAATGATGCACATGTTTAAATTAGTAATATGTTTGTCAGAATTGAGCCATTTCCTTTTTTAATATTGATGTTTGTAAGATATTGGAAACCCCACAATGGCTTTAATTTTAATAAAACAAAGGTACAACAATAATAAGTTTAAAGGAGCTAAATCACTAATTTTTGGGACCTACAAATTAACCTGAATGGGTCGCAACACAAATAATAATGTAATCTGATTGTATATGAACTGATTTACATTCAATTGTTTCCGTTTTGACTCTTAATATATATTTTTAGTGTCTGGTTATTCCAGTCTATTGCCCATGCTCTCTAGATAAGTTATGGCGTCACCGTTTAACGTGAGTTGTGGAATATGTCTAGCCTTGGTCTTGTTACTTGTTACACATGAGGCTGAAACACACTATGGTACGGAACATGATTCGTGTACCAATGGTAAAATTTCTAGGTAAGATAACAACATCTATGTTGAATTGAATTGACAAATAATTTGTGTTTTCAAAGCGTAAGACTTTGGATTGATATTGAGTTAGAGATTTATAGCTATTTTAAATAATAATTAGTCAAGTTGAGTTAGTTGTCTTCTTTCAGCTGTTATTTTGAAGTTAGTGAGTTTCATCTGCATTTGGAATAATTACATGTAACTTGGAGGAGGATGTGGATAACGATCTAGAGAAGGTCATATTACAACTGCGTAGATTTTCTCTAAAGTGATAAACAACCAATATTCACAGCTCTTTTTAAAAAAATAAAATCAATTTGACAGTCAGGGACATTTAATGAACAAACTTTAATTATAGGGATGTTACTCACGTCAAACACTCAAAGAAACACATCCTGGATTAAACCACTTTATTTTTCATACAACAGTGTTTGTTGTCAAGTTTCTTGCTTGGAAATTACATTACATTACTATCTTAGGACACCACTTGTAGGCTTGTATAAGGCAGAGTAAAGCCATTTTGTCAATATTCAAGCATTTATTTGCGGTACATATTATATTAATCTCTATTCTCTTATCCCTGCCCATAAACACGGTTTCGATTCCGAGCTCATGGGTTTTTTCCTATCACCGCTAAAGACCCCCATGTGCAAGCCAACCACAGAACTAAAATTGTACCAAACCATTTCTCTCTATCCCTGTTTAGTTCAAAGTCATACACTCAGCCCGCTTCTATTTCTGTACAATACCCTTGCCTGCTAGATAATCAAAATTTAACATGTTTCATAACTCTCTCCTCAAGAACTTTCTGTCTATGGGCAATCAAATACGGAGCTTGAACAATACAGGTCTTATAAATCTAAATGATATCACATAAACATTTGATAAACATCACAAAGTGCTGAAGTATCTGCTTATCTAGTTCTCACGGTTCCTGCAACCCATCAGTTTGGTTACAGGAGGAATTTTCAGTTTTCACACTAACATCATCATGTACTTTCACGGTACAGTGTATGCTATGAATTGCCTTGACAAGTTGCTCAAAACATCTTTATCCAAAATATATGTAAACAGATTAACCACTCCTACAAGAAAGGGGTCAGGCAGTAAATAAGCAAGATCATTAAAAAAAGATAATTTTTTCTTTTGAGAATTGCTAAATGATCACTAGTAATACTAGTACATCTTTTAGGACATGTAAACTTATAATGGATATTAAAAGCCATGTTCTGAAACATTTTAAGTCAAATTGAATCTGCAATGTACATGTACATGTATTTACATATAAATGTGGATTATGTTGAATGATTCGAAATATTTATATCCTAACATTTGTAGTTATTTGGCGTTTATTTTGTTTAAATTGTTTGGTTGTAAAACAACTGGACATATGGTACACATTGGTACATGTAGATATACTGTATCTCATGTCTTACATGTATTACCATCAGTAACAATTGATATAACACTCACAAACCGCAGGAATGGAATTTTAAGGGGAAGAAACCACAACAGAAAACTAAAAACACTTCCAAAAATAAACATTTTAACAACAAGTGGTGTCAGGTTATTCCCTCCAGCCATATGGACATATCCTCTTACAAAATTAACTTGGTTTATAAACCTAGTTTATTCCATGTGGCCCTATTTTATTGTGTACATACTTACTTTATAAACTAGAAACGAAAGAGAGAGAGAGAGGGTTTAACGTCCACTTGACACAAACTAGGTCATTTCGGACTAACATATGGTTTAATTTTATTTCAATAATTTGCTTGCGCGTAGGGGTCTTTAGCAGGCGACCCTACTCCTTGTCACCTACAACCGGGGATTCGAAACCACGCTAGTTGACTCAATGACAGGCTTTATGATACAGCAAACCATTCCGCCATCCCCCCCCCCCCACCAACCATATGGAGACAATCACTGTTTATTATGCATTTACATACATGTACAGTTTAATGTTTCTACAATTTACAAGTGTTTGAAAAACAAAACTCAATATATGCACATAAGTACAATCATGTAATGAACCAATGATTGCATTCCATATAAACGGTTGTTGTGGTTTAAGGAAGTCCGTAATTTGACAACAAAATCATTTGGCAATTAGCTTATAATATCTTCCTAATTAAATAGTTGTTGTGTTTAAAGATGCATTATGCAAGAGATAAATCTGCCTAAAACAGGTCTTTCTTTTTACTTTAAGTTCAAATGTTAGATAAATTATCAATTAGACAATTATTAACAAAACAAGCCATAATCAATTCTGAATTCAATAAACCGATGGACGGTTGCGATTCACAGTGGATTGAAACATGATCGCCATTAGATAATTCAATTTAAAAATGGATAATCAAGACTTTGTTTATTATAGCAACAATTGGTACTTCACAGTCAAGACTATATTATGAAAACTTCCATGCCTGAAAACTTCGCTCAGAAATGAGTAATTCGACTGAAATTTTCAATATATTCCTTTTTCATTATCTACTCTATTTGCAGTAAATGCATAAATTTGTGACCAATATGTAGATGTATTATAGCAAGAACTGCCAGCTTTATCTAAATCTTACATAATGAATCTTTAATTGCTAAATGCAAGTCAAGGATTACCAGTACATGTACATATGTATCTTCCTCATTACAGTGTCATAAAACGTGGGTTTGTTTCGCGGTATATCATTACAGGTCTGCTAACGTGGTGGGATGGAAACAGAGTTTTTGCCATTAAAGCACTGCATTTAATTTTCTCTAACGGAAGTCATGCTCTATCTAAAATTCAACACACCCAAAATATAACCAATTAAATACAGCTTCAAGCTTCAGATGACTACCACATTTACCACAACTCGGGTTTCAACATAAATTGTATGGCATTTGACAGCACATGCAATCATATTCAACCATTAATGTCTGTACAATATTTACATGTAGCCTAATGCCCAGTATTTTGGAGTGAATTCCTTAAATTCAAGAACCCCATAATAATTGTAATGCTAATTTCTTGCCCACAAAGAGAAGTTGATTCTACATGACAGGTCCTTTGAATTTGGAGGCATCATCAGAAATTTTGGAAATCCCGAGTTTGATTGACACCAGACTATCTGTACAGATGGATTACATTTCTGCATGCACTACATGAACATACCAGTGGTGCATACATGTACATACGATTCAATATAACAAAGATTATCAGTATTCATTTGCAAAGATACTTATTTTACTCAATAATTTTCAATGTTTATTTGGCCAGAGAGAGCCCTGGGGAAATGTGGGCTCTTTTATGCCAACAACCGGGTGGCAACTGCCCACTGTACCTTTGTGACAAACAGTAAAAGGTTTTTACAACCCCACATGCAGCAGATAGAGCAGGGCTATAATCTGCAGTTAAAATTCAAGGTTCACATACAGTAGTCAATAATTAGAAATACATGTACATGTATATGTTGTGTAATACCACTTGTTATTATTTTGAGAACTACACATGACTAACAGTTGTAAATGAAATGAAATGGGGTTTAACATCCAACTGTTCTGCTCCGAACAGTGTGCTATGAGGGAAATTTTGCCCTGACAGCAGCACTATAACAGCTAATCTGTCAAGGGATCTTTTACATGCACGCCAATGTGTACATACATGTAGGACCTCAGTTTTTAGTCCCATCCAAAGGACTAGATTGTCAGGCACTAACAGTTGTAGTACTTAATAAATCAGATTATCAACAGTATCTTTACATAATAGTTTTATTAATATCGATTATTTTCACGCTAGTGAACTCTATTAAACACTATTTCTTCAAGGGAAATATCCTGACATTTCTAACAGCTGTCAACATTCATTTGTATGCTGCATTTTTTTAGTCTAAATAAATTCAGGCATATAACTCCATATGCCAGATCTTGTCATTGGGATAGAGGACGCCAAGGAAATATATAGAATACTGGTGCCAACTTGAGGAAATATCAGGAACCTTTTGACTGAGAGAAGAATGTGTTTTCTATTGAATCACATGAGGCACTACAAAACAAATGGTTGCGTGATTTCAAAATGTCAAGCAAAAACTGAAATATCAAATGCAGTCGCTTTAGTGTCACACAGGATGTTTTCATGCTGCCTTTTTTATATTTGCAGGGGTTTTTTTTTTACATTAAACAAATCACATGACAAATCAATTACTGCTACCAGAATTACCTATTGAATGAATAATATACTATTTTATACAGTTTCATATACTTAACTTGGTTCATTACAGATTATTGTCAGTGATGCAGGACAATGACAGCTGTCTAATCGTTCGGATGGGACAACAAACTGTGGTCCTGTATACACATTGGAGTGCATGAAAAGATCCCTTGGCAGTTGGAATTCGATAAAAGTTTAGACCGTAACGCCCCTACTGAGGCAAAATTTCCCTCATAGCACACTGTATTGGGTATGCCTGTCTTCATTAGCCCAGGACAGGAGCAGAACAATAGGATGTTAAACCCCAATTCATTTTATTTCATTTTCATTTCAATGCTTGTACATAATAAAATGGTTTGTATGTGTACTACTGTTTGACATGTGTATTAAACTGTTTGACATCACATAATCCTGACAGTTATATACATGTATGTATAGCTGTTAGATAATATTATTATTATGTTGGTATAATAACCTTTGAAATGTAGCTATAGCCTATGATAAAACTTGAAAACAAAACAAACACAATCATTGTCAAGTAAACACAGTCAGACTGGTCAGCAGTATTAGTAGAAGCCTTTTAGTAGTATTAGTCCCTAGTAAAACAGCCATGTTGACTTTATCAGTGAATAAGCTACGGAATTTAATAAATATTGTAATAATATTGAGCAAAAGAATTGTCCAAGTTCTTAATCTTAATCTCAATGACAATAGATTATTCTTAGCTGAAAACCATTCTATAAAAGTTAAATCTTGCGCAAGTGTATTAGTCATTTAGGTTAATTGCTCAGCCATTAGTGTGAAACCATTCATATAATGTTGATGTTTATTTTGATAATTACAGTGTATGGACTCACTATCTAATGGATATTATATGAAATAAGTTTGTTAAATAACAGTTGTAACCTTATATATATACCGTATGTATAGAGTATGTATAGAGATTAAGCGTGTAGGTACATGTAGTATTTAAGGGGTGGTGGTTCATGGGATGGTTTCAATCCCTCGTGTGAGCGTATGTGACTTGAAGTCAGCATCTTAACCACGTGGGTTTGCTTGGGGTACTCTGTTTTCCTCCCACAGGAAAGACCCTTACATAGCCTATGTTCTAAGCATAATAAAATAACACAATATGTCTGTGATATCACCCTGGGTGGAAGTGGGCACTGTGAACACTAATAGAAAGAAGGTAGTATTTATAAATGTCTGTGATATCACCTTGGTGGAAGTAGACATTTATAAAATATTACACACGTAGTGCATACATCTAAGTTAAAATATTGTCTTCTGTCTCTATAGAATATAAATTTGGATGTTTATTATCAACATATACTATAGAGCTAATTTATATCCAGTTTGAGTTAACCGCATGACCCCAGGCATAATTATTTTAAATAGTGTAGTAGATACATTGGAAAACAAATCTATTGATAAATTTATCTTATGGTGAATATTATGTCTTTATATTGTAACCCACGTACTTATAAAGATATTGATAAGTACAGACATGTATCTATGTAGTGTCAATGACAATGAGTATCATTTAGCCAGAGGCATAATTGATCCTTGGGAAATGGTTGATCAAGCCCAGTTGACATAAGATTTCTGTGACATCATTTATTTTATATAATATTTTTTTTTAATTCTAGGTGTCGGCCTGTATGACAAACGGGCACTGGATAGGGATTGAACTTGAAGGGCAGAACGATTTGTGCAGTCTACTCCCAATTCACCAATAAACATTGACGTTTTCAATGATCGCCTTCACTCCCATAAATTAGTAATTGGGCCAACAATTCACTATATTGTTGTATTGCAGTTGGGCGTGTGTACATGTATGTTGTAATATTCTACTAGAGTAACAGCATTTCGTCATACATACATGTATGTATTTTGTAAACATTGAGCATGCTCGATAGAGACGAAGTACCGTTATTATTTTTATGCGACGAATCCATGACCTATTAAAACATAGAGAGAATACTCACCAATTGCCGAAGATAATAATCCACAGAAGACGAAGATTGACGATAAAACGTAAACATTCATTTTCATAATATTATTGCTTTAAGAGGGAAAACCCACACTCTCTACAGGAATGAAAATATCTCTAAAATATTTGACTTGATCCAACTGGTGTCTATCAACGTTATTGCCCTGCTTTCAATGGATATAACCCACATTAAGCGTTCTGATTGGCTGAACTATTTTTAGATAAATAACCTTACCGTGATTATCCCAGTCGCAAAATGGCCAGATCGCTGAGTCTCCTCTGAAAAGAAATGCGCAATACAAAACATGGTAAAACAATTCTCGACCATAACACAACGGAAAGTTAAAATGTTTACGACAAGACATGGCTTCACTTCATCGTTTTAGTACTTTTAGATAGGTATATTTTATTAAATAAAACACCCTTTTCGGACAGCATAAATTACATTACAGTCAGCATGATAAATACATTATATTGTGGTATGAAAGTAAAAAAAATATATAAATGCATGCCGGTTTTGCTCAAATTAAAAATGGCAGAAAATAAAATTTAAGGGCAAACACGCTGCTCTTGCCACATAAATAAACGCTATGGAAATGAGCGTTGTCAATGCTAAAATCAAACAATTCGACTAAGATTTAAAAATGTTGACAGCAATACAACTTCTTACACATGATATATAGTTCCTTTAGGAACTGTCTGTGACAGGGTCGTATCTAGCGGGGATGCAGGGGGTAGGCTACATTGCACTCCCAGAAAAATAAGGCGCCCCCAGAAATGGCACCCCCTCAAAAGATTTGAGCGGGCACTAGGAGCAACTGCCTCCCCTAAAAAATCTGCCGCCCCTGAAATAAAAAGATAGGTTGCCAGGCACCGAAACATACGCCCACAACAGCTAAGTTGTCCGGGCAGTCAACAATGATTGTCGCATATTGTTTCTTTTGTCAGTAAGGAGAACATTTACAACACATGATAATCTTATTACGAGTAATAGCCCATTAAGTAATTATCAGAAATGATTAGAATAGTTTTGATTGTTGGTCTCAAGGCCTTTGTCCACAAGATATTTCAAAGTGATCAAGTGCCATAACTCTGGCAGAAATTATCAGATATCACTGAAAATCAAATAGGATTCTTCGTCTCATGACCCTAAACACTGTGTACAAATTTAAAGTCAATCGGATAACTTTAGCCTTTAGAGCGTTCACAGGGTTTTTCAAAGTGATCAAGGGTCATAACTCTGGCAGTAATTATCGGATATCGCTGAAAATAAATAGGCTTTTTTGTATCATGACCGTAAACAGTGTGTATAAATTGATCAAGGGTCATAACTCTTGCAGTAATTATCGGATATTGCTGAAATAGGCGTCTTCGTCTCATGACCTTAAACACCTTGTATAAATTTTAAGTCAATCGGATATTAACTTTAGCCTCTAGAACATTCACAAGATTTTTCAAAGTGAACGAGGGTCATAACTCGGGCAGTAATTATCGGATATTGTTGAAAATCTATAGGCTTCTTCGTATCATGACCTTAAACACTGCGTATAAATTTAAAGTCAATCGGATATTAACTTTAGTCTCTAGAGCGTCCACAAGATTTTTCAAAGTGATCAAGGGTCATAACTCTGGTAGTAATTATCGGATATCGCTGAAAATCAATAGGCCTCTTCGTCTCATGACCTTAAACACCGTGTATACATTTAAAGTCAATCGGATATTAACTTTAGCCTCTAGAGCGTTCACAAGAAATTGTGGACGACGGACGGACAGACAGGCGGACGGAAAGGGCGACGACAATATACGACCACATTTCCATGTGGGCGTATAAAAATGTACCATATGAAATGCAAAATCGACTCACCAGAGTGGCTGAAAAACGTGTTTCCAGCAGCGTTATTTTTCAAAATTTTCTGACGTGGGTGCAACCCCCTTAAGCGAAATGACCACCGAGTGACATTAGAAGAGATTCACGTTCTTGTCGCCCTACCATATATTATGACCTTATTGGTGGTTCAGACTAGATCTAGTCTACAGGACAAGATGTTTCTCATTTTGGTGTATTTAACAACAAAAAGAGAAACAGTGCCACCGAAATTGACACAGGGGATCACTTGCTAGCTCCAAGTGCGTGGAAAACGCGTTAACGACAATTTAATTTTCCAAATTTTCGCGGGAGGGTCTGGGGTTCGCTGTTCCGCGCTCAGTAACTCGGGCATTATATTGGCGCCCCCGAGCACAACTGCTGCACCCCTATATACGGCACTGGTCTGTGATCGGACTACATAAATATGACAGTTTATTCCAGTGTTTCGAAGCACTTATAAATAAAAGTGGACGGGGGTCTATATAATTCACCAATGTTTTGAATTACTTTGTGTAAGCAAAATATTGTATATAGAATAGCATAAAATTGAATTGTATTTTATCAAAGCATGAACTGAATCGCAATTGCCGTTATGGTTCATATTGAAATTGATAAATCTTAAAAGTATATATTAAAATTTTTTAAGACTGATAACATTATTCTGCCCTATTAGCTCCTTGTTAAGGAATATGAAGCACTTGGGCATTGATGGTGGAGGGGGGTGTTTAACCCCGCTGACATGAGAACTATTTGGAATTTCGGGAAAAAGTAAGTATATATAGTTTTGGAGTTTGAATTAACACCTTGTGATTTGTAGGCTATTACAAGCGTGATGGTTAATTACAATAGACAACCTCATGGTACGGTATCCTTTGAACGTCCTTGTAGTTAGTTATATAATCATTATTTCAGTGAAAATGAAAAATGAAATGAAATGGGGTTTAACGTCCTACTCTTTTGCACCTAACCTTGGCTAATGGAAGACGGGCATACGCCATACAGTGTGCTATGTGGGAAATTTTGCCCGGACAGTGGCGTTACGGCCTACTCTTATATCGAATTCCAACTGCCAGGGGAACTTTTACGTGCACTTCAATATGTACACGCGACCTCGGTTTTCCGTCCCATCCGAACGACTATGCAGTTGTCCCTGTCAGGCCCTCCTTCTGCATCACTGACAAGGGGAAATCACGCCGGAAAATCGAGATGAACTTTCTCGGCCAATGCAGGGATCGAACACCCGACCTCCAGGCTAGCGAACCAGCGCCTTATCCACTTAGCCACCGTGACCCCCTTATTTCAGTGAAAAGAGCCCATTTGTTCCATTGATTTCCATTCAATCGTTTCTGTTTTTACTGTAATTTTTAATCAGTTATATGTTCGGCGAAAATTTTTTTCTTATATATTGAGTACCAGAAGCCTACCTTTTCACGGTAAGATAACAATATCAATGTTGATTCAAATTGACCAATGTCGAAGGCCGCGGTGGATGATATTGAGTTAGATTGGTGAAATGTATAAATCTAGGAGTATAATCCAATAAAGGTCGGCTATCAAAATGGGTTCGCAATTGGGACACAATAACATAACAGGTTCGCTGTTAGTTTGTTCTCTTACTTTGCATGCAGTTTCTTAACCAGGAGACTCCGTGATCGAATGGCATGGTGGTCAGGGCGGATTGGGGTCGTGAAGCGGACCGGGCTCCCGTGTCGAAGCGGCCCCTTTTACTGACCGCGGAGCCCGGATGGGGGGGGGGGAGCGGCGGCTCTCCTGGAAATTTTTGAAAAATGAACCCCAAATATGCGATATGGTGCCATATCTGATTATGATCTCTGTCAAATAATATATTTCATAGATCGATTAACTTAGGCCAAAACCACGACCTGCAAATAATTTACAACCATCAACTTGTGAAATTATCATATCGTCATAATATGGTTGAAAAATGGGACTAGGTGAGAAAATTTTGACCATTTGATTAACCAGTTAGGAATATTGAAAAAGTAGGAATATTTTCATCGAAAAATGTCCCATTTTGTTGCCGGGAGCTCTAGTTGACCCCCCCCCCCCTGCTTTTGAAGGCCACGAGACAAGTAACGAAAGTGAAATTCATAAAAGCTACTTTTTGAATTTTGGGATCCTGGCGTATGTATCCCCACAAACAGGGTGCAGGTGACTTAATAATTGGTAAAATCGCGGGCGACAGTGTTAGGTGAATCCGATGAATTTTTCGGATGAAATTCGGGATCCCCATTGCATTATTCCGAATTCTGGCCCACACCCAGCACAACCGACCCAGAAAGTCTATTATACCAGTCATTCCAGACTCCAGTGATGGCGTGGCGGCCCGTTAAAGCCACCGACCACATACAGCATGATCATCGTCGCCCAATGGCCGGTCCAATACTCCCTTCCACATAATATAATGTTCAGCAGAAAACAGTCTTTTAGACGAATTGGACAAAATTATTTTTTGTCCCCCGCCTTTCGAAGAAAATTGGGGGACTATTAAAATGGGTTCGTCCGTCTGTCTGTCTGTCTGTCCTTCTGTCTGTCTGTCCGTCTGTCCGTCACACTTTTTGGGACACAATAACTCTCTTCCTAATTGAGCTAGAATGTTCAAACTTAGTGTATATGCTTATTAGGTCAATGCCGTGATGGAGTTCGAAGATGAGAATTTTCCGCTTAGGGTAAGCAGAGATAAGCAATTTGATTGGTTGATACTTTGGGACACGATAACTTTAGTTCTAATTAAGTGAGAGTGATGATACTTGGTGTATAGTTTCATTACAGTAATACCTTGAATAAGTTCGAAAATGAGCATTTTCCGGTCAGGGTAAGCAGAGTGATACGCAATTTGATTGGTCGAGACTTTGGAACTCTCCTTCTAATTGAGTTAAAATGTTCAAACTTGGTGTATATGCTTATTAGGTCAATGCCTTGATGGAGTTCGAAGATGAGCATTTCCACTTTAGGGTAAGCAGAGATAAGCAATTTGATTGGTTGATGCTTTGGGACATGATAACTTTGGTTCTAATTAAGTGAGAGTGATGAAACTTGGTGCATAGTTTCATTACAGTAATACCCTGACTAAGTTCGATAATGAACATTTTCTGCTCGGGGTAAGCTGAGCGATACGCAATTTGATTGGTCGAGACTTTGGAACACAATAACTCTCCTTCTAATTGAGTTAAAATGTCCAAACTTGGTGTATATGCTTATTAGGTCAATGCCTTGATGGAGTTCGAAGATGAGCATTTTCCGCTTAGGGTAAGCAGAGATAAGCAATTTGATTGGTTGATGCTTTGGGACACGATAACTTTAGTTCTAATAAAGTGAGAGTGATGAAACTTGGTGTATAATTTCATTACAGTAATGCCTTGACTAAGATCGATAATGAGCATTTTCTGCTCAGGGTAAGCAGAGCGATAAGCAATTTGATTTACAGAGACTTTGGAACACAATAACTCTCCTCCTAATTGAGTTAAAATGTTCAAAATTGGTGTGTATGCTTATTAGGTGATAGTCTCTATCATCCACACAAATATTCTACGAATATTAGTCTGGATGGGTCCTTAAAATTTGACGGAAAATAGGTCATTGTCTGGATTATCCAGTCTTTTAAGTTACCACGCACTGAATCTATCAAAACAGCTCGTTTGTCAACAATGACACTCTTTAAAATTTTGTTTGTAAAGGTTTCAATTGAAATGGTAATTTTCTCTCGTCATGAATCAGACGTATGGCTTCTCACAATCTTTTTAATTCTTCATCGTCTCTATTTTGTTTCTAATAATAGATGTACCAAGTGAATTGTAGAATCTAGCAAAATCGGCCCGGCTTCATAAGATCTAGCACTTACCGATACTTTCATTGGATACTTTAGCCAAAAGGTTCCATTGCGCATGCGTAACCAAATGTTTGGTTTTTTATGGGGTAGATTATCCAGTAATTTTCGTCAAAAATTGAGAACCGTCCCAGACCCTCCGTGCGTAGAAGACTAGGAGGTTCTGGGTGACCGAGACTAATTAGGTGATGAAGTGCGAAGATGTGCGTTTTCTGCTTAGGGTAGGCAGAGATAAGCAATTTGATTGGTTGATACTTTGGGACAAGATAACTTAGGTTCATCTTGATTGATGATTTTTATGCCAATACAATGACTGCATTCTCATTCAGTAATGGATTCGACAGTAACAGTGTATAGAAACGATTGACTCAGACACGAGGGCCCTTTCCCTTGGCCAGAGGGGCCCTTTTGTCAAGCGTGGGGGCCCTTTTGTCTGCCTTTAGGGTCCCCCTAACTGGGGTACATTTTCATTTTTCTCATCGGTTTTAGCATTTTTCTTTATAAAACACTTTTGGATGACACTTCGTGTACAGTTTGATTGCTTGATACGTTTGAAAAAAATAAATGTGCGATTAATTAATATGTGTCGTCTATTATTTTGGGATTTCGGCGGGGGACATCAGCCTCAATGTTGGCTTGTTTCATTTTTTGTCCGACCGGCCCTTCGGGTGATCGTCCTACCGGCCCTTCAATCGATCGCCCGATGGCCCAATCCGCCCCTGATGGTGGTAACGACATGTCCAAGTATCTGTATGATGCGAGATTGAAGACATCACAGACTCATCGGACAGATATGGTCTGAGTTTTCTTTGGTCCAAGTTCGTATAGAACCAAAAATAGGAAACCCCGGCTTTTAAAAATAAAATGGTCCTGTATACTAGTGGTAATAACTAATAAGTTAAAGGACAACTTCGTCGTTCATAGTTTTTATTCCAGATATAGCTATTGTGACGACACTATTATGACAACAATAAACTTACTTTAAAATGTTCCAAACACTGTCATTAGACTTTAATAAGAATTTTAAATTTTCCAACTTGACTCTTTCAAAATTTTTTTAATTGGGTCAGATGAAACAATTTTTCCACTTACAAATGTTTTTCATTTTTTGAGTAATTTGATTGTGATTTTGGCGCAAAAACTTTTTGGCGCATGAGTATGGCTACTCATGAACTCATTCTCACCACGCCCCTGGATGCCAGTCGATCTCTGTGTCCGTGGCAGATCATTATTAGCTGTCTCTGCGCTACATATTGCCCATCAAACATTATATGTCGGAATGCATTAAATAAATGATTCAGATTCTAGTGAACTCGATGAGAAGATTAGAAACCTAGGCTACTTTTCAACTTGAGAGAACATATACGGACCCCAGGCATCAGAAGGGCATTCAGTGCCGACAGTAGGGTTTCTAAATTATGCAAGATGGGTTAAACTACAGGGGATCCACACCGATCCGCAGTGAATATTCGCTTGTCCGCTACAATCACTGATAAGGATGACATCGACGCGGTATTAACTTTTTTCCTCCGACAAAATAATTTCTAAAACATTTTTTTGAAGTATAAGAAAAATAAATAAAGACGTTTGAAGTATCTGTAGTTAAGAAATATTTCCTATTTAGTATAAATGGGTATATATTAAAATGAGTAAAGGGCATCATTTTGCCCGAAGCAGTTACGTGTTATATAAACTATGCACGAGCATTATTTGTACTTGACAACGATAAGAGAATACTTGTCGAAACGTCGTGCTATATGTGTATAAACCAGTGGTTGTTTTCCATATAAATTGTGTTGTGTTTTTTAATGTGCTCAATCTTAATGCCACCCAAGGATTATATGCACGAACCGTTGAGCCAATAACTGACACCACGTGAAGTCAATGCACGGGTTGAAGACAGTCATCTGTGCAGAGATAATTCGTAAGTAATTCACTGTGAAACAGATTGCAGGGGATCGTGTAAACAAACGTGTTGGAGATAATGGCTTCAGTCGCGTAGGGAAATGGCTGTCGGCATCATCGGAATATGGGTGTAGGCTACACGACAGAGAGGGAGAGAGAGAGGGGGGGGGGGACAGGGAGTCATTCCGGGACTAACATATTATGTTCAATAATTTTATTTCAATAATTCACTTGCGCGTAGGGGTCATTAGTGGGAGGAAACCGGAAGAACACTAGAACTGTTGCAGATCTTCTTATGGACCTCATAATACTCGTCTAACTATATTATCTACATTTAAAAAAAACATCAAAATAAGCATTCTGAGATATAGTCTTGTATTTTAAATTTTTGGCTGGTTTGTTTTTAATCTTTAAAAGATAAACCCACCAGATTATATGCCTGATGGGGTCAAAGGTCACAATAAGCGTATCACAAATGCCAAAAAAGGAAAGGTTTTGGTTTCATTTCGTGACATTTTATTTCCTTCCGTAGTTCTCAAGGACAAATGTCACCATAGATCATGTAAATGTTGCGAGTCGACCATGGTGATTTTATTGAAGCGCTTAACGATTGTTCTTATCGCCCAGCTATCAATGAAGTCAATCGATTCAGATTTTGATTATTTCTTTAAAAACAGATTTAGCTTAGTAAATTAATATATCAATCGAAGCACTATTTATAAATGGAGAACAGATTAATAAAAGGGTCCATTTTTTATGGAATGCAAAAGACACATTGTCTCGGGAACCCGGCAAACCCCCGCCTGCAAAGATTCCTGGATCAAGGTGTGGGGCGTATATTTTTTCCGGACGGCGACGCTCCCACGTATTTGTCGACGTGCATACCAATGCATTCGCAGGTGGGCCGCGAGTTTTCAGCAGGGCCCAGCTTAGGCATGGGCCTGAGGGGCCCAGGCCCAGGGTCCCGCGGTTTATGACATTGACAAAAAGAAAAAAAAATCAAATTCCAGATGAAAGCTTCACGGTAATAGATATAGGGCGGAGACTGGGTATCATTTAATCCTTCTCTGTGAAGTTCAACTCGATGATCGACCTAGACGTCTAGCAGCGATTTCACTTGTTATAACAGTATTCCACGCCGTTATATGTCATTTCCGTGCATCGCATTAGGAATTGACATGTATTTTTTCTTGTATTACAGAACGTGCAATTGTGTATTATGCGTGCCATTCAAAGGGGTATAGAAATAATCTTCTCGTCGCGTTCGGGGACCCGCGATTCTAATCGGGCCCATGGCCCCGCTCCTGTTAAGCTGGGGCCTATTTCACGAAATTTTAACTAAGATAAGATCCAAATTTTAGTAATTTGATTGGACAATATTAGATTGATTTTAGTTCTTAACCAATCAAAATTGAAATATCTACTAAAATTTGGATTTTATCTTTAGTTAAAATTTCGTGAAACAGGGCCTAGGCCTTTGGTTTTCAGAACCATCTGAACGACTAGATACACGCCAAGAACAAACGAGTTATATCCCTTGAAATACAGTGCTTACCGCATCTATTCGAAACATGCTGATTATATACAATTATTGTTAACAACAATATTGGGCCGTTTGTTCATAAATCTTTAGTACATATATTTAAAATATGAAACTTTCAATTTAACGCAAATGGATTACACTCTGCATTGAAATATGTGGATTGTCTCTTTCTCGATGTTGTTGCTCACGTCCACGTATGAGTGGATGAGTTACCTCCCATGAAATACACACATGGTATACTTGTTTGAACGTTCTGGAACTGATTTCTCTCCATCCCAAAAGTACGCGACAAAATGGTGTTCTCTCGCTACCACACAAACAACGACTGGATAATATCTCAATCAACCATTACAGCTGTCGGTGAAATCGCGTTTTTCGCAACAGCCCCAATTTTCAAGGGTTTTTTTTCAAAATATCGGATATTTTTTCTACTACTTTCGGTGTACGGAACATTTTTAACGCGTGGTGTGTGCACATGGCCACAGACCTCTACTTTAATGTTAATTCTCGCCTCTTAGGCCAGTTCTAACTTTTCTCCAAATTTTCGTTGGGTAGAACGCTTTCTGCAACAGATGGAGCAACACGTGGCAAACTCTTGCCCAAAAGCATGTATGAGGTTCACCATGAAAAACTTGAGAAATACAAGCTGGAAGTGAGACACGTAAACGTGCAATTTCCGGGTTGGTTCATGTTTGCTATCGAACCGTGAATGATACGGTCACGTAATCCATTTCACTGAAGATTATCTGGTCCCAAAATCAAATTTAGTCGTTAGGGCTCTTAATTTGGCAAGGGAATTTAACACAAAATGAAAAAGTTCTATTTTCCAATAAATTATCGGGATTGGCCCTTTAAAGTTCCAATTTCACTTTTTCTAAGAAAGTCAAAATATAATTATTTCTATGTTTTTTGCTCAAAAGGTTGTCAACTCACTATTATACGATCATGGACAAAATTTTGGGGGGGGTAGAAAGGGTGACACTGGTTGATTGAGGAAATAGTTACTCAATTACCTCCCTTGTTTTCCTATTCTTCTCCATGGACGGCCATCTTCAAACGTTTGAATTTGAAGTTGAAAATGATATTTTTGCCAATTTCTCAACTGGCAATAGTGAATTATAGGATTAATAGGATTATTCTTTAACAAGGTAGGACTGTTTATAGGTTCAATCTATTTTGGGGCTTTATTTTAATAAATTTTAAAAATATAACTTAAAAAAATGCTATTGGAACTTTAAAATTGTGTTCCAAACAGTGCATCGTACTGTTAATGTTGGCAGGGTCATGAACTGTTCTGCACCGGATCCGGCCCAATTGATGGGAATATATGCTATTTTCTTAAAGTCGCAATCTTTCAAATATGGCATTTGATTGCCTGTATGGATGTATAATGCATAATTAAAATATAGATGTATTCACAAATGTTACAGTTAGCCAGGGAGGTAGAATTTATACTGCCAGTTTGCGTTAGGTTATGTTCGCTCACGTAGTATTTTGAGCTGCTCCGAGACGAAAGTACGCATGCGCTGTGAACATTCACCGATCTTAAACAAAACATTTATTTTTTATTTCGCTTATATAATAGATAGTAAGAGATTTAAGATTAAACTGGTATAAACAAATAATATTAGTACATATTAATCGAAGGGTTTCCATTTCTATGATTTCAGAAGTAGCAAATTATGATCTTAACAAATATGCATACTACGTTGCTTCTCAGGTGATAAGTGACGTCACCATTTTATGTGTACAGTGGGTCAATGGAGGTGTAAGTGAACAGAAAACTCTTATATTTACGTAAACAACGTCAGTAAATTGAACCATTTCTGAACAGATAGAGAAAATAATGGCGTATCCATAGAAGTCGTGGGTAAGTAATAGTGGCCGTTCCCCTTATTTGGCTGAACTTAGATTGGGTAAAACGCATACATCAGCATTTTGTCGAGGCGAGTGTTGTCAATCAGCCAGGGCAATGGATGGGATGGTCGGATGGAATCGTTTATTTTTATTTTGAAAAACTAACACACCAGCCTACGCGTTCAAAGCCATTATACATAAATAAATGAAACGGGTAAGCCCACATAATCACTTATTCCAACATATTGATTTTGGATCTTATGTGTCAGTTCAAGAGAGAAACCATGGACATTGCCGATTCCTGGTCCTAGTCACGTACTATTTACTAACTAACCAAGAGTAGTTATTATAAGTAATAATAATAATAATAGTGGCTGGCTAGGCCTTAATAATTTTGTCAGGGTGGCAGCATGAAGGTTCCCCTGATTCATACTATGAACTAGATCATTAAATGACACAAGTTCTTTTAGCCCGTTCAGATGCTCAAGCAATCTTGACGCCAAGACTTGGCAAGAGACATTCACCGTTTGGAAACTTATCTCGTCTCTGTGAGCCGCGATTGACGCTCAAGTTGAACTGGTTTAAAGTCCCTGGCGATCGTCATTAAACTAGCTGAACTTGACCGTCTAAACAAGAAGGCTTTTTATTATGAACTAGTTTATAATTAACTTGGCCGTCTGAATTGGTTGGCTTAAAATTGCCAACAATAGCTCGCTTTGGACATGTGCAGTAACTATTATTCCTGGTTCCTGATTCATGAAATCTTAACTAAGATAAAATTCAAATTTTAGTAGATACTTCAGTTTTGATTGGCTAAGCACTAAAATCAATCTAATATTATCCAATCAAATAACTATAATTTGGATTTTATCTTAGTTAAGGCCCCTGGGAACACAGCAGCATCATGCAGTGTCAGTTTTATGGAAGTGACACTGTCAATTATATAGAGGGGTGATGAGGAAACACTTTTCCATGTTTCTGTATGGGGAAAGGTTGCCATCTGAAAATTACTAATTATTAAGTTGCAATATGAAAGATACTCTGACCCCACCCACATTTGTTATAAGGCTATTTTGGAGTCCTTACCTTCCCTCCACATCTGACACAAATTTATAATAATCCATAAGTAGTGTCAAAAATGTCATTCAGAATAAGAGAGCTTATATAACATGTAATGTACAATAAGAAAATGAAATTGAAATTATGTAATGCACAAAAAATGTTAAAAGATGTGTTAACTAATGGACTGGCTGGTACAATAAATATTGAATTATTATTACTTATTTGTCTAAGTGATAGTGTTATGAAATCAATAGAAAATAATGTAGATATTAATAAATTTTGGACAATGAGGCAGCATGGTAGGCCTACTCATTTCCCCATTTTCCTTAAGCAACATCTGTGAGTTTTACATGTAGTTAAGGTGAGATCAAGCCTTCTATTGAAGATGTCATTTCCCAAGGCCTTGCATTCATATAGATAATCAAAAAAAAATTAACTTGACCAGAGTTGTATTAAAATATGTTGAATGCTACGTCAAGGGTTAAGTACCATTACGGGCAGTACATGTACATTAATGATGATTTAAATGCTTACCATCTCTGGCAATATATTTATTTGCAGCTTTCATTTGTTTATATCAAACAAATGATTAATAGGAATACTTGGCATACAATTAAGAAAGAAGATTTCTCTGGAGTATTTTGGCATGGTGCTTTACGAATTGTTTTTACTATTGAGCAAGTAGAGTCATGATACAATGTATTTAACTGTTTACATGAAGGGCTTTCCAAATAACTTTTTCCAATTAATTGAAACATCTCAAAGTTTCACAGATTACCATCTTAAAGGTAGAATTAACAAATTGTTCAAGTGTTAAATCTTAGGACAGAGTTCATAGCACTCTTTTGAAATTAAACTTTTCAATGAAAGACAAACATTTTAAACAAGCCTAAACCAGTAGTCTCAAAGTCTAATAAATTGATTACTGTATTAAGCCTAATAAATTGATTACCATATTATTATAGGCGTTTTTATCGACCACTGATTAGCCAAAGTGATTTGCATTCAATCACATTTTCATCTTTAACGTCCATCTAATTCAAATTGGTTACCCTAATCAACAAATTTATCGACATTGATTTCCGAAGCGATTACATCAAATCGCCAAATCAGTTCAGGGTGCGATTTGACGATTTGATCGGGTGGTCACGTGTTTTTTTCAACTGTGTCCAGCAACAATAATTGTTTACAGCTAATCCAAGCATTTAACGAACTCGCCAAAGTACTTTGAAATCGACTAAATTATCACATGACATCTCTACTAAATTCAAATCAATTTGGCAAGTCGATAAAAAAGCCTTAAATTTTGTTAATAGGATGACTATAAATAATACTATAATACAATTAGATCACACATATCTTCAACAATTCAAGAATCAGTATAATGATATTACATCAGTTTAAAGAGGCATTAGTTAAGATTAGATAAAGAGTTGAGAGTTTTTGCTATGATAGTTAAATGACAGATAAGGAAAAGAGAATATGCTGAAAATTTCAGTCAAATTTCTTCCCCCTGAGTATAGATTTCGGCGATACAATTACAGCCCTGCCTTGATTGTCATTGTTAGGTACTGTCATTAATTAACTTACCAGGAACGTGACTAACTAGCGACGGTAACTGAATTGGCAGCAAAATGTATTTAAATCTACTTGTATCGCAGCCATCGAGAGATGATTATGGTTTTGGTAAGTCAATTAATGCCTAATTAATAATTCATATATAACATTTCAGGCCGAAAAGAAAGACCTGCAATAGGCAGATTTAGCTCTTGAATAATGCCTGTTTAAATTACGTCCGGTGTTATGAATGTAGATTACATGTATATATATCCTACATACATGTAGTACCTACGTGTCAGAAACTATTATCATGGTAGTGTCATCATTTCATTTCTTTCAATAGTTAATGAAAATTTCCCTTTTTAGAATTACATGAATCTTTTGTGTATTAATGTCACCATCTCTACTTTCATTTTAGTTTCTATTTTTATATCACACACGTAATTAGATCACAAGACAGGATTGATTTTTATCATTAATATATATACAGTATTCATGTATACCTACAGTAAGTATATTGATTGAAGTCATGTGACATCAACTTCCTGTGTAATTTCCATTCAGAATATTCTTTCATTTGTGTCATGTAGAATTTTGATTGGTGATCACCAGTGATAGAGTGCAGGGTACAAAGTTCAGAAAACTAACATGTAGAAATGTGGGTTTAACATGTGGTATGGTAACTAGTGGGTGCAGTTTGTGGTGGATCGTATGATAGTCTTAAAACTTATGAATATTCATTAGTAGTGTGTAAACAGGTGGTCTCCATCAGTTTGAATAGTAACTAATGAATGTAGATCATGCTGGATATATTTAATTTGTTTTCAAACAATATATTTTGAATGTAAGTTTTAAAATTTCTTTATCTGTATAATAGACTTATTAATAAGTATATAATGTCACTGTTTGGGTATTGTCTTCATATTCAATCATTGTTTGACATCCTGTTAATAATTATTTTATCACTTGAATACCTACATTCGTGTCATCTTACGTAGGAAGGAGAGAAGAGACAGCCACAGGATCTTTTATTTTAATTTTGTAAATTAATCTTGTTCTCATATTATCCTTCTGGTTTTGTAGCTACGGTGGCTAAGTGGGTAAGACATTGACTCGGAGGTCGTGTGGCCGAAAAAGTTCATCCCAAATTTTTCGTCATGGTTCACTTTGTCAGTGATGTAGGACGGATGGATGGGACGGAAAACAGAGGTCCCATGTACACATTGGCGTAAAAGATCACTTGGCAGTTGGAATTCAATATAAGAGTAGGGCTGCTGCTCAGGCAAAATTTCCCCCATAGCACACTGTATGGATGTTCGTCTTCATTAGCCCAGCTCGGGGCAAAACATGAGGACGTTAAACCCCATTTCATTTCATTTCTGTTGGGGTGGGGGTTGTGGTAATATTTTACGTTTATAGTTTATCCTCCTGCAGCAGTGTCTTAAAAAATATGGCATAGGGACACTGCCGCCATCCCTCCTCTCCACACTGATCAATTGTGTAGACAAGAAATGGGAAAACAAAGCCGCAATGTTTTCATGTTAATGATACTTGATAGACATGTTTTATATATACCGGTATTCAATCATGTCTGTACTTTCAACGATTTTTTTCATAATAAATATTTTCGTTTCAATGATTTTAGTTTATTATGCAAAGTCATATATTGCTGAACTGTTCGTCAGTCAATTTTATGTTTATGTAAATGATGTCAGTAAAAGTTTGTTGACAACATATGGTTGTATCGACAATATTTGATGTTCTACCATAAATGGCAAACTGTTTCACAACACAATGCGAAAAACTTCTCTAACCACGTCACATCATATGGGGTCAATAACACATGTATTGTTTACATCAGATGAGAGTATCATTGTTGATACAGTGCATGTTAATAAACCAGTAATTGTTATTCCAGTTGTTACTGTTCAATTACTAAATATGTCACTTAAAAAGAAGTACACCTGATGTAGTAATACAAACTGCCGTCAGGGCAGAATTGGTACTTTTTACTCTACTAGTATTTCATGTACATGTACCCATTTTTGTACTAAATAGTTTTTATTATGCAAATATGGTTCAATCACATTGATTTTCTTCTTGTTAATTCAAAAAAATGTTTTAGAATTAAATTTGCCAAAGAAGAAAAAAGCAATTTTGAGGGCTACGTAACTCGGTCTGAAATTGATCGTGGTCTCTGTGTTAAATAGCAGTCTTAACGTATGCGTTTTATATCATTTGGTCTGCTATTGAGTCGGAGCTTGTATTAACCAAGTGTCGTGTTGTTTCTTCCCAGTACTAAGGACCCATACACACGAGTGAAGTATATGTATTGAAATGAAATTATACATGTACCATAGCCTATGTTAGCCCCAAATGACTGGATGTTAAACTAAACCCTATTTCTCTGAGTGTTATATGTAGGTACATCCAGTAATTTATGTGTTACTATCTATAAGCTTATCCAGTAATTTTGTGTTGTTATTAATAATTGATTTATAATGAGCTTGCTACACTGTTTAAATGTTAATGAAATCTCGATTGTAGAATGATTCTGTTTTGTGAGGATTTTTTTATACGATATCTCTTGTAATATAATGAGGTTTAACTTCCAACTAAATCAATAAGGATTATTGGGTCACTATTCATGTTTTTTTGTGTAAGTAAAAGTTGTGTATTGTGTAGTATGAACATGGAGATAACATTAAATTTAAGGTTTTAAAATGACTTGAATTTGTTGTAAGATTTACATGTAGATTACCGGTACTATGAAATATGAATATACAGTATTGAAAATTTCAGTCAAATTACTATTATTCTGGTTAAAGTTTTGACCAAGTACCATTGCTACGATGATAAGCAGTCTTGATTAGTCAATTGATCAACAAAAATCAGTAGATGAAGAGTACATGTATACTCCAATTCCTGTGTATAAATGTGTTCATTGTTCCTTCTTGACTGTAGGATGTAGATAGGCCTTTAGTATTTTTAAGTGACTGTACATCGTCATGTAGGTACACCATGTATTATAAACAAACCATTCTGAACTACCCGACCTAAACAGTCTTTTCATATTTAAATGTGATTTGTATAGCATTTTATAAAGTGGGGTATAGTACTAGTATACATAGATATGACTTTTATTTCATAGTTTAACTTTATACACAATAGATGTCCTGTAATTTATGAAAATAAAAATAGATTGTCACCCCACATTAGCCTCATTTCTTTATATTTCATTTTGGTTAAGAGTTCAAAAAATCTAAGAAACAAATATGCTTTATATTTTAAGGTAATATTTTACATTGTCCTTTTTTATAGTTTTTTTTGGTAAAGCCCAAATAATAATATTAAATTATACATTGTTGACCTAGTTAAACATAAGCTCACAATGTACATGTACAGGTACATATTATTTTTCTACTTTTACTTTGGGCAATAAATACATGTATGTACATCATGTACACCCAATAATTTTATGACTTCATTTAGACTTTAAACAATCATATGAACACATAAGTGTCCTATTTATGCATGACCATATATATGTCACCAGTAGGTACATGTATACATGTGTAAGTAAAAGAGTGAAAATTATATAGGTATTTATATTGATGAGATAAGATATGACAAAGGTTATTAGTTCAGCTAATGGTTTTATTATCTATTTATAACACTAACAGTGACAAAAATACTGGATTTTCCTTGATTTGTTTTGTATTAAATGTTGGTTTGATGAAATATTTGTAGGTCACATTTTATATTATAGAAACTTCAGCATACATTATGCAAGAGCTTAAAATAGCTAAGTCTCTAACTTAATATCATCCAAAATCTTCAACATTGAAAACACGAATTATTTGTCAATTTAAATTCAATAATTAAGACAAAATAAACATTTTACGTCCATTGGTACACGAATCG
The DNA here is from genome assembly GCA_948474765.1 of Patella depressa. NCBI lineage: Eukaryota > Metazoa > Mollusca > Gastropoda > Patellidae > Patella > Patella depressa. The sequence goes on from OX419721.1 coordinate 47,039,706, forward strand.
TGTACCATAATGCGTTTCAGCCCCAGCCCTAGCAAGAGTCTTGGGGAACGAGGCTAGAAACATTGCACTAAATTAAACGGGATATGTAGACTGGAATAACCAGTTGCTAGAATTTGCATTCAATTGAGACTGCTGGCTTATTTCGCCAAACATAAGTGATTTGAAATTAAGAGTAAAAATGGAAACCATTGAATGTAGATCAGTTCATATACATTCATATTACTGTATTATATGTGTTGCAACCCACTTGTATCAATTTCTCGGTCCCAAAAGTTAGCAATTTAGCTCTTTTAATCTGCCTATTGTAGGTCTTTCTTTAGGCCGGAAATCTTATCAAAATTATTAATTAGACATTAATTAACATATCCAAACCATAATCTACTCTCGATCGCACCGCTAGTCTGCTCTCTTTGGTAGATTATGATCAGATTTACTGCATAACTTTTCTTCTCGATTTATTATTAAATGGATAATCGAGACTATGCTTTTTACCTAATGATTTTAGTTATGATGATCAAGGCTAGACGGAAATTTCAATTGCTTAGTTTTCGGTTCACAGTGGATCAATTTGACTGAAATTTTCAGCAAATTGCCTTTGCATTATCAAGTGAATAACTATTATAGTGAGAACTGCCAACTCGTTACCAGTATCTATTCTCTAATGATGTATTTTTGATAATAACATTATTAAAGTAGGCTGGAGAATGCCAAAGGTGCCTGACAGATGCATGACATTGCAATGCAAGTATTAACGAAAAAAAAGTTCTATGAAATGAAGTAAATGGATACAGGAGAGGAATCTTCTTGGAAATAAGTCTTTTAGGACTAGTTAGACACTTATTTGATTGTTTTGCTCATAAGCAGGGCTTTTTAAGCAATTTGAACCCCCAGGAGGTTACATGTAGGCCTTCAGCAACTCTTCTTGATGATTGCATTGGTGATAGTGACCAACAAAAACTTCTGCTGAAAATACTTGACCACTGAATGTCCCAAGTCCAGATGTGTGCAGAAAAACAAATATTTTGTTTCTCCACTGTTAATTTAGTAGCAAACATTGTTCATATTGACCAAGCAAACTTGCAAACTCAAATCTTGACTGAAAACAAACTTGCATGACTTGTTAACTACATGTAGTTGTACTGTACCACACCAAGTCATCAATCTTGATATTTTTTCATGCATGTAGCTTGCTCTGTTTTTTCCCTGCAAGCCTTGAATTCTATGTTCTTTCTTGCAAATCTTGAATTCCATGTTCTACCAGTTCTGCAATAGACATATATCAGTGATACTATTTGCATATGGAGCTCATAAAATCTGAATCCCAGCAAGATAGTGGACAAAATTGATCTGTATTGACAGGAATATTGTACATGATCCGGTCTAGTTTATTGTTGGGTTTTATCTACCAATATATAGCTTGAGATTTTGAAATATTATAAACTTTATTGTGAATTATATGAATGTACATGTACGTATATATCATGCAGATGCGAAGTTCTAAAAACATAGCTTGACACCAGTAGTATACTTCATAACAGGAAAACACTAATGTTTTTAACATTTTCACAATCTGTATTTTTTGCTCAAAATGATGTTTTTTTGATCATCTGTCAAGCCATTAAAATCTGTAACTAAAGCTTAATAAGCAACTCGTAGACAAGAACTAATTTCTCAGTAATTATGATGCATAGAATATTTGCGAAGTATTAATGGGTTTTTGAACAGAGTTTCTGGATAATTAGGATAAATGTATTCCATTGTTACTGTTGTTGCATATATTTTTGTCTCTATGTACTATCCACGTATGGGGGTTGGGATGGCCTTGCGGTCTAGAGTGCCGCGCTTCGACCTCTAGCTGGCTGGTCAACTCTGGCTTGCGACTGTGGTTTCGAGCCCTGGTGTGAGCATATATGGCATGGAGATAGGGTCGCCTTCTCAACCTCATGGGTTTCCTCCGGTTTCCTCCCACTGCTAAAGACCCCTGCGCGCAAGCAAATTATTGAAATGAAATTAAACCATATGTTAGTCGCGAAATGACCGAGTTTGTGTTGAGTGGACGTTAAACCCAATTTCTCTCTCTCTCTATCCACGTACATTTGCTTGATTAAGATGCGAGTGCCCTCTCATTGAATTGTAATAAAGGCAGTAATTGTGTATCTCTGTGTTAAGAGAGATTATATTAAGAAAAGGGCATTTAACGTCCAGGTGACACAAGCTAGATCATTGGGAGTAACATGCGGATAAATTTTTATTTCATAATCACTTGCAGATGTATGTACATTGTAGGGGTTTTTAGCAGTGAGCGAAAACCCCACAAAGTTGGACAAGCAACCCTACTGCTTGTCACATGCATGGAATTGAAACCATGCCACTTGGTTCAATGACAGACCTTATGATTTAAAATACACATGTTAAAACATTCAACCACCCATCACTAGACCTTGTGTTATTTAATACATCATTACACATAGCATAATGTTCAATTACTAACTTTTAGATTTTGATGAATTGATCATTAAGTAAGTTAATGCGTCATGACCTTAATGAAGTTATCAGTTTGAGTAGAACCCAGATATAATATTAATTAGGTTATTTATATCTGACATGTACATGTAATAGATGTTCATCTTGCGTAAAAATGCATATCTGATACATGTTCTTCTGACATGTGATCATTTATTTTAGGGGGTCGAGGAGAATAGAATACAGACTTTCACCTACTTAAAAGCAGATAAATTAAATACAATCTCTCCATCTTCGATTAGATCAAAATAAAGTATTGAATTCAGTTGATCTGATGATATAAGTAATAGCACACAATGAAGTTAAAGCTATAGTTGCATAGTTTTGAAAAAAATCTAATCATAATTATTTCTATATCTATTGCTGAAAAGGTTGTCAAATCACTATTGTGCAATTATAGGATAGGAATCATTCTAACATACATCGGGGATTGTGTCATTTCTTTTCACTGGAAAACTTAGTCTACATAATGGCAGTGAGAAATCTGCTAGAGTTGTCTGGATTGCCAATTAAAGTCTGTGGATAATAAATGTCTGTTTGACCTCGACAACCTACACACATCATATTGTTCTAATAATAAAACCATGGAATTGCCAAAGCTCAACATTGATGTTTCAATTTGAAAATGATATATTTGCCAATTTCTCAGCTGACAATAGTGAATTATAGGATTACTGTAGATTATTATTTAACAGTGTAGAACCGTGTACATGTGATTTCAGGGCTTTTTTCAAATCAAAATTCAAATAAGTCATTAAAAAATGCAACTGTCGCTTTAAGGGAAGGATGTTGAAATGAACTTTATCACTAAATTGTTTCTGTTAGCAATGTCCTTCCAACCTGGTTGTTTCCAGGAAACAAATTGACTTTAAATTTTTTTATACAGAGCTAATAAATATTGATCAGAGCTAATGAATATTGATGACTGAGCTATTGGATTAAAGATGCATTATGTTAGATAGCGTTAAATTATCTGTCTATTGCATGTCTTTCATTTAGCCTCAAATGTTACAAAAATTATTAATTAAACATTTTATTCACATGACAAGACCATGATTAAAGCATAAGATCGTCAATTGTTGTGATTTTGAACAGATTGAAAAATGAGTGCCACTTAATAACATGATTTAAAATAGATAATTGAGAATTTGTTTATTATAATTTTAAAACTATTATAGCGGAACTGTCAGCTCTTTATATAAATCTTACATAATGGATCTTTAAATCTTATGAAAAAAAAAATTTGGAATCAATAAAAGTCATTTTGGACATTATGTTTGAGAAAATTGTTCTTATTGTTTCAATATTGTTTTTAAATGATGATTCCCATCTGCTTTGAATAATGCATTCAGTCATATTGTCAGTGTAATCTAAAATTCATAAAATCATTAAATGAAGTAATATAAGTTGTGATTACACTTCTGGCAGTTTTATGATTGTAACATGTGTCATGGATGATATGTTAATATTCCATGCCCAATAGTTGATAGAAAGATAACAGGTTGATACCTATACAAATTATTTAATTAAATGGAAATTTGATTTAACACTAAACTATGCCTAAAGTATAGCTATGTAAAATAATAGATTGATACAGAAATTATTTAATTAAAGGTAAACTTGATTTGACTCTAAACCTGTCCGGAAGTATAGATGTATTATAAGAATAGTGATATATGGTTTATTAAAGTTATGGCAGTTTTATTGTGATTGATACATCTGTATAAATAGTATGGTGTAATGCACCTGATACTTGTTGTCACTAGTTTCATTCTATTAATAGAAACAGTTTATATATTCAACAGAAGATAGAAAGATATTGATGGCAACCTTTAAAATAATTCTAGGTACACCTGTCAAATGAGCTAAATCTTTAACTCAGTATTTCCCAAAACATTTGAAATAAAAAAAAAACATATTGGTGTTGTTATCTTGCTGTGAAAATATTTAAGACAAAAGGGACATTTTTTAAACATTTTTTAATCACTTTATACATTCATATTATAATATGTGCCTTTAGACCCATTTTCAAATTGTTTAGGTTTCCAAAGAATAGATCTAGCCATATGCCCTTTAAAGCCCTTGATTAAAGTCACTGATCGTTATTCCGACAATTTTTTTTCAGGACTTAAATCGCATTATAATTTACATCTTGATTGAAACAAAAGGCACCAGCTTGCCCTTCTCCAAAATCAAGACTTTGTTCATGAAGAAGTAAATATAAAATTGGCTTAGCCTTACCAGCCAGTTCAAACCAAAAATGCTGGCACCACCCCTATCTTCACATATATAGCACTATAAAGTAATGATTACAATTAGTAATTGTTGATTTGATACTGGTGGTTTTTATTTTCACAAAATGAGTTAATCAGAATAAATGGTTGCTATGGTTACATCTGTCTACTTTGATCTTGATTTAATTAGATATAAAAAGTTTAGCTTCTTTTGTTATTGATTTTAATTCAAAATGAGATGAAACCTAGTTTAGTAAGTGCTTTTGGATTATCTGTTTATATTTTAATGTCTGCTAAAATATTTTACTTTAAATATCGTTGGATATTCTTTCAGAAGTCTGGTAGTAGTCCAGAAAAGGATTGTAAATTTATAGTTCAAGACGACATAGCTTTTGTCATCATACGATAAATTATTTGATTTTTGTTCAATAGTGACATGGGCGTCCTTGAATTGCCGTATAAGTAATTAATTATGACTCTACAGAAGCTCGCACATCAAGTTGATTACAGAAGCAATGATGACTTGTCCGAAACTGTCACGGGCATGGTGAATAATTTGGTTAGTTATCCTGTACTGAGTTAAGTGACGGCACAGATCTTCCATCCCGGTTTGGTTTCTGGAAAGTGTCATAAAGTATGTTCAAGATATCTTTCTCAAAATTTGTACACATACCAACCGATTATTTTAGTTGACTGTTGTGCTGTTTGCGGAGTAGAAAAAAATAATTTTTGTGCATCCATAGTAACAAATTTGACATTGAATTTCTAGCAAAAAAAAATGACAACCAAGACTTTTTGTTCATTTTGACCAGGATTTTAAATTTATCAAATATAATAATGTATTATTAAAACTGCAATATTTTGTTTTGTTTCAGGATCCCATTGACTGAAAAAAGATTAAAGACAGCTAGCGATTAAAAGACTATTTAGTTTAATTATCCAAGTGATACTAATTAACATTTAAAATGGATAACTGTGGTCCTATAACAGCGTTTATTGAAACAACAGACTCAGCTTCAGTACCAATCAGTACACAGCCCTCAACATCGAAACAAACTAGTGCTAACTCACATGTGACTTTAAATGGTGCCACTAATATGAATACAGACTTAATAGAAAGTGATTATTCCGATGCAGAAGAAGATTTGGATATTGGTAGTCCTAAAAAAATGCATGTCGGTGTTCGTCGATCAGAAGTTGGCCATCTTCTCAGATCAGAACAGGTAGGTTTGTATAGCGTACTGGGTGATTAATGCTGATCATCGACACTCTCATTACAATGTCTCATTTTTCACAGATTAATTCAAGCTGACGATCATCGGATTGATTCAAGCTAAAAGTAACAATACTGAAAAGATAGATTTTTGCCCGTACAACAGCGCTACGGCCTACTCTTATATCGAATTCCAACGGGACCTTGATTCTTCATGCCATTAAAGGACTAGACAGCTGTCCATGTCAGGCCCGTCGGCAAGGGGTGTATGCCAAATGTTAAATATTGTGCAATTTTCATCTCATAAAATACAATTTACTGAACAGAATTGAACTATTTTTGGATACTAGACATCCATCTTTCATACTAGGGTAGTTTGCAACAGATTAAAAATCCATCAAATTACGATAAGTGGCTTTAAATGTAGTTGTGATAATAGGACATGTTTCCCAATAGAAATATTTACTTACGTGTGAATGAGTTTAGATACTGTAGTCAATTTTTGCTCTATTAGATCTGATATAATCTTCCCCCATTTAAATAATTATGGCACTTGTGTTTTGTCTAACAGAGCTATTTTACTAAAAAAATATATTACATCATGTTGATATCTTGGAAATGGGGATGTGTGGTACATGTATATGCCTGTTAACGTGACAAAAAAAACCCCATAAACATTCAATATCACATTTGGGTATACATGTATATTCCATAACCTCCTTTAATAGTCCAGGAGCTAATGACAAAATAATATGTTCATCAGTTACAAAAGGTTTGACCCCCCAAATTTGTAGCAGGTGTGTGCGAGTAAAAATCATAAACTCACTCTCATTGAAACGTTACTTTAGTTTTGAAGAAATTATTGTTGAATATCGCTAAATCGGAGATACCTGGATGTGTAAAAAAAAGTTATTCCCCTTTGCAAGCTTCAGAATTCGTCTGTACAGTTCACTATTTCTGTACGTGTGCCTAATAGAGTACCCGGTACAATAAATAGCACACATGGACTACAAAACGCTTGTTGATTTTCCCGGCAAAGCTAAAAGTGCTGTGTTTGGGTTTTAGACAGGAGTAAACGATCTTTCGCAACTTCGTATGGTTTTGAACTTTGAACTTACACTGTATCCAGTCTTGATGACGACCGTGAAAATAAGTTTGTTTTCGATACTATCGATTATCGACCGACATTTCACTGTCGATTATCGATAGTAAAAATCACTATCGAAACCCAGCCCTAGAGTAAATATTTCATAAATCTAACCAAAATTTCCGGGGCTTTCCCCAAGTCAGACCACGCCCATATCGCCTCACGGGACCAATAATATGGTCATAAGTTAAAGTTATGAACCTGTATTCTAAAAGTAATATTTCTATTTATTTCAGGGTCGACCACATGACAGTGACACAGAAGAAGAGTTTCACGATCCGTCGATGGAAATTTTAAGCTTGCCAAGTAAATGTGCTGAACAAGCCGAAGAGTTTGTGCGTAAAGTTTGGGAAGCTGGATGGCGTGTTGTTCATCATCATTCGTTACCAAGCTGGCTCAAAGATAATGACTTTTTGCTCAGAGGTCACAGACCTCCTACATACTCGTTTGTTGCTTGTTTTAAATCTATATTTTCAATCCATACAGAAACAGGCAATATATGGACACATCTTTTAGGTTCGTAGACACAGTTTATGGTATTATTATTAAGTGAATTCTTAAACTACTAAAATATGAAAAGCCCAGTGCCACAGGCAGGTCTGGATAAGAATTTTAGTTGTACAAGTACTTTACAAAATGGCAGGCACTAACGAAAAAAGTCCCTGATATTTTGTATTATGAATATTAAAAACACTGATACAGTAGAAACAATCTAATTAATACGGATCCTATTTCGTTTTTATATTTCAATATTTGTTTTACTTGTCTTTATTACACTAGGATCTGCAAGTGTTGTTATCATTGACATGTTCTGGATCATTTGAAAAATTATCCATGAAACTGTCTGTTACGACGAGCCTTAGGCGTGTTTTGCAAGGAATTTTTGTGTAATCCACTAGTAACATCAATCCTGATTAGTTAATCAAATGTCTGATGTCATAGGGTCAAAAGTTGCTTGTATAACCTCTGACACGACCTTTTGCGACAACCAGTCATATCTTCGAAAGTATAAAAAAAAGAAACGAGTTATACACGAAGATCAGTATTACATGTATAATCAAATTTAGAATCAGTCTTACTAATTATAAACAATTTTTTTTTTTATTAACAACAAAGTATATCCATATTGTTTCAGGTATGATAGCCTTTATAGGTGTAGCAACCTATTTCCTTACTAGACCATCTTTAGAGATACAATGGCAGGAAAAAGCAGTGTTTTCAGCATTTTTTGCTGGCGCTATTTTATGTATGACCTTTTCTTGGATTTTCCATACAGTATTTTGTCATTCAGAAAAAGTTGGGAAACTCTTTAATAAGTAAGTTATGTTTTCTTTTACATCAGTCCCAGACAAAGTTAACTAAAACTGCTACAACATTCAGTGCCTCAAACTGCCTAAAGATGAATGTCTGTGTACTATTTGAGTACTGTATGCTAGTTCTGTGCATCGGTCCGTTTGAGACAGTTTTAGTAAACTGTAGTTGTGCATTTTAAAACTCAGTGTAGAAGATCACTTCTCTAGGAACTTGGGTAGTTAGCATTTTGATGTACCAAGGGCTAAAGGGTTAATAGAGGTTTTACTGTTCTGATGCAATTGGAAATTTGTGCTTAAAGAGCAAAAAGGATTAGTGGGACAGAGGGGTAAAATTATACTCAAAGTTTCTCTGTTGTAATTGATTTAAGCTAAAGATTACAAAAGTCATAAAGAAATAACTAGTTGATTAAGCCAAATTAATTTAATTTTAGTTCTTAGTGATTGAGTGGGGGGGGGCTGGTTGATTGTTTCGACGTGTGTGTTTTAGATCCTAAGATGTGTCCTTTGAGTACGGTCACCTTGGCGTGGTTTTGAGTATGGTCACCTTTCCATTTTTGTGGGGTTTCTCCCACTGCAAAAGGATCCTTACAGGCGCGGATCCAGAGGCGCACGCCCCCTTTTTTTTTCTTTTTATTTTGAGGTGGCGAACAATGTTTAGCTCCATATGTTCTCGTGGGAAAGGAGAACAAAAATAGCTTAGGTTGGAAATCGTAATTTACTGTACTAGTATGAAATTAGTCCTTGTGGGCATTTTTTCCACTCAAAAATCACGGACCGAGCTTCTAACTCCCAAGTGGGTGCAGCACGCTCCCCCCCTTTCTGGATCCTCGATCTGCCCTACATGTATGTGCAATCGAATTAATCAAATAAAATTGAACCATATGTTAGTCCCAAAATGACCTATTAATGTATGTGGTGACAATTTATTTATTGATTATGTTGGGGTTTGTTTTTCAGATTGGATTATTGTGGTATAGCTTTATTAACAATGGGATCATTTGTACCATGGTTATATTATAGTTTTTATTGTCGACTGGGACCTAAAGTTGTCTACCTTGTTCTTATATTTGTACTGGGAACAGCATGTATTATTGTTTCTATGTGGGATAAATTCTCAGAACCAGAATTCAGAGCTGTCAGAGCAGGTAGGTCTATCATTTTACATCTATTTGACGAACACCATGAAAAGGACCATAAGTGCTGAATGAAATGACTATCTTCTTTGAATATGAATGATTTTCAGACATTTTTTAGATATTGAATTTGTGTTCATATAAAGGGGGTCACAGTGACTCATTGAGTAGGACATTAACTCGCTAACCTGGAGGACCCGGTTTTGATCCCTGCGTTGGCGGAGAAAGTTCATTAAGATTATCCGGCTTGGTTTCCCTTTGTCAGTGGTGTAGGTTTGAAGGCTTGGATAGGAAGAAAAACCAAGGCCCTGTGAACACATCGACGTGCACGTAAAAGAACCCATGACAGTTGGAATTCGAAATAAAAGTAGCGCCTCTGTCCAGGCAAGATTTCCCTCATAGCATGGTGTAGGCCCGTTTTCATTAGCCCAGTCGAAGCAGAACAGTACTCAGTAGCACAACGTTAAACTCAATTTAATTTCATTCGTGTTCATGTGTTTGTGGTTGGACTTTGACTGTCAAGGGTTGTCTTCAGGTTGTTTTTGTCCTCATCCAAATGACGAGATGGTTTTCTTACTAGGCCTCCTGACCAGCATTACTGACATGGCAAATCCAGGCTGGGAAGAAAGTCGAAATGAACTCTCTCTACCATCACTGGGATTGAACTTGATCGATCGATATTTATACTTATCGAATTAACGAATGTTTGGCATCTAAAAAGAGAAAATAAGACTGCAGTTAAAGAGACTAATTGTATATTTGTTGTTTATTTGCAGGGGTATTTATAGCTCTAGGATTAAGTGGTGTTATACCAGCTATGCATTATGTTATAACAGATGGTTTCTTCCATGCCATAGATGATGCAGCTCTAGGCTGGTTGGTTTTAATGGCGGTCTTATACATCACTGGAGCTCTTATTTACGCTTTCCGCATTCCTGAAAGATTATTCCCCGGAAAGTTTGATATTTGGGTAAGAAATGATAGATTTTCCAAATAGTTGTCCAAATGTAATTAATGTTGTATTAGGCTTGTTTCAAAATACTGGAAACCCTGATAAAATACCACCTCTGGGCTCTGGCCTTTTTCAGAGAAATTCATATTGCTTTAGTATTTGCTGAACTCTGCGAAAACAACATGATATCTCAGCATGGGTTGGTAAAAAGAGATGAACTTTATTATAGTCAAACAAAGTCTAATGAAAAAAAGAGTTTTACTAATAGGCAACTATGGTCAAAGTGATTGTGCTATTTTTATCTGGTGCCCACATTATGGCTATTTACAGTTTGATAAGTCCCAAAGAATAAATCTGTATAAATAAGACATTATTCCAATCCAATACATTTCATTTAATAGCATAAATCTTAAAGCCCCAATAACACTCTTGTTGTAACTGAAAAATATGTCCCAATCTTCATTCTGGTCAACAAATCGTATTATTTTACAATATTCCAATTAAATGATGATATAAATTTCATCTTAACACACCTAATTTAAAAAATTGGAAAAATTCAACCAATTGATTTGAAAAGTCTACGTAAACCTTTTCAAATGTGACTTGGATTTTAAAATATTTTCGAACCTTCTGGACAAATAAAATAGGTTGTAATGGATAATTTACACAACAAGTAGGACATTTAAACTAGTGCTGGCACGATAAATCTTTGAATCGATGTATCGTGATTTACCGTCTCACGATACCTGTATTGAATCGCGAGATACCGAATCGATTTTTCACGATTCTTTTTGCTTTTTATCAAATATATTATGAACTTTAAAAACTTTAAATTATATCCTCAACCCTAAACTTTATTTGAAACAATGACACTTCGTAGGTTAAGATAAACAACATTTTAACGTTTTTTCGTTTTATTTCCGAATTTTAAAGTTTGTTATAAGGCGTAGTTAATAAAACATACATATTTGAATACATAAAACGACATTTTACTCTCGAATTTTATAAATTTAGAACGTAAATATAATAGATAGCAGCTCTTGTAAAAATCAAAATGGCGGAAAACACAGTCGCAATAACAAATCCTCCAGCGAAATATAAATCTTAAGTTTGGGATAAATCTTAAGTTTGGGAAAACTTTAGCTTTTTAAAAGGTGACACAACGAAAGTTGTTTGTAGAATATGCAAAACTATTCTAAAATATTGTGGTAATACAACCAATCTTAGCACTTTTTTGACAAGACACCATAGTGGCGACTGTCTAAGTTCGTCTGCTAGGACTAGGATTAGAGTTTACTACTAAGTAGTAGGCCTAATCAAGTTTATTTATTTCCTGGTTTTAGTGACTTCATTAAACACACAATCACATATTTAATTTGTTGTTTTATTGATATATCTATGACCTAGTTATGAATCGCGATACGTATTGTATTGTGGCACGTGAATCGCAATACGAATCGTATCGTGATTGCAGTCGCAATACCCAGCACTAATTTAAACATCTAGTACTTAGAATAAGGGTATTATTTATTTTCTGGAGCTACCAAGCCAGCAAGAATGTTATTGTCCATTTAAATTAGCTAAGTCTCTAACTCAATGTTAATCCAAAGTCTCGCGCATTAAAAACACAAATTTTTTGTCTATTCAAATCAACATTGAAATTGTTATCTTACCTTGTAAAGGTAGGCTTCTGATATCCAAAATTTAAAACAAAATAAACATTTTACCATTGGTACACGAATCTTGTACCATAGTGCATTTCAGTATTATTTGTAACAAGTGACCAGAAAGAACGAGGCTAGACATATTGCACAACTAATGTTAAACGACTATGCTATAATTTATCTGGAGAGCATGCGCAATAGACTGGAATAACCAGACATTAGAAATTTCTATTCGGTTGAGACGTATTTCGCTGGATATAACTGACATGAAATTTATTAGCAGTCAAAACGGAAACGATTGAATGTAAATCAGTTCATATACAATCAGATTACATTATTATTTGTGTTGCGACCTATTTGAGTCAATATTAGCGATTTAGTTCCTTAAAATTACAATGTCATAGATGATTAATCACATTGCTTAAATTAGAAAGTTATTAATGTTAATGCTTTCATTTACTTGTTAATTGGGGGAAAAAAGAATTTAATGATATTGTGATTTGGTACATAGACTACAATGAAATGAACAATTAAACAAAGCATTTGGGCTTTCGGATATTAATTTTGATAACTTTTCTATTTCAGTTCCAGAGTCACACAATCTTCCACATATTTGTGATAGCAGCAGCTTTTGTTCATTACCATGGCATCTCAGAAATAGCCAATTACAGACTTACATTAGGCGATTGTCTTGAATCCGAGATTGAATAGATATAATAGATACCTATATTTATTATTATCAATTGTTATTATATCATATTGTTATCTTTTAAATGCCTATAAATCCACGAAAGTGAAAGTAAAAATAATCATATGAATTGTAACTCTTTATGTATAACAGGTGGATTTTCGGAGTGAACATTTGTTATTTCACCTTTTGTCGGAATGGTCATGACAAACAGAGTGTCAGCTACTTGTGCTGGTTAGAGTTTTGAAAATGGCATCAACGTCATTTGAATTACGGTCCATTTAATTTGGAAATATATTTGCATTTGAATTGTTTTGTCTTTTTGAATCCATCCCCAAAATTTTGGTGAACTGTTTCATTTTTTGTTTTAATTAATTTTGAAAATATCATCGGTTGACCAATGTGTAGATTATGCATCATTATTTTAAAATTAAAACATTATTTATATATTTGTATGTACACTGTGACAGATCAATTAATGTCTTTGAGAGAGAGGCACAATCTTTATTTTATTTAATAAGCACTGACTTTTGAATGTTAAGTGGCCTACAGACAGGTTCTTTGTTACAGAATGGTTTAGACTCAATTTATCATTAGTTGCACTGATGAATTGGTTTGTAATAAGTTAATAAAAGTCGATTACGAAAGTTAAATCTAAGAATTGTCAACCACAAGAGATGATTTTGAAAGTAGCCTTAAACCAATGCTGGTTTTATTCTCCATATCAACGTCTGACCTAAAGTTATTTAGGTATTTATTACTTTTCCATCATTATTGACAAGTACTTTATTTATTGAGAGAAATTTATACCACATCATGAACATTGTAAGAGAATTGAATCGAAAATTTAAAAACACAAAAAAAAACATTATAGAACATAATAGATTGTTTGTGTGGATGACTACACATGTATATAATTTTACATCGTCCTAAATTATTTTGGTAGACATTTTGTTGACCTAAAACAAGCAGGTGAGAAGTTGGTGTTTTTCTGTGCGTTTTTCGATTACTTTAGAAATGTTTGTGAAATCAATATGCAAACATTGGATGTAGTTACACTATGGATTGTTTTAGCTCAGCAACTGCTATTAAATATTTAGTTTTTGACTACACCTAATTACGCCATTTTTTTTTTTCTTTTTGTTAATTTAGTAATTTGGATATTTTTTTTTGTCCTGTTTTTTTTTTTTTTATGGTAGTTTCTGTTTGTGGAATAGAGTAACGTAGTTCAATTACTAAATCATTTTTTTGCTTTTGCTTTTTTTAATCACAGACATGGATTGATGTAACTGTTTCACTGCTCTTCTTGAATATATTTTTTCATATAGTATTATGTAAAAGGAACACTGATTGGTTGAAATTCTTAGATAAAATTCTGTTCCGGCTCTTCATTGGTTGGAAGGTAATTTCAAAGAGAACAAACTGGATGATAAGCTTTTCCCATTCTTTTGTCCTTTGATGAAAGTTGTTTAATTTCTAAACTCATAGCTGTGTTACAGCCATTTTGATGTCATTAACAAGACTTACGTATAATAGTTTTAGGAATAAATGAGACTTTTTTTTAAATTTGAAAAAAGAATTCACACGCATTAACAGAGTTAATAGACTAGTATGTACAAAGACAAATGATGTTAAAACTGAAACATACACAAGATGCAGAAGTCAGAATAATAAATAGTGCTTAAGTTTGTTTGTTCCTTTTTTTCTTTAAATGTTTCTTAGCAATAAACAGAAGATATATATTGATTTTGTAAATAGTAAATAGTGATATGTAAATAACGGAAAAATATCCGAAAAATTATATATATATATATCTGTATATGGTTGTGTTGATAAATTGTGTTCATATCAGGTCAGATCTGGCTTTAAACAAAATCGTAGAATGATTTCATTTTTGTTTTGAAGTTGTGATGAGCAAAATATTTGACGCATGATTTGATATGCTTGTGTACATAATTGGCAGTAAAAAAAAAAATTGAGTTTAGAATTAGATTTAACTTACCGTATATACGTTAACTTGCCTTTTATCTTTAACTGTTTGAAAATATTGTTTTGTAGAAGTGACACCAGAGGGTAAACCGGAATTTCAGTTTATTTATTATTTTATAATTTTCACAAAAATTGATAGATATGATGTTATTACAGTTAAAGCACGTCGAAAGTTAATCTAGAATCTTTCCTATATGATAACATTAGCAATTAATCCAATGTAGTTTCCTATATTGAATCATCTTCTAGATGGACCATAGAGCATACTGGTGGTGATTACGTACTTTGAAATGTAAAACCATTTGTCTATTATAATTTTATTTTTGCTTCCAGTAATTATTTGAGATTCTAAAAACTCTCTTTGAAGACAAATATTTGATATAAGTGAGAAAAAGTGTGGGCTTTTGGCATCAAATGTTTCAATTTTTGTGACACTTATGCAAGGTGACGGTTTTGAAAACTAAAATAATTTGATTGTTATCATGATATTTTTTAGCTTTTAATAATTGTTGTAAAACTAAGATCTAGGGGTAATGGTTTTAGTAGTACTTTATTTTTGTGAAAAGAAAATAGATTGATTTTTCCCCTCATCAGGTTTATAAAATTGTGGAAACAGACACAAGATATTGTTAAAGAAATTTGAAACCTAGGTTTTTGTTAAAGAAATCAAAACAGAAAAGTGATATATTGTTAAATATTGATTTGTATTCTCAGAGTATATATGTTTCTACATTATTCAATTTTAATAGGGGATAAACCACTTATTAAATATATCATGTTAAATGCATTGTGAAATCATTATCTCCAGAACATGCTGTTTTAGTACAAGGAATTTTAATGTAGCAAAGCAGACAATATTATTTACTAATTAATTACGTACGTAAAAACAAAATGAAGTAGATAATGGTAGCTATCACTGGCTTTACAAAGGAAATGTTTTCAATAACTTAATTGTCTATATGAAAATGAATATAAACATGGATTGAAAAGTCAACACACTGCTTAACTGAAGTGTAGTTGCCGCCAGATTTCTTAAGCACCTCGTTTAGCACCTATAAATATATAAATAGTTTTTACTTACATGAATATGTGATATAGAATAAAAGTTTAATAAAGATATCTATCTATATATATATATATATATATTTGTGAATAGAAAGCATTGTATACAGATTTATTAGTTAAAGGTATTAAAAATGTCAAATATTTGCCGCATGAAAAAATTACACTCGACCTAGGGTGTCTTTTTTAGACAGTTTGAGTGATTTGATTTTTGCTTGATGCAACATGTAAAATATTATTTAAAAAGATTAATCTTCTTTTTTTTTTGATTATTTGTTCCATGTAGATTTGAGTCATAGGTGATTTTTGCAGCTTAACTTTGTTGGTCTCATCAATGACTTTATTATTATACCATTCCTATGTCCCTCATATATATCCCTTCATGAAATTTTGTATAGATATATCCATAATATATATTGGCAAGATTTAGTAAATAAATTTCGATATAGTTTCCTTTCATTTGAAATACACTGTATAGTTTAAGTGCATTGAATATATTAGAGCTGGAGTAGATATGTGTATATTTATTTTACCTCATTGTCTAATCACCTGGTCTTGCTCTTTCATCGAGATTGCCTGATTTATCAGAATTACCTAAAATTAATCACTATTCTCATGGATCGGTATACTGAATATACAATAAAAGTCCCGGCAATGAAGCATTTGTGGTTATTGGTTATTGACTTGATTGACATGAGAAGTGGGAAATTTCACATAGAACTTCATAGTCACCACACATATCTTTAATAAACCATCTTATTGGCTCTCATTCGTCAAGTGTAATTGTCTGGTAAACGTAATTTGACAAAGGAGGAATTGTATTTGACAAATTTAAAAAAAATTACAAGGGAGCTAACAAAAATTAATCCTGACTGTTTATGTTAGGGTATTATGCACATAGTATTAACTGTAAATATTTTAAATGTTTTGTCACAAATTGTTGGCATTTAAATTAATTTGATTTTTCAGCTCCCTCACTTCATTAAACCACAAATATTTTTTTTGATAAAACTCTTAGTTGTGGATTCAAGTGAAAAAAATGCTTTGATGTACATTTTACTTATGCCTTCATGGGAGTAATAAACTTCAGAAGTACTTTATCAACAGATATAAGGACAATTTTCATACAAATGGAATCCAAAGAAAAAAAAATTGGCTATTATTTTTGGCAAGGCTAGAGAAAAATTAATCTTAAACCCGACTTGTACATTTGTTTTTCTTAAATACCAACCTGAATACAACACAGATCCTAATAATTCTGATTTTGATTTGTATGGCCTGAACACTGATATAGATAATACATATGTATAAATGTTGAACTTGAATTTTAAAAAAAAAAGTTATTATTATTATATGGTAAAACAGAATAAGTTCTAATTTAACAATAAATTATGTAAAATTCCAAGTGTCTTTATGTTTTATTTAAATAAAATAAATATGCTATAGACTGTATTAATGTTTCTAGAATTAATGTCTGATATATATTATACTCCATGTACCGGTTAACTAGATACAGGTGCAGTATAAAATTAGTGATTTGATTATAAAATATGAACTTCAAATTGTACTCTAGTCCAGGGATCTTCATCCACTGATAATAGAAGGCTTATATTAAAATGAACGGGAGCTTAAATACCCTATTTTCTACTAGGACTTCTTTTGACCTAATTCTGGCAAAATGGATTAGCCCCTCTTTAAGAAATCCTGGATTCATCATTACTGAAAAACTTCAACCCAAGTATATGTAGTGGTAACTGTACTCTTGTAAGAGCGATGTTCTGAATTCATTTTCGGTCTGTCAAGTTCTGTTGTTTCGAAGACGATCCCAGACTTGTTGTACAGGTCAAGGAGTAAAGTTGCTGGTCGAACATTGTTGATTTTCTATGGTTCCTTCGGTTTATTCCCACTGCTAAAGCCACTTTTTGTATTAAAAATTATTCTGAAATGACAGTTTGTCTAGTGCACCGGGGGTGGCTAAATGAGTAAGGAGCTGGCTTGCTAGCCTGGAGGTTGAGGGTGCTGATATAAGAAAGTTTATTAGGATTTTCCAGCATGGTTTCCCTTTGTCAGTGGTGCAGGACAGAGGGCCCGAGAGCTGTCTAGTCATTCGGATGGTACGAAAAACCAATATCAGACATCAAGAACCGATTCAAATAATACATGTAGGTAACCCAGTTCCTTATATCCACTGCAACAGTGACAATCATGGAAAGGGATGGATTAATATTCATAGAATTCAATCCAAACACAACAAAATAAAACTAACTTTAGAAATGAAAAATATTAATAATGTGTATTAGGTGAACAACAAAACAAATGTATCTGTAAATATATAAAATATAAAAAAAGTTATTAAAGAATTGATATAAATGTTGTATATGATTATCACGGAGTGTCAATAATTCTTCTAATAATATATTTTAACAGTAATGCCAGACAACCAAACATATGCACACTAGCAGCTTTGTCAGTTATTACTCTACTGAAACAAAACCCAACCGTTTATTTGGAGCATTTACAGAGGGAATACTTGATTGAACGTTTCGGAATTGAATTCTTAAAATTGCATATATAGTGACAACAGAGTTAAAGTAGAGATTTTTAGGGGATTTGGGGCAAGTGTCAACTGTATAAGAAATTATTTCGACCAACTATATCAGCTGAAACATATTCAATTCCGTGCCAAATATTAGCAATTCAGGTCTTTCCAGACAGACAATCCAGCATCCCCAGAGTATTAAAGTCAAGGGAAATAACTCTTTAACAGTAAAAAGTATGTCCTTCAGAGTTTTCATGATTGGGGCAAAAAATCTATATATTATGTGAAGTCTAAAGCGGTAAGCACACTAGCCAAATCAATCGTTCGTCCAAATTAATCGTTCGTCAAAATCAATCGGCATCAGAATTGGCCTATTGTGTCCATCTGTATTAAATTCCCATAGTAAGTTCGCTTTGCCAAAGCATTCACCCAATTATAGAAATCATTAGCTAATCGCCACTCACATTGGGAAAAGTTATCTGATAGTTTGAAGACAATGTCGCTGCCATGTTTAATCATGTGACCTGATAGGTGATGCAATCGACTGGTAAATCGGGCAAGGGCAAAGAATTCGCCTAATGTGTCCACTCATTGGGCTGCAATTTGGCTGATGTGTCCACTATTATAGGACAAACTATAATTTTCTAACAGATCAAAATTTTGGATATCTGGTGCGTTGTCAGACTGGCGTGACGACAATATAAATATACACTCAAAATGAATGTATAAAAATGATATGTTACACAAACAATAGTGTTAATAATTGCATTCTCTCGGTACTAAACTAACAACAGATATAGTACTAATACATCGTAATTGCAAGGTCTGGTGTAAAAGAAAAATAAAAGAAATGTCACAATTTTAAAACATGATTATCTTAAGTTCTTACACAATTTTCTATTATAGAGAATTTTTGTGTAATCATGTTTCAGTTAGGACAGCCTGAGTAGAAAATTTATAGATCTTAATTCAGGAAAAATCTTTCAAAAAACAAAGTATAGAAAAGAGCTTCAAACCCAACCAGAGACAGAGATAGAGACAGATCAGAGAAGAGTGTTGCCAAAAAGGCAAAATGTATTAAGATTATATTTTTTCTGTACAGAAAGGGGGGAACAAATTGCACTCATGTGCGTAGCATTAATCTGATTTGTAAGATTTAATTTTGCTGTCTGGTAGTGCAAACAACAAATTAATTCTTAAACTAAGTAAATAATAAAAGACTAAATCTTGCCACAGACATAGGACAAGCCAGCCTGGAATATATTCTAAGGTTATCAATCCCATAATATTAAATCTGTAATGACTATAATCCCATGAACAAGCATCAAAATATCGTAAAACCAAACCACAAGTGAACTCCCATACATAAATAAATAGGATATATATAGGTAGTCTATGTTTTATAGTGTAGTCGTGCTTCACGCAATATCTATAGATTTGTTCCACGAAGAAACTACAACTTCCATATATGAAGAAAGAAAAAATGGTGGAGTATCCTTTTAGCATCCAGTTTCCTTCTGGTTTGAGAATAAAGTCGAACAATGCTGTGAAGACAATTTCATCCAACAAGCCGTGCATCCCGTAGAAATAGAATCTGGCCCATGATGGTAGAGGATATGACTTCACTTGTGACATTTCACCTGAATAAAATAAATAGAAATATTTTAATATATATTACACTACAGGCAATCCTAGAAATAAGGCACTTGCCACAATCTTTGTCATTCACAAATTATCACTCGGCTGCAGTGTAGTCTATATATATATATTATAAGATACACTTTGTGTAATAATTTGTCCTGTATCACTGAAATTTTTTAGTCCAAACAGGGATTGACACCCGAATTAGTATGTCAGCCCCTTACTCGTGATAGAGCCACAGTGGCTCATGGGAGAGAATGAAATGAAATGGGGTTTAACGTCCTACTGTTCTACTCCGAATTGGGCTAACGAAGACAGGCGAATGCCATACAGTGGGCTATGAGGGGAATTTTGCCTGGACAGTGGCACTACGGCCTATTCTTATATGAAATTCCAACTGTCAACAGATTTTTATGTGCACGCCAATGTGTACACAGGACCTCGTTCTTTTTTGTCCCATCCGTAAGAGTAGACTGCTGTTCTTGTCAGACTCTCCGTCCTGCATCACTGACAAAGAGAAACCACACCTCAAATTCTGGATTAACTTTCTTTCTCAGCCAATGCAGGGATCTTACACCTGACCGCCGGGCTCGCGAGCGAGCGTCTTACCCATTTAGCCACTGTAACCTCTAGCTTATCGGAGACATGGTGGCTCAGTGATAAAGGTGCTGACTCATTAACCAGGAGGTCCCTGGCCAAAGAATGAAACTCCTCAGGATTGTCCAGCCTGGTTGCTTAAAATAGCATTATGCAAGAGCAAAATCTGCTTATTACAGGTCTTTCTTTAAGCCTGAGATGTTATCTAAATAATCAATTAGACATTAATTAACTTATCCAGACCATAATAAACTCTCGCTGTCAACGCTAGCCTTCGATGTAAGCTGGATTAGATTCAAATATGCCGCTTAATGGCCGTTGATAATTAAATCAATCAAGTGGATAATCGAGACTATGCTGTTTATATTAATGATTTGAGTAATGATGACAGAGGCTATGTGAATATTTCAAACGCTTTTTTCTTGGCTAATAGTGGATCAATTTGACTGAAATTTTCAGCAAATTACCTTTACACTATCTAGTTTTTAACTATTAAAGTGAGAACTGCCATCTCTCTATCTTATCTCCCATAATGTAACTTTGAGAAAGGGCAAAGGGCCTGTCCCTAGACAAATGTCAAGTCATCAGATGGTAAGAAAAAAGGAGTCCAGTGTACATATTTGTGTGCACGTCTTAAATTGACAGTTGAAATTAACAGTAGGAGGCGGAAATGCTGCTTTCCAGACAATATTTTACCTCATAGCACTTAATTGGTGCATAAAAATATCAGGCTTGGATCCAGGGGGGTTGTGGGCAGGGCTAGGGGGTCGTGGCCCCTCCCTCAGCCCCAGTGACATAGTTAATCTTCATTTTCGTTTGCTTTGTTACTGTTGTAGTTCACATATCTGCTCTTTAATAGATGATATAAACATGTTTTTAGCATTGTGTCCGCCCAAACAATCCAAAGTTGTAACATATTATTACCCTTTTCTCCAATGTGTGGCTCCTCCCTCGACAAAATACTGGATCTGGGCCTGAATATGGTCTTATATTATAAGGTCAAAGATTAAATAAGATTTTAAGGTAGCTGTATTTCACTTCATATGGGTAGGGTCTATCTTTCAGTTTCACACATCACTGTCTCAATAACAATAATAAAAACTTTGTTATATTTATAGTTATGGCCCATAAAGATAGAGAGGGCAAAGTCCAAAATAGGCCCACTTATAGTAAGCCTCCGTTACAAGTATCCCGAAATATAATATTTCGGCATAACCCATACGGTACCAGGTAACTAATTAATAATTACCTTCTTACAAATAAATTATTATGCATATGATATTGATATATAACCTGTAGCTTATACCTACTTCATAATAACAACGATACCTTTATACGTTTTTTGAAACGATACAATAATACAATCACTGAATAAGGAAGTGTTCATCGACAGCCTTGGGCTTCAAGTCACTCTACACTACTAGATTAGTGATATCACTCAGTTTACATTAGTGATCAAATATTCAAATAGTTACACAGCTCAATCAATCAAGTATGGTGACTCATCCATGACATATTTCTTTAAGGTATATCTACCCAAGACTACCTTCATGTTCAGGTACGGTAGGCCTAGCCTATTAGTATTACTATTGGCTTTGTTCAATATCTATAATACTCACGAAATGAAAGGTCTCAATCAATAAATTTGATACGCATGTCACAGCATTTCCAATTAAACATATAACTGAGTAACTGGGCAACAATAAAACCCACCAGCTAAAACACGTTTATAAAATAATCCAATATCAGGCTTGTGTTCGACTCCAGTGGCCTTCCTGTTGGAATAGTTTGACCTAATTATACAATTCATTAAAACGAAGAATCAAATTTAAACCGAAACGAAATGGGTTTTTTTAAGTCCTTTTTATCGCACATTAAATCACTCTTTAGCTTGATGCGTCTAATTAATAGGTTACTTTTATTTCCATTCACCCCATACACGTTCACACTTAGAGCACTATAACTATTAACTACCGGTACCTCGACCGCATGCGAGATTAGTACGAGATAGAGAGAGGGAGAGAGAGACGAGAGAGAGAGAGAGAGTTTAACGTCCACACGACACAAACTAGGTCATTTCGGACTAACATATTGCACACTGCTGTTAACCCCATTTCATTTCATATCATCCAAATGAAAATGGGTTTATTTCTGCTCTTCGCAACAACCGGAATAGGAAGACTAGCAATATGCTAAGACGGGCCATTTTGTCCTAACAACAGCGTCTTTTCTGTCTATAGCCTATACCGGTACTCGTCTTGGAGATCCCGATGTTGGAATTTTCCGTTGATGTCAGTGGTGTAGGACGGAGGTTCTGGCAAGGGTCTATTCATTTGGATGATACGAAAAACCGAAGCGTGCAAATGGAGTTCGGGGTAGTGTTATAGCTCAGGGTGAGTGTAAATGAGACCGACGTTCAGAGCTCAGGGTGAGTGTAAATGAGACCGACGTTCAGAGCTGAACTAGGGGTAGTGCTGCTGCCTGGTAAAATATCCCATATCACACTCGGTTTTTTCGTCCCATTCGAAAGACTATACGCTTTCCCATGTGACTAGGCCCCCTGGGGGTGGTTCAGCGGTGCTTACTCGCTACGAGAAGGTCCGGAGTTCGATCCCTATGTTGACCGAGAAAGTTCACCATTATTTCCCAGTGTAGTTTTCTCTTGTGGTAGGCCTACAGGACGGAGGAAGTCTAGTCGTTCGGTTAAGACCAAAAAAAGGTGTTCATTAACGGGAAAGCGGCATTGTTAGGATTTCAAGTAGTGTCCGTGAACTTAATTTAAACGGTTCTGTGCAAGTGCTTTATTGTTTTTCCGTTTTGCAACACTGGCACGGGGTGGTCAAGCCGGTACAAAATCCCGATGATCCTTATCTTATATATTGTACCGGCATGGTGGGTCCCTCCACGGGACTTGCGAGTCCTGACTCGGGGAGTTCATATCAAATTTTATGACCGAATTCGATATTATCTTGCAACTTTATTGTTTGAGATTTTCATATAAAGAAATTCGGGTCACAAGCTCGGGGCTGTGGCGCCTGTGGCAGTGACAGTAGTGATACTCATTGCAGCAAATGTTATTTTTTGTGCGAAATTAACGAAATCCATTACTGCCAATAGCAAATCCCCACACTGGTTAACTATGCATGAACACAAAGATTGCCAAGAGAAGAACAGCCATTTGTCCCATTGTAATCCTATACGCGGAGGATATGACAATAATCCATCATTTGGCATAGACCACGAATTAATTAAGTCAATGAGACACGCTCCCACGGCGACATACATTTTCGTGCCAGTTCTCGGTTTATTATCCTTTTTGGTAATTCTTCAGATCAGGTTTGTTGTATACGAGGAACGAAATCGACAGTTCCAGTATGTATCTAAATCAACAGGAAAGTACTCCAGCGATGTAATTTCCAAAGAGGACCCCTCGGAAGATGCCGCCTATGGCAGGACTGACTGAGTTGGCGATCCATGTTCACAATATCCCTCATCCATGGAAGCAGTGATGAGCTGGAAGCAGTGGTGAGCGGGGAGTTGCGGTGCTAGACAATGTTAGAGTGAAGTGGTCTTGATTAATACCTTCCGGCCATATTTTAAGACAAGGGTCATCTTTTAAGTTATATAGAACGTATAATGTAATGATTGGTAATACTTATATCACAACAGAACAAACTTCTGTGATACGAACTTTATTTTGTGACAACGGTGAATCAATAATCACAATAGCTTTGCCGTTGTGACTTGTCTAAGCATTGCGCCATCCATCATAAAGAAGTTAACTTAGCATGGTTCTTAAATCTGTATACTTTACATCATAAGCGTATATAATTTTCTTCGTGGTCATCTGTGTGGTTGTACAATTCTATACCATATAATCTACCCCAGGTTGGTTTGTAGTTCGGGGCAGCATTAAATGCTGGCCATTCTGTGTATCGATACTGTTGTGTGCGTAAGGTGTAACCCATAACAGCCTGATTTCCTACCATTCTTGGATATTGTGAAAATGCTGCCTTCTTCAGTGGTATGTTGGGATTGGTAATCAGAGGCAAAGAATGGTTTTAGTTGAATCCTCAGGACACAGGGGTAATGGTTTCAACCCAGCAGCTTCTACTAAAGTAGGAAACAAATCAACAAACTCTACTTCTGGAATGTGAAACATCATAGGAGCATGAACAGCGTTTCCAAAATTAGTTTCTTTGCACCACTCACCGTGTTCTCCCAACTCCCATCCATGATCTCCCCAGAAAGACACAATGGTGTTTTTGTCAAGTCCCGAATTATCTAATTCCCGAATCACTTGTCCCACCAAGGAATCGATGTATGAAACATCACTGTAATAAGCTCCCCGAACAGCCTTCACTGTGTTTATTGGTAATGTTGTATTAATTTCACCTGATGAGTTAAGCTTAACAATGTCACCAAAACCTCGCAAATACCAAAAATTATACCAAGCGACATCTGCCATATTTACAGGTGCTTATTCGTTGTCTGGTAAACGAATGTCTTCCATTGGATATAAATCCGAAAACTCCTCTCGAAAAATAAATGGTAAATGAGGCTTATGAAAACCAACAGCAACGAAAAATGGTTGTTGTCCACTTTTTGCAGCTGGTGCTACCGTTTGTAAAACCTTTACTGCGTTTTCTGCTAAACTCATATCTTGTAACGGTTCTTTTTCATTGCCATCCAACTATGTTCATTCTCAAAATAATGGCTTCCATTGGCGTGAAAATAGGGAACAGACCACGAAATTGGATCGTCGTTATCTGAAGCTGCTTCTCCAGGATGGAAAATCTTACCCATGTAACCATTCTCTTTGAAGTACTGCGGTATCGTAGTAAAATTACCTCCAACTCTTCTGAAGTAATGTATTAGATCGTAAATATGTGTCGTGTCTGGTCGTCTGCTAGTTAACAATGAGACCTGCTCGGATTACACAGAGCTTGTTGCGCGAAAGCCAGGGGCGTGGTGAGGGCAATTATTGAGAAGAAATTATGAGTAACAAAAAAGATTTTGGCACAAAAACCCTTTTACTGACCCCGGAGCTGTGGCCGGCTAAGCTGGCCACCGCGAGCGCCGAAGGCGCGAGCCCGCGGCGGGGGGTCCGGGGGACCCTCCCCCGGGAAAATTTCGAAAATTAGAAGCCCAGAAACACAATCTCCAGCAATCCGAGACAAGAAATACGGTAATAAAATATGATTAAATTTTCCAACTTGACTCTTTCAAAATTTTTTTAATTGGGTCAGATGAAACAATTTTTCCACTTACAAATGTTTTTCATTTTTTGAGTAATTTGATTGTGATTTTGGCGCAAAAACTTTTTGGCGCATGAGTATGGCTACTCATGAACTCATTCTCACCACGCCCCTGGCGAAAGCTTTCCTTAGCAAAAGACTTTTCTTGGCCAGTGCATCTATATTTGGTGTGTGCATCTTTGGATAAACAGGAGTAGGAAAATCTGGACCCTCATATGCCCCTATTTGTGGCCTCATCATATCATCCGACACAAGAAAAAGAACATTTTTTCTAGCATGAGTCGAGAGGAGGAATGCCATAAAAATAAGTAAAGAATCCATTTTACCATGTGTTAAAGTGGTCGACCTGTTGCATAAGACATTCGCCGTTCTAGATCAAATGATTAAGGTAGAGATAAATAAATGATATAAAATAATAACACAGCGCATTGAATCACCACCTCCTATCAGTATGCATATTAGGCTATAAGAGACTTGTGAAATCTGTTGTTGCTTTGTTCATTATTATTTTAGAAGCGCTATTTGGATTGGATAGCTAAATAGAACTTGGCGTAGCAGTTTCCAATCGGCCATGATGAAATTCAAGAGATGGTCGTTCATGCTATCTGTAGTCGAGAGATTGTGAGCACTGTTATATATCTACCGAACAGTTATTTGAACTTGGAACTCTCAAGGTCGCGCAGGTGATACGATTATGCTAATTTAGAGGCATTCACACGTCATGTCATGTATATGAATTGTATGCGGCCTGCAATGGGTGTAATGATACAATAAAATTTTATCTTATCTTATCATTACCAAAATGCTTTAGCACCCAGAACAAATCCCAAATTGGTATCAAATGTTAGTTTGCTGTCTAATCTTTTGATAAAATTTGTTGATTGTATTGAACATAGCGGGTAGGGATGAGGGGGGGGGGCTAGATATAAATCACGGATACGCAACTAAGATACTTTAACTCATTAAATCAGAAATGGTATCTATGGGTGGTTTTCTCCCATCTATTCCCTAAGTTTGTATTCATTCTGTTAGTAATAAAATAGGCATATCTTAGCAATCATAATACCAAACCAAATGAGAAAGCGAGGGCTATGAAAACAAGTTTAGCCATCTTTTGAATTCATAATTGAAAAAAAAGGAGCCAATTGAAAATTATGTTCTTTATTAGATTTACAGTTCTGGTACTTAGGATAAACTGGGCACTTTTGAAATTATGACTTAACTGTGGCGCCAACCATTATGAAGAAGCGAACTTAACATGGCCCTTATTTTGACATAGCTTACATCATAAGCGTGGTTATAATTTTCTTCGGGGTCATCTGTGTGGTTGTACAACTCAATACCATATAATCTGCTCCAGTCCGGTTTATAGATCGGTGATTTATTAAATGCTGGCCATTCTGTGTATCGATACTGTTGTGTACGTAAGGTGTAACCCATAACAGCCTGATTTCCTACCGTTCTTGGATATTGTGAAAATACAGCCTTCTTCAATGGCAAGTTTGGATTGGTAACCAGGGGCATAAGACTCTGTCCTTCCGTGCAAAGAATGGTTTTAGTTGAATCTTCAGGACACAAGGTTAATGGTTTCAACCCAGTAGCTTCTACTAAAGTAGGGAATAAATCAACAAACTCTGTCAACTGCTCTGTAATAATGCCATTATCCGTTACTTTTGGAATGTGAATCATCATAGGGGCATGGACAGCATTCTCAAAGTTAGAGTGTTTACACCATTCGCCATGTTCTCCCAACTCCCACCCATGATCTCCCCAGAAAGACACAATGGTGTTGTTGGCAAGTCCTAAATTATCTAATTCCTGCATCACTTGCCCAATCAAAGAATCTGTGTATGAGACGGCACTGTAATAAGCTCTCCGAAGATCTTTGACTACAGATGGCGCGAATGTTGTATTAATTTCTCCAGAAGCGTTAAGTTTAGAAATGTCACCATAACTTCTCAAATAGTTAAAGTTATACCAAGCTACATCCGGCATATTGACCGGTGCGTATTCGTTATCGGGCAATTGAATATCTTTCATTGGGTATAAATCTAAAAACTCCTCCCTGAACACAAATGGTAAATGAGGTTTATGAAAACCAACAGCAACGAAAAATGGTTGTTGGCCGCTTTTTGCAGCTGGTGCTACGGTTTGTAAAACCTTAACCGCATTGTCTGCTAATATCATATCTGGTAATGGTTTTTGTTCATATTCCGACCTTGGAATGGCCATCCAACTGTGTTCCTTCTCAAAATAAGGAGCTGATTTAGCATGAAAATATGGAACGGACCATGAAATAGGATCATCGTTATCCGAGGCGGCTTCTCCTGGATGAAAAATCTTACCCATACCAACGGTCATATAACCATTCTGTTTAAAGTACTGTGGTATCGTAGTAAAATTACCTCCAACTCTTCTGAAGTAATGTATTAGATCGTAAATATGTGTCGTGTCTGGTCGTCTGCTAGTTAACAACGATGATCTGCTAGGATTGCACAGAGCTTGTTGCACGAAAGCCTTCTTCAGCAAAAGACTTTTCCTGGCCAATGCATCTATGTTGGGTGTGTGCATCTTTGGATGAACAGGGCTAGGAAAATCTGGACCCTCATAAGCCCCAATCTGAGGCCTCATATCATCCGAAACAAGGAAAAGAACATTTTTCCTTGCATGAATTGAGATAAGACACGCCATCCAAATAACTAAAAAATTCATGTTACCATGTATTACTTCGTCACTATGTTACGTAGGACAGTCGTTGTTCTTAATGATCACAGATAAATAAATAATATCAGATAACGAATGAATTAAATACAAATTATCACTAAACTCCTATCAGTAACGATGCAGTGCAACCTTCACCTATGCTAAGCATAGACTGTTTCGTTTTAGATGCACTAACAACAAATGAAATGAAATGAAATGAAATGGGGTTTAACGTCCTACTCTCACCGACAACAAACAGCTTGATAATAATTTACATTCAAAAGCAAAATTATTATGCGAACAGCCCCATACCAGTGGTATCTGGTGTCCTGAAATTCGCGGACTATATGGGTAAAACTTTGCTCGGACCAACTCTTCGTCGAACTTCAAATGCCATGGTTCTGAACGTGTATGACCTCGATTTTTTGTCCAGTCCGCAGGACTAGACACTCTTCATTGTATGCTTTCTCTACCCTACACAACCAACAAGGGTGAAATCACGCTGCAAATGCAGAAGAAAAGTCTCGGCCAGTACCCGGATTGAATTCGGTACCTCCTTGTTAAGCGTGTCAGTGTCGGTCATTGTCTCCCGAGGCCTCTGGAAACAATGCTCTCAGATCCCATAGACTATTCGTCTAGAGGGATCACTTTATCGATTAAAGAAGGTTTGTGTAAAATAAATGGACTGGTTAATATAATTTCAACCATGGTACAAGAATACTAATTCTCGTAGTATTCTAGTTCTATGATTTAATGTGTCAGCAGTGCAGCTAACTGAACATCTCTGATATGTCGTCCTCTATCTGTGACTGGTTACCGGCTTTTACTGTGAGATTTTGGTTTATATTATTTCGGCATCAGAATATCCAAAATTAACATCAGACGTTTTGGGGTTTACATGTTTCTATCCATATTTCATTATAAAATTTATAGTTGGGACCGAATACCCCAATAATGGCGAGAAAAAAAATGATTTTTTTGATAACTTATTCATTTATCAGTCGGTAGAAATGTCAGTATTTTGATTGACTTTTGAAATTTCGTCTTTTAAACGATTTCAAAATAGGAACGGTAGATTTTTCAATTTATTATGTAGCCTACAGTAGGCCTACCTGGATCCTTGAGTGATTTAATAATTGTCTAAAAAAATTTGTTCTGAACGAGCCTCCGTAGATTAATGACGTCGCACCCAAGATGTCTGCGCCCACAAGTAGAAACCTGTAGTAAACATCAGATTACTTTTACTTTTGTTGAGGACACTGTCGGGCTTTTCAACCTTTTCAAACCCATTCATTAATTTGTTTCTGAAAAATATCAAAGATGCCAGTCTCTAATAAACAAGAAGACAAGATGTTCACCTTGCAATCTCAATTGAGAGAAAACCAGGCGGATTTGACAAGTTTCCTGGGCGAATTAGACAAATGGACAGCCGATATCAAGAAAAAGGATGAGAGTTTGCAGAAACAAAAACCAACTTATTATGAACATGTACTTTTTGATTGCGTAATTTTTATTAAGAGAACATGGCTACCCGTGCTTATTATAATTCTGTGCATTTCAAAAAATTTAATTTTTTAGGTACCGGTACCGGTAGCCTATATAAATGAAATGTTCTAACTTCTAGCTACTAAGTCTACTACTAGTACTAGATAAAGATTAAAATAATTATTTTGCTTTATTTGTAAATTTATATTATATTATTGGTCATTCACATGTCTGTTAACATTTTCTTGTGTATATGGTGCATGGATCAGTAGGCCTACTCCTGATGAGCGAAACTGAGATTTTGTATCCCATGGCCATGGTATGGCAAAGTAAAACATACCTATTTGTGATACAGTATGAACATATTGTGCTGCAAGGAAGAAGTATATCAAAATTGGGGATTATTCAAATAATGGTCAGGTGATGTGTTGTTGCTTATTGTTACCTGTATCGGTAACGGAAGAAGAAGCACTTCAAATTTTGTTTCATATATGAGTTACTGATATGTGCACATAATATTTTGTTTAATTTTCATAACTTTAGAATCTACCACCAGTCAGAAACAGTCAAGGTAAAAAGAAGAAAAAAAAGAAGAAAAAAGACGATTCAGTTGAAGGAAAGACAGAAGAAAAACCAAAGCGTATTAGTAGTTATGATTATAGATCATGGGATAAATTTGATGTGGTATGAACTCATAATCTTCCATTTTTTACTGATTATAAAACTATGCCAACTTGTGAATATTTTTATTCAGAGTCACTAAAATATAACATTCAACCATTTAAAGGAGGCAAGTCAGATGAATTTGCGAACTCAATATCATCCACAGTCTTCGACATTGCAAACACAACCTATTGGTCAATTTAAATCAACTTCTAATTAGAAATTACTGTAAAAACAAAAACGATTGAATGTAAATCAGTTTATATACATTCATCTTACAATATATGTTGCGACCCAATTGTGTTCATTTCTAGGTGCCAAAGAATAGAGATTTAGCTCCTTTAAATGGAACCATGAATACTTGTTTTTGGGCACAACATACCATTAAGTCTAGGTTTTGATCCAAGCAAACTAAATTGTCATGGGGAGTTGATCACCTCTTTTCTTTGCCATTATTAGTAGTAAGCTTACTCCAAGAGTGGGAAAATGATCTATGGAAGCCCAGAAGTATGGATATGTCTGCATACCAATACAGTACTGATTTCAATTACAGGTCAAAGACTTTAGATAAACCAAATTAAACATTTAATTAATATTATTAATAATTAAGACTTGCTTTAATTTGTACATTGTAGGATAAGGCGTGTGAAGATATAAAAGAAGATAGAGATGATGTATCACTGTCAGATCTAGAAACAGATTCAGAATCTGACGAAGAATGGGAAACAATAAGGTTACAACAACAAGCTATTGAAGAAAAAAATAAAGTAAATAACCAGTTTAAAGGCCACCTATCATGTATTTTTCAAACAATATCTACTATTTTAAGGTTTAATCCTTGTTAAAATGTACTCATTTGTTAACTGAAGATGTTCTTTCAGCTTGAGTTCAATCAGATTAAAGAGACCATCAGAATGTTTTACCCATGACTATAAGTGGCACTGGCTTGTTTGTATTTTCTAGTAATGTTCCTTTTAGAGATTCCAATTTCACGGTATCATAGTTTAAAACGGCAATTTCATAATTTTTAGTTATATTTTTGAAATATATTAAAATGAAGGCCTAAAATAGATTGTATCTATAAACAGTCCTACCTTGTTAAAGAATAATCCTATTAATCCTATAATTCACTATTGCCAGTTGAGAAATTGGCAAAAATATCATTTTCAACTTCAAATTCAAACGTTTGAAGATTGCCATTGCATGGAGGGCAATGGGAAACAAGGGAGGTAATTCAAGTAATTGTGTTATTATTTTCTGTGTCAGGAATTTCTATGTCTGTGAAATATTGCCTATGATCGTATAATAGTGAGTTGACAACCTTTTGAGCAAAAGACATAGAAATAATTATGTTTTGACTTTTTTTTAGGAAAATATGAAATTTCCACTTTAAACTTAAACATACATTATGGAAGAGCAAAAACTGACTTTTGTCGGTCTTCCTTTGAGCCTCAGATGTCATAGAATTTATAAATTAGATCTTTATTTAAACAACAAGCCCAAAATGAACTCTGTAGACCCACGGATGGCTTGGATTGGGCTCGGATTAAAACAGGATTTTGTCGACTGATTTAATCACTATGGCGTCGTGGGTGGGGTTTCTCCGCGACGTTGACATCATCATACTTCCGGAAATTATTCATAAAAGACAGTGATGACTGAGGCTATACACAAGCTTCACTAGATACCGTTTAAACATTACTTGATGATCGTGACTATGTAGGTGGAGATAACGCCTGTCAATCAACAATCGGCCATAGTGGAAAAAGGGTGTCGATGAAGTTTCTAGTAAAAAATTATAGTGGTAACAACTTTATTCAGGATAAAGTAATTTGACTGAAATTTTCAATATATTCTTGTTTCAACATCTATTTTTGAACTTTTATAGCAAGAATGGCTAACTCCTTGTCAAAATCTCCCATAATGTATCTTTAATTTACATTCACTTTTGGTTAATAATCATACAAGGTTGGTTTACGTTCTACCAATGCAAGACCTGTAACCCAGGCATCATTTAATCCTGTGTGTCTAGCACTAATTTCTTTCACGCTCGTTTAATATCAAAACTCAAACACTGTTGAAAAATTGATTATTATACATCAATAATCAATTTGGTTTTTTTAACAGTGATCGAGAAATTAAACACTGTAAATTGAACACTAATTATAAGAATTGAACGGTCAGCTTTAACTGGACACAATTTTAAATTTGATTATTTTTGGTGATTATAAAAGAGAGAGAGAAATTGGGTTTAACGTCCACTCAACACAAACTAGGTCATTTCGGGACTAACATATGGTTTCATTTTATTTCAATAATTCGCTTGGGCGTATGGGTCTTTAGCAGTGGGAGGAAACCGGAGTGACCGGAGGAAACCCACACGGTTGAGAAGGCGCCCCTATCTCCATGCCACATACGCGCACACCAGGGCTCGAAACCACAGCCGCAGGCCAGAGGTGACCGGCCAGCTAGAGGTCGAAGCGCAGCACTCTAGACCGCTAGGCCATCCCCCCCCCCACCCCGATTATAAAAGGTTTTTACAAACTTTTAAACAAACATTTGATATTATTTGAATGTGAAAGAAATTAGTGCTAAATGCACAAGATTAGATAATACCTGGGTTACAGTGTAAATTGTTTACAGGTATTTTCTCAAGTCCTACAACAACCTATAATTGAATTAGATCTTACTCTTCAAGTTTAAGTTTAAAATTCAGACACACATGAAAAAGTCGCCACATATGTATCATGTGTTTATTTACTTTTTTTCAGGGCAATGAATATTTTAAAAAGGGAGAATATGAACAGGCCGTTGAATGGTACTCTAAAGGTGTTTTGTCAGACCCCACAAATGCCTTGTTACCAGGCAACAGGGCTATGGCTTTACTAAAACTAGAAAGGTATTTGATAAAAAAAAGGTTATTTATATGTCAACTACAATTATAATGTCAATGTAATGGTATGTTGTTACCAAAAAATTGGTACATGTAAATCTACAAAAGGGAAAATCCAATTTAACTCAGTTTTATTATTATGCCATATTATCTATAAAAGGATAAAAACAACAATATTTAAATTGAGTTTTAGAATTATTTATCTTTAAATCTGTTTAAATTTTTGTTATTCAGGTATGCTGCTGCTGAATCAGATGCTACACAGGCCATCCAATTAGATCCATTATATATCAAATCTTACCTAAGACGAGCTACAGCTAGGGTAGGACTACAGAAGTTTGATTTAGCCAAAGATGATTACAAACGAATATTAAATCTTGACCCGGGAAACAAGGCGGCAAAAACAGAATTGGCTAAATTAGAAAAGGTGATTTTTCTTATTAATTTTCTTCAAGACAAGAAACAGTCTTAATTAAAGTAAAACATTTTTATCATCTGAATGATGTCAATGATTGGTCTCAATAATTGATCTATTAATCTTACGTCTGTCATCATTGCAAATGGTCTTTTGACGATTCCTGACATAGAATTATATTATATTTCAACAACTTTCTGAACAGAGTTGAAATAACATAATTGCAAATTTCTATTAATATATCCCTTTTTAAATCATTATTATCTCAACCAAACACTCTCTTAAGTTTACATTAATAAACCCTTATCAAACAATTATTGAAAACAAAGTAACTTGGCTATTTATATATTATAGTAGATAGAACTATATATTTTATATATTATAGGAGTTAAATAGAGGTAGTCAAGATAGAGCACCTGTATCTAGTATAGATATTGTAGAAGAAGGAATTGTTAAACCTATATATAAACTTCCAGAACAAAGATCTAAGGTAACTGTTCTTGCAGTGATTACACTGCTGGCACTCTGCAAACCTCGGCAGATTCCGATACAATCTAACCCCTGCTGTACTGCTGTATGACGAATTCTGCCATATTGGAACTACTTTAAAGGTCCCGGGTTAAAAATGGCTGCGCCCATGGTGCCTTGAGTTTTGTAGGAATAGAGATACAATCTTGACAATCATACATAGCTTTCAATGTCTGAAGCTGTTTGTTTTTTCAAGTTTATCCGATTTTCTTTAAACAAAGGACAACTTTGAAAGGAAAACTCAGCACACGCTACAAATGACCCCATCTTGGGAACTTCTTTGTAAAAGCGGCAAGTTTACATATTAAAGTAAACCGATAGCTGCATCGCAAATGTATGGGTGTAGGTACATATCACTTACTGTCATACAGCCGAGTCTAGGTGTAGGGTATGGGAATCTGCCGAGGTTTGCAGAGTGATCTGGCAGGAAGTATCACGCCCTCACAACAAATTCTAGGCCCATAATCAGTGGATAAAATTATGATGTATTCTTCCAAATATAAGAGGGCGGTGGATGGCCAAGTGGTTAGCGTGCGTGCGCTGTGTCATACGGCCTGCAATTGAGTCATCTCGTGTGGTTTTGAATCCCCGGTTGTACGGGGTAAGGAGTAGGGTCGCCTGTCCAGCCTCGTGGGTTTTCTCTGGGTGCTCCGGCTTCACCCCACTTCTAAAGACCCCTACGCGTAAGCGAATTATTGAAATGAAATTATTTTAGTCCCGATATGTTAGTCCCGAAATGATCTTGTTTGTGTCCAGTGGACGTTAAACCCCATTTTTCTCTCTCTCTCTCTCTCTCTCTCTCTCTCTCCAAAGATAAGAATATGAGGAATTTTTTACAGCATATAGTTAGTGATGCTTTCATAAAACATACATTATGCAAGGGCTAAATCTGCCAGTTGCAGGTCTTTCTTTAGGCCTGAAATGTTTTCTAAATGATTAATTAGACATTAATCAACTTATCCAGACCATAATCAACTCTCGTTGTCACTGCCAGCCTGTGATATTTACTGGATTTGGATCCCATTTGCCGATCAATTTTTATTCATGATTTAATCATGAAATGGATAATTAAGACTATGTTTTTTATCGTACCGACTTTAGTAATGATGATCGAGTCTAGAGCGAAAAATTTAATAGCGGAAATCTTGGTTTAGAGTGGATCAATTTGACTGAAATATTCAGCAAATTCCCTTTACATTATGTAGTTTTTAACTATTATAGTGAGAACTGTCAGCTCTTTCTCTCTCTCTCTCTCTCTCTCCAAAGATAAGAATATGAGGAATTTTTTACAGCATATAGTTAGTGATGCTTTCATAAAACATACATTATGCAAGGGCTAAATCTGCCAGTTGCAGGTCTTTCTTTAGGCCTGAAATGTTTTCTAAATGATTAATTAGACATTAATCAACTTATCCAGACCATAATCAACTCTCGTTGTCACTGCCAGCCTGTGATATTTACTGGATTTGGATCCCATTTGCCGATCAATTTTTATTCATGATTTAATCATGAAATGGATAATTAAGACTATGTTTTTTATCGTACCGACTTTAGTAATGATGATCGAGTCTAGAGCGAAAAATTTAATAGCGGAAATCTTGGTTTAGAGTGGATCAATTTGACTGAAATATTCAGCAAATTCCCTTTACATTATGTAGTTTTTAACTATTATAGTGAGAACTGTCAGCTCTTTATCTAATCTCCCATAATGTATCTTTAGGTAAATTATAAATAATTGGAAGTGCATTACAAAATGTTGTAGGAACTCGAGAAGAGTTGTCGGAATTTAGAATAGAATAT
Source organism: Patella depressa (assembly GCA_948474765.1). Lineage (NCBI taxonomy): Eukaryota > Metazoa > Mollusca > Gastropoda > Patellidae > Patella > Patella depressa. The sequence goes on from OX419721.1 coordinate 47,076,146, forward strand.
TAATGTCCAGTAACTGGACCAGACTTTAACAATCATTTTAAGTGCCAAAAAACTATGCAGTGTTTGCCGTCTTTCTAGTTGCTGTCATTTATTCATTGTATCTAATCTTTCTTTCTTACAGAAGCCACTAAAGAGGATTGAAATACAAGAAATAGGTATTGAAAAAGATTCAAGTCGTGAAGCTGCAATTGCCAAAACAAAAGCTACACAAAGTGTTAAATCTAAAGAACTGATTGAAAAAGAAAGTCGTCGGTTTGAACAATTGATAGCAACGAAAAGTGAAAACACAAACCCAGTGGATGAAGCGATATCAGAAAAATCAAGCAGAATTAAAATAAGAGACCAGGAAGACACAATATCAGAAATATCAAACAGAAGTAAAAGAGAAGAAGTGGACGAAACAATCTCAAAGAAACCAGGCCAAATTAAAATACAAGAAGTGTCATCCTCTACAGATGAAACGGTGAAAGCATCTGAATCGGTTAAGTGTAATAAAACCCAAAAAGTCTCCCCAAGATCGGAAAAGGCAAAAGCTCAGTCATCTTCGCAATCAAGTTCACCTCGAACCATTGATGTTATGGAATTGGCTAAACAGAAAACTATTCCCACAACATCATTTCAGTTTATAGCTGATTACAAAGAATTGAATAATAATCTGGAGGCCTTTTGTGAATATTTTCAGGTAAGTTGAGTTTGCTGCTTATTCAAAAATAAAATATTTCCAGAGGGGATTCCCCTTTTCAGTCGTTCAGAACGGAGGGTTTGTAAAGGGCAGTGTCTAATCATTCGGATGGTACGGAAAAACAAGGTCCTGTGTTCACGCAGACATGCACGTAAAAGAATAATTGGAAGTTGGAATTGGAGTATGCTGTAGCAAGCAGCATGGTGTACGCCCATTTTGGTTGGTCCGATTAGTGCATTTCATTTATTCTAAAGGGGGGCTTATGTCAACCTTGCAACTGACAGCAACTGACTGGCGTTTCGGCAACTGAATGCAACTGAAAAAAGTCGACCTGAGCACCTCTTACAACTAGTTGCAGTCAGTTGCAATCAGTTGCAGTCAGTTGCACATGTTCAACTTTCTGCAACTCGTCGCAACTAGGGTTCTTGCAACTGGAGTTAAAAGACATGTGTCATGTGACTTAATTAAGCAAATGGAAGCGAACAAAGACACCCACTTTTCAAATGTTGATGATGTCGACAATAATATACTGATAGAATTGTAGTAAGACCGACCATGCCTTTGTGTTGCTTCTTTTAAGTTATTCGCCATTTTGTTGATCACATGATGAATGAATTAACAGTCACGTGTTAAGTGTGATTGCTATCAGTTCCTAGTCGACATAAGCGCTCCGAATACAGTTGCTCCCAGTTGTCCTCAGTTGCTTATAAGATCAACATAAGCACTCTTGTAACTGACTGCAACTAGATGCTTTGGATTGCAACATCAACATAAGCCCGCTTAAAGATTCCTGTGTTTATATATTTTGGTTGATATTTTGAGTAACACTCTATTACTAATATTCTCTGTTATAGGTTTTCTTTGTTGATAAGGTATGCAGCAACAAATTCAGGTTATCTTTATTTCAGGAACATTTATTGAATTAAAAGGGTGTTTATATTAAAATTATTGTTTTTAATTTTAGAGAATTAACCCTACAACCTTTCCAAAACTGTTTGGTGAATCACTAGATTCCGGTGTCCTTCTGAATATATTCGCTGTTTTACAGAAGCACTTTCTTTCGTAAGTATATACATTTAGTAACAGCAGTATGCCACCGTTTTGTGTTATGAATATTTTAAAAACCGATTTTGACAGTAGTTAGATAATCTCCAGGGTTGGATTTAATCGGATTAAAAGAGACGCATCAAAAGATGGTGCCACCTTTTTATATTGTTGACAGCGATTGATGATTTTTGCAAATAAAGTGTTCAGTACATCATATCTTTGTTAATACTAAACGTAATTGATCCATATTGCGACTGATGTTAAGATTCCGCTTAAATAATATTGTAGTTGCAAAAGATTCCAAATCTGTCAAAAGACTATCAGCTAATTTAAATCAATGGACTTTTTTGTGTATTAAACAAAGGAAATAAATATATGGGCCAATGAAGACGGGCATACACGATACAGCGTCTTATATCGAATTCCAACTGTCAAGGGATCTTTTGCGTTTGTATCAATGTGAGCATAGGACCTCAGTTTTTTGTCCAATCCAAATGGCTAGACAGCTGACCTTGTCAGGCCCTCCGTCCTGCACCACTGACAAGGGGAAACCACCTGATGAACTTTCTCGGCCAACATCGCTTGAGCTAGTGTCTTACTCACTTAGCCACTGTGGCCCCAATTTACATGTAAGTTCTGTAATTTGTTTATTAAAACTATGTTTTTGAAGCTATAATATAGATTTTTTTCTTTTCAGATCAAAGAAAAATGTTTATCAACATTTAAAATATTTATCCGAAGTAAAGAGATTTTCTATGACCGTCATGTTTCTGTCTAGTAAAGATAAACAAGGTATTTATATCAAGAGTTTTTGAAAATATAATCTGTGTTACCTAATCTGAAATTACAGCTCCATATCAAGTCTTTTGGAATTAATTGTCAAATTGTTTTACAGGATTTACATATGATATTCTGTATTGGCAACTTGTAATGAGGAGAGCCATGGAGCCAGGCAGTACAGTGTTCGTTTCCAGCATTGGCAGAGAAAATTCCCTTGGATTTTCCATCATTGTTTTCTCTTGTCAGTGGTGCAGGACGTGGGCCCGGTATAGTTGTTTGGATGTGACGAAAAACTGTGGCCCAGTGTACATAAAAGAAAGCTTGACAGTTGGAGTTAATTTGCAATCTTGGCCTCATAAGAAACTGCATGGATATATGTATATCAAGTTATTTTAATGCTGTAAATAATAATATTTTTCTTTGTTTACTTTTAGTTGTGAAAGAATTATTTACCGGTATGCAAGAAAACAAGATGGCGTCCGAGGCTGAAATAAACAAACTAAAGAAAATATACCAGATATAAAGTTGTTAAATGTGAAATATTTATAAATATTATTAAACAGGTCTCTAATTTCATTATATCAGCCAGTACAAACCAGGCAGCCAACTTACTTGCCATAAATTTCAAAGACTTCTAAACACAATAAATACAGTTAACTTTCTAATTTTTATGTGTACAAACTGGATGTTATGCTAAAGATCTTGGTTATCAGAGATAAACAAAATACCGGTTCATCAAGATTTCTTGACCAGCTGGCTAATGTTAAAATCCAGGATCATAGTGTAGTGGAATGTCTTGGTCAAATTTTCATTGGTTCTTTCAATATAACCTTATAAATGTGAGTGAAACCATGTTTCAAAGAACTATCATTGAAAACACATTAATTTGTTCTTTGTTTTGTTATTAATATATCCGAAATAAATCAAGTTTGGTGATATTAAACCAGTGATAATAGAGCCTAAATCTTAATCTAATTCTCTGGTTTAATCCCTTCCACACCCACATGATATCCAAATGTCGATGTAAACACATCAGGAATGATCAGAAAACAAATACTGCTGATCTATGGGATGTAATAACCAATAAGAAATTGTTGTCTAAATATCATGAAAGTGATGTGGTGTTATTGATTAGAAGGGGCGTGGTAGGGGAGGTTGTGTGGAAGCCATGAGGGATCTATTGGTTGGAGGGGTTTTGATGGTTGTGTTAAAACTGTAGGGGATGTGTTGGAGCTGGCGTGGTAGTTGTGTTAAAACCGTGGGGATGTTTTGTTGGGCAGGATGTGGTAGTTGTGTGGTTAGAATATTGAATTCACAAGTGTTTTTGACAGAGGATTTCGAGCCCAGTCTACCTGCCATTTTGTTCGTCATTTGGATGGACAAAAATCCTAGATCCTTTGTAGGGTATAAAGGATCCAGTTAGCTGTTGAAATTCGATGAAGAGTAAACAGATGTTTCTATCCAGGAAACATTTTCCTCCTCACATAAATTGCAATGTTAGGGTTAATCTCAAAATTACTGAAATATTCTTTGAGCAAAGCACTAAACCTGTTTCATCCCATACCTTTCTTTATTTTATGTGTACAATGCTTGCAAGAATTTACCAATTGCACCTCCCCATGAAAATAAGGCGGTAAAGAAGGTTACTCCTGCCATATTTCAATTTCCAACAATTCCCAATTCTAATAAACCAACAATTCCCAATACTAACAAAACCAGTAGTGACGATATTAACTCTTGCCATAACTAAACATCCAATGAAACTAGTAAATATGTTAGTTACTCTTTGTCATATTTGGATATAAACAAAAATTCCCATTTCTAACAAACTTGACATAGAGAAGATAAACACACAATAACACTTTATTACTATACCTATTATATATATACTATAAATCTAGGATAAACTGATCAACACTACGATAATAATCGCGATTTAAATAGTCTATAAGTTCAGTTTTTGTCACCCATAAATAATCTATAACATTATCTTTATTTATCGCAACTTCTCCTTCCCTATACTTGGCCTTGAAGAAAAATATCTGAAATACAGAATTTAACTAAAGGTTAATATCAAACCTTACATAATTAGTGATTTAAATAAACCTATCAAAAAATTTAAGCATTGGCTTATGGTCAGCAGAATTTTAAAAATTTGCAAATCATCGCATGCACATAAAAGATCCCTTGGCAGTTGGCACAAACAAAATTTCCCTGATAGCACACTTGGTCTATGCCCGTCTTCATTAGCCAAGTCGGAGCAGAACAGTACGACGTTAAACCCCCATTTCATTTCATTTCAGATATTCAAAAATCTGCAAGGAGTTCTAAATATGTATCTTTGTAAATACCAATCTTTGTAAATTTCAATTCAAATAACATTATTTGTTTTGGACTGATGTTTTTCTTTTATAGATTCAACTTTCACAATATTGTGGGTTATTAAGGTATTCAAGATCTCTCAAATGATGACTACAGAAATTATAAGAAGGGATAGGGTCTCACCTTAGATCCTCTGGTTTCTTTATTTACTGTTTTAGGATAATTATATTTATAGAAACCACATGGTGCATTTCCGTAAAAAACAGGTTCTATTTCTTCTCCACAACTTGATTTCAGTGCTCTATTAGCTGTCTGTAAAACGAATATATATACATTCAATTACCGTGAGAATATACCTTAAAGCTACAATTTCATATTTTTAAGTTATATTTTTAAAATGTATTAAAATAAAGCCTTAAAATAGATTGTATCTATAAACAGTCCTATCTTGTTCAGGAATAATCCTATAATTCACTATTGCCAGTTGAGAAATTGACAAAAATATCATTTTCAAATTCAAACGTTTGAAGATAGCTTTTGCATGGGGGGGGGGGGGGGGGGGGAGAGGAGGGTAGAAAAACAAGGAGGGTAATTGTGTTATTATTTCTGGCTAAATGATTTTCCAGTGTGGGAAATAATGCCTATGATCGTATAATAGTGAGTTGACAATCTTTTGAACAAAAGACATAGAAATAATTATGTTTTAACTTTCTTAGAAAATATGAAATTCTCGCTTTAATAATCCACTTACGCCTCAGTTGATAAAGGTCATCGGTCAAAGTTTAATAACATAAGGCCTTACTGTAGCCATAGTGACCAATTGAGGACCAAAATCAGTGAGAGAAAGACTCGACTCCACATGAAGACCCACTAAAGTTATCTTTCTTTGAATTTTTTGGAAAATATTTAATTTTTCATGTCATTAACATTGCTATAATTCAATTGATAATTTAATATTGAATAAAGAAACTAAAACATTGGTGGAAGATAATTTCTCAGCATGGATGCAATTAAATTTTAACGAGGCAAATCAATAGATTAAACGAAACATTTAGAGGTAGAACTGGCATGTTAATATTGGCTAAAGACAATGTCGACATTGCAAATCTTTATAAATACTGAATGGAATTGATTGAACTAGTTTTGAGATCCAAAATTCACAATATTGTGATTCAAAATGATGATTAGGGGCTTCAAATCGGACATCCACCAAAACTTTTTAAGCTTTTCCTCTGTTTAAAATGGAGTTTGGGTGAAAAAGTGTCTAAATACTATGATCATTTCATACCTCTCTCATAGATTCCCCTGAAACCCACGAAGATTGAGGTAATATCCATTTTTCTGTATTTCCTAACTTTTGCTTGACGATTAATATGAGTTTTTCATCTAATTTTCTCTCTATAGATCTTCTGTCATCTGTTTTATCTGCTTCTATACAAATATAAAATCAAGATAAAGTTAAGGCCAGGGCTAACTTTTATATCTAAGTATACAAATTTGTTATGGAAACCGTCAGCTTGCAAACTGAGCGGCCCCATGTTGGTCAAGAAAATGATGCTCATCATGATTTTCTGGTATGGTTCCCCCTGTGGGGCAAAACAGGGGGCCTGGTAAGGGACAATTTATAGTTGTTTGAATGGGATGAAAATCCAAGGTGCTGAGTACACATTGGATTGGTGTGCACATAAAAGATCCTCTGGCAGATGGAATTCGATATAAGAGTATGCCGTAGCGATGCTGTCCAGGCAAAATATCCCTCTTTGCACAAAGGATCTCATGACAATCCTTACCAAAAATATGATGTGAGTGGGAGGTTTACTTCAAGGCACTACATTTATCGCATCATGTTGTTTATAGGAATGTATAATTATCCAGTATCATTTATGATTGTCAATAACATATATATCTGGATTTCATGTTTCATAATTGAGTCTCTCAATTCCAATTTTTTTTATTCAGAGTTGCTTCCTGTAACCGGGGTAAATCATTTATGCCTGGTTATTAAGTGTCTGTTGTTTTTTTGTTTTTTTAAAAATTTTGTTGACGTGTTGTGTGGCCAATTCTAAATTACGCAGGAACCTTTTTTTTTATATGGCCTTACCAGTAATAGTGTCGGCAGTGATAAATGCTTTTGCTTCAGATTCCCAGATATCTTCTCTATCTAGAGCTGTTTGTCTAGTTCCATCAATTTCTGTTTCTTCAAAATCATCTTCTTTTGATTTTTCAGCGTATAACCTATAAACATACAATATTCTTTTATTTATACAATCTCAAAGGTCGACTGAAAAAGTGTAAATTTGGAGTTTGATGTCACAAACGACGAGATAATCGAGACTAACATAATCGGCAATATTTGTTAACACTTGGTAATATAGAATTTAATTAGTCTATGCAAGTTGGATCCTTAAAAATTTATCCACCCTGAGCGTTAAATTCAACATTTCATTTTCTTCCAAATATCTAATGGCAGTAATGGGACTAGAAATGAAATGGGGTTGAACGTCCTGCTGTTCTGCTCCTATTGGGCTAATAAAGACGGGCATACCCAATACAGTGTGCTGTGAGGGGAATTTTGCCTGTGTATTGGCACTATAGCCTTCTATTAAATCGAATTCCAACTGCCAAGGGATCTTTTACGTGCACACCAATGTGTACACAGGAACTCGGTTTTCCATACCATCAGAATGACTAGACACCTGTCCTTGTCAGGCCCTCCATCCTGTGCCACTGACAAAGAGCCTAAAAACCCTGATGAACTTTCTCAGCCAATGAAGGGGTCATAGACGCGACCTCCAGGCCAGTATCTTACCCACTTAACCACCATGGCTAACCCTAATGGAGACTGTTATTGGAATAATTCTATCCATGACTTACAAATCTTCCTTGTGCCTTAATTCGTGGTCTGACAATAAACTGTGTTCATTTTCTATTTGACGGATCATGGTGTTGTATTTTTCTTCTATTTCAGTTTTTTTCTGTACAATAATTGGTTTTCTCTCCAGACACACAGCTCCTAATAGATCGTACCTATCACCTGTAGCCTGTGTCACGTTTGTACTACTGCATCTTCTACCAACACACTGTCTTCTTAAAACATCTGGAATTATGATAATGATAATAACTTATGTCAAATAATAATCAAAATTATCATGTCAACATTTACATTAATTAGGGTTTGTCTGTTGTACGTGACAAGAGTAGGGTTGTCTGTCCAACCTCGTGGGTTTTCTCTGGATCGTTCCGTTTCCTACCACTGCTAAAGACCTCTACACACAAGTGAATTAATGAAATGAAATAAAATTGAACCATGAAGCATTATAGTTTGTGTTGCGTGGACGTTAAACCCCATTGTCTCACATTAATTAGGTTAGGGTCAGTAGGGTGGCAAGGCATGAGGTGAGATCTTGCACATCAATAATATTCAAGCTTCTTAAGTATTCAAACTGTCCATGAACTCAACTACAGACACAAGAGTAATACTCTCGTGATTTACAATTTGCATCTGTCCGACAATCCATGGGTAATAATATTCCAGATATTCCATTACATTTACAAATCTGTGAGTGTGACCCCCACACCACTTCGCTTTATCTCGACGATTTGGTTGACTTGACTTGCTTATACTGAGAGTTTGAATCGGGGATCCGATAGAATTTTCAATGATGTGGGTATGGGAGCCACATCAATGATAATAATGATAACTCAATAACTAAATCAGTGAATGAATGCTTCCATCTCCACCAACCCCTTCACTTCAGCTGTCCTGCAATAATTTTGCAATATAATGTTATCAATCACATTAGTTTCTGCATTTACTAAATATTAAATTAGATAATGAATAAAAGATTTATTTAATTGTATACCTCTACATTGGGCTTTACTGATAAACCTGACAGTTTGCCCATGAAGCAAAAGAAGAGACTTCAACGTGTTCATGGATGTCGCCATCTTTCTGTGTCACTGGACATTAATTCTACAGTCTGGAATAATCAAGACAACAAAGTTGTAGAGAGAGTTAACTTTTCCTTATCGGAAGAATGTCCTACGCATGTCAAACTAAAGAGTTGTTAGAAACAAACAATTTGTGTAAATAATCAATGAAAAACTGTGAAAAATATGTAAAATCGGTGAAAATATGAATTGATTTCTATATTGATCAGATAAAATGAGTTTTGGGTAAGTATAATTGCCTTGATCACACCTCACATAGCAAAAAACAATGATTTGCGCTCGTGACCTGACAACCGTTTTGAAAATGAAAAATTAAAATGTTGACATTTGCTTCGATTGGTTTAGATCGGGTTTGGTCATGTTCGGTTGATTTTAAATATTATTACCAAATTTTGTAAGACAGAACAAGAAAATTTGTTACATTCTCCATTATTCATGAATTTTGTTGTATTTAACAGTTTTTCATGCAGAATTTAATTTAATAAAATGTTTTGGGACTGAACTCGATTCAAGAAAGAAGAGGAAGTGTATTGTAGCCTCTTGTAGGCCTACTTTAAAAATATTTATTTTATAATTATAACTTCAACTATGTACAGTCATAGATGGTACATATCAGAGTTTACTGGTACATGTACCGTACCATATAGCCCTTTCTTTTAAAGAAATACCATTGTTTCAATTATGTACCACTACCAGTTCATTGTACGGGTACATACCACAACCAACAGCACTTGTCTTGAGTTAGTAAAAACATTGGTCACTGGTCAAGTCATAACTTTATCCATAAATTATAACAGAACAAATGTCTTTTCTTGTTTGGTTTGACACTTTAAAGGAAAATAACTGACCTTCGTAATTTGACAGTGTCAGTTTGCCAGTTCAAGTAATTAGGTTGTTAGCCTATTCGCGCAGCACTGCACAGGACATGATGCAGTGCAGTGATCAATATGAATTTAATTTTGCGAACTAAACCTCCTCTCTCTTTACTTAGTATGCCAATGCTTACTCAAGAGAAATCACATAGTTATAACTGTCTAGTAATATTTTATCAAAGGTTTTTTCTTTTCAAATCATTTTTTAAATATCCCTAAGTGAGCCGTACTGTCATTACAAAAAAGACTTGCTTTCTCACTATAACATCGCACCAAGCAGATGAATTGGCTAACGAGACTTAACATGGCACAATAAAATGAATATGAATTAGTTTATAATTTACTGTTCTTAATAGATCATTATGTACATTTTTTTAAATACTGGTTTCAGAAACCGTGACTCTGTATGCCTGTTGCAAATAATCTAATTTGCTGTATTTATTTTGGAGAATTACAAATAGTATAAAAAAAAACTTTACTGATGAAACACTAAACTGGTTTACTTAAACTTTGCAAGTGATAATTATTAATAGATAGACTTGGGTTATTTTTTTATTTCTCTTTGCCATGAAAATGTCCATCTCATCATTAGCTGGTGTTAGACCCTGCAAGTTAATGCCAGTAGTGCACCACATAGATTTTATAATATTTAGTGATGTGTCTTTTAAACAAGTGTCAGAAGTACCCTGACTTCACAACAGAACAACTAAACAAGAGGCTTACGCAAGTGCTATTATTATGAATATTTTAGTAATTGACTTTTTGGAAGATGTATAGTATTACTACATTGTAAAATCTATAGTGTAACACATTGTATAATAATGTAGCCTTAAAAGTATTTAAAAACATTTCTTATACGTATTGCAGTTCATGTACCAAGTCTCGCTTTGAACTTGAAACAACAAATAAAGGGAAAGCAGGAATATTCTTTTTAGGGAAAGGTTTGTATATTATTTCATATCAGTATATTATCAAGTCTGCAATTGACTGATTCTATTACAAAAAATACGAGCAATTATTTTAAAATCTTCTGCAAATAAGTAATTTCCAATAATATTCATGGTTAATATATTTTCTGTTGAACTTTAAGGGATTTGATTCTTCATGATTTTTATTAAAGCTGCATGATTTTTTTATTTTTAAGATATTAAACCAAAAGCAACAAGAAAGGTAGGTTTTAGTTTTTGCATTAAAAGTTTTTATCTGAGCCAATTAATGTTTTCATAGTTTTTTGATTGGGTGTAATTGTGTAATGTTCATTTGACACAAATTAGTTGATTTTGGGACTAATATGTGGTACATCTTAATATATCCACAATTTGCTTTCACATAGGGGTCTTTAAGTGGGAGAGAACCAAGAACCTGGAAAGAACCCAAAGGTTAGCCTGAGTCAACCCTACTCCTTGTCACATTCACATATATGTACATGTATAAGCTAAAATTGAAATAATGAAACAGGGGCGGATCTAGGAATTTTGAAAAAGGGGGGCGCCGCAAAATGAGGCCACTGACCGCGGAGACGCAGCACATCGCTGAGAGGGGGGGGGGCACCAGAAAATTATCCGTCGTTTCCTTGCATCTGTAGCCATTCCAAGAGCTATTTGGCTGATATTTTCGTTCGGAACGGACATATTTTGGTCTGCGAAAAGGCACTTTCAGCAGTAACAAAGGCCACTGTCGAAAATTAGGGGGGACGCGCGCCCCCCATTTTATAATATAAAAAAAAAACACATGTTAGACTACTCTCCCCTCTCCTCCTTCCACTTTTAATTAATCTTGGAATTAAATTGTATTAATGAGCTTTGTTTTATTGTGTACTAATATTACAGTATGGTTATAAAGAAAGAGCATTGAGACATCCAATAAGAAATACAGCCAGTAAAGCAGAAAATCATCAATTTGAAGAAACACAAATAATCAACAACAAGAAACCCTTGAAACCTGATAAAAACTTTATTAAAAAGAATCGTGATAAACTCGCAGGGAAATCTGTTCACAATGAAAAAAATAAACCTTTAAATGGTGGTACTGTCACTTTAACACAAGAACAATTAAATGCTATTTTAGAATCTGTGGGTAATTTAAGAGAAGGAAAAGAAAATGCATTACGGATAAGTATCGGTAAGTGTCTTACTTTAATTTCCACTGAAATTATTAGAGGCTGCAAATCTGCCGGGGGGGTGGTGGGGTGGCCTAGTGGTCTAGAGTGCCGCGCTTTGACCTCTAGCTGGCTGGTCACCTCTGGCTTGCAGCTGTGGTTTCGAGCCCTGGTGTGAGCGTATGTGGCATGGACATAGGGGCGCCTTCTCAACCTCGTGGGTTTCCTCCGGGCACTTCGGTTTCCTCCCACTGCTAAAGACCCCTATGCGCAAGCAAATTATTGAAATAAAATTAAACCATATGTTAGTCCCGAAATGACCTAGTTTGTGTTGAGTGGATGTTAAACCTCATTTCTCTCTCTGTGCAAATCTGCCGATGAAATTAAGAGGACTGGTATACTTATTTGACACCACTATGCAATAAGTCAGAATCCAAGAAATTTCTATTTTGGACCGCACTGTTACCGGTACATTGTATAATTCAAATGGTAATGTGCCTTTAATTAGTATAATATAATTCCCAACTCTAATTGAATTCACTTTATGGTAGGCTCTGACATTCACTGGATATCGGGTTATAGTAATCTCATTAACCTCCCTCTTCAAGTGTTGTCTTCACAATTTTTTAACTTTAGATACTAAAAGTAATGCTATAAAAATAGACTCTCCAAGAAAAGATGAAGATCCCAAGTCATCTAGATCCGAGAAATCGGTTAAAGTTTCCAGTAGAAGAGATAAAAAGGAAGAAGAAGGAAATATTCTTGGTTTATTGTTAGATCAGGAGAAAGAGTAAGTGTATTATATAACACATTATAATTATTACTCATATGAGAATATATAACTGTAATTATAATCTATTACGTACCTATATGTCTTGTCTAGATTTCTCTTCCCGTGTTGGCTGAGAAAGTTCATCAGGATTTTCCAGCATGGCTTCCCCTTGTCAGTGGTGAAGGATGGATGGCCTTATAAGGAGAACTGTCTAGTCATTCAGGTGGGATGCAAAACGAAGGCCTGTGTTCATATTACTGTGCACATAAAAGATCCCATTTTATTTTGTCTTGTACATAGACCTAACGCTGCTTTGGCTTCAGCTGACTTAATGAAAGAGGACTGCACCACAGATAATAATATGATGCTGTACACTCCTGTGCCTGCAATTGTAATGAAACCCACTTCACTTAATTATAAATTGAAAAAAATGATTTTAAAAATAATACAAAAAAGTTGTAATTCATTGTATTTTTAGTAAAATTGAAGACGATAGAAAAAGTGACAACACAGATGTTGAAAACTTTAAGAAAGATATTACAGCAAGAAAAGAAAAAGAGAAGACGTCCCTGGAGGACAACCAAAGTAAAAAGATAGAAAAATCTGAAACCAGTAAAGATGTTAAAAGTTCTCCAGAAAGAAAAAAGAAATCTGAAGAGTTGTCTAAGTCAAAAGATTCACCTTTAAATATACCCCCTGTTCCTCTTTCACATCTCACAGTAGCTGAGAAAAAACGATTACAATGGGCTCTTGAAAAAGGTTAGTATTTTATTTATGGCAATGGAATAGGATTTAAAAGTCTGATAGTTCTTGTTGGTCTAAGCAGAGATTCCAACCGTTATCCCTTAAAACAAAGATTAAGGGTTGATTGGATTCCTTTTACTGTTGCTAAAGTTATACTTTATTGAAATATCAATATTTTAGTACCTGTGTTAGAAACAGATTGTAACTAAATACCTTAAAGATCAATAATGTCAGATATTTTAATTCTAAGATATTGATTTATTATTTAGAAACAGTCAGTAAACATTAACATTGAGACATTTAAAACTGCTGATGTGTGACTTCCGCTAATGTAAAGAGCTATAATAGTGTTTTATGTTCTTAGTTTTCTTTCTAGTAAATATTTTATAGGATTCTTAAACAACAATGTTTGAATGCATAGCTTGTAAAGCATGCCAATAAGCTCAGTTTTAAGTTCGATGTTATTTTTAATTCACAGGTGAAACAGAAAATTATGATCCATGGGGTCGACCCGGTGCTGGTGCTCCACCTATAAGACCTCCTGAGGTAATTCCATTACTTAGAAATATTTTTAAACAATTGTATTTAATACAATTAAACCATTAATTTCATGACAAAATACCCTCAAAATGTTCTTTATGACACATTGACACATTTCGATTGGTCATGTTGGATATTAATAAAATTATAGCATCTTATTAAACGTTAGGCTTTATGAAATTAATGCAACCTGAAGAGGATGAACATAAATAAAGAAATTGTATACAGACAAGATATTTGATAATAATACACTAATTAGCTAATCAGAACATTGATAGAGATTCGTTTTGAGAGGTATTATATTTTACCGATATCAAAAATTTACTTGTGGCACTATATATACTTCATTTTGTGAAATGTCTATTAACAGTGTATGTGATTAAAACTCTCAAGTGATGATTTTTTTTTTGATTTTTTTTTTCAGGAGGAAGATAAGAGACAGAATAATTTACCCCGATTTCCTGAAGCCAATAATACTAGTCCTAAACATATAACAAAATATTCTACTAGTCCAAAACAAGATAAACAACATCATTATGGTACTCTTAATATAGGGGTAAGAATAATATATTTAACTTGAAACTTATTCAGGAAAACTTTCAGAATGCAGCCTTTTAATTGACAAATAGCTAACGTGTGTACAATTGTTATCCTCAATCCTCATCCAATAAAATGGTTACAGCCATAGTTTAGGTTTGCATGCGACATCTCCCTTAAAAATTGAATATTCCTGCCATTCGTTCAGTGTTTTCATAGTCAAAAATAGAACCAAATTTTTGAAGAAAACTGATTTTAGTAAATGAATGTTGAATCATAGGTAGAATAAAGATAAAGGAGCAGTCGTCAAATTTGTTCTAAACTTAATTCTAAACTTTCCTTTCTACAGTACATGTAATGTGAGGGTTGGATTTCACATGTATTATTACAAGCCCAGAGGACACTTACTGCTGGCCACCAGATCAATTCACTTGAAATTTGAATTGATATTGTTAATTTCTGTGTAGTTTGTCTTATCGGTTTTGTTGCACTTACTATTTCTGCTACACTTTGACCTAAAACTTTTTTTTTGTTTTCATATATTGTTTTATTTTTTCAGCATTTATTAGATCAAAATGATCAACAATCTAAAAAAGAAGAAAATCAGAGAATATTACGAGAAGAACTTGGTAGGTGATAGAATGTATTTCTATTAAAACAATTTATAATGATTTACAAATAAATATCTTAGTTTCAGATTGATCATATCTAAATTAATCAATACTAAAATGTTCTCATTGATTATTTAATAACTATTTAAGAAAACAAGACTAAAATATCAAGGCTAGTTGGATTCAATCATTTTAAAAACTAATAGGTGGATCGATTGCAGAGGATATTGAATGTTGATGAATTTTGAATTGGTCATATCTGTATAAATACTAAATGGAATTGTTCCATATATGGCCTGATATTTCCATCAGAGTTCATTTTCACATTGACAATATTATAGTATGCAAGGGATTATAAGGGTTTTGCTGTAATTTAACCTAAAAAACTTATTTTTCTTCTTTCAATGTGTACTCTATTTAGCTAGATATAAATGTGTATTTTTTT
Source organism: Patella depressa (assembly GCA_948474765.1). Classification (NCBI taxonomy): domain Eukaryota; kingdom Metazoa; phylum Mollusca; class Gastropoda; family Patellidae; genus Patella; species Patella depressa. The sequence goes on from OX419721.1 coordinate 47,091,547, forward strand.
TAAGCTAAACAACTGGAAGAGAAGCGTTTACAGAAACGTCGACAAAGAGAACAAGAGAATCTAGATGATACGTTTGCTAATCAACTGTCAAAGGAACATAAACCTGCTCCCTTACCTCCACAACCGGCTAAGTTTGTTTCTTCTTCTTCTAGTAAACAGTAAGCTATAAATATATGTATTTATTGTTGATATATATCTATGCTAACCATACACTGAGGTTCAGATAAATATCATATTCTATAAACTTACATGTTTTAAAATGGATGGCCTGAAATGTTATCTAGATTAATTAACTTATCCAGACTATAGTCAACTCTTGACGCCATCGCTAGGCTGCGATATTTAGCAGATTAGAATAAATTTTGTGAAGGATAATTGAACATAAAAATGGGTAATTTTTTGTACCGACTTTAGTAATGATGATCTAGGCTAGCCTCAAATTCAAAAGCTAATATCTCTGTTCAGAGTGTAGCAATTTGACTGAAGTTTTCAGCATATTCTATTTACATTATTTATTTTTTTACTCTTATAAAATCATACCTTTAGTTTACTGTCAATTTTACAGGGTTCAGATTTTTGTAAAAAACAATTTCCTCTGATTAATCTTTTCAGTAGATCAGTCATATGATAGTAGATGTTTAAGATAGATTTATTATACCATGCTCTATTCTTAACCCTGACATTTCGCTCATTTATTTGTTTTTGTATGTGTTTATTAGCAATACTCCACGAGAAGAATATGAACCCCAGGTACCCAAAGTTAGCCCTCGCTGGGTCAAAGATCAGAAAGTTCCACCAGCAGCAATGAGAAGTTCTTTTGCTTTTGGAGTAAGTTAACAAAATGAGCGATATTTTGTATTTATATTTGGCTAGAGTCATAGTGTATCAAAATATTGAAATCAAAAGAATGAAATATTAGGATCAAGTTCTAAAAATATTAATATTTACACATGGAGTGTGTTACATGCATTTTATAAAAATTCCATCTTTTTTTATTCTTTAGGGATTGGCTTTAGATGATACAAAATACAAACAAACTAAAGAAGAAGAGAGGAGAAAATGGTTGGAAGATTTAGGTCAGTATTAAACTTTACATTAATTATTAGACATTTAATAGCCAACTTATACAATGGGTATGATATATAGATAAGCTTACTATAACAGACTGTAACTCCAGAAGCCTTGTTCATGAAACATCAATTAAAATATTTGAAGAATTTAGCCTTTTGATATGATCAGTATGGGTACACCACTATAATCTAATAAAACGGTTGCATTCTTAAAATGGTTCAGTTAAAAGTTTTCTTGAATGAGGTCCCAGAGATTGTTTTGGCAACAATCTCAAAAAAGTGGGTTTACCGTTTGAGACAATGTCACAGTTTTAATTGCTGAGTTTTAAATTTTACTATCCAAATTTCAATCTCCTTGTCAGTTGCGCAGGACAGAGGGCCCATCGAAAAACAACTATTTCTTCGGATGGGACAAAAACAGGTTTTATTTACACTTTGGCATGCATGTAATAGAGTCGTTGAAATTGGAATTAGGAATACAAGTAGATCTTAAGAGTTTCAATATATTTATGTGGATAAGGGAGTATTATAAATTGTCAGAACCCAGTGAGAAGCCATATGTAACATCATTTTCGTGATTTCTTCTATTTTAGAAAAACAAAAGGAAGAGAAGAGATTATTATCCATGACAAAACAAGAAAAACAGAGACAACGAGATGCTGCAGATGCAGCTGTCTGGGCTGAAAAAGTGTCTTCTCGAGCTGAGAAAACATCTCACAGACACAATGCTGTGGCTTCACAGTTATCTCCACGATATACATCAAAAACTACGTCATTACAGCAACATAACATTGCTGCTACATCTCCACGTTACGAATCAGGATTACAGCAGGATTCAGCTAGTCAAGCTATTGAAGTTAAAGATAGTGCTAGAGTTAATAGTGCTCCTACAGATACACAGTCTTCACCGTAAGTCATGTTAATGATTTATAAAACATTATGTTAAATATTAGATTATTGTGGCATGAACAGTAAATATGAAATTAATGTGGCATGAACACTATGGTAAACTTTGCAACCATGAAATTACTGTGGCATGAACACTAAAGTAAACATAGAATTATTATGACATTAGCACTATGGTAAATATGAAATTATTATGGCATGAAATTACTGTGCATGAACAGTTGTTAACCTTATAACCATGAAATTAATGTGGTGTGAACATAATAATAAGCATGACATCATTGTAGCATAAATACTATTGTTTAAATGAGATTATTGTGGCATGAACACAATGATAAACATAAAATCGTTGTGGCATAAACACTATTGATAAAATGAGATTATTGCTACATGAACACTATAAATATGAAATTATTGTGCCATGATAAATGTGGTAAATATGGAATTATTTTGGCATGAAATTATTGTGACATGAATATCATGGTAAACATAAAATTATTATGACATGAATGAATACTACATGTATATGAAACATGAAATTAGTAAGATTTGCATTTATTTTATGCCCACAATTTAAAAGAATTTTTTTACAACAGGTCAGATGTTAGTAGTTTGTACACAACATACATTATTAAGAAGCCAGAAACCATGTTTCACATTTAATACAATACATATCTTTAATTTAGGACTTTAATTAGAGGACAGAATGTGATAATAGATCCAGTTACAATGAAAGATCTAGAAATGAAGAGACAGCGCCATCTGGAGTTACAGGATGCTATTAAGAATCAGATAGATGAGAAGAAGAATCAAGTCCGTTTGGAACGCGAGAAAAAATGGGCAGAGGAACAGGAAGAAGAGCAACGTTTACAGAGAGAACGAGAAGTTATACAAAAACAGTTTGAACTGGAACAACAAAAAATACGTGAGAAAGAGGTTGGTGCCTTATTTCAAAACTTTTCGACCCCCATCGGCCCCTCTGAACTTAACAAGGCATGTTATTATAATAATACTTAGGTGTTCTACATAGAGAAAGAGATTAAAAAGGCATTAATGATCTACATAGAAAATTTACTAACCAAATTAATGAATGCGTGGCTGTGAAAATACAAGAAGATTAGCTTGTCAATGAATAGACATCAAATAGTTTAAGGGAATTTTGCAAAGCGAGGGTAGAAATGTTCGGATGCTTCTTGAAACATTAGTGAATTACAAGATTGTAAATTGTCAGACAGTTTATTGTGGTAGCCAAAACTTAAAAGATCTTTCAATAGACCTCCTTCCATTAACTAGATATCTGATGTTACAGAAAGAGTAATCACACACATTCATACTTGTTTCATCCTGTAGGCTAAACAGTTCAAGATATAGACTAAACAATGTAAACTAAGACTGTATTAAGGAGCCATGTTTACTCCAATCATGGGAAGTAACTCTAGTACAAGATAGGCCTATATATGGAATCAAACAACTAATAATATAGTAAAAATATATTTTGTTAAAATTTTGATGTCATTTCTTACAGCAAGCTAGAGATCAACAATTACAAAAGTTAAAGTATGCTATGGATGAAGCTCAAGGTCGTGCTCTACATGAGAAACATTTAAAACGTATGCAGAGATTACAGCAAGGTGGCCATGATATCACTAATCTTAAAGCTAATTACGATGGTATGTAGTCATTTATTGAAATCATAACTTCAAATGTAGGACCATTGACAAAAAATTCGGTACTGTGTGTCTAAATTCAAAAAATTTATTGAACAGGGTATTTTTCATAAAAATATTTTTAGAAAACTGATTGTTCATTGGCTGAGATCTAAAATTTAAGTACCGTACTGATATTAGCTCTTGACCAATAAAAATGCTGCATTCTTAAAATATGAAATTTAAGTTTGTTGAATGGTATTCTTAAATTAAAACTACATTTTTAAAACAAAATGCATTGAGAGTTGCTTAAGTATACAGAACTGAACACTTTGTCAAATGATACCCGATAAACAACTCTGAATATTGATTCTTCCTATCTCTTCATTAATAAAATATGGCTTCATCCGTCTGGTGCATGTCATTTCACCAAATATTCTCGGTATTATTTTTTATACCGGTATTATTAATTCATGTTTGATACAAAGTTAGTAAATGTCAGGTATTGTTTCAATAGTGCCTGACATTTCATGAGATACAATTAGAAGCATTATTTCAAGCCCTTAGATCATTCATTATGTGTAGACTCTGTAGATATTAGTAAACTAATAATAGGTTAATCATAGATGCTATATATATATACTGAAATAATTATTTCATGCTAATGTAGGCAATTTGTTTTATTCAGAAATATTTTTATAGTTGTCTTTAGTCTAATTCAGATCAGAAGTAATTTCTTTCTTTCTTTCTAACAGTTCTATATTTTGTATTTAACCACTAGTTAAAGATGCATTATGTAAGATTTAGGTAAACACAGACTCGTTTTCACTATAAGTGTCAGTATGATAGACTATAACTATAATGGAAAAATGAATAAATTGAAAATTTCAGTCAAATTAATCTATTCTGAGTAAAGTTATGAATGTTTATAAAGTTATGAATGTTTATTAAGTTTTTGACAAGAATTAGCCTAAATAAGTAAAGCCTTGATTATCAATTTTAAGGTTGAAATATGGAATGATGAATATTCTAATCCATTTAATTTCTTGGCCATCTGATGACATAGAGAGTCAATTATGAGCTTGTCATTTAAATACATGTCTAGATAATAATTTATATAACTTTGGAAGCTAGAAAAAAGACCTGCTATAGGCAGGTTTAGCTCTTACATAATGCATCTTTGATATTGAGGGATGGCAAAAACCAGAACTAAAATGATTCGAAGGGAAATAAATATCTGTATTTGATTAGATTGAATATTGTTAGTTTGTAGATAATTTGCTAGCATAATATTCATAAGTCCACACCTTCAGGTTAGCAGAAGCCTAATAATGAATATTAATATATACATGTGTTTAAATATTTGTATTGTTCCCACACAATGTCTTTGCTTTTAGTCCTGTCACCATCACCGTCTATTCCCATTGGACGATCCACAGCTACATCAGTTGCTAGGCAACATACAGATAATCAGAATGGTAGAGTTATGAAGTTGCTTGAGATTTTTCCTCACTGCAGATAGCACTTTTGTTAATTACTAAAATGTTTAAAGCACTCAAGCATATATTCATACACCTTTAGTAATATTTATTCAAGCATGCTAAACATGCTTGGGTTTAAGCACATTGCAAATAAAGCACTTGGTTGGTAAAATATTGTTTACTCAAGAATAAGCATGAAACACATCACAAATGAAGCACTTAAAGTTACATTATGGGAGATAAGATAAAGAGATGGCAGTTCTCACTATAATAGTTAAAAACTAGATAGTGTAAAGGTAATTTGCTGAAAATGTCAGTCAAATTGGTCCACTATTAGCCGAGAAAAACGCGTTTGAAATATTCACATAGCCTCGGTCATCATTACTCAAATCATTAATATACACAGCATAGTCTCGATTATCCACTTGATTGATTTAATTATCAATGGCCATTAAGCGGCATATAGAATTTTAATCCGCCAACATCAAAGGCTAGCCTTGACATCAAGAGTTTATTATGGTCTGGATATGTTAATTGATGTCTAATTGATTATTTAGATAACATTTCAGGCTTAAAGAATGACCTGTAATAAGCAGATTTTGCTCTTGCATAATGCTATTTTAATTGGTAATCTTCATATTTAACCAGCGCTTAAAATATAAATGCTTGCTTGTTCCCCAAAACGTAAGCACAAATAATGCTTGAACTGGAGCACATAACAAACATTGTTAACAAAGCCCTTGATTGGTAATCACATATTTATCAGCGCTTATAAACAAATGCTTGCAGCGTTTCCGATTTCATAAATTCTTTATTGATATGACACAAGATTATGATGGCACCATTATAGACACAATTACGATTGTGACACCTGTTTTTTTTTATTTATGAGGGGGGTTGAATGGCTGAATGGTTAGCGCGCGCACGGAATCATACAACCTGCCTTTGAGTCAACTGGCATGATTTCGAATTCCCGGTTGTACGTGGCAAGGAGTAGGGTCGTCTGTCCAACCTTTTGGTTTTCCTTTGGGTACTCTGATTTCCTCCCACTGCTAAAGACGCCTACGTGCAAGCGAATATTGAAATAAAATTAAACCATATGTTAGTCCAGAAATAACCTTTTTTGTGTTGAGTGGACGTTACATTAAACCCTATTTCTCTCTCTCTCTTTATTATTTATGAAGGTTGATGAGATATTTTTAGTTAGGATATAGATTTATGCAAGCATGGAAATAAGGCACTGGTCACCAACAATGTCAAGCACAGATTCAGGCTTTGTCAGGCACAAAACCTCTGGCGCCTGCAATTTTGTACGGCACTGATTTGTCTTTTTAATGATATTATTAATACATGTCCGGCACTAAGTTGAAAATGTCAGGTACTATTTCGTTAGTGTCTGAAATTTTGTCAGATACATATAAAACTGTTATTTTCAGGTCTAGATTTATGACATGTTCTTAATTATCAGTGACTCTAGCTATATTCTGGTAAATAATAACATATCTCGTATACCAGTAATTATAACAAATTTAGCATTTATATTTTAGAACAGGGGGATTGGATAGCCGAATGGTTAGCACGAGGGTGGGGGGCACCATGAGGTTTGTCATTGAGTCAACTGGCATGGTTTTAATTGCCCGATTGTGCGAGACAATAGAGTAAGGTCGTCTGTTTAACTTTGTGGCTTTTCTCGGGGTGCTCCGGTTTCCTCCCACTACGCTCAAGCAAATTATTGAAAAATAATTAGAATTGTGTTACTCCTGAAATGACCTACTTTGTGTCTAGGGGACTTTAAACCCCATTTCTCTCGCTCTCATATTTTAGAACATTATCAGTAGGCTTATTTTGTGAGTATGCTATTAAAAGATCTGCATTAAAATTTGATCCCCTGATAATGTAAAGTATATTGTTATCCCATCCTCATGCTTGCTACATAAACTATGAAATAAGCTTGTATTATAATCATCTTGTTTTTTTAAATGTTATTGTTAATAGCCATTTGATATACAACTCATGCCATGTACTAATTACATTTACTTATATAAATAATCCTTATGGTCGTATATACTCTTCAAAAATAGAAATGCATATTGACATTTTGTCGTCGGTATACCCTCGCTCTACCATCATTGCAACAGACACCCAAACTGTTCTCCAGCATTGCTGTGGCCATACCCTGTGTGTCAGAACCCATTTATGTTGGATTTGAGGGTGTTGGTGTATGAGATCCTATAGCGTCCAGAAATTGTTGCTGTTATGAAATGTTTCCACAAATGTTTGGCTTGAGCTTTGGCTGTCAGCTGGTCATGTGTCAAACTTCGCTGTGGGTACCTATCCCAAATGTTAGAGATGATACTCTGGGAAACATTCAGCAGTCTGGCTACATGTGTTTGAGATTCACTTGCTTGTAACCGACCGATAGCGTTGTTGTGTTGGATTTCATTCAGATGTGGTAACACTTGACTTATGGAATGTGTACCAAGAATCCCAGGATTTTAAAGGCCTTAGATTTTGGTTTAATGTGAAAAGTTTCAGACCAAACCTTTTGCAGTTGGAAAGATTACCATTGCATATCCAATGATAGAAATGAAAATTATCATTTGTTATTCTCAAAATGACTGAAGTATTCTGTTGTCAAAGCCTTAAACCCCATTACATTTTGTGTATAAAACACACTGTATAAGAAAGGCCTAAAATAGGCAGATTTAGCCCTGGCATAATACCTGATTAAAAAATACCATACTTTATGTAAATAAAGACTTTGTTGTTTTAAAATACCATTTTTTTTTTATAAAGAAATACTTTGTTATTTGTAATTGATTTCACAGCACTTATTTTGTAGCACTCAATTTTAATCTGGTGATTTTTATACGCCCACATTGAAATGTGGTCGTATATTGTCGTCGCCCCGTCCGTCGGTCCGGCGTCCACAATAAAATTGCTTGTGGACGCTCTAGAGGCTAAAGTTAATATCCGATTGACTTTAAATTCAGCGATTTCCAATAATAACTACCAGAGTTATGGCCCTTGATCACTTCAAAAAATCTTGTGGACGCTCTAGAGGCCAAAGTTAATATCCGATTGACTTTAAATTTATACACAGTGTTTAAGGTCATGAGACAAAGAAGCCTATTGATTTTCAGCGATTTCAAATAATTTCTTCCAGAGTTATCTCCCTTGATCACTTCAAAAAACATTGTGACGCTATAGATACCAAACTTATCATCAGATTGATACACAGCGTTTAAGGTGTTGAAACGAACAAGTAGTTTGATTTTCAATGAATTTTGATAACTGAACAGCTAAATCCATGATGTTAAATGTTTCCTATACTAATTGTTAGCGTGGGGCAAAACTTTATAAAAAGCAAACAAATTCTAATGATTTTCAGATGTTTCATTACCAAAAAAAGTAAAAATATGCGACAACCCTTGTTGACTGCCCGGACGATTAAGCTGCTGTGGGCGTATGTTTCGTTGCCTGGCAACCTATCTTTGTGTCTTTTACTGAGTTGGTAGCAAACTACAGTAGATGTGACATCATTAAGTCCTTCCAGTGGCTAGATGTATCATCATTAATTTTAAAGTCCCTCCAGTGGCTGCCATTTTCTTTAGAAATATGATAACTTTGTTGGATCCTGTACTGTTTTAATTCCAGTATTTATTATTTGTATTGAATGTAAATGTCCATATTACTTTGTCATATTTTTATGTGGTTTGGATGAGCATATATATGTTGTCAAATTATTGTGCAAGAGATCAAATTTTATAGAATTATAAAAACTGATGTATCTTTTTTCATCCATTCTTTTATTCTTTTATGCATTTAACATTATCCTATTTTACCTTTGCAGCCATGACACCGAGAGTGCAACCAATGGCAACCCAACTGCAATCAGCATACGTTCCACAGTTAAACCTTACGGATAGAGATATAGCGGTTGATACTTCAGTACGATCACATCATAGTGATACAGACCAAATGGCAGACGTCAACCATAGTAAAGAACTGGTTCATCATGATGATTACGTCGAAGATAAGATCGTTTCGTATCGGAACTTGAGTGATCCTCATACAGATCCTTACTCAACACGAAGACATTTTGGTACACAAACGTATACATGTAAATATTGCACCACTATCTCTTTCCACCATTATAATATTTATATTCAGTGAAATCAAACCAAAATATTCTTATTTCCATGGGAACTGTGGATGCTTTCTGGGTTTTAATCATTGTATTCAGGCAAGGCTGACAAGGGCATTGTTTAGTTCCATCAAACATTATTCAAAAAAACTTTGGTATCCTTCGACATCATAGTTTTAAAGCCGCAGATTTTTCATTGGAATAATTCAGACAATATGAAACCTGTTTATGGCCCAATCCTTGATAAATTCTACATAAATTAATTATATTATTATAACAATTAATAAATTCAATAAAACCAAAATTTTAATATCAAAGCAAGATAATTTCACTGCTTGGAATGTTAATGGGCTCTTCATAATAACCAATAATAGAGATCAGTTGATTTCACTGAATATATCAAATAATAACAGATGTACATACATATATAGTAAAAATGCCCAATTTTTTAAAAGTATTTGATTGATTTGAATTTTACAGTTGGGTGAACCATTTGAAAATGTAGTCCCTAACTCAAACTGGGTTTTGATTTTTTAGTTACTATATATTTATATATCTCTGTGTTATTGAAAATTCCTGTAATTGTTTTGTTGGTAATAATATATTTGTTGGTACTATTTATTTATATTAATTGAATGTTGTGTATAATGTATGTTATTATTTTATAACCCTATACTAATATTTATTATAATTTATTATAATTTATCATACATCACATTAGACTTGTGCACACTCCACACGGTACATAAATTTGGTGGCAACCAGAGACACAATTTTTTATTCAAAGAATTTATTTAGCAATGGACATTGTTCCCGCTAATTTTTAGTTTATTGGAAAATAAAAACAATTCATGATGCATCCCACGTGTGCATGCTTTATCATAAGGTCTTTCATTATATATATATACATGTATATTAGTCCCGAAATGACATAATTTGTGTCAAGTGGACGTTAACTTAAACCCTGTTTCTCTCTCTCATGATGCATCCTTTTATAAGTGACAGTCTTTGAGATTATTGTGTGCACATCATATCTTGTGTGCTTGGAGTAAAATATATGGAAGTGTACACACATTCCCAGCCCATCACTAGATGTTGATAATGATGAATATGAGTATTTTTATATTAATATTAATAATATATCACACTTTGTTTCACTACCCTCTTTCTATGTTGTTTGTCTAAGTTTATGTTTTTTGGTTATGTAATGTTCAAAGGTATCTTGTATTAATATTTAACTCTTTCCATACTGGTCTCTGTGGTCAACAGCTTCCTGTATCAATTTCTATATTACAGTCATTTCTACTATTATTAAATTGTGATCCAGTCACACAGAATATAAGTGTAAATGACTAATGTGTAATGACCCATTGACATTGACAGTCTCCAGTGTAATGGGGGTTGGGTGGCCGAATGGTTAGTGTTCGGGCGCTGTATCATACAGCCTGCCATTGAGTCAACTGGCGTGGTTTCATATCCCCGGTTGTACATGGCAAGGAGTAGGGTCGCCTGTCCAACCTTGTGGGTTTTCTTCGGGTACTCTGGTTTCCTACCACTGCTAAAGACCCCTAAGCGCTAGCGAATAATTGAAATAAACATAAAACCATATGTTAGTCCCGAAATGACCTATTTTGTGTCGAGTGGACGTTAAACCTCATTTCTCTCTCTCTCCTGTGTAGTGACAATTCCTTATTCCATGAAAATTGTTTTCTGTTGATTTGTCAATAATCGATACTGTCATCATCTTACTGAGTCCATTGTTATTATAGGATGGGGCCATGGTCACTGGGTCTCATTTGAAGTGCGTAATGACTAGCTATAGGTTACCGTCTTCCAGTTATGAAAAAGTTTAAATATTATACATTTGTTTATGTGACATTACAAATGACACTCAAAAGTATACTGGCACACGATTCGTCTACCAATTTAAAATGTTCACTATGTCGTAAATATTGGATATCAGAAGCCTGCTATCTTTTCACTGCAAAATAACAACATCAATGTTGATTTAAATTGACCAATAAGTCATGCTTGTAATGTCGAAGACTGTGGATGATACTGAATTACAGACTTGGCTACTTTAAACGTAAAGACTCTATCTGTTTCATATGTCATTTCACTTGGAATTTATTGTAAAGTCAAGTTGTAGCCCATTGTGAATCTTTCTCTACACTCTTTCATTAAATATTTAAATACTTTATCTGTTTTATATGTTTGTCTTTTAAAAGCTATTACACTGGGAATTGCCTTGCTGTGTCTGTTTTAGTTTATTATTATTACTTGTTTTTTTCTCTTGATATTTCTAGTCACAGATGAGAATGGCGTTAAGAGGGAAGTAAGTGATGTCAGAATAGAATATAAGGCAGATAGATCTCACAGACATAGAAGAAATGTCCCAACTGAGGCAGACGCAAATGAGAAGAAAATGGTGGGCACAACAAAATTAAAGAAAGTCAGACTGAAGAGTGCTGCACAGGTCAGAAAATTTAAGACAGAAAAACCGAAACCTAAAGAAAAATTTGGCTGGAATTATAACAATCAAAAAGTGAAAAAGAATGTGAAAAATTCGGAGAAGGATCCATTTTACGAACAGAAAAAATGGGAAAGTCAAGCAAGACACGCAAAACGAGCAGCACAACTTTACAAAATGGTGGAAGCCAATAAACAAGTTATACCTACAGGATCGCGCAGTCCATCCCCACATAGAAATAAATCTTTGTCACCATACAGAGGCTCTGTCAACTCCCGACATGACAGAAGCTTATCTCCCAATTTCCGTTCAGAAACCAGACTCGTAAAACCATCCGATGTAACACCTCGTAGAGGAAGATCCACGTCTCCTCTTCCGTCCAACAGATCCCGTCATTCCGAGGAACTCAAACCTTTTGTAGATGAACATGAACGCAGATCTCGTTTGGATCATTACAAACATAGACCTGATCATCATGCCAGATATGAATCACCTCCTGTGCCAGCGGTTAAACACAGAAGACCTCATCAAAATGAACTGGATAATGAGGACTATGATAATTATAATGGTAGATCACATTATACAGACTTAGATCCTGTACGTCCTCCCGTCTATGACACTGATTTCATTCCATTCACAAGAACATCAGAGATTTTAGATCCGTCCCATGCTGATGATCCTCTACGCGTATCACGAGAGAACACACGTGTAAGAAAGGGAAGGAAGGCGTATAATGAAAATCAACAACCAGCTGATTATGGTAATAGAATAGATATTTATGAAGATAAACGAAGAGATCCTAATCAAAAGGTAAAAATATTTATTATCAACAAAAATAAGGTTGAAACTATTTTTAGCTTAACATTGGGGTGAATGATGTCTCTAGATCCAGAATAAAGTTATTTAATAGATTACAGCAACTTTTGAGGAAGCCATGAAAAACTTTACTTTTAAATCAGGATTTAATCATGTTACTGTTAGTTGTTATATTTTGATAGAACCATATATTTATTAATTGTGTTACATTACTTACATATTTTTATTTAATTGTGTTACATATTGTTTATATTTTCATAGATTCCTATAATTAAACATTTATCTATATATTTGATAGAATCCTATATTTGATTGTGATACATAATTGTGTTATATTTATATTTGGATAGAATCCTGTATTTAATCGCATTGTATATTTTTATAGAATCCTATATTGAACCCAGGTTTAGTAAAAGATCATCCTACTGGTCGACAAGATCAAATATTACAACAACTGTCTACATTAAAACAGGTACTAGTAATAATAATATGTTATTTTATGATACAGGGTGTTGAATCCACAAATAATTTAATTAATTCCCTTTTGTCATTAAGGGTTGCTATACCCAGTTGTCCTTAAATCATAATAACATTTTAAAATACAATCACGTGTCCAGAGGGGTAACAAAGTCCAGGGTTCAGATCATATATTTTTTCTTCGTTAAAATAGTGTCGGACAAAGAACGTACAAGCCATTGCTGTTGTTTTGGCTCACTCCACACTAATTCTGTGTATTTATACACCTAATAAATGAACAGAAATATTGTCTCAAAGCTTTTGATTTTATATAATTCTGGGATTATCCTCCAGGACCTCTCTCTCTAAACTCGATCTTGCCTTGTATCCCTGCTGCCTAATTCCTGAACACCCTGAATTTTTTACTTTTAAGATATACATGAATGAACTGATTACTTGTACCTAGAGAATAATTAATTTTTCTTATGTATATGTTATATTGATCTTACGACTATTTTATCATTGTAGAGTTTAATACAGAGACAGAGAGAGTTAGAGACATGTATGTCACCTAGTGATTTCGAACAGCAGTAAATTACAAATCATGGAATTCTTCTTAATATCACTTTAATGTAAATCAAAATATAGCACTTTTAATTTCACCATGTTACACTAGATATTTAACAACAAAACTATTTTTAACTTGAATAATTAAAATTAAAGTAGAAAAATATTTCTGAAACGATGCAGGCTTGATTTATATTTTGTAGACATGGCTTGGTGAATTGAAACTTTTTTATAATCGTCAAAACAAAGTAAATCTCACTCACTTTTATGTCACCCTATTGTATAAAGTTTATTATACAAATATTTTAATTTATTTAAATGTTGTATATTTTATTGTAAATATAATGTATAGTCAAGTTTTATAACTAAAGTGCTTTAATAACTAATACAACATGTAAAGATGTATAAAATACTATATGTAGAGGATTGTGTAGTATATTGACTCATGTATAAGTGTGAAACATAACCAGAGAAATTCACCTTTAATATTTTTATATATTAAAGAGCTAAATCTTATATTCATGATATTGAAATTGAAAGACTAAATCTTATATATTCATGATATTGAATAGTGAAGTCTTATATTCATGATATTGAATAGTGAAGTCTTATATTCATGATATTGAAAGACTAAATCTTATATTCATGATATGGAAGGGATAAATCTTATATTCATGATATTGAAGGGCTAATCTTATTTATATTCATGATATTTGCTGTTAACAATGTTGGTACTTTTTTTCATCATGAAGCTGGATTTCATATTTGACTTGTAAGTACAAGTAGTAAGTAAAGTTAGCACAACCTAATTTAACAACGAATCAGGATTTACTTTGATTAAACACAAGCTTCAATAGGCTCTATATGTTGGTTTGTTTACTATGAAGCAGAAGTCGGTTCATTTTCTGATTTTAGTTTTGTTTTTGGCTTAAATTCTAATTGCGCAACTTGTTCTGTATGTTGACCGAAAATCTTCACGTGAAATTTGATTTAATTAAGACGTTAATTTTTACCCAAATCAAAGCGACTGTGTCCTGTATTCTGTGATGTGAAAGGGAACCAGTAACTTTGTTTGACAGAACATAATAAGGGAGTATATGTGTCTTGTTAGTAAATATAATCTGTGATTCTGTGAATATTAATTATTTTACAACATAATAAATAACATATATTCACTATTATAGTACTGTTTGTATGAGTCAGAATTAAATAAAGAATTGAGTATTATATTATAATGTTAATCACGTGACAAATGAGGAGTTCTGCTCTGGAGGAAGTTATTGCGGCCATTCGAACCTTTTAAAATCTTTTAATTTCTCTAATATTTAACTCGGAACATCAAACTCTGTTAAATTGTATTTTTTCTAATAGCTATGAAATCAGAAACAAAGCATTAAAATGCCAGATAGTTTTGGGGTTTTTTTTCAAATATGATGATGATAGTATTTTGGAAAGGAGTTCTTCAATTATAGAGCCACACCTAAATGTATTGGTCACAATAATTATTTAGTATAAATTAGGTGTATTTATGTAGAAATGTAGACTGCAGGTACAGGGCAAGGAAGTCATTGACTTTTGCCAGCTGATCAATTTTTAACTTATTCTGTTACCTTTCCAATTAGCACCACTTGTTTTTCAAAGAATATGAGATCAATTTTTAACTTATTTTGTTACCTTTCCAATTAGCACCACTTGTTTTTCAAAGAATATGACAAAATGGAGCCTTATTTCACTTTTTTGAAAATAAAATAAACTGCTTTGAATTTAAGGTTAAATATTTAGAAATTTTATGGCATAAATATACCTCCAATAAGACAGTTGTGGTTGTTTTTATATACAGGGAAGGGGTTGATACTGAAATAAAGGGAGAAAGGGAACTCGTGGTTAACTTTTAGAAAATAATTTTTTTTAATGTTTGCTATAAATATTTTACTAGGAGCACCAAGGGCATCTATAGTATAATGTGTATTAAGAAATGGTGGTCATATGCCTCACATTCTGTACAGTAACATCTTTACCGTTACATTAACTAAAATACAACTTAATTAGCTCCACCCATTACACTTCTACATGTTTATTAATTTATACATTCAAGTATCCACACATGCAAAAATATTATCAAGTAATTTGCTTTTAGAATTGGATCTGATGCCAAACTGATATTTTTACCTTATTAACTTTATATATGGTAAATTTAAGGGCTGTTGTCTCACAGAAAAAGGTCTTATTATATCTGAAATAAATTTATTTTATGATCTATTTCTGTTATATCTATTAACATAAAATAATAAACTATTATAAATTAATTAAAGAGTAGTTTTATTTGCAATAAAATATAGATTGAATTGTAACAGTTTCTGGAACAGATGATAACACTTCCCATGAAATAGGTGGATGTCATGAAGTATGATCTACATCGTATTCTTACTCTTTCTGGAACACATGTTGACACCGCCATTAAAATATGGTATAATGTCTTAATTTTCTGCTCCCAACTTGGCTAATGCAGACGGGCAAATACCAAATTCATCTTTTTGAATGACTAAACACTTTTACTTGTCAGGCCCCATGCCAGCTCTACATGCAAGCAAATTAATGAAAAAAAAAATGTAACCATGAAAGAAATTTTCCCGGACATATAGAAAGTGTACATATAGAAACCTAATTTTTCGTCCCATGGAAACCACAAGGTGAACTTTCTCACTCAACACGTGCATGCAAAATAATAACCCATGGCAGTTGGAATACAAATACTCGTGGGGCAACATTTCCCGTCTTCATTATCCGTGTTGGTGCAGAAAAGTAGGACCATAAACCCCGTGTCATTGACCAGGCGCGGATCCAGAGGGGGGGTCCAGGGGGTCCGGACACCACCACCACCCCCACCCCCGCTCAGACTTGAACATTTTTTATGCGATTTTATTGGCGATTTTTAGACATGTAATTTTGGAATTTACCTTCCGGAAATATGTCAGAATGCACCAAATTGAATCTAATTTACCAAATTTTTCCCGTTAATTGGTTGAGCGCCTTAGTTAAGCAATTATCAAACCTAGACCCCCCCCCCCTTCCTGTAAAAAATCCGGGATCCGCGTCTGGTCATTCATATCATTTAAAATGATTCATGTTAGATAGACCGAATGAATGTCAAATTCTATACATTTCGAAAATTGGTACAATCATACTATGGACCAGGAACTGGCCATATTGTTCGATGAAATTCAAAAATATAATGCACAATTGTACAAGGAACATATAAGTCAATTTTCATACTTGGGTTTTTTCGAAGAGCGTTACCCCAAGAAAAACATGTGATATATTTGGAGATGAACATCCTGCCACACCCCATCCCGTGGGAACGATAAACTAAGATCAATGAACCCTAACTGATCTTGACTTATAGCATTATGCAAGAGCAAAATCTGCTTATTACAGGTCTTTCTTTAGGCCTGAAATGTTATCTAAATAATCAATTAGACATTAATTAACATATCCAGACCTTAATAAACTCTTTATGTCAAGACTAGCCTTCGATGTTGGCGGATTAAAATCGTATATGCCGCCTAATGGCCGTTGATAATTAAATCAATCAAGTGGATAATCGAGACTATGCTGTTTATATTAATGATTTGAGTAATGATGACCGATGCTATGTGAATATTTCAAAGGCTTTTTTCTCGGCTAATAGTAAATCAATTTGACTGAAATTTTCAGCAAATTATCTGTACACTATCTAGTTTTTAACTATTATAGTGAGAACTGCCATCTCTTTATCTTATCTCCCATAATGTAACTTTAAATTGTATAACCAATAATAAGTCTATTTTATATTGGCTCAAATAATAAGCTAAACGTCACGATAATAGTCTATCAAAAAATATAATTCCACAAATATATTGTTATGTTGTGCTTTATATTTCAAAGTCAAACATGATTCTGTCATTTGCCGGAACCCATGTGAACTAAATTAAACTTTAAAACACCTCAATCAGTCTCTAGTTATAAGTCCAAGATCACGATGTTTGTCAACGAAACACGTAAAGACCCTCTTTTTTTTATTTTGTGGTAATCTTTTATTTTCGTATTCACACATTACTCATTACTTATTATAAAGGGATTACATTACTTATTGTTCTCACTAATCTGGTAAAAGACGTGATATTGTTTTATTTAGACACTGGAATTGGAGACATAATAACATTCCTCAAGACAATCAATATCATAATGACTCCATTATAGGATCAATATAATACAGATCATGATTTACATATATCTTCATATCAGGTTTTTGTGCGCAAACCGTTCATGCTGTAAAAGCCTTTATTGCCGTCATCCCATTTTGTCTGTCCGTCAGGTCCGTCTTATTTCTTGTAAATGCTCGTCAGGCTATACCTTTATTCAGAAATCTGGTTTCCAAGTTGCTAGGATTGGTAGAAACACAATCGAAATGGAGTTTTTGTTCCTATCACCATAGTTATTGTTTCTGGCCCCGTACACTCTTAAGCCATCTTTCAAAATGCAGTTAGTGGGTGTATATTCGTTACCTAGCAACACCATGTCTACAACAACCTGCCTACTTTTGGGATGGTCTATAAACGGACGATATCTGATAATTATTATTCCTTTATTCACTAACATATTTAGAGGAACATAGCCTCCCCTTTACGGACTTTAATTAAAATATAGATGTTATTCTGTATTTTACTCCACAAAATTACTGAAGGACTCTGCCTCACCCTTTAATATCAATTGAAGAAAATTCCCAAAACCCTTTCGGAAAACTAGCGTACATCACCGCTTTTATTGTAAAGTTTACTCCTCCAGTGGCATAACTATTCAAAATCAATTTTCTCGATAATAATAATTCATCAGCAGATTTTTACCTTGACAATCCTCATTTCATTGCAATGTTGACATTACCAAATTTGTTGAAAAGCGAGATGTGGTGCTGCTCTGTCAATACCCCCCCCCCTCCACCACCCTTCTATACTTCATTATGCTAGCGTAAGAATAAGCGCAATACTTTATAGTACAGAAAGTGCAGTTCGGAATTTAAACTGAAGTTAGATCTTGAAAAAAAAAATACTTTTGATTTAAATAGTTTTTTTCTTTACTGAGTATGATGAGCGTGAGAATTTTAATACATGTATATACCGTGTAAAGTTTTTACTTATCTTTATATATAGAGAATAGACTTACACAGATCTATAATTACAGGGCAGTAAGTTGCTATTCAAATAATAATATTATATGTACGAAGAACGATTAATTCAATTCATAAGAAATCATCATTGCATGACAACCTTGTTTTTATTCATGTCTTCACTGACTTTCGTGATAATAATCCGATGATATACCCGCGTTTCGCTACATACACAACAGCATGCAACGAAAGTGAGAAATGGTATCAGGTGTTCATTCTACAAAGGGGGTACCGGTGGCTAAGTTGGTAAGTTGCTGGCTCGCTAGCCTGGAGGTCGGGCGTTCGATTCCTGGATTGGCCGAGAAAGTTCACCCCTTGTTGTCAGTGATGCGTCAGTGATGCAGGACGGGGGGCCTGGCAAGGACAGCTGTCTAGTTGTTCGGGTGGCACGAAAAACCGAGGTTAGCATGACAGTTGTAATTCTTTATGAGAGTAGGCTGTGGTGTCTCTGTCCGGGCAGAATTTCGAGTCGTTTTTACGGGAGCTCTATTTTTGCGACTTTGAGTAAAGATAGCTGAATTAATATTAGTCGGATTGATATGATTTTGCAGTAAAGTGGATAAAATAACCATGAAGTACACATATAAAAGAATTTTCAGGGCTATTGTATGTGCACTTTAAAGTAATGATACGTCATTTACATTTTTCGCTAAAATATCAAATTTCTTTTAGGTTAAAGGGACTATCCCGACTTGAATAGAGTCATAAAAGTCCAATTGCGCATAAAATTTAAGCGCCAAATTATAGAGGGGTTGTGTATTTAACATGTCTTAAAATTTCAGCTCAAAATCTTGAATCCTTTGGACGTGGAAGCCAAAACTGCTTATCCGGTCACATAACCGTTTAAAGATTTCATGTCAATGTTTTCGTTGGGTGATCTGAAATCGATTCTCGTTCCTTTAGAGGTCTATACAGAGAATGGCCCAGGTGCTGTACTTGATAACGAACGTTACATTTCACGAACATTTTTTTATGAAATAAAAAAGTCTGGTTTTATCCAGACACCGCATAATGCAACCTGGGACACCGTTCTGCATTTCCAGATAAAGACTGACGTGTATATGTTGTTTGAAGAAGTATCACGTATATTGAGCTAGTTGATCGGGCCTAAGGTAAATGATTTTAAAGCATTTTAACACTAAATTAAACAGTTGTATTCTCCAAAATATTGTCGGGATTGGCCCTTTTAAGTTAATCCACGCTAGTATCTACTACGGTTGATTAATAGACATTTACGAGGACATGACGACAGACTACACACCAAAACAGCCAAGCTTCTTCCGGTAACAAATGTATAACTCTGTTCGAGATTGAAATGGCCATTTATTACAAATAAAAGACAAAAGAGGTATTACATATATAATAATAATAATAATAATCTAACAACAACATATTGTGGTACAAGCTTAAAACACTGTAATATATAATGAGGTATATTGAAATTGCTTAATTACATAAATATTAGGCTTCCCAAAGATGGGGTACAGTATATCCCGCCATAGATTGGGAGTGGCGCACAGACGAGATTAACTAACCTATTGTGACGGGACCAATCCCCCCCCCCTTAATTAAGTAAACAAAATCTAAATACCAACGGTAGATAATATCCCGGCTTGGTCTCAGTCGGATTTAAATCAAGCGCAACAAAAAAATGTTCGCGGACAACAAATTAGTGGCGGGCTTAATATATAGCAAACAGCAAAGATCAACGCCACTTCAATTTCAGTTATATTTGTAAATACAGAACGGAATTGAACTATTTTTTGACTGATTTTCCCATTAAAGATTCATCTTTCACAATAATATAGCTAGCAAGTCATTTGTATTTCTCAAACATGGCGCATCGAGACTTTAATATCCGATATTTTTAATATTCGTGAATAATACCCATTGCTTATCTTTATATATAAGGTCACTTACTGTTAAAAAGAAAAAAAAAACTTTATTTTGAGAATTGTTTTTTTCAAATGCTATATTTGGGAAATGTGGCGATTCTGAAGTTTGTAGATGGCTATAAAAGCATGTTCGTAACACCCTGCAAAGACTGGGCATCGTTGGCTAGACCATTGTATAAATAAATATTGCTATACGGTGCATATAGGTTAAAAACCTCTTTTCATCTGGGTCATATCTAATGGAATATTTCACCCCATCTATGGTTGTTGTTTTATTCTTCCAATTTATACTAGTGAGATTCCTGACAAGAAATTCTTTAATCAAATAGTCGTGTCAAACCTCGCCGTTGGAATGTCTTAAAGACCTTAATGATTATCTTCAGTAATCCTTTTGATAAGTTTAATTTCGTTTCCTCATTTTACGAATCTCTTCAACATCTCGGTTTTTTTTGCACGAGAACGCTTTCATGGACCGTGCTTGTGAATAAAGTGCTATGGAGAAATCAGTATCTCTATTTTTTCGATATATTGGTCGAAGGTTAGAATAAGATCTTTATCTGGCAATTATAACTACATTACGTTGGCATTAGTAAACCGCGGAAACCAGATGGAGTAAGAGGAAAGCGGTTATATTCTTAATGCCAGAACAAATTTCTTGAGTCACGTCGCCGGAATAAGTCAATAAAAGGAATTCTCCCGAAAAACGTAAATGGTGCTGAACAAATTCGTTTGGTTCCTTTAGATCTTCTGCTTCAATGCCGCCATATTGATTTCTTGATTGTGATCAGACCCAAACATGAAAATAACCCACCAAAAATCTCACCCTATGTTTTTGGTGGAATCCTCCGTGGTTTAAACATTCTTGAAGTTCAACCAATCATCCGTCACTGCTAGAGACGATACGATATCGATTTACGCTCAATATTGTATTATATGGCAGAACAGTCGAGCAATCTCGTTTTCGTCGTTGTCTGATACACCTAACATCTACCACAGAATCTACTTATAACGCATGCTTGTCTGTTCGATGAATATCAAAATAAACTTACGGAAACACGGGGGCATCATGTTAAAGATAATTGTTCTCAGGGACATGTTAAGGTTTCTCATTCGGTAATGTATTCGATAGTAACGGTGTATAGAAAACTATTGACCCGGACCCGGATGTTCTGATCTATCTCCATCCCTCATATCTTAGTAATTCCTAAATATAAATCAATATGAAACGAGAAAAAATAGGAAACGACAAATACATCTTCAATAGAAGGCTTGGTCTCGCCTTAACCCCATATAGAAGGCTTGATCTCGCCTTAATCTCGTACATATTAGCTAGAAAATTCGCTGTCATTCCTTCGGTAAACATGTAAGCTCTTTTCCAAGAAAAGCTATCTAATTGTGCATTCAGCTGAACATATATGCTTTTTTCGGTTTTGCTACTGTTCTTGATTGCACATCATGGATACTGGCCTTTAAATGACGGAGAGAAAAATCACATTATTATTGCACGGGCTTTTTTTAAGTACGTGAACGCCAGTCTCCTTACATATATTTTAGACGACGTTTTGGAGATAACGGGTAAATCCTTTTAAAACCATTTTCAGCTTTAGAGTTTTGTAGAAAAGGAGTGGCTTTAATAATGATGAACTATAAACGAAATTTCTATCTGGGCGTAATTAATTTCAAATAAGTAAGCTGATGTGCCACTCAGCACAACTATCATTTAATCCAATCGAAATAAATCATTTCCAAAGCAGCCCTCCTTAGTATACTACTGTGCGACAATTCAAAGAAGAAATCAATCGTTTCCCAAGCGGTATTCCATATTCGATATTTTCTTTGTGTCGTGTATATGCGAGCCTTGAGCATTTTAGTATAATAGCCAGCAGTTAGTGTGTAAGCGATAACAATCGTTTCCCAAGCGGCCTTCCATATTCGATATTTTCTTTGAGTCGTATATATGAGCCTCGAGCATTTTAGTATATCCAGTAGTGAGTGTATACATTCAACTTGACGGAATGGTTCGATTCAATTAACTGGATACGTTTTAGGACGGACGGAAGGAAGGAAGGAGGGAAGGAAAAAACGAATTAATTTACAAGATGAAGGATATTATCCGTTACATCATATTAACTTTACTTTTTATTTTACAAATCTATCAATTTACTGAAGGTAAGAAATTTTACATTGATATATATTATTACTTACTTATCTAGATCTAATTTAACAATCAACGGTTTAGAAATTAGTTCAGCTTTTTAAACATTGTACTAGAAGAAATGGAATGGGGTTTAACGTCCTACTTTTCTGCTTCTAACCTGGGCTGATGAAAACGGGCATACGCCATACAGTGTGCTATGAGGGAAATTTCGCCCGGGAAGCGGCGCTATGGCCTATTCTTCTATTGAATTTCATCTGCCAAGGGATCTTTTACGTGTATGCCAATTTGAACACGGAACCCCGATTTTTCGTACCATCCCAAGGACTAGACAGCTGTCATTGTTTGCGCTAGAACTTTTTCAGAAGTGAAATAAAATGGGGTTAGACGTCCTACTTTTCTACACCGACTGAAATAATGAAGACGGGCGTTATACACCATACATATTTTGTTACGACCTGCTTTTATATCCAGTTTTAACTACACTTGTCCTCGGTTTATTGCATTATCCGAACGACTAGACACCATCTTTGCCGGGTGAATACTGTGGATAGTTAGCTTTAAATGAAATAATTTGAATAGACATATTAGGCTCTTGACCTTTCAGAAACTGGCACAATCCTGATTTTAAAACGACCATTTCCTTCAATGACATTGCTTGATAAAGATGCCTGTAATAGTATTGAAACGTTGCATGTAATCAACTATGGGCCATTTTTATGGGTTCGATATCAAACACGAAATCGTTGGATTTTAGTTTATTGGTTTTAGTTTCCGGATCGTAGTTTTACTAAATTCGGAACATTCAGAACATTAATCCTAAAGGAGATCTGACACTTGATGTCAGATCGGATACCAGATCTATCGGTATATTCCGCTATACAAGATCGACCGCAGTATCTTTTCCATTGTTTATTTATAATTTCGTGCATTGTTTATTAATGCTAGAGAATGCCTTCTGTCATATATATCAGCTATAAACACATCACACTACCCCGACAACATGGCATATGTCTATCTATTTAATTATGCATGTAGAAATATGTAATTTCTTAACCCAACCGTATCGTTAAGAGAGAGAGAGAGAGGGAGAGAGAGAGGGGGGGGGGGGTAAACGTCCACTCGACACAAACCAGGTCATTTCTGGACTAGCATATCAATTAATTTTATTCCAATGCGCGTAGGGGACTTTAGCAGTGGGAGGCAACCGGAAGACACGGCGAAAACCCACGAGGTTGGATAGGCGACCCTACTCTTTGTCACGTACAACTGGGGAATCGAAACCATCACAGAGTTAATCAAACAGCCAAAGCTATAGACGTTGTGCACTTGGCGGCATGTACATATTTAATTTGTGATGGTTTGGACTAGACCCAATATATTTAAAGAGATAGCAATAACCAACTGCCTTTTAATTAATCAAAATAATGTTGTTTTCGGGGGTTTCACTCAAAACAGCTTTAATAGCATACTGCCATTCCTGTATACGCCATTCAGGACGAAGGGCCTGGCAGGCAGAGTATTTAGTCGTTCGGATGGGATGAAACATCGGAATCCCGTGTACACGTAAAAGAACCATTGACAGTTGGATTTCGAAATAAGAGTTTGTCATAGCACAGCTGTCTGAGCAATATGTTCCTCGTAGCATATTGTATGGGGTATTTCCATCTTCATTAGCCCAGTCGGTGCCAAACTGTGGGACGTTAAACTCCATTTCATTTCAATTCCGGCATAAGCTATTGCTGTAGGTAGAGAATGGATTTAATGTTTATGAAACACATCTGACAGAATACAGCCTTGTGACCTGGCTGCACTTACAGACTACAACTTTGTCACCTGGCTGACAGACTACAACTTTGTCGCCTGGCTGACAGACTACAAGTTTGTCGCCTGACTGACATACTACAAGTTTGTCGCCTGGCTGACAGACTGCAACTTAATACGACTGATATGTATATATTCAGATATTACACACTGGAACTTTAAAATTAACAAATGAAATATAGAATAAATACAAATGTTTGCTAAGGTAATTCTTTCAAATCTTAGTCAATATAGCTATGAATATAACTGAATAAACAGAAAAAAGGGTATAAATATCTAACCAACCTGGATTATAAAGAAGGGAAAAGAATAAATGGCCTTTTCTTTGATATAAAATAATCCAATGAAAAACTAAAAGTGATATTCAAGAACAAAACGAACTCTTTGAAACCGACACTCTCCAAATCTTATAAATACTTTTGATTTGAATGGATATTTAAACGAGCACATACTTCACAAAACTGAATAGTCCACAGTCATACAAAACGTTTTTGAAAAAGAAATTTGGAATGTTTAATCCATAGAATTTGAAAAATGAAAAAAAAAAGTCAATTTAAATTCTATATTTATTTCTATAATATTTTTAGTTATTTGTTTCTCCATCTTTCCTAGTCAGCGAGTAAATGAAATGAAATGGGGTTTAACGTCCTACTGTGTTGTTCCAAACTGGAATAATGAAGACAGGCTTACACCATACAATAAGCTATGAGAGACATTTAGCCCGGACATCGGCACTGTGGCCTACTCTTATGTCGAAGGGATCTTTACGAGTACGCCAATGCGTACACGGAACCTTAGTTTTCCTCCCATCCGAACGACTACACAGCTGTCCTTGTCATGCCCTCCGTCCGCATCACTGACAAGAGGGAACCACGCCGGAAAATCTGGATGAGCTTTCTCGGCCAATGCATTGATGGAGGATCGATTCCCAGGCTAGCGAGTCAGCGTCTTACCCATTTAACCACCGTGACCCCCAGTCGCTTACCAGGGGGTACCATCTGGCCGTTCGGATAGGACGAAAAACCCTACATATTGTAATGCAAAAGAGTCCTTAACATTCCACAGAGAGTTAGCCAAACGCATTTGTCCGGGTACAATTTCTATTTTCATGACCTCGGTTCATGCACAAAAATTGAACGTTATATATACTTTCATTACCTACTGAATCTGAATACAAAATACATTGAATATAGGAAACTATGAAAGGTTTCTTTTATTATTTAAGATGATGCTCTAATTATAGAAAATATTAGTAATCAGGTGTTCTAGAAAATAAAAATAAGCATACCCTACCGCGTACAATACACCCTTCAGTTTGATATAGCTAATTGAAGTATTGAGAACTTTTGTAATGTCCCCTTACTTTTATACAAATATGATTATCATTTTATAATAGAAAAACTCGAGATACTTCAACTGTGCACTCTGTCACACCATGACTTTATTCAACTCCGATACTTGAAATCAGACTGGCGTTCAATATATACTGGACTGATTTCTTTCAATTCGACTATATGGGGTTTTGTTTGGGGAACAGAAGAGTTTTTCTCTTCGTGTGTTTATTGAGATAGGGTATTTAGAACAGTTCATATACTATATAATATACTATGCGTGAAGTATACATATACTTATACTACTAATTGGCAATTTTATGTACCCATATTTCTTTGATGTGTATACAAATTGCAGCTTTTATGAGCATGTATTTTATTCATTCTCATATATAAATACATGTAGCAATACACGACTTGATTTAACAAATTAAGAGGGGCTCCAGTTTTAATTCTCTTCGGTACATCAATAGAAACATTTGTCTGGCTGATTGAATAACGCCTGCTTCCATCTATGGCCATATCGCAGCAACGTGTTTCCGAAGAATCATACAAGTTCTAGAACTAGATGGGGCGATATTGCTCGCACAAGCACATAGCTGCGACTGGTGGTTGAGACATGGAATGGTGGCGCTATATTTACAAACGTCTTTTAAACGAAACATGACACTATCAAGGAACACCGTTCGTAAAATAAGAACATAGGAACCTTGTGACAAGACTAATTGGGCAAATATGTTTTTAAAATACCCGGTTAAATTTGACAAGATAGTCATATTATTGGCTACAAAACACTTAACAACTAGTTTGTTCCAGAAAACCAAGCCTGGTGGATACTTAATGATTTCAACATCTCGTCGATGTTTGTGGCAATTCTAAGTGGCATTGTGTTCTAAAGACCTCGAATATGTCAAGTAACATCCCTATACATCCAGCCTAACAAAAAAAAAACCTAGCCTTTTTTAAAATCTGCCATACGAGATAGAAATTATTTTACGCCCACCAAGCAAGTCTTTTATTTGAATGTCACAGATAAAAAAAGATTTAGCACGTAGAATCTAGATTGATTAGAAATGGCGATATTTAAATGGTTGTCTGAGAATAATGCTAATCACGTCGAAAAAACACTCCACTTGTTGTACATGTCTTAAAGGCTTTTATACATACACTCATATAACATAATTTGGTTTTGTCATTAATTGAATTATATAAAGGTCTGTAACATTCTTACCATGCAAATCAGAGATAATTTTTAAAGCTACATGTATTTAAAGATACATTATGCAAGGGCTAAATTTAGGCCTTATATGTTATATTAACTATTAACATGACAAGAGCATGATCAATTTGTTACCAGATCACGTTTATGCATTCATGGGAATCATTCTAGCACTTAAAACACATTCACATAAGAATTTGAAACACTTCCTACTCGCCCCCGGTAAGTGGGAATTATATCATTATTTGAAGTGGAAGACTAAGTCTACATAATGACAGTAGAGAAATTCGTTGGAATTTGTCTCGATTGTCACAGCTTGGTCAAACATAGGAAAATACTGATGCCTGGATGACTGAGATAACATACACACGGATCCATGGAATTGACAAACATCAACATTGATGTATCAATTTGAAAATGATATATTTACCAATTTCATAACTGACAATAGTGAATTATAGGATTAATAGGGTTGTTCTTTAAACACGTAGGACTGTGTATAAATGTATTTTGAGGCATTAGTTTGACATATTTAAAACATGACTATCGCTTTAATGTCTGACAAACACATCGAGATACTGTACGTAGATCTATATCATTATAGACTCTCGTGGAAATCTCGTGCATAACAGAACCGATATCATTGTCTGAACGACTGTCGTTCTGAATATATGCTATTTTGTAATATAGAAAAACAGAACCAGAGATCGGAAATTAATACTTATATGGACAAGTCAGTATCGTGCTTCAAAACCGAAGACTCATAACCAAATCTTTTACACAATTAATAAATAAACTGTTGAGGTTCAAGTAGAAAAAAACGTAAAATCATGGGGTCGGGATGTAAGTGTTACTATCATTTGAAATCTTAGCATGAATACGAGTCTCTGATGTTAATTCGAATGTTCTGTAAAGAGGGTAGAAAATTGGAGGTGAAAATACAATAAATCGAAGTGGACATATATTTATTATTAGGTTTCAAGTTTCGCCATGTGTAACGGAAACGTATCTTGAAAATAAATCTGGAGTATTTTATATAAGATGTTTGTGAAGTGGTCTGAATATAAAATGGTTTGTATATTTTATTTAAGATTTATTTTAGTAAATTGTATTGAATACTGTATACTGAATAGAGCACGTATTGTGTATATTAAATATAGACAATTGAAGACAATAGTGTAATGGGTTTTTTTTTTTAAAAAAATAATTACTGAACTAATAAGAAAGGAAAATAGAACGTTAGCCATATTAGCTTCCAAAAAATGACAAGTGGTATGATTTAGTCTTTATGGTTTTGTTTTTCTACACTATAAAATATTTAAAATATATTCAGATTTGGGCTGTAGTTCAGATGACGGTGTGTTAATATTGGATATTCTGAAAATAACAAGGTTACTCAAAATGGAATCGCCATAATGTTCAGCGACATTTTATCATCCAAATTATAAGACAGACTCCAAATATCATACCTACATTATAAGGTCGAATTCTTGAATACATTTTCAATTCCTAATGATATTTCCCCGCATGCAGAACAGTAGGACGTTAAAGGCCCATTTCATTTCATTTCTTGTCCCACATACGTTCAATGGGTAATGTTTTGAATGACAGATATACCATTCATAGGTTCAGATGGGACGAAGAACACAGGTACCGTGAGAACATTGGTGTGTACGTCCAAGAAACCTTTACAGTAAGTTAGCACTCAAGTGGGTGGAAATGCCCCCTGCCTTCTTAAAATTCGTCTCATAGCAAACTGCATGACGTATGTCCGTCTCCATTAACTAAAGAAAAGTAGGACGTTAAACCTCATTTAAATTCCATTCCATTTCATACCAAGTTTAGAAGTGTTGGTGCTGTGCTGGTTAAGGACAGTTAGAAGATATAACTTAATATCTAGCCGTGGGTGTCTAAAGCGAATAACTTAGAGAAAAGATAATCTGGCGGAAACCTGTTTTATTATTACACTTAGATTATATAAGATCATATTTACTGAAATATATGTGGGGCTATCGTGTTGGGAAACCATTTAGTTCTTGATTCACCCGATATCAAGGCTCGTATACAACGTATCGTGACCATTTGAGGATACCGTTATACAATTAGAGGTCTATCGGAAATCGTTATTTTAGGTCTTGTCCCTCCATAATTACCAGTAATTGTCAAGTACTGAACTTCGTAAAATAAGTCAAGCCTTAAATTTTCTACTTCTCTCATAAAAAGTTGTTATCAGAGTGAAAAGTTAGAGAGCTTGGTTTGACGGCTACTGTTCCGCTTCGACTGGATTAATGACGATGGGCATACACCATACAGACATACAGTGTGTTTTGAGAGAAATTTGCCCTCACAGTGGCCTAACTGACGAGGGGGGTTGGGATGGTCTAGAGTGCCGCGCTTCGACCTCTAGCTGGCCGGTCACCTCTGGCTTGCGGCTGTGGTTTCGAGCCCTGGTGTGAGCGTATGTGGCATGGAAATAGGGGCGCCTTCTCAACCTCGTGGGTTTCCTCCGGGCACTCCGGTTTCCTCCCACTGCTAAAAACCCCTAAGCGCAAGCGAATTATTTAAATAAAATTAAACCATATGTTAGCCCCGAAATGACCTAGTTTGTGTTGAGTGGACATTAAACCCCATTTCTCTCTCTCTCTCTCCTAACTGACAATCCGTCATTATTAGACCAATCGGAGCAGAACAGTAGGACGTAAAACACTATTTCATTTCCATCTGCAAAGAGTTCTTTTACGTGTACACCGATGTGTATAAGGCGTCTAGGTTTTTCGTACAATCCGAATGACTATACGTTGTCCCTTGCCAGGCCATCCGTACTGCATCACCGACAAGGAGGAACCACACCAGAAAATCTCAATGCACTCTCTCCGTCAAAACGGGGATAGAGCACGGGACCTCCAGGCTATCTAACCAACGTCTTACGCACTGAGCCCAGTGGCGGCGCTAAGGGGGGGGGGGTGGTGTTGCACCCCAAAAAATCTGGCCTGCCCCCCCCCCCAATAATTTTCGAAAATAAAAAAAAATGTGATCTGGCCAGCTCTTTTTATCTCAACGACTATTGTCTGAAATGCTACCTGGTTGCATTTCCGGCAGTCTATTTTACAAAATATAGTGGCGAAAATATTCATTCACTTTGAGTCACTCTTACTCCGCCCGGTCGACACTTTCTTCTCTGGTCGGATAAACTAGTGATTTAGCGACAGGCGGTATTTGTTATGCTCTGTTTATCTCGACGATCAATGCCTGAAATACTGCCAGACTGCAATTCGGGCAGTCTACTTTTCAAATTATTGGGGACTTCGTTGAGTTTCATTTGACACTTTCCTCTGTGGGGTCGGAAAGACTAGTGATAAGGCCACAGACGACATCCGATCAGCTCTATTTATCTCTACGATCGGTGCCTAAATACTGTCAGGCAGCATTTCCAACAGTTTATTTTTCAAAATTTTCTTGGGGAGGTCCCTCAAAGCCCCACAAGGACTCGCTACTTTGGCGCTCACAAAGGTACTTCGTTGAGGTTCGCAAGTCCATTCGTTCGTTTGCCATTTTGGTCGTATAAACTGGTCATCAGGCGACGGACGGTATGTGGTCAGATCTATTTATTTCGACGATCGTTGCCTGACTGAATACTGACAGACAGCATTTCCGACAGTCTATTTTTCAAAATTCTGTGGGGGAGGTCCCTCATATACCCTCCATAAGTACACCCTACATTGGCGCTCGTGGGTGGGATTCATCGAGGTTCGCAAATCCGTTCGTTTGGCACTTTACCTCAACGATCATTGCCTGAAATACTGCCAGGCTGCATTTCCGGCAACCTCTTTTTCAAATTTTCTTGGAGGACACCCCTAGTTGAAACTCGTGCCTTTGCCCCCTTAACCTTGGACTTTGCCCCAGCTTTGCCCCTTCAACCACCGACGGTTGGCGCCGCCACTGACTGAGCCACCGTAACTGTCTTGGACGGAAGAGCTTTAGAGATACTGGGATAAGGTCGTTGAGTTCTGTGAATGATAAACGATCTCTGTGGATCATTAACAGTTGAAATAAATATAACTATATTATAACATAAAGTGCTAATTGAACTAATGGTTGGTCTCTTACGTATTTCTTTATTAAGGAAACTACTGTATAATTGTCAATTGGTGACTTCCGGTTTTATAATACCCGGTGTTACATCTGCACGCAACAACAAACTATTATAATTACTGTATCAATATACAAATTGTTTAATACTCCTATAATTATATTATCAAATAGTTTAATACGAAACTTTATCCGTCTGCCAGCAATAATACAGTTTGAGAACAGTCACGAAGCAACATTTTAATTCCTACATCGACGATTTGAGTCGAAAACGCTAAGTATACTTCGAGAATATTGATAAGTAGTTATTCAGCTTCCAGTTTATGATATTCGTATTTGTATGAAAGGTGTAATACGGATTAGAATCTCACAATGAAATAGTACACTAACTAATCAATATGGTGGCAATTCAGGATAGAGTTCGGTTCTCAAAGCAGATAGATCTCTTTGTACAGAATGACCTTAATGTATATATTTATTTATTGTTCGGGGCTGTCGGGTTTGATTCGAATGTTGGCCGAGAATGTCCCTCGAGATTTTGTGGCGTGGTTTCTCCTTGCCAGTGGTGCTAGACGGAACTGTTGGAAACCAGCAGCGTCTAGTCGTTGGACCCTTTTATAATCCGATCGAAGTCCAAGTCAATAGCTGATGTAACGTGGGCATTTGTTCCTCTCATTAATTACATGTTCAATTTGTATTCAATTTAGCACGTATTTAGCTGTAGATAATTTAAAGCGATAATTTCATATTTTCAAAGAAAGTCAAAAACATAATTATTTCTATGTCTTTTGCTCAAAGGTTGCCAACTCACTATTACACAATCATAGGCATTATTTCCCACTCTTATAACTCATTAACACAGGAAATGTTAACACAATTACCCCCCTTGTTTTCTATTGCCCCCATGTATTAGCTATCATCAAACGTTTGAATTTGAAGTTGAAAAAGATATTTTTGCCAAAGGGAATTATAGGATTATTCTTTAACAAGGTAGGACTGTTTATAGAAACCATCTAATTTAAGGCTTTATTTTAATAAATTTTAAAAATATAACTTAAAAATATGAAATTGTAGCTTTAATTATTGTCCGAAAAATACAAATGTCATTACAAGTGATTTAAAAAATCCAGTCCATTGCCATGTCAAAAGTCTAACCTATCATAGAATGAGTGTCAGTCAAGAAACTTGTTACTGGTGATACGTGTAGACAATATTATTTTCACTCCAACAATTCTAGTATTTATTGCCTGTGAGATGTAATGTACATCTCGTTAAAACGGCTTAACAAGCCTGAACTGTCAATCAAAGTGTTAAAATGGCGGGAAGCTGGTTGTAACTGGCGTGAAATATCAATACACAGACGAACAGATAAAAGAAAGAAAAGAGAAAAATGGCGAGACTTATTATTGACTTGTGTTAAATCATCAATGATGTATAGAAGAGCGTAGAAGATAGGATTTTATTAGGACTGACATCATCAAACCGATAAATCAGCCATCTTGTTTCTACGTCATAAAATAGATTGTATTCAAATCAATATGTTGAGATTTGGCCGCTATTTTGACTGATTATTAGATTTTTTGTGGGTATAATAATGTAAAGATGTAGTCAAACTGATTGAAAGATACCCAGTTATTTTAAATGAAATGAAATGAAATGGGGTTTAACGTCCTACTCTTTTGCACCTAACCTGGGCTAATGGAACACGGGCATACGCCATACAGTGTGCTATGAGGGAAATTTTTGCCCGGGCAGCGGCGCTACGGCCTACTCTTATATCGAATTCCAACTGCCAAGGGATCTTTTACGTGCACTTTAATGTGTACACGGGACCTCGGTTTTTCGTCCCATCCGAACGACTAGGCAGCTGTCCTCGTCAGGCCATTCTTCTGCATCACTGACAAGGGGAAATCACGCCGGAAAACCGAGATGAACTTTCTCGGCCAATGTAGGGATCGAACAGCCGACTTCCATGCTAGCGAACCAGCGCCTTATCCACTTAGCCACCGTGACCCCTCCCCCCCCCCCCGTTATTTTAATGTAGATGTGTCAGCAGATTAGGCGTCGGGGTGCATTGTGGGGGGGGGTCCAGGAATTTTTGCAGGAAGGGGTTTGGTTTACCAGATTCCTGTTAAGGGAATTTAACAGTTGACAATGCATACTGTCACCATAGTCTCCAAATTACTTAGAAATCCATCACCCCGTTTGACGTCAATGTTTATTATGGATTAATAGGAGCATTGATACCAAGCATTAATTGTGATATCACATGTATTATCTCACCCTATCCCAGTGTCTCATAATAAAGGATAAAGTACACGACCGTGCCCCTTTGTTTAACAAAAAGTTATTGTTTTACACTTTTATGTATCTGTACACACCCACACACCTCCGCCATCCATCCAAACACCCACCCCACACACAACAAACCCACACACACAACAAACCCACCCCACACACACAACACACCCACCACACCAACACAGAACCGTGTGGATCCACCTTTGGGGTATAGAGGTACCGGAAAAATTATTGCTACCTCGCTCACTAGCAAACAGCAGTTCATGAGAGAAAAAAAAGGCAGCTGGAATTCTGGGGGCTGATTGCATGCTCGAATGTAGAAGTCAACGCTCCATATTATAGCAAATAGCCTAATTGTGGGAGACGATATTACATCAGCGTACATTTTAAGTTCCAGGAACGGTTGCATAGTGGCAAACAGGATTTAGTGGAAAGCAACGAGTAAATGTATGATTCTGTTGCACGGTTGTTTGCATACTTCATTCTTCCCTTTCTTTGAGTATTGTGGTGAAAGATTAATCTAAGTTTAATAAATTATTAATCAAATGGAATCAACAGGTCATTAAAACAGGTTGATTATGGTAAACAATCTTATTTTATTCTCTCACAATCCAACAGACTCATCTCTCAAATGATTGTTATACCACGTCAAAACGTCTATAGACATTGGTAAAATCAACAATAAAATCGATATGTTCGAGACTATTAGGCGTGTTTATGCCAGCCTTGAAATAAAGAAAAAATCGGGTGGTATTGTGCTGCGTTGATATACACAGGCAATTGCGATCATTGTTATTAAGATCAAAAGGAAGGATCGGCATTCCTTCTCTTTCATAAACGGAATTTCCTAGGAGAGAGACAGAGAAGAAAACGGGGTTTAACGTCCACTCGACACAAACTAGGTCATTTCGGGACTAACACATGATTCAATTTTATTTCAATAATTCGCTAGCGCATAGGGGGCTTTAACAATGGAAGGAAAATCGGGGCACCCGATGAAAACTCGCTTGGTTGGACAGGCGACCCTACTCGTTGCCACGTACAACCGGGAATTCAAAACTCAATGACAGACCTTATGATACAGTGCGCACACGCTAACCATTCGGCCACCCATGGAATTTCCTATGATGTATATGCAGTGAGGTTAGGCTTCTGTGACGCTTGTCCAAATTATCCTATACTTAGCTTGCGGCGGGCATCGTGAATGAGACAGAGCATGTGTTATTATATCGATTATAAGTTTTGTTGTACTTGTGTACGTACACACACAAACAAACTAGGAAAAATATGAGCAAGAACGGATCAACGGGAAAGAAGGCTATCGACAACATAAAGACAATGACCACTTAAATCAAAGATAACAAATTGAAGGATCATGATAATTAAATGAAGGATCCCTTGAAACATCTCATGTTCTGAGCTACGCCATCTTGTATTGACATATTGAGAAAATGTGAATATACTGTAGTGCTATAAAACTCCTTGGTCAATATAATTCTGTCTGAACCGTTAGAGATCTGTCATTCCAATTTCTTACTTAAACCCCACCTTTGCATCATGCAAAAGTCAACCCATTAGAAGGATTATGAGACTGGTCGTTTTTCAGCGGTTTATTTGGCTTTTAACACAGTCTGTTTCTGCAATATTGGAGACAATCGAAGGATTCTCTAAGAACCCCCAGCAGTCCACCACTGCCGCCACTTGTAATTGTTGCAGTAAATAGTTTTACGATGAACACGCAAATTGTAATAGACCAATAAAGTTTAACATTAAATTCAAACATATAGTTTGATAGAATATGTGCCTGCAGGCATGTTTCTGTCCATGAATACAGCGAAACAATGAATAACAACGTGCTTCAGGGAGTTTTTCATACCGAAGTAAAACGGGATAATTACCAGAACTCTAGACATTTCTAATCTCTATAGACCGACACACACACGTAACGTACATATCAGGAAACCACAGAAGAACCGAATTGACATGACTGATTAGGAACATTTCATAATCATGCGACATTACATACACTGCTCAAGATGACATTTATGGACATGACTTTGCTGTTTTAATCAGTCTAAACCTCATATCTATTCTTAATGGGCTTCTCACGAATTTTGCACTTATGTTGGAGATGACTACAAGGCGATACAGAGCCCCACTGGCAGGTTATCTTGATATTCTAGACGGCCGTTGTAACCGTTAAAGCGACTTTCTTTTCTACTTTAATCGGACAAACGAAGCCGACGATACAGTGTGCTATAAGGGTAATTTTAAACCGAAAATACCATGTGCTATGACGATACCGTGTACCATGAGGGGAAACTTTAACCGAAGATACCGTGTACCATGAGGGGAATCTTTAGCCGAAGATACCGTGTACCATGAGGGGAAACTTTAACCGAAGATACTGTGTACCATGAGGGGAATCTTTAACCGAAGATACCGTGTACCATGAGGGGAATCTTTAACCGAAAATACCATGTGCTATGACGATACCGTGTACCATGAGGGGAATCTTTAACCGAAGATACCGTGTACCATGAGAGGAATCTTTAACCGAAGATACCGTGTACCATGAGGGGAAACTTTAACCGAAGATACCGTGTACCATGAGGGGAATCGTCAACCGAAGATACCATGTGCTATAAGGGGGATCTTTAACAGAAGATACCGTGTGCTATAAGAGAAATATTTAACCAGAGATACAGTGTGCTATGAGGGTGGTCTTTAACCGAAGATACCATGTGCTATAAGGGGAATCGTCAACCGAAGATACCATGTGCTATAAGGGGGATCTTTAACCGGAAATACAGTGTGCTATGAGGGGGGTCTTTAACTGAAGGTACCGTGTGCTGTGAGGGAAATCTGTAACCCAAAATACCGTCTGCTATAAGGGGAATCTGCAACCAAATCTACCATGTGCTATAAGGGCAATCTTTAACACAAGATACAGTGTGCTATAATGGAAGTCTTTAACACAAGATACAGTGTGCTCCCAATATGGACTATAACTGCCGTAAATGTTTGGCCGGAAGTACTAGAAGAAAATACCAAAATGCTAACAGTTCAGTGAGTGCATTTTTAGAGTATTTCTGATGTTTCTTATGCACCAATTAAACGTGTAGTAATCTTACTCATTCATCAATAACGACCGGAGCCCTCCCCGAGTCTACCATACTAACAAGCCCCTTCTCAATCCATCCCTGACCGGAACACCATCGTCTGAATAAATCCATATTATATACGGGAATTTTATATAATTTGGGATATATTAAACAATAATGGTTACGATGTAGGGTCATTGTTATTAACCCTGTATCGATTGGGGTCATAGATAATATCATGTCGGTTATGTTGAAGGAGTCGTTAGCGCCATTGTTATTATTCATCATCTCTGTTACATAATACTATAGTCTATATTCAGCTGATATCACATTCTCTATTCAATAGAATAGAATATTGCAGAATGTCCTGGGAGCCACGGTGGCGCCTGGAGGCCCCATGTTCTATCCCGGAGTTGAATGAGAAATTCATCCAGATTTTCCAGCGTGGTTCCCCTTTGTCAGTGGTGCAAGATGGAGGGCACGGCAAGAAACAGCGTATAGTCGTTCGGATGGGACGGAAATCCAAGATCTCTGTACACATTGGCGTACACGTGAAAGGAAACTTGGCAGTTGGAATTCGATATAAGAGTAGTAGGCTGCAGCGTCGCTGTCCAGGCAAAATTTCCCTCATAGCACACAGTATATGGCCCCGTTCATTAGCACAGTCGGAGTATGGAATAGTAGTGTGAACTTTCTGTACAGAGCATATATTATATATGGTTTGATTCCCGTGGGTCTACTAGTCAAGTAATCAACCGACTGATGGATTGATCCAACATCGATTATTACATAATTATTCTACCAAGAATTAATTGCAATTCACATTTTAAAGGGACGTGTATCCATGGTTACAAACGAAAGACATTTCCATAATTAATCCAAACGAAGATGGCGTTATTTATATTTTACCTGAAGTAGTAATATTAGTATAAATATTAAAATCAACCATATTTAGTGTTCACAACATATTATATTACGACTGTCTACAAGCATATTGATAAGCAATCTTCCAAATTTTAGGGGGTTGGGATGGCCTAGTGGTCTAGTAGAGTGCCACGCCTCGACCTCTAGCTGGCCGGTCACCTCTGGCTTGGGGCTGTGGTTTCGATCCCTGGTGTGAGCGTATGTGGCATGGAGATAGGGGCGCCTTCTCAACCTCGTGGGTTTCCCCCGTGTACTCCGGTTTCCTCCCACTGCTAAAGACCCCTACGCGCAAGCGAATTATTGTAATAAAATTGAACAATGTATTAGTCCCGAAATGACCGGGTGTGTGTCGAGTGGACGTTAAACCCCATTTCTCTCTCTCTCACTCTTCCAAATTTTGCAAATAAAAAGTTTGAAAACTCAGATTAATAAACAGTGGTTGTTTACAGCAGTTATGAAGACATACAATGGAGACACTCAGTGCTGGTAGCGATACATAAACTCAATTAATATGGTAACAATTAGCATAATTAAATGTTGAGTAATGCCGATAAATTTTTGTGGCTAGTGTGGACCCATTGTGGCTTTGATATTAATATTCCATATCTTTAAATTGTGAAACTTATTGAAGTATATAATCAAGACACATTTTGTAACACTGTTGGAGGTAGTGGGGGAGGGGGGGGGGGGGCACGGTGGCTAAGAGCGTAACACGCTGGCTCGATAGCATGGAGGTCGCGTGTTCGGTGTTCGGTGTTCGATTCCTGCATTGACCGAGAAATCGCATCGGGACTTTCCGGTGTGGTTTCCCCTAGACAATGGTGCAGGACGGAGGGTCTAACAAGGACAGTTGTCTAGTCGTTCGGGTGGGACAAAAAATCTAATGTCCCGTATATACATTGGCGTGAACGTAAAAGACCCCTTTGACGGTTGAAATTCGATATAAGAGTAAGCCATAGTGCCACTGCCCGGGCAAACTTTCCCTCATAGCACACTGGCGTATGTTCGTCTTCATTAGCCCAGTCGGAGCAGTAAAACTATAAAAATGGCTTTGAATATTTTTGAGTCAATTTCGCTTTATTTTAAGCCACCCTTTCGTCTAACATTATTTATTTAATAAATGTTACCAGAATAGACAGATACAATATCTTAATATGGGATATGAAAACAAGCCGGAGATGATATATTCAACTCCCGAAGGTCATGATTTACGGGTCAAACAATAGGGAAGCCACGGCAAACCCGGGAACTTCTCAAATACATATTTTGGCTATTTCATTACAGGTAAAGTTATTTGCTTTCGCAAATTAAAGAAGAACCACAAATGTGCTGGAATAATCAGAAAGGTATCATTTGAAGATGGTGAAGATTGCTGCTCAAAACGAGGCTTAGGATTCGCAATTCAAAAGGTAATGTGAAAATACGTAAATAAACAATATTAATTCCTCGATAGTTGAGACATTATACCTGACTCGGGGAATTTGTAATTAGTAATTCTTTGCAGTAGAGTTACCTCCGTTTGTATTGACACTGCAATGTGGTCGAACATCATTTTGACCAATAATCAAACGCATTGGCTTGGACAGGTATGATTCTAACCAATCAGAGTGGCTTCTAACAGAATTGAGGAATACTAAAGAAGTGGTTGGATCTGAATATTAAACTGAAACGAAATAAGATGTGAATAAGATGTGTGTTTTTGCTCCCTAATTTTCGGGCAATCGGATTTTTCGGGCAGGCGGGTAAAGTGAACGAATTTTTTTATTTCATCTAGTTGGCAAAATAAAGTGTCTGAAATTTGATAAAACACCAATTTTACTTTCCTTTTAATTAAATACCACAAATATGTACTGCATTGAATATGGATTGAAACATTTTGTTTGGAGCCACTCTAATTTGAGCGGCAATTTTCGGGTTTGCAGCCGTCAAATTTTTCAAAATCGTCTAGCAGGGTCCCTACGACCAAAGCTCCACTCCTCCGCTCTCGCAGAAGAACGTCGGCGCCGTCTATAACCCTAAGGGTTCTGTCCCCTAACTGCCACAGGGATGAACATATGCCTGTGACCACCAACTCCACTATACACTATCCCCGTATCGTTGAGTTTCACACATGTTAAGGCAATTCACCAATAACAACATCCCTAATAATACCACTTTATCGAGGCTTCTATTCCATTTTCTTCTCTGGTAGAAGTTCTTTGTTGCCATGGTTCCCTTTGTTACTGTATATTCACCACATAAATATTCATACAATATCCATAGGGGTATTTATTGTTTTCAGTTTTAGTTTGAAAATTCTATTGTATCATCAATCTATTGTCGTTGGAGACTAGCATCTCATGTAAGATAGATTAATACCAATTCAAGCTCACGACATACGTTTGAAAATAGACCCAAAGCGACTACCTTAAGCGACTGCCACTATAAGAAGCTATATTATATAGTGCAATCCCACAGAGAGCGTATAAATACCTCTTACACTATAGTTTACCAGGCGGATGTTTAGGAAACTGTCAATCCAAGAAAAACATATATAAAAATCAATGTACGTTTGAAATGTTAAATCTCCAGGATCTGTTTTAAAAGATAAAGACGGCGGTAAGCATGAGATCGATAGGCCAACTTCAAGTGACAGCTGGTCCATTAGAATTGGGAAGATTTCAAAACGGGTCTTATTTATCATCAATTCTTGTTATTTAAAGGAGCTAAATCTCCATTCTTTGGCACCTAGAAATGGACACAAATTGGTCGCAACGCATATAATGATGCAATATGAATGTATATGATTTCCATCCAATCGTTTCTGTTTTTACTGTAATTTCTAATCAATTATATTCGACGAAATATGCAAAGAGTCCGAGTTGAATGTCAGTCTTTGGCGTCTGGTTATTCCATACTATACCGGTAGTACTCTCCTGTGGGATATTATTATGTTTAGCACTGTTCACCGAGTCGTTTCATTAAAAAAAAGCTGCTCGAAAGCATTCGGACACGCGATTCGTGTACCAATTTTATATATAATTTTCACCGTGTCTTAAATATTGGATATCAGAGGCCCATCTTTTCATGGTACGATAACAACATCAATGTTGATTTACACTGACCAATAAGTCGTGTTTGCAATGTGGAAGACTGTGGAAGATATTGAGTTAAAGACTTGGCTTCTTTAAAGTGTTAGATGAATTAGAAACGTCTCTAAGAATTAGCATTTAACTACAGTTCAGATGAGTGCACAGATACATTTATCAATATTAACCACGTCTGTCGATTTTCTTTATTTATAAGGTTACGTATAACGAAACTAATCGAAATAGTCTCTACACGAGAAATAATGCATACAGCTAAAATAAAGTGATTTATTTTTATATTGTTTACGGTTTCCATATCTATGTTACGTATATTGTGTTATGTTGTATGCGGTTTCCTGTAGGTATTTTGATAGAATAAAATATTTTATCTTTTCTTTTAACATTTACGTTTCAGCATAAAATTGGTAAAAATCGTTTTCGATGTACACCGTGTTCAGATTTAAATAAGAATCCATTTGGTAACAAACCACCTAAACTAGAGCCAAAGAAAGGTAAGCGAGTAATTAAATCACGGAGTTTAAAACCTTTCTGGTTATATTATAGCCTGTTCTTGTTGCAATAGTAACCCCGTCTCTGACTTCAGATATTCCAAGGATGTAAACCCCGTTGCAGCGTTAAGAGCTACCCTTTTGAAAACTATCCCTTCTTTACGGCTTCATTGGCTAATTTCACACATCAACTAGAATGCATGTTATATAACAATTCTTCCAGATTCTAGTGTTGTAAAGACAATTAAAACGAAATTTTGAACTACAAAGAACAAAACGAAAGAAGATCTGTGTTTTGATCAGATAATTGGAAATCGAAAACGAGAACGTCAAATCGCCACTGTTTAGGCAAGCTTCACAAACCCTAGCTTTCCACACGTAACATGAATAATATTCACCATATATATATCTCAAAATAAACCACATCCATTCCTTGTTTTATCTTTACAGATATACTATCTCAATTACCTACAGCAACAGATAGACCAAAAGTACAATGGGGAACATGGAGTCCATGTAGCGCGTCATGTGGTGCTGGTTGGAGATCTAGATATAAAGTGTGTGATAATTGTGATAGAAATGATTATGAGAATGTCCAGTCTCGGCCATGTATGGTTAACTTCTATTGTCCAGGTAAGTTGATGAGTATAAGTGGCTGGATGACCGGGGATTGGAATATTTTGTTTCGTGAAGCACCATTCACCGTACTGGATAATTTATCATACACGAAGGACCGCACTTTCAACATAGATACATGTACTTTACTATGCTAGATTGTGATTAACCAGATCCCAGTGTCAGTTCTACCCGATTGGCCGAAATAACTGGACAAAAATGAAGACAGTCAAATGTTCAATCAAGTTCAGATGTTGCGTTTGATATCAACGTAATAAACTATTTCTTTATGACGCAAGCATAGCATTTGGTAATAACATAACTATAAAGCGTACATGGTAATAGGTACATGTGAATAATCTTTCATAAATACCAGAAGGTTGTTAACAACTAACACAATAAATACCAGAAGGTTGTTAACAACTTAAACAATAAATACCAGACGGTTGTTAACAACCATAACAATAAATACCAGAAAGTTGTTAACAACTATAACAATGTTAACAACTATAACAATAAATACCAGAAGGTTGTTAACAACTATAACAATAAATACCAGAAATAACAACCAAAACAATAAACACCAGAAGGTTCTCAACAACAAAAAACAATATAAATACCACAATTATGCTAACAACTGAAACAATAAAACTTAGTTGAAATAAAGGAACAGACAATATTTATTTTGATTTTTTTTCACAATAGTTGATGGTAACTGGGGTCCTTGGTTTCCATGGCATCCATGTTCAGCATCATGTGGTGGCGGAACAAGATTACGTCAGCGGAAATGTAATTACCCACCACCTGCATATAATGGTAAAAACTGTGAAGGTCTGGCAGAAGAAAATAACGAATGTAACAGAAAAGTCTGTCCAGGTAATGTTGGTATTATTTTGAATATATACAAAATCTCGGATATTTTGAGCATTAGCTTCAACTTTGTATTTGGACCATAAACAAGAGGGCCGTGCTCCTTTCACAGGTTGGTAGCAGATGCCTATGTACTGTAGGATGTGTGTGTGTGAAATAGCTTTATTTAACGTCCGCTTCATCCGAGGTTATATCGCAGATAAAGCACTGTAGAATCGTGGCTGAAGTTTTTATAACAGTGTCCGATGTTCATTCCGTCTGGGTATGTTGACTGAACAAATATCGCTTTTAAAGGACGCAAGTCGCCAACGCAATATCATCCATTGTCAATTTAAATCAACATTGATGTTGTTATCTTACTGCGAAGAGATGAGCACCTGGTATCCAATATTCAAGACAAAATGAAAAGTTTAAAATTGGTACAGAGCGCTTTTGTAATGCAAAGGGTTAAATATAACCCACCGGGGGATATTATCGGTGTGGACTGGAATAACCAGGCGTCAAAACTGCCATTCAATATGAATTCTTCGCGTATTTTGCCTAATGTAACTGACAAGTTTATTTATATAAATTCATAATACATTATTATATGCGTTGCGACCCATTTGTGTTCATTCCTAGATGCCAAAGAAAAACGATTCAACACCTTGACTACATGTGTTTAATATATGTCTGACTTTCAATTTCACAGTTAATGGTAAATGGAGTGACTGGTCTGAATTCTCACCGTGTAGTGAGACATGTGGTCAGGGTATGATGAGAAAGACGAGAAGATGTGATAACCCAGCTCCTGCTGGAGGTGGTCGACAGTGCTCTGGTCAGAGTGTAGTCAATAAGAAATGTGAAATAGCTAAATGTCCACGTACGTATAGTTTGAAAGTATTTTATACATTGAGCAAATTCACATGTCTTAGGGGCGTTTTAAGGTTTATCATGGCGGAGGCTACACTATTTAGAGGGCCCTCGTTCTCGCGGGGGGGGGGGGGTCTTGATTGATGATTTTTATGCCAATGCAATGACTGCATTCTTATTCAGTAATGGATTCGACAGTAAAAGTGTATGAAAACGATTTACTCGGACTCGCGGACCCATTCCTTTGGCTAAAGGGGCCCTTTTGTCAAACATAGGGCCCTTTTCTCTGTCTTTAGGGGCCCCGTAACTAGGGTACATTTTCATTTTCTCATCGGTTTTAGTATTTTTCTCCCGTTTTATTTTTCCAATTTCTTTGATGGCACCTTC
This sequence comes from Patella depressa, assembly GCA_948474765.1. Classification (NCBI taxonomy): domain Eukaryota; kingdom Metazoa; phylum Mollusca; class Gastropoda; family Patellidae; genus Patella; species Patella depressa. The sequence goes on from OX419721.1 coordinate 47,135,452, forward strand.
AGCGCCTCAGCTATAAAACGCCTTTGACATGTCTTTTTATTCATCAGCTTTCTATAAGCCATGTCAGCATTTTAGTCAGCAGAACTGCAAGCAAAGCACCCTGTGAAAGTACAGGACCATGTAGTGGAAATTATATACAATGACACACACTAATATACTATGGATAAATCAATCGTTGAAATATGTGGATTTTAAGTATTGTACCATTTTAATCTATTATCTCGTAAAATATCTTGGTATAGTAACAGTAATTTGCATTTGTAGAGAATGGGGGTTGGTCGTTGTGGTCAACTTGGGGACCGTGTAAAGTTACGTGTGGCAGTGGATATCGCACGAGGACAAGAAGTTGTGACAGTCCTCCAGCCTTATACGGTGGTGCTGAATGCGAAGGTGAATCTGAAGAACTTAAAGAGTGCAGAGTTGAGCGGGCTTGCCCAGGTTAGCAAATCACATACTGTTCTTTTAGATACAGAATCAACGTTTTGTAGATGTGTTTAATATAACATATGACGGAAAGTTTTGCACAGTTCTTTTTGGCAATCAATCGGATGCAGATGCTTTCCGGAGCGGGTACGGTGACCGATATCTTTCCAAGGCCATATATGCGACACGAACGCGGGACTAAGTCACCTGTTGTTACAATAGCCAATAGATCACTCTATTCAGACAGCGCTAACAAAATTTAATCTCAATTTTGACAAGTTTATTAACAATAAACGAAAAGATGCTTCACGGTGAAGTTAAAATTAGCACACAGATTTATTTCTTTTCAAAGCGATGTTCTAGAAGCTAAGGGTTTTGTAGTTAGTCAAATACCAAATAAGTAATGACACCCGCATCTGTTAAACAGTGGTACACACATATTAGTTCCCCACCTTATTGGCGAAGAATGCCAAAAAAGTTAAATACAGATACCAAAACAAGTTAGCCCCGTTGTACATTTTATATGCGAAGTTACACGCAAGATATTCGAGGAACCCTATCATTGAATCCGTGCTACAACCCACATTAAGATGGTGCTACGCCTGGAAACCAGGTTTTAAATGAGTTCTTTTCTTCTGATACAGTTGATGGCGAATGGTCACCATGGACAAACTATGGATATTGTCGAGCAGCAAAATGTGAGAAGGGTTACCAACTACGTTCTAGAAGCTGTGATAATCCCAGACCACAGCACGGCGGAATACCGTGTGATGGAACCGCCTTCGACAGAATTGAGTGCTTTAATGGGCAACACTGTCCAGGTAAGATTGTTAACTATGTAACCCTTCAAAATAAGAAGTGGCTTCAATCGCTCAAGGTTATGGTTATGTGCCCGGTTTTTCTTCCCACTCGAATGATAAGACATCGTTTTCTTGATGGCCCACTTACAAGGAGCAAAAATCTAAGTTACGTTCTCTGTCAACACCAGGATTGGCGCTCTTCATCTCAGAAACCCATATCTCTGTTTATATTACTTTATATATCACGTTTTGCACGACGTCAAGTCAATTTGAATAATAAACAAGCCAACAGTGAGGCTGATGTCCCCCGCCGAAATCCCAAAATAAATAGATGACACATATTAATTAATCGCACATTTATTTTTTTCAAAAGTATCGAGCAATCAAACTGTACACGAAGTGCCATCCAAAAGTGTTTTATAAAGAAAAATGCTAAAACCGAGGAGAAAAATGAAAATGTACCCTAGTTAGGGGGACCCTAAAAGCAGACAAAAGGGCCCCCACGCTTGACAAAAGGGCCCCTCTGGCCAAGGGAAAGGGCCCTCGTGTCTGAGTCAATTGTTTCTTTCCACTGTTACTGTCGAATCCATTACTGAATGAGAATGCAGTCATTGTATTGGCATACAAATCATCAATCAAGATGAATCTAAGTTATCTTGTCCCAAAGTATCAACCAATCAAATTGCTTATCTCTGCCTACCCTAAGAAGAAAATGCTCATCTTCGAACTCCATCAAGGCATTGACCTAATAAGCATACACGCCAATTTTGAACATTTTAATGCAATTCGAAGGAGAGTTATTGTGTTCCAAAGTCTCGGCAAATCAAATTGCTTATCGCTCTGCTTACCCTGAGCAGAAAATGCTCATTATCGATCTTGGTCAAGGTATTACTGTAATGAAACTATACACCAAGTTTCATCACTCTCACTTAATTAGAACTAAAGTTATCGTGTGTCAAAGCATCAACCAATCAAATTGCTTATCTCTGCTTACCCTAAGCGGAAAATGCTCATCTTCGAACTCCATCAAGGCATTGACATAATAAGCATATACACCAAGTTTGAACATTTTAACTCAATTAGAAGGAGAGTTAATGTGTTCCAAGGTCTCGACCAATCAAATTGCGTATCACTCTGCTTACCCTGAACAGAAAATGCTCATTATCGAACTTAGTCAAGGTATTACTGTAATGAAACTATACACCAAGTTTCATCACTATCACTTAATTAGAACTAAAGTTATCGTGTCCGAAAGCATCAACCAATCAAATTGCTTATATCTGCTTACCCTAAGCAGAAAATGCTCATCTTCGAACTCCATCAAGGCATTTACCTAATAAGCATATACACCAAGTTTGAACATTTTAACTCAATAAGAAGGAGAGTTATTGTGTTCCAAAGTCTCGACCAATCAAATTGTGTATCGCTCTGCTTACCCTGAGCAGAAAATGCTCATTATCAAACTTAGTCAAGGTATTACTGTAATGAAACTATACACCAAGTTTCATCAATCTCACTTAATTAGAACTAAAGTTATCGTGTCCCAAAGCATCAACCAATCAAATTGCTTATCTCTGCTTACCCTAAGCGGAAAATGCTCATCTTCGAACTCCATCAAGGCATTGACCTAATCAACACATACTCCAAGTTTGAACATTCTAGCTCAATTAGGAAGAGAGTTATCGTGTCCCAAAGCATCAACCAATCAAATTGCTTATCTCTGCTTACCCTAAGCGGAAAATGCTCATCTTCAAACTCCATCAAGGCATTGACCTAATAAACACATACACCAAGTTTGAACATTCTAGCCCAATTAGGAAGAGAGTTATCGTGTCCCAAAGCATCAACCAATCAAATTGCTTATCTCTGCTTACCCTAAGCGGAAAATGTTCATCTTCGAACTCCATTAAGGCATTGACCTAATAAACACATACACCAAGTTTGAGCATTCTAACTCAATTAGGAAGAGAGTTATTGTGTCCCAAAAAGTGTGACGGACAGACAGACGGACAGACAGACGGACAGACAGACGGACGAACCCATTTTAATAGTCCCCTGCTTTCTTCGAAAGGCGGGGGACAAAAAACGCGGCTATCATACAAAAGAAGGGCTTGGTGCGGTCCGTAGTAATGTCTGACAATTTAGTGATCTCTAAACATTTCAGTCCTGGTGCCAGAACGTTTAAAGACATGGTAGCGGGCCGCAGGGGTGGGCTTCGAGGCCCGTGGGTTCGCGGCCACTGAACTAAGTATGCTGTTTAGAGTTGTAGATTTGGAATATGCGAAATATGATACCTATGTTGCAATAAACTTTGATTCCTTATTTTTATAATCTTACAGTAAATGGAAGTTGGTGTAGATGGAATGATTGGTCCGTTTGTTCAGGACCATGTGAGTCTGACGATGCCCTCCAGGCTAGGCAGAGAGAATGTGAATGTCCAAAACCACAGCACGGCGGATTGGACTGCGAAGGTAAGCTTTGACTTTCTCACTCACCAGACCTGCTTAACATCCAGAAATGATAGGCTAAGTCGCTGGGGGTTGACAAAATAAAAACATGCATTGCAGTAACTCGTGGACGCCGATCTGGCTTTCTGATTTTTCTTTTCAAATATTTTAACTTTCTTCTCACATACCATAATAGATATCATTTGGAATTCCCGGCATGTGTAATAATCGCATTAGTAGTATATGGGATGGAACATATAGATAGAGTGCTATGCAGGGTTTTTGTATTCATTCTGCGTCTTTATAATGCTCGCCATTCCTGCTTCAGAAATACTGTACCTCGGACGCTTTGGCATGAACAATGGTTTGACCACAAGTAACAACTGTTTTCTTTATATTTTTAACAGGAAAACATTTAGAAGTGAGAAAATGTCCAGAATGCGAAACAAAAACAGAAAGCCCTGGTAAATATTACATCCAATACATTCAAAACTGATAAAAGGATCAATCAATCTGCATACGAATCTTTAAGAAAATGAGGCGTCGTCAGTAATTTGAAACGTTGGTCTTCTGCTTGGGCCAATTGATTCAGAACCAGTGGCTTATATACTGGATTTCTAAAGAGGACAAGTGGGCGCAGAATTTGGAAATCAATTTTAATCAATATTAATAGAGATTGTGGGAGCGCTGAGTTTTGGAGTAAAATACCACAAAAGAGCATTAACTGGTGGGCTAATTTAGTTATTGGGTTTTGCTGCATACAAAATTCAGTAACATAATTTTGTCCTTCTCTGTACATCTACGGATATCGGATAAGTAATGTTTAAGAGACGTTCATTGTTTTCTTGTAGTTCTCACAGCTGTTATACAGCTACAAGCTAGTAAACCTTGTAGTGAGAGGCTGGATGGTGATGATGGAGAAGGAATCTCGGGTTTCGGTGATGCAGAATGTGAAGAATCAGAAGAGGTAATATTGCACCAGTAGCTTAATTTTTTAAGTATCAGTCGGATTGTGGCAAACCCTTCTTCATGCAAAAAGCAGTTAAGGTCCGGGACAGCAACTTGTCCGGGAATCGGTTGATTTCCGTCAAACCGAGTAGTAATTATTTCCAGATTCTGGGTCCGTTCCGTTTTCCTACACTTTTTAACTCCGAATCTGATATATGAATAAACTTCGCAATTAAAGGCAATCAACCAGTTTTAAAGCCGTCAATTGAATTCTATATCTTGTCTATTTTTTCACCCGATTTTCAATATCATATAACTTTAAAATATTTGTTTCAGATTGAAGAGGAGACAACTCTTATAAAAACAAATTCGCCGTGAAACGTCACCATTCCATGTGTTGTCGTCACTATCAGCACCGTTCATGTTTTACATCACTTGTATATAATATTTACGTCACCAAGTATTTCTAGATGTGTATCGTAGAAGTCTTATCAGTGTTTTACAAACGTGTGCTTTCCATATTTTGATAAACAAAACTGGCATGTGATATTTAAAAGATATCTTGCCCTCTATTTCGAAATACAATGATCACTGTTTTTATAAGAATTATAACTTTGGCGGCAATTAAAATTATTGAAAACATGTTTTCATGGTCGCAAGGTTTGTAAGTCAATAGGCAGAGCAGTGTACCCAAACCATCAATGTATTGTTCAGAAAGATTTTCCCAGGTCACGCCAACTGGCGAGACATGCATGTGAGTATGGCTCAGAAAGCCGAACGATTGGGGGTTGTTTACTACCAACAGACCTCGGACTACCAGATGCCGGCTACTGCTTTTTCTTGTTACATTCATGTAGAACTTTAAATGTTGTTGACGATAAATGTGATTAGATTCCTTATAAAGTGCCACAAGTTATATATGTTGCATTGTTCCATTCCAATTGTCTTATAATGTTCTCCAGAAATTAGAACCCCCGAGGGCTTACGTGTATAGAACCGTACTACCATTAACATTGCTTGTGCAGTAATTTGGGTCAGCATTCATGTAGTCCTTACGGTTAGTATCGTTTGAGAACGACCCCAGAACCCTTTCAAATGAAGTAATCCACAGATCCGGAACTGGTTGTCTCGGACACCTAGGAGCTCCATTTGTCTGACTAGTCGTTCAGGTGGCCCCCATCCTCGATATCCCCAGTTGTCTCAATCCGCTATACCCTGGGTTCATCCAGGGGATATGCAAGTATTCAAAATATCTGCCATTGGTCTAGCTTAATTGTACCAACCAATCAAAAACAGTTTACAATCCTGTCTTAGCCTCACTGTTTACCTTCACAATAATATGGCGACATGTTTCTCTCGATTATAAGATATTCGGCATAAACTAATGCAAAGATGTGACATGCACACAAAAAGATGTCCTAAAAGATGCTTTTATGTCAGTTTTGATGTATTTAACATTTTTAATTGATATATAAAATAGCACAATCATCAAGAGCGGATAATTTGAATACGTGTCTCTCCCATGGATGAACCGAGGGGTTAGTGGAGTAGACGAGCTTCCCCAGTAATCCTATTAAGTTTGCTTTCTCACATTTTAATAAATAAGTCACAATGTAAATTGTAGTAAAATGTTTAATATGTGTACATACATCATCAAATGCATATTATTATTTATATAAAACGTTCTCAGCTGTCTTTTCACATGGTTTTCTTTCTGACCTACCAATCTTGTCAGTCATTCTCAAATAAATAAAAGTCTAATTTTAAAAAAAAATAGGATATCGGATAAGTAATGTTTAAGAGACGGTCATGATACGAAGAATCCTATTGATTTTCAGCAATATCCGATAATTACTGCCAGAGTTATGACCCTTGATCACTTTGAAAAATCTAAAGTTAATATCCGATTGACTTTAAATTTATACACACGGTTTACGGTCATGATACAAAAAAAGACTATTTATTTTCAGCGATATCCGATAATTACTGCCAGAGTTATGACCCTAGATCACTTTGAAAAACCCTGTGAACGATCTAAAGGCTAAAGTTAATATCCGATTGACTTTAAATTTGTACACAGTGTTTAGGGTCATGAGACAAAGAATCCTATTTGATTTTCAGTGATATCTAATAATTTCTGCCAGAGTTATGGCACTTGATCACTTTGAAATATCTTGTGGACTAAGGCCTTGAGACAAACAATCAAAACTATTCTAATCATTTCTGATGATTATTTGATGGGCTGTTACCCGTAATAAGTTTATCATGTGTTGTAAATGTTCTCCTTACTGACAAAAGAAACAATATGCAACAATCCTTGTTGACTGCCTGGACGACTTAGCTGTTGTGGGCGTATGTTTCGTTGCCTGGCAACTTAATTATTTTTTAAAAAATAACTGGCAGTAATTATGGGATATCGCTGAAAATCAATAGGCTTCTTCGTCTCATGACATTAAACACTGAGTATAAATTTAAAGTCAATCGGATATTAACTTTAGCCTCTAGATCATTCACAAAATTTTTCAAAGTGAACAAGGGTCATAACTCGGGTAGTAATTATCGAATATTGCTGAAAATCAATAGGCTTCTTCGTATCATGACCTTAATCGGATAAAAAATTGGACCACTAGAGTTTCCACAAGCTTAAAACAAGATTTGCGTGATTTTAGTGGACATAATGAATGAAGTTATGGTCCGATACACACCAATTCCGACAGAAACCGAGACCAAATTTCGTCAAAATCGGATAAAAATTGTGACCCGTGTACAGTGTCCACAAAGAAATTGCGGACGGACGGGCGTCTAGACGGACTAGGGCAACGGCATAATACGTCCACTTATATTGTAATAATCCGACGACAAATATGAGGATCGACTATGATATGTTGTGGGCTGTGTCCACTAAGATATATGGCGAATTATTGACATATTGATGAGAATCCTGAGGCCATATTGACCAATATTTAAATTGGTAGCATAAGCTTCTTCCGATAATTTTAAGAAGCGAGGTAGAATGGAACGGATTAATAAATGGAACACTTTTGGAAAGTAGTTTTGTCCACTACCGGTAGTTAACGCCAAGCCAATATATAGAGAGCGTTTGGCCCAGCAACATTTAGTAGACTAGTATACAAAAAATGGGCGTTCAATAATCGAAAATATGTACTGAATCTCAGAGCTTTTTTTGATAAATTTCAAGCGCGCCGACATGTGCGGGTAGATTAACTGCACAACGGAGTATAGAAATGTTTGAAGTACCAAAAGCTCCCACCACACACTGTACTAAAAAATGCCCGTCTAAGGTTCTGGGCCCTGTTTCACGAAATTTTAACTAAAGATAAAATCCAAATTTTAGTAGATACTTCAATTTTGATTGGCTAAGAACTAAAATCAATCTAATATTGTCCAATCAAATTACTAAAATTTGGATCTTATCTTAGTTAAAATTTCGTGAAATAGGCCCCTGGTTCTTAAGAGTCATGGATTGTGATACAGGGAGCACTTGGCAACCATATTTTTCAAAGACCCTAGCACAAAATATTAACACTTCTAATAAATTAACACAATAACGTCAAATAATAATTTTCATTTCTCTCAATACAAGTTTGATACAAAGCGGCAAGATAATATTGAATCAAAACCATAAAAAAAAACATAAAACGTAAGCCAAAATTTGGTAGTCACTATCAGCACTATATATATAAATTATATACAAAAGATAAAAAAGAAAACATATTTTAACTGGTGTTCCAATTATTATTAACTAGGCTATATCCAGTCTGTTGGGATGAGAATGATTGGGAAACAAACAAACAAATATGGTATATAATAATAACATTATTACTTGACTAGAATATTAAAAAAAACAACAACACACACACACATAAACTGTTCAAGAAATGACCAGAGAAATATTTAAAATAAAACACACGACCGGGTGACCGGGTAAATACGGTAACATTTATGGGTCACGTTTTACTATTGTTGGTAATTTCAACAATATATTGCAAGATTGCATATGTAAATGATATATTCGATGAAAATATTATTAATAATTAATATATTGACAAGAACAACAGGGACAAATATCGCGATTTAGTAATATTGGTGATAAAGTTTCATTGTCAAATTTTAGTTGGAGCAAGTTGGTCATTAAAGAATTGGTTTTCTTTTAGGACATAATATCTCTTGATCTTTACTATCCATTGTAACAGACGGTTCTCTAAGCCAATCAAATGTCATGTGTGTTTGGCCAAGACACTATGCCGATTTACCAAGGGGGCTAACGATAACGAGGACAAGGTAACACTGGTGAAATGAACTGGGGTTATTTGTCCGGACAGCGGCACTACCGCCTACTCTTATATCAAATTCAAACTATTGAGGGATCTTTTATGTGCACGCCAATGTGTACACGGGATATCAGTTTTTAGTAAAATCCAAACGACTAGACAATGTCCTTTTCAGTCCCATGTAACATTGATGAACTACAATTCCAAAAGGTTGTTTTAACATGTAATAGAACAAAATATTAAAAAAACAAAAACTAAAAATAAGTGATATTCAGATCAGAGATGGAGAAGTTATAAGATTAAATGGATAAACAATATATAATATAACAATGCATAGTAGATTGCACAATAGTTAGACAAATAACCGGTAATTACATTTGACTTATTTATAACATACACAATGGCTTTCTTATTTACAATGAGGAGAACCCTCTACTTTTGTCCTTAATGAGATACACGGATGGCAGGGATGGAAAGTTTTAAGTGTACAAGGTATCAATTGTGTTATGTCGATTTTGTCATAATATACAATTATTACAATACCCTGTTTGACGTATTAACCGATTCCTGTGGTAATAAGCATCACGTAAACAATATTTCCATACCTTCTCAGGAACCTAACTCAATATAAGTCATACATCTGCCACACAAGCTAACCGGCAAAACACTTCTGAATCTTCGATTTCGTCGTTTAAAACATAGGGGCGGTTAATACGTCGAATACGGTATTTTCACCATTAGCTGTTTCTGCTGCCAGAGCAACCAATAAACATTACTGTAGGTTCCTTAAAAATTTTTGAGGTCCAAGGACATATGTGATGACAACATACTTTTACTATTGGTTAGAAGGCAAAATGAAGATGTTGTTTTGTTTTGTTTTGAAAAATTTGTTCAGAAATGAAACGAAATTGGGTTTCACGTTCTATTGTTCTGGCATTTGTTCAGAGAAAATGAGAAGTTCTTGATTAGTCTAGTTTGAACCAAACTTATCTTTTAGTTTAGGCTTTAGTAAATCCACACTTGCCTAACATGAGTTCATAACATTTATCATCATGGTGAAATTGATACTATCTCTGTAAGTAAACTATGATATATATACGGACATAACTAAATGTAACTGAAAAATGTGGTAGTAATCTTGATTCATAAAAAAAACTTGGATAAATTAAAACAATCTACAAAACATCTTATCAAATCTAATATGTACTATATACAGACAGTTCAGGATAACCAAACCTAGAATCTCTACACCAATAATTTATCTCGTTCCTTTACATTGCCCAGTAATGGACATATGCAACATGAACCTTTGTCAAAACAGAAAATAAAATTAGAAGATCTATCCAATCTAGTAAACTCTATTTCTTTAATCATGTGATAAAACTGAGCTTCTATAACATTTTCCCTACAAATCGATCAATATTAGATATAATAATTCCATCAGATACATGTTGTGGTTCATCTGTATAGGCTGAAAACATAAATAAATACCAATCATTATTCAGTAAAGAATACCAATCTGATTAAAACACATATATTATTTCAATTATTAGTGCAAAATTTCGTTTTACTTGTCTTTACTAAACTAGGATCTGGAGAATTGTTATATAACCAGTGTTCTGGGTGTGGGAGGGATTAGCCAGTGAAACAGATATTAATTAGGTACATTTTCTTAAGTACACAGACTATAGTGGAATCGAAGAGATCTGAAGTTCTTCAATCTTAGTAAAGCCACAAGATATGTGCTTCAATCAACTCTTCCCTGGGACATCGTCTCCAAGGAGGTGGGTTTTTCTTTTACACTACATCAAAAGAAACAGTGCGTGCAGTATGAGATATTATTAATTTCCCTTCCCTTTGTTCAAACCACATCATCATGGATCTTGGGTTTTCTTTTGTGATTTATTTTCTATGAATTGTTAAATGAGAAGAAGCAATTTGTAAAGTACGAGTCCAACACATTCAGAAATTCTCAGTTTCCTATAAATAAAGACCATTTGGTCTAACAACAGGATTGACACCCAGAACATCTAAATGATTTATTAGAATATGAAAATCTGAAAGGTTAATCAAAAGAAACAATTTGTACAGTACAAGTACTACACTTAAGATCTTAAGATATTCTTAAATCCCTGTAAAGGTCATCAGGTCAAACAACAGCACCGAGGACATATAACATCTGATTCATTAGAATATGAAAACTTAACTAACCTGTGAGTATAAGAGCTGATGAGATGTTGGGATAAACATCTTTCATCAGTTGTTGAATACAACTAACATTTTCTCCCAGATACGAAGTGTTTTTATCACAAGAACAATTAGTGATAAACTCGATCAAGCCAACATCTTTATAATTAGTAATCAGATCCAATCTCTTGATAGCTTCAATAGTTTCTGGATGATGAAGGCCTCCAATTGTTCTGGGTAATAGAAAAATGTTACATTACAAGCAAATGTTATCAAGAAATACTTTTAAATGATTGCCACATGTAAATAAGGGTTAAAACAGGTTATGCACTTAAACTCACTTTTCCTCACATACGACTGGTGGGCTTGGGGTCCATGGCAGTGTTTCACCCAATCTCTCATACATGTATATTGTTTCACCCAGTCACTCTTATATTGTTTCACCCAATCTTTTTATATATTTTCACCAAGTCTCTCTTATATTGATTCACATCTCTTATTTTTATATCGTATCACCCAATCTTTCTTATATTGTTTCACCCAATCTCTCTTATATTGTTTCACCCAATCTCTCTTATATTGTTTCACACCAATCTCTCTTATACTACTAAGCATAAACCTGAATTACAGTGTTATTACTTTAATATTGTAATAAATACCAGTCTTACTTTTGTGATATCTGGGAGAAGACCCTTTGATGAATCATCAATTTCCATTTTCGCGCTAAAGAAAGGTGAGCCAAAACTTTACCAATTAGTACTGTAAAAGACAAACAAATGACACAATTGTAAATGATTGTAGAGCTACAGGATTAAAATCATGACCTTTTAGCCAATAAAATTTACCAAAACAAGCCTAGAAATAAGGCACCTGTCACTGACAATGTCAGGCACAAACCCTCTGTTGCTGGTCATTTGTCTGGTACTGATTTGTCTTTTGTTTATTGATATTGTTAAAACGTTAATAATGTCAGGTACTACATCATCAATGCTTGACATTTTGTCAGGTACAACCAAAATCATTATTCCTTGGCCCACTGATCCACCATAAACACAAATCCTGAGGTAAAAATGGCTACTTTTATCTTTAGTTACACCTACCAAATACAAACAAAGTGATAATATCTCTGATGTATTAATCATAAGATCATTTTGTGGATGAAATTCCTACTTATATCCCAACGGTTCCAAATCTGTGATAGATGTTTATATAGGTAAAAGCATAAATATAGACATGGGCATAAGATAATATCAAAGCAAGTGAAGTATAGCCAATTGTTTATTAACAAAATAAAAGAAGACCGGAACTAGGTGCCTGACACAAGGGACAATATTACCAAATTGGGTGCCCAGCACATCAAGTATATCTACCACTACTTTCTTGGAAGAATCTTTGTAAATGATGAAATGTTTACTAAATTGAAATTACTAAAAGCACATGAGAGTTATCTTAAAGGCGATACTAATTCCCTTTCACTGCAGTCTTTTGTCTCAAAAATCAATCTCTGAGAACAAATCAGAATATGTAGCGAGAGAGAAATGGGTTTTAACGCCCACTCAACACAAACTAGGTCATTTCGGGACTAACATATGGTTTTTTAATATTATTTCAATAATTCGCTTGCGCATAGGGGTCTTTAGCAGTGGGAGGAAACCAGGGTGCCCGGAGGAAACCCACGAGGTTGAGAAGGCGCCCCTATCTCCATGCCACATACGCTCACACCAGGGCTTGAAACCACAGCCGCAAGCCAGAGGTGACTGGCCAGCTAGAGGTCGAAGCGAGGCACTCTAGACCGCTATGCCATCCCAACCCCCCGTGTAGCTGTTGACTTAAATACATCAGCGATCTAAAGCAGGTATTTTAAAAAAAGTACTACTGATCCAGAAGACCATTTACAAGACATCTTGACAGTACATACATGTACACAAGTGGAGGAAAAAAGGGTTTTAAATGAATAAAAAAATAAACATAACTTACTAATACTTCTATATAGGAAAAAGTTATCATCCATGGCAACAAGAGACTCTTTTGCCTTTGCCTGATTGTCCATTAAATCTTGTCTAGTAGGGCAATCTAAAGATAACTCCAATTCAAGTAAAGCTGGTTTTAACCTGCTTGAGTCTATTAGTGATGGACTTTCAGTGTCAGGTGATTGTCTTTCGTCAGTAGAAAAACACATATCTTCAGGAGAATTATAAACTAAATCTGGTGGATAAGGACTACAACTTGAAGAGCCAGACACAACAGAATGGTCACCACTCTCCCTTCCTAGCAATGAGTGACCTTCTGGTAAGACAGGTCCTATAAATTTTGGTTCCAAATCAGTTTTACTCATGTCAACATCCATAAGGGATGTTACTTGGTTCTCTCTGAAAGTGCCTGTTTTCATAGGAGACTGTGTTTGCTGTGATTCAAATGGGTTTATATGAATTAATGATGGTATTGTTATTGGGCTTGAACCTTGGCTAACTGGTTGAGACATGACTTGATGTACTGATGATAGAGAAGAAGAGCTAGAATTTTCGAAACTGTTAAATCCACTTGGAGGTAAGGGTGGCAATGGAAATGCCTGGGGATCAAACATTGTTTCTCTTTGATTGAGTTGAAATGGAAATGTTGGTATGGGTGGGTTCTGATTTAATGGTGGTAAGTTAGGTATCACACTGGGATAGCCTTTGAACAGCGGCGTCATGGAATCTATAAAACATTGGGTAGTCGGGTCCATGCTTGGTAAACTACTTACTGGTATTCCACTATTCAAATAATGTAGAGGATAATGTTGGGTAATCAATGGCAACGGGAGGGGTTGAAATACTTGATATCTCTGAGGTCGTATTGGGTGACCACGTAGAAAGTATTCCGGTTGATGTGTATGATGCATGCTTTGTGATGGTATTAGAGGTACCAGTGGTGGCCTGGGGCATCCTCTAACAAAATTGCTTTGCTCGTTTATAATCAGATCGTTAATATGTGTTGCATTGTTCAAGAAGGTTTCATTTTGATTAAGAATTAAATGGCTGTCTTTTAGATCATCCTTAGATAAATCTTCTTCTGACCGTGAAACTGGAAGGGGTGGCAGGTCACAAGAAGAAAGTGGTAAGAGAGAATTTTGTTCGTTCCCCTGAGCTTCACTGTCAAGTAAGTCAAAGATTGCATTAAATTTAGGGACTTCTTCTGATGGTGTATCTGTAGGATGGTTTGGTATTTGCACATCCTCCATTAGTCTTAACTGATCCCATACATTGTCCACCTTTCGTCTCTTGTGATCAATCTCAGAGTTATCTTGATGTTCAATTTTTCTTGCCAAATGCAGTTTTCTTTCCACATCATGACTATCCTGCTGGTCTGATTTGGATTCAGTCCAAGAAGATGTGCTATCAGCTTCCCTTATATCTTTTATGGCCTTTTCAAAACTTTTAGGAAATGGTGACTTTTTCTGTGATTCTTCATTTGGAGTGCTGGCTTGGGGAGCATCTTTAATAGGTGTTACTGCCAGCTCCTTCTTTTTCAAACTTTGTTCCTGGTTAACACTAGTATTAGCAATATCCACATTCCCATCTGGTTTGTGACATTTGGTAGTCTTTACATGCTCTTTTTTTCTCTTCCGCTTCTTCTTAAGCAATCTTTTAGTCTTTCTTACATTCAATACAGATTCATATAAATTCCACTTACCAACGAAAATAACATCACTATTGTCATCGCTTTCCTGTATTTCTCCATCTTCTAAACTTGAGGTTGATGTATCTATACTTTTTTCTTTTGTTTTAGAGTGATGGTCTACATCTTTAATACTTGGTGTAACAATTGCTGTTGGCTTTTTAACAGTTTGTTCATTCAGATTTTTTTCTTTAGCATTATTTTTAATAAGTTCTTTATTGTTTTTAGATACCACTGCCAATTTTGTGGATTTGTCTTTTGGGCTCTTTTGGAATTTTTCAGATTTATTTCCTATAGAATCTACATGGGAATGTTTCTTGATGTTTTCCTTTGACTTGCATTTTACCCTTCCTGAAGTTCTAGAACAGCTCTCAACCTGATCCTTTGATTTTTTAGGTTTACTGTTGCTGGTAATCTTCACTGAGTCTTTGGCGGATTCCTCAATGTTCACACTGCCATTATTGTTTAATTTTCCAGGTTTGTTGTCCTCTGACTTATTAAATGATTTTGATTTTGTAATCCCCTTCCCTGGTATATAAACAGAAGTTCTGCTAGAACCATTATTAAGTGATCTGACACTTTTCTCTTTTTCCAAAGACTTGATTATTTTATCGTCTGAACACTTTGTTTCACTTATATCTGTTGTTGAATGCGGGATGTGATTAGTAGAATTGGGTGAAGATGAATTTGGTTTCGAAACTTCAACATTTGATTTGTCTGTTTTATCAGGTTGGTTGATTTTTGATTTTGTTTGTGTTTCCTGTCTCTTTGATTTAATCTCTTCGTTTATTGGAATGTTCATTGATGAATTCTTTTCGAACAGTTTCCTTTTTGAAGGCTCTTTGATTTGTTTTTCTTCTTTTGAACCTTTCCTTGAATGCTTACTTTGAGAGAGCTCTTTGATTTTTTGCTCGTTTTGTTTGGATGAATTTGATTTGGAATTCTCTGGTAGTTTATCCTTGGTCACAACAATGCTTATTGAGTTACTAGTATTCGAATGTTTAGGTAATACAACAGTTTTTTGATCTTTTGGGGGTGTCAAATTTTTATGATCAACTTTAGAGGATGGTCTCACAATTTCTGGTTTCAGTAATAGAGCAGTTTTTTCATTTTTCGGATGAGTTGAAGTTTTATGCTCTTTAGCGGATGGTCCCATAGAAGAAGTATTTTGGTATATAATATTATCTTCTCTTGGGGCATGATCTATCACTGATGGCTTAGGTAGATCTTTTTTATTACTGACTGCTACCACTTGGTCAACTGATAATAACACATTTTCCTCATCTTGTAAGGTTTTTGTTTCAAGAATTTGGAATGTGGAAGTGGATGTACTCATGCCACAATTGTTTTTGATGGATTTATTGTTAATATCTGCAGGTTTAGCATCTTGTACCTGTTCTTTATCTGATAATTTTGACTCGGCAGACTTGGATTCTTTTGTCTTGGTCTCCTCATTAATTGCAGATTTAGCCTCTGATAATATAAAGTTCTCTGCAGTCTTGCTTTTTATCACAGCACTAAAGGATTCTTGGTGGCTTATTTTGAAGTTGCTCTCATCTTCATAGATGCTATTTTCTGGCGGCAATACGGGTATATCTTTTTTCAAATGGCTAACTTTTTCTTTTGCCTGGGATGCAACTGTACCTGTGTCTGAAGAGAGTGCATAATCCAGTAATTCATTTCTTAGTTCATCATCCTCTTGATCAGTAATATCAGTTTTACTTATTTTTTCCACTCTTGACAAGTGTGTCGGTCTATCTTCTGCTTTTCGCTTGATTCCAGATACAATTATCTTTCCTTCTCCTTTTTTCTGATTGACGGTCTCATCATTTCTTTTCTCAGCTGTTTCCTTATCAGAAACATTAACTTCCGACATCGTTTTTAAACTCTGAGAAAGCTCTGGAGTTTCTTTATAAGGTTCTGGTTCTGGATTTGGATTGCCCTTTTCTGTTTGGAAGTCCATAGACCTGTTGGATACTTTTGATATTTTGTTGATAGCTTTTCCACCAGACAAATGTTTGGGAGACTTGCTTTTGGTTCTTAACACAAGACCAGTATGAGGACAAACTCTTTTATTGGGATCCTTTACTTCTTTTCTGGGATCACTTGATAAATATTCAGCATGCAGTAATTTGTAGTCGTTTAAATCCGGATTAGATATGTATTCTGAAAACAATAGATTTTCATCTGTTATAACACTGGGCTTATTTTTAAACATAAAACAAATAAATTATTATTAAAGGAGTTGCCAAGTTAATATGTTGTGGAATAAATTCATTTTTACAAGTACTTACCAACATTTTTCATAACAAATATTATTTTCGAAACTTTGTGGCGCCAAAATTCGTTCCGTTTTGGATGTAGACCAGCAGATGTATGACAAGGTTTCTTTTTACCGGAACCTGACAACAAAGAGAAATATTCTATGAAAATCAAATTACATTATCAAATGTTTATGGTGAATAATAGTCATGACTTCCAACCTTCAAGAATAAACTAAAATTGTTCTTAGTTGACGTAAAATCATTAGCAATTCTATAATAAATCAAACTTCACCTTTTACATTTTTAGGTAACGTTGCTTTACTTGACTTTTGTGGAGTTACTTTTACATCAGGTTTGGGAACATCTTTCATATTATCTTTGAGTACAGGTGAGGTCAATTTTGGAGCTGGCCGAGGTGTCCTTGGATCAATAGGCTTCACTTCCTTCAATACTGTAGTTACTGACTTCCACATTTGTCTCATGACCTCATGGACATCATCAACAGCTTTCTGTTCTACTAGTATGTTGTCACTTGGTATCTTTTTTTTTTGTTCGTCACGATAAGAACTATCTTTTCCTACAGCTTCAAGATCTGATCTTGTGTGTTCATCTTTCAAAGGGGTTTCTGGGCTCTTTGACATCATTTTCCCACCCCTATCATTTGTTTGTAAATTAATTTTTTCATCCTTCACAGGCGTAGTAGATGTACTCTGAACAAAATGTTTAGGACTATGGTCTAAATTGGTACTTTCATCCTTGACTGGAGTGCTTTCATTGCTGATGCTAGAACTTTTAGTTGAATTCAATTCAGTTGTATTGGAGAGATCAATTAAATGGTTTACTGCATTAGTAGAAGCAACATCCAAATTACTGGTAACTGGATTTATGGGGCTTGGATGGGATACCATTGGATTATCTTGTGAACTATGTTTAAGTTTAGGAATTCTGCATGCTTTAGGAATCTGAATAGGTATTAACTTTGGGAATATTGTTTCTGTTTTAGCTGGTTTTAAATCGTGATTCAGTAAATGTCTCATGGTATCAACATCTTCAATAACATCACTTTTTGGTTTCGAAATTTCATTTGATGTAAGAGTCTGTGGCCCAAGAAAATTTTTTATTATTACTTTGTCTCCTGAATGAATGGATCTTCCTGTAGGTATGTTCATACTTGAATTACACATTCGGGCTTCTAAGAAGTTGGTAAAACTTAAACTGGGGATGCTTTCCGGCTTGTCAGCATACTTTATTGTATCATTCTTCTGGTCACATTTTTTCAGTATTTCAGAAGAACGGTCATCACCTTGTAAAAATGAATTTGATAAGAAAGACAGATTCAATTTCTGGACATTTATTGGTGTTGAATCTTGTTTAGAAAACGTTTTGGTTTTTGAGATTCCTTCAATTAGTCCCTGAGAATCATCTGATGCATCTGTTTTAAACCCCTCGGAATTTCTTTCAAATAATGGTGAAACAGCAGATGCATCAGAGTTGAAATTATGCATGTTTGTTTCTTCAGATTCCTTTCCTTCTTTAATCAACTTACTTTTAGTGCCAGTTACCTTTGCCTGAAGGTTTGTAGAAGAACAAAGCGTTGCAAGACTGGAATGTACAGGCAGATCTGCTTTTGGTGTGGGGTTATTAAAATTAGTTGAGGTATTGTCAGCATCATGGTTCACAGAGTATTGTCCATCAGATATGGCTTCACTATTGCTCTCACATATCAAAGTCTCTCTTGAATTAAATGCGTCCGTAAGCTTAAAACATGGAGGCAGTTCAATTGCTTGTGTCTTGGTTGTCTTTAATTTAAAGATGATAGGACTGAATTTAGGCTTCTTGGGAGCCTCTTGATGTCCATTTGTCTTTTCTCCACCTTCGGCTTGAATATTCTCTGAATGATCTTTGGACTGTGGAGTTGGCTGGATAAAGTTCTTACCAACTTTGCTCGGTTTGTCTTGATTATCTTTAAATTCTATTGATTTATTATTCTTAGCATGAAAAAGAATTGGGCTTATTTTGGGTGTCTTCGTAATTTCATCCTTCTTTCCCTTTGCTGAAGTATCTGAGCTTGTAATATCTTTCTTTACAGTTTCTGATTTTTGTTCAAATTGCAATTTCTTTAAACCCCCGTCTTTTTTTAATTTTTCTTTAAACTCGTCGGTTGAAATTTTAGATGTCTTGGACTTGGCCGTAGAACTATCAAACACAATGGGACTGATTTTAATTTTCTTAGGAACTGCCTTATTATCTTTCTTTACCTCAGTTTTGTCTGTCAATGGAGTTGAACTATTCAGAATAGGTGTCTGGAAGTTACTATCATCAGTTGGTAAATTTGGTTCAATACAAGGTGCAGTAGCTTTAGTGGGAATGTCCTTTTGTATATTCTCAACAATGCTTTTTTCTGGACGTGCTACAGTCTCAGTTATTGGTACATGTACAAGGTTGCTCTCATTCCCTGTATGTTCTAATGGGAATTCTGCATTCCGCAAACTATAACAGTCCTCTATGTCATCATCGTCCATGTCTTGATCAACAACCTTTGTAAAGAACAAATAAACTAGTACAGAAAAATGTTTAATTCGTACTCTTAAGGTATTTAGCTGATAGTTTTCATAGATAATACAATTTGACTCTTGGTATATGAACAAACAAATTTGAAAGACAAATCAGAATATTCTATTATTTTTTTTTTCCAAAAATAAACTGTTTATATTGATAACAACAAAATGGAGATGAGTTCATTCACTTCAGCTCATTTAAGAATCAACAGTGTACCATTATGAACAGCTGCTTCATAATAAAGTCCCAATGATAATTTTAAGCAATAACTTACTGAATATATTTCATTCTCTTGTTCAAAAATCAAATCATCATTCAGATTATGATTATCCTCATCTGCAAAATGGGCTTCCATCTCATCTGCCATTTTGATCCTTTCTTCATAGTCCAATATATCTTCTGCCGTTACCATGTCAGTCCTAAAATTATTATTAAAATTAGAGCTGGGTGAAACAGAGATCAAGATATTTAATTTGACACATTCTAGTCAATATTGTTAAAAAAAAGTTTTTAGCATAAATACTGTACCATATTTACAAACAAATTATATATTTTTGAATTAAGAATATTTACATATGAAGATTGCACAAAATTACAATTTTAATTTCAAATATATTAATTATGATATACTTTTAAAATTAAGAATATTTACATATGAAGATCAAACAAATATTATTATCACAGGAAACTTACAGGTCTTCGTGGTCATCCATTGCAGGTACCTCTGATCGCTGGAAGTAATAGTTCAAGAATCGCTTTTGAACCTGAGGGGTATACTGGTTGCTGTTTCTTTGGTAGGAAGTTGTGGTTAAATCCATCATTAGTTCCTTCAGATCACTGAATGAATAATAAATTAAATAAGTAATAAAGTTTTAAAGAAAGCAATCCATTAAAATGTTTACGCGGAGATATTTGTATTGCCAATGAATTAATGATACAGTAGTGACGAAAATATACTGGGTTCAGTACAGGTCACAATACAGTTTGATGGAAGTTACACAAAATCATACATAAATGAAATAAGTCCAACCTGACAGCTAAATTGAAGGAAGCCCACTGTTTCTTCTTTTTCTTTTTAGGTGAGGTGTAGGGATGAAATTGACGAGCTTTTCTGTTCTCTGTGCTCTGACTGACTGATTTACCTAGATTGCCTGTGGACTGTAGAAAGAAAAAGCATAAGATAGGACATCAAAATCTGTATCATCAATATCTGAGGGCTACAGAGTTGCTAACTGGAATAAATTTTAAAAAACTAGCTGATAACAAGCACAGTAATGGTAATATGCCTTTCACAGTTCTTCGTCTGCCCTATTCATGAAGGGAAACAAATTAATTGGTCTTACCTTATTATCATCAGTTTGGGGAAATTCGGTCGATGAAAGTTTTATCAATCTTTCAGCAATGTTTTCTGTCGATTTGAATTGTTCTGAAAGATTATCACCAATGGTTTTACTGGTTACAATGGGCTTTGAACTTGGTGCCAACTTTGTTTTCTCATTTACTTGTTTCCTATTTGAAAGGTCTGGATTGTTGTTGTCACTCTTTGGATTCGATATAGTAAGCTTTTGACAAGGGGGGTCTTTTTCTGTTGAGGCTGAATTCTTGGGTATTGTGAAGGTAGCTAAATCTGTGCAGTCTGTTATATTTTGAAAAGTATTTTTCCATGCCTGAATAGAACTTTCTGAAAAATCAACAACTGGATATAATCATTAATCATAGATGTTATTAGGGTAATTTTATGTGTTAGACACTTTCACACAGCGTAGTGGCAATATTTACTTGTACAATGTATGCCCGTTTTGATTGTTGATTGCCATTTAGGACTTCATGGTTTTATTTTGGACATTCTTACTTTAGTTACTGGAGAGTAATTGAAACTAGGAGCATAAAATTTGTGAACTTACTGTCGCTATTTGGCATATCCTGCTTATTCTCACTCTGATGTCTACTTTTAGTTTTTCCAACAGCAATTTTACTCTTTTCTAAATGCAATGGAGCATCAGATTTTGATCGTTTGTTAGTCTTATCTTTTGTTTTTTCTGTAGACAAATGTTTACTGGTTTTGATAATGGGATCATTAGTAGATGACTGTGTTTCCTTCTGCAGCTTTAATTTTTTGGTTTGACATTTTGTTTCTGGACTATTTTCAGAATTTCTTTTCTTATGTGATTTTGAACTCTTGGCATCAAGATTGGACTGGCTGCTATCTTTAGAGCTTTTGTCATCTGACTTTGTTCGTTCATGCAAATCTGAAGATTTGGATAAGGAATTTTTTGACTTTTTGTCTTCTGATTTGGTCCGTTTATGCAGATCTGCAGACTTGGATGTGGAATCTCCAGAGGTTTTGTCATCTGATTTGGTTCGTTTATGTTGATGTAAATCTGAAGATTTGGATGAGGAACCTTTAGAGGTTTCGTCCTCTGACTTGGTTCGTTTATGTAGATCTGCAGGCTTGGCAGAGGAATTAGTTGAGGTTTTGTGCAAGTTTGAAGATTTGGATGTGGAATCTCTAGAGATTTTGTCCTCCGACTTGGTTCGTTTATGTAGATCTGCAGACTTGGAAGCCAAATTTTTAGAGGTTTTGTCATCTGACTTGGTTCGTTTATGTAAATCTGAAGACTTGGATGAGGTTTTGTCATCTGACTTGGTTCGACTATGTAATTCTGGAGCCTTACACATATTTCCAGTTGCTATCCGTTTATGACTATGTTCTACTGAGCAGATTTCTGGGGTTAATGCATTTGATGATTTCTTTTCCAAATTGGAAGATGCATCTGATGCTCTGGATACCGTTTCTTTAGAGGTTTTGTCCCCTGACTGTGTTTGTTTATGTAGATCTATAGACTTGGTAACAGAATGTTTAGAGTTTCTGTCCTCTGACGTTGTTCGTTTATGTAAATCTGAAGAATTTGATGAGAAATCTTTTGAGGTTTTGTCATTTGATTTGGTTCGCTTATGTAAATCTGACGACTTGGATATGGAAATTGATTTGGTGTCAGCTGCTTTTTTGATTTCTGAGCTCAAACTGCTGTCATCTTTGCATTTGTTTGTGTGCTTGGAACAATGATGTTTTGAAGAATGATGCTTTTCTTCTTTACTTTTGTACTTATTCTGCTCTTTAAGGTTGGCTGATTCTGTCCTTGGTAACATTTTATCAAAGCATAATTGACTCCACTTCTTCTGAGTTTGTACTTCCTTTTCAGATAACTGTTTATTTATCACACTGGACAATCCAAAGGGATTATCAGGTGAATGTGGACTGTCACATCTCGTTAGGTTAACAACTACATCTGGCAATGTCTTGATATCATTAAGTGAAGAAAAATTGGAAAAGCTTACAGACTTCTTTTGGATATCAAGAGATGACTTTTCTCCTAGAGAAAGATTAAGTGTGTTAAATGATTTGCTTCTTACAGCTGGTTCAGGTTTCCGAACTTCACAGTCTGTTTTGTTCCATTCACAATTTTTGTCTTCCAACGTTGATGAATTGTCATTAGTTTTAGTAGCTGATTGAACATTTCCAATTTCTAAACAAGAGTCTCTATCCCCTGCCAGCTTAGGCAATGGGAGAACGATGTCTTTTGGGATGCACAAATCATCAGACTGATGACCACTGTTCTCAGGTGTACTATCACTGTAAACTTCATCAAGGACTTCAAATTGCTCTGGAAATTCATGAAATTCTTCTTTGCTTTGATCAGAGTCATCATTGTACGATTTACATATTTGCTGCATTGCATTCAACATTGCTTTAGGTTCAGATGCACTGGACTCTACCTTTCCTGGACTTCTAACCTTATCTAATTCTGGGACAACTTCCGGATGAATCTTAACTGGACTACTTAACATTTTTTGTTTTAATTCTTTTTCAGAATTTGCTTTAACTAGATTCAGAAAGTGAGACACTGAATTTAGATTTGCTGGGGGTGTCTTTGAGCCGACTGTCTTCTGTGAATGTAAAACATTATTTTTAAGAATATCTGGTGTGCTGGCCTGTATTTTATTCACATTGAATTCAAGGTCCAAATTTAAGGCAGTTTTGTTAAGTTCTTGTCTAGTTCCAAAGATATTTCTATTCACTGAGTTCACAGGGCTACTGTCTGAAGGACTAAAACCGGTTCTAATCTCCAATTCAGCAAGGCTATCATCCTTATTGACAGACATAGTAGGAGCACAGCTGGATAATAGATTTTGCACATCATCATCATCTGGATGAAAAGGGTAATCATATGGACTTCTTTTAATGTCATCAGTTGATGAAGAATGGTTTCTTGTACGGTGGTTGAAATCATCATCTCTTGAAGAATCATTTGTACAGTTTGATAGATCCTGTTCTGCATCTTTAGAATGTTGGTCAGTAATTTCTAGTGATGACATCTTGCTTCCAATCGTATGAAAACTAGTATCACCTCCAGAACTAACTGTACTTTCAGTAGTTATGTTTGATACAAAAGATGTGTCATCAGAATCAGCTGAAGCATTGTAGCAGGTATTGACCAAAATTGTTTTATTGATATTTGAGTCACTGATATCTGACTCAGTATTGTCAACAGTTAAATGGTTTGTTTCATCACTAGCATTGCTCTTATTTGCTTCTCCATTTACATTGTTATCATTTGCTACTCCACATGTTGTTCTAGTTGTTGTTTTAGTTGCACTAGTGTTAACTGCTAAGCTATCATTGATCACAGTTGATTTGTCTGCATCAATGTCAGTATCAGCTTTGGTAGGAACAGTGTCCTTAACAGGGGCAACAGAAGTGCCATTGTTCTTAGTAGTATCGAAAGAAGTAAAAATGTTCCTTGATGTGCCAACATAGATTTCGTTGTAGGTGCCAATATCAGTATAATTTGCAATGTCCTTGTCAGCAGCAGTGCTAGTTTTGGTAGTGGAAGTATCTGGTTTTATTTTGTCAATGTCACTTTCATCTTTCGTTTTGTCGACATGCTTTTCCTTTGACGTGTCATGATCTTGCTTAGTCATTTCAGAGGTCTCCTTTCCTATAGTCGGACCTACCGGTATCTGCCCATTTGAGATACGGTTGTAACTGCTATAGTCATCAACTTTTAGCTGTGTTATGTTTTGTTCCCGACGTCCTGTATTGTTACTTTTGTTCTCAACAGTATATTTCTCAGGTACCATGTTTGTGTTCATTTTCCTATTTGGGTCGCTTTGTATGGGCTTATCAATCAATCTACTTTCTCCTTCCCATTTCGAAAGAAGTTCTACTGCGTCATTCAGAGCAGTTCCAACTGCATCAGGGGAAGACAAACTATCAGAGAAAATTCCACCAGCTTCCGGAAGACCTTCTGTTGAAGGAACAGGAGAACATAATTCAATTCCAGCCAAATCTAAGTTACATGTAAATGGACAAGCACATGGGAGAGCATCTGGGGCACATTCACAAGATGGAAATTTATTCCCTTTGTCCACATGCGAATAGAGAGACGGTAGCAAAGAAGAAATTGGAAATGTGGTACCAGATTGCTGAAGTCTCTTCTTTGTTCCAGTGAACAATAATACATCATTTGGGGTCTCTTCTGTTTTTGATTCTAGATAATCATTATGTTGATGAGGAAAAGTATACGAAGAGTAATTATGTGATGCTGTATTTTCATTATCAACAGCTTCTGAAAAGTTCTTACTTCCAAATTTGTCTTCAGGAGAAAATGTTTTAGAATTTCTCGGGTAAGATACCTGAAAGACAGAGTAATCCTTCTCATCATCAGAACATCTGTCCGGTTTCTGCAATTTACAAGTAACCGATTGCATATTATTGCTGTTCACAGTATCAGTTTGCAAATAAATGTTGGATTTACTAACATGAGATTCTGATGTGATATTTACTGTTGAGGCAGCAGGTAGATGTTGTGTGTCTTCTTGAAAAGGACCACTGTTTAATGATTCTGTGGAACTTCCATATGAAACAGAAAGAATTTGGTTTTTGCTATTACAGTCAATGGGAGGGCTCTTTGTACAATATTTACCCTTTCCAGAAACAAACGCAGTTGTTGAGTAAGTAGCTTTTGTTTCTACAAACATATGAGTTTTCTCAGAGTGTGGTGATACTGGTTTCAGATCAAGTGTGAATGGAATGTTATCTGACAATGCTTTGCTGCTTGTGGATGGAAAAGATAACATGTCATGGTTAGATGAAGACATGATAGGATGAACAACAGATGTGTTGGAGATATTATTAATGGTTAATGGTAGCTCACTCGGCACTTGATGGTGGTTAATGTTTGTTATAACAGTTGATTCCCTTGTTTTTTCAGGATAGTTTCTCATTAATGCCATTACTCTTGATGAACTGATAGTATCTTTTGAAGAACTCTCCTCAGCTACGGTAGAAGTAGTGGTATTGATCATGGCAGCACTTTCTGGGGAACAAGTATTTTCAGCAGGAGGACAGGAAGTCCTGATATTAGCACATGGAGGGTTTTCAGAAGAAACTGTAACCTTTTCAGATAGGTTATGCAACTGATTTGTTTTTGATGAAGAACTATTATTGTTTTTTGATGAAGAACTATTATTGTCATGAGTGATTAATGCTTGTGAATCGGCACAAAATTTAGGACAGCTGCTTCTACAATTTTTTAAAGGTGATGATATGACACCAACTTTGGTTTTTGAGACATTCCTTTGTGGATCATCCACAACTTCAGGACAATCGTTCAAATGATGTGTGGATGACATATCAATGTTGAATGTTGCTGTAAGATTTCTTTTCACACTTTCAAACATTTTATCAGGAATTTTGTGTGGTGATACCAAAGTACTCATGGATGTAGTAGTATCAATTAGCCTGTAACCATTGAATACAGCGGGAGACTTGGCTTGTTGAGCTTTACCTGGTGAACATGAATTGCATTTAGAGGGGCTATTTGTGGTAAGATATTTTCTTGGAGACAGTAAAGTACTTTCAACTGCAGTATCATCATTTAACCTATCAGAACAAATCTGAGAAGGACTTTTACAAGTCAAACAATCACCACATTTAGGAGAACTGCTGAATTTAAGATGTTTTCTTGGTGACACTATAGCATCATCATTAATTTTAGAAGTAATTTTGGCTGGATGCAGTTTATTTGGTGATGATGCACTGCCGATAGACGGGGATGGCAAAGCACTTTGTATTGTTGCAACATCCTTTAGCCAATCAGCACAAATTTCAAAAGAACTCTTACTGAGAAAACATTTAGAATGACTTCTGAATGCAAGATTTTTTTGTGGCGATGATAAAATAGACTTTAATTTAACAACATCATTTTGCCTATCATCACTAATTTTGCTTTTAACTGGACTATGTGAGCAACTGCTGCATTTATGAGGACTGTTCAATGGAGAGTGTTTTCTTGGCGATGACAAAGCACTTTTATTTGGTAAGCAAACACTGCAATTAGATGGACGGTTAAGTGCACACAGCTTTACTGGTGATGGCAAAGCTTTTTCATTTGGTGAGCAAGTAATACAGTTTGATGGACTGCTGAATGTTGCAGGTTTTCTTGGTGACTGAGTGCTTTCACAAGCATTTCCATCATTTATTTTCACTGAAAGTAAATAAATAAATCTAATTAAAGTAAATTGTGACAACTGCAGACAATTCTGTTGAAAGGAATGATTGACAATTAAACACCACTTATTTTATAAATTGAGTAGAAAGTATGATAGAAAAATGAACATTACATAAAATAATTGGATTGACAAATTATTTTTCATTTTAACTGCCACTCATGTTCAAAAAAACACCTGTAAATGTTATTTAATGGAATATTTGTGCTGTTAATGAAATACTTTAATTAGTGTAACATTCTAATTAATTGGTAAATGGTGTAACAAAATTTCCACCCTCTGGTATTACTTATCATTTATTAAAGTAACGATGTGCAGTTTAGATTTTGGTGCTAAAATATCACAATTAAATGGTCTTAATCAACGCTAATACATTATTATAATATGTACCAAGATTGAATATTTAATTAATAAAACAATATCTTAATACTAATGTTATTAAAAGTTCTGGCTCAGAATCAATCTAATTTGAAACAGGCCATGAACCAATAAATTTTTAACAGTCAAGAGATTGGTGGTTGGTCCATAACGCGTACATGGTGAAGAAGCGACAATGAAATTTCATTCTCATATATCTGAGTAAATACTGAATGGAATTAAAATATTTTTGGACTGATATTCCTATTAATCATTTTTCACAATATTGTAGTTTGAAAGAGATTCCTGTAATGCATATCAGGGCATTAATCATACAAAAACATTAGATTGCTTCTTTTCTTACACCAATTTCAGCAATTTGTCAATCATAGCAAAACAATGTGAGTAAATGAATGATAACAAAACAAAAATCAATCATGCAAAAATCAACAGAACTGATGCAAACAGAAACAATTAATAAAATAAACAAATTAAATATGAAGTCATGTAAACTTTCAGAGGATTCCAGCAGACTAGAAACCATTGCATTTTCATTAGGGCTGCAACGACTCACTAATGAATAATGATATTTTGAAAATCAAAGTTACTTGACACAATTAATATGCATGACTATATCATGAAAAGCAAGACTGAATTTTTATTATTAACTCACAAAAAATGCAATGAGTCCAGACAAGTTATAATAATAATTAGTATGATTTATCATTAATAAGATTTTGAACATCCAAATTCTTTAATTAGCATATTTGGAATATATTCTCGAATAATATCCACTGTCCATCCTTTTATAAAGCCACTTATGACCTAATGTAAATAAACATTATTTTGATGGCTAACCATTCTAACAATTTTCAATCCTTGTATTTAAGCTTTTAGTGTTTTTTTTTTTTAAATTTAAATTAATGATATTATTGCTACTTTAAATACTGTAGTTCATGAAAGTATTAAATGTTAAGTAAAATTAAATTCAACTTTTAAAACAAATTACAATTTTAAAACACCTAAGTTGTTTGATGGTTGTACTCGTACATTTTATAAACCACAATTTGTGATTTCAAATCATCACATTAATTTTATTGTACACTATGAACTGTGATGTATATTGTATCTCTGGTTCAGGTATTGTTGCAGCCCTAGGTTCAAATCATGAAAAATCCAAGGAAAATTTAATATTAACTATTATCCCAACATGCAAATTTGAAATATATAAGAAACCTGGAGATAAAATGTTGGTTTTTGCAGGAGAAAGCACTTTTGCTTTATTTTGTTCACATCTTCTAGGGGACTGGGTTTTTCTAAATACAAGATAATTATAATTCTATATGTATGATAAGAAACAAAACTAGGAACACACACATACACAACATCTGGACTTTAAATCAACGACACACCGACACTTTGATTTGGGTGAATAGTATCCTTAACTTAGACAAGATGATTTGCTTTACAAAATAGATATCTTTCTATATCAATTTTTTTATGTTAAGTTCCTAAATTTGAAAAAAGTAATTTAATGGCACAGATTAATTACTTATTGAAATAATGATATCATAGCACAAGTCTATACTTGTCCATTACCAATCAAAACAGTAAATTTCATCTACCTAATTCAACACCTTATTTTAACCCAAATCAACGACGCCCACTTATTATAAACAAATCAGAGCATAACTGCTACAATTCGATTTTGGAAAACAAACACATACTAGGATTAGAACTGAGTTTTATGTCAAATTCTACAATGGCAGATCACAAACAACTTTTAAGCACAAGTATTGCCATATTTTAGATATTCGACAGATGGGTGAAAAGAGATCTATATTGCAGCCAAAAACTAATTTGGAATACACACAGATGCAATAAAAACACACACACATACAACATGCATTTCTTATCTTATTTTTAGGAGATACTTCAAAAAATATTATGGAATATTTAAAAAGCTTTTCAAAAATACAGCACACTTAATCAAGTTATTGAAATCTATATCGATCCAAGTCAAATTGATTCAAGTATTACTGATGATTTATACTACGTATGTGATTCATAAGACAGAATTATTCATGGAAACTTACACATTGTAGTACTTCTTTTCTTCTCGGGTGATACTTGCATTCAAGAAATCTTTCATGTCATCAGCTGACTTGATTCCTTTTAAAGGACTGCTGTCTTTTGTGTTATTTTGTAATGTAAGTGGTAACACATCACCGGTCAATACATTATCACAGTCATCATGGTTTGTAGTTTCTTCGATGTCCATTGGTATTTCTCTCAGACCAGAACTGATGATTGGATTTGAAGATCCATTTGTATTACTATCACTGTTCCCGTAAGAAATATTGTCCGATTGCATTACCATCTTTAATGGAATATTATTATTTAAAAAGGTTCCTACCACTAAAGCTTGGTTTTGATCAGCTTTTTTAAGTCTAGGGTCTAATCTTTTTCCATTAGAATCTAAGCCCCGAGCCCTGTTTCTTTCAGCGGTATGCTGTTGATCAAACGTTTGTTTAACACTAAATGTCTGCAACATTTGGGTATTATTGGTTATATTGAATCCTTCATCATAGTCAACTGGATTTTTAGCTGGCAGAGTACATCCTGGCGAATACCACAAGGGGGGATAACTTCCAACTCTTTTTCGAATAGGCGAGGACGTTACAGTTGGAATAGGCAGAGTAATGGGATTTTGATTGAATTGGTTTTGATAAATATGAGGTACAGCTGGTTGGAATGACAGTGATGGAACAGGAATCATTTTCATTGTTTCTGGGATACTACATGCAGTTTGATTATTAACGTCAACAGTCACTGCGTTAGCTTGAAGAGAAGCCTGGTTAAGATTAATGAAAGGTGGTTTATCAGTCGTATTAACAATAGATTCTTCTGGTTTTTGCTTGTAATCCTGTATACCTAATACAACACCTTGTGTCTTGTACATGTTAGCTGTATATTCTGAAAGGGAAAGGAAAAAGGTAGTTTAATGTTAAGATATATAGGGCAATTGTGGACTAACATATAACATAAATTATCAACTCTATTGAATTTTTAGGTATTAAATAACACGTTATGAACTTACTTGGAGATTTATATTTTGCTGACTGTCGAGATAAAAATAAACAATGGAGGAAACTAGAATGCTGACTAGGACAAGTCAAACCTGAAAATTAAAATAAACAAAAAAATAACAAATGTAATGTTAACTCTATTTCCAGATTTTGTTTCATTTTGACAATGTCTTCAAATTTATAGTGGCGTGGCTCAATTTCACTGTCGATTTAAGGCACTACTGAATTCAATATACTGGTAATAATAATACGTAAACCTATTTGGTCAGGTCAAGTGGGTCGTCTGAGTGGCTTACTAACCAGGAGATCCTGGGTTCCATCCTGGTCTTGGTCAAGAAAGTTCCTCACGATTCTAAAGCTTAGTTTCACCTTCTAGTGATGTAAGGAGAAGGGCTTGACAAGGAACATTGTTGGAACCTTGGTCTCTTGTACAGTTTTTGGTCTGCCCAGAAAAGAACTCTTGGCAAATGGATTTCAACGAAGAGTCAACACAAACGCCACTGTCTGGACAAAGTCTCCATTGTAGCACACCACATGGTCAGGTTGGTGCAGAAAAGTGGGAGGTTAAACTCCATTTCATTACAAATATTTCTGGTCAAAATGATATCTCTTTCAAAAGTTGTCACTTAAGAATGTTATATTTATTCTAATTTTATATCAATAGAAGACGACTAAGATTAAATAGTGTACAAACCTATCTGGTTCGTAAGGGAACATTCTGGTAATAATACCATGACTGTATTGGGATCGGGCTTCACTATCGCCATCTACAAGAACATCAAACAAACAGACAAATTTACTTTTTAATTTCGAAATGAAAATTAATTAATAATGTTGTGTGACTTTCATGGGTCAATGGTTCAAACACTACACAAATTTTCCATAGGAACGAACAGCAACAACCACAATACACAACTACAATCAAAAGTGAGGATTGGTCACCAAGTTATCTTACAAGATTTAAACTTCCCATAGGAATCTGATACCTGGTCCAGTTTCTTTATTAGAACATTGTTGCAGTAGGTGATCAATATTGGAAGGCTTAATGTTTGCATACTTATACCTTAAAACTCCTTTTTGTATTTCAAATTTTACAGAGAAATTCACCTCACTTGTATTACGCAAGACTTCAATTTGTAAGCATTATCAACAACTTACGCTGTTCTTTTTAGTTAAGTATGAAACTATCTTGTTAAACTGCGACTTGCTTCCATCATCTTTAGGTCGAAGTTCACCAAAATTAATATAACGACCTCTCCAGTACATTTCTTCATTCTTACGAATGGACTTCAACTGACCAAAATATTTTACTTCTGCACTCTTTAAATCAGATCTTTTAGAGATATTGATAGTACTCCCTCTACAAAGAATACAAGTAAGAGTAAATATTCATAACTTCCACTTTTGACTCGGGGGAGGTAGGATGGTAAATGTAATATTTTGTCACTATATTTTATCAACAAACAAATGTTTTCATGAATAAACAGAGAAGTTTCCTCATTTTGCAACGAAAATTGACAAATTTTTGTGGTTATTTCCCTCTTGTTTCACTTGAAATATTTCTATTGTTATAAATGAGGAAGTTATAAAATTAGGTAAGATTAGAACAGCTGACAGTTCTTGCTATAGTAGTTTTAAAAAATAGATAATGATACGAGAATATGCTGAAAATTTCAGTCAGATTTTTTACTACGAACCAAGATATTAGCAATTCAATTTTAGGCTAGACCCAATCGTAATTACTTCCGTTGGTAAGAAAATAAACAAAGTCTTGATTATCCAATTTTACATAAAATCATCCATCATAAAACGTATTCAAATCAACTAAATATCGCAATCTAATGATAGCATCGAGAGTTGATTGTGGTCTTGTGATTAGTTAATTAATAATTTAGATAACACTTAAGGCCTGCAATAAGCATACTTAGCATGTTCAAGCCAATGTTTCACTTCAAGAAAAATACAAACATTGCAAATGGCCAGGACTTGCAAATATAATATTGTTTTGCATTGCGCCTCAACTTATCTTGTATTAAATAAGAATTTTAGCCTCGATCTGCTCTGCAAGTCTCCATGGCATAAAATGTAATCTAATAATAATGTACTTACAATCTAACAGGTTTATAATATCCTGCTGTTGATATTAACGACGCATTACACTTATAAAATGTTCCTTTAACAGCCAGTTTACCATTCCATGTTATATATTCCTCATCAGGTCCATCTGATTGTGGTAGTTGACTAGATACAGGCGTTGTATTACATGATGGTGGCTGTAGGTTATATGGTATATATTTACTGAAGAGAAAAGTAGAGGAATGAAATGGAGTTTAAAATTAGCCAACTCGTCATTGTTATGGTAGGTGCCACATATGCATCGACCCAGGTTGTTTTTTATGATACAATTAAGTCACTCTTCCTTGCCAACCTTGTCTGCTGCACCAATGATAGGAATATCAAGTCCGGAAAGTCCCAACATGCCTGAGTTAGTTTCCCAAACTTCACAAACCCCTCTATTTGCTGAGTGATGACATGTCTTGGACATTGTGCACAAGGCAGTACATGTTTATACTTTTTCAAGACCACATGTCAACGTTCTTCATCAAGAGTTCAAATAGCTAACAATTTGTTAGCGACCTAGATAGTTTCAACCCAACATCTTCTGAAATCCAAAATGGTACACAGGCATAAGATGGGGTTTCCTTTTGTTCTACAACACATCTCATCATTTGTCCATCTTCATCAGCCCAGTCAGTACAGAACAGTAGGAATTTAAACCCCCATTTTTTTTTTTCTTATTTAAGACAGAGCGAACAATTTTCTTTGTTGTACTTTCAGAACGTCTGTTTTGAGATATTAATTACAAACAGGGTAAATGCACTCTAATTCAGCAAAAAACAGATGACAAAAGGAAAGCCCTTCCTAAATGATGTATTATTTCTGACTTGATTAAATTATTATACCAAACGAACAATATATGATACATTAATTGTTCTATCTATATTACCATTTAACTCTTATTTATATTTACCTAACTGGGGATTGAGACGGTTTTGGATCTCGATATTCAAATTCTATGACTGCATGACATAATATCTGACTTGGATAATCTTCAAGATTGCAATCTTCATACTCATAAAGATAGATCTAAAACGAATAAAAATATATTAATACCAATTGTAGAGTGAATATGTAAACGCCTTTTGAGGTATGTGTATGCAAACCAACAGTGAGGCTGATGCCCCCAGCCCCCAATAATATTTATCAATTACTTGATCTTCTACAATGAATTGACATATTACTCAGTTTAACCGTATAATAAGAATCAAATATCGACAAATCAAGTTGCTTATCTCAGGTTATCCTAAGCAGAAATGTTCACAATCACACTGAATAAACTTCTACACCAATTGTGAACATTTAACCAATAAAACGCAAGTGTGAACATTGTACCCCAATTTGTTGTAGAGTAATTGTGTTTCAAAAGGTAACACTGAAAGACACTGGACAATAGTACTTACTTGACTAAAATCAAAGATTTGTTGAGGACTAAAGTTTCTAGTTTCAGATAGAACTGTTTTAGTAACATGACAGTCATAATTAGGAGTTGGATCCACATGTATACCTGTTAGATTCTCCGTTACTGTTTTCACTTTACCCTAAAATAAAATACTTGATCAATCTATCTATCTTTGTTGGTCACATCCATTATGTACATAACATGTTCTTCAAGTCAATTTGAAATAGCCCAGAAGTTATATTGAAATGTGACATGGTCAAAAATCAACATAATCCCATTGACTGACAGGCCAAAACTAAAAATTATAAAAGATTAGGAATCAAATACTGTATATATGTATATATTTTAAGAATCTGCTCGTGTGTATTGGCCTTTAGCAGTGATAGGAATCTGAAGAAAAACAGGTTCTCAGGGATCTTAAACCAAAACATGTGAGACTAAATAACAGATGGTATGACCAATGGCTTACATGCTAGACCAATTGGCCACCTAAACCACATACTAGATTGACGATATGATCCAAGGCTCAAACATTGAGAGAAAAGGTGTTTCCCGTCCACTCAACACAAACTAGGCCATTTAGGGACTAACAGATGGTTCAACTTTATTTCAATAATTCGCTTGCACAATGGGGGTCTTTAGCAGTGGTTGGAAACCAGAGAAAACCATACTCTCGGGGAATTGGAACCAACATCTACTCAACACAAACTAGGTCATTTCGGGACTAGCAGATGGGTCAACTTTATTTCGATAATTTGCTTGTGCTAAGGGGGTCTTTAACAGTGTGAGGAAACCAGAGAACGAAGAAAAAACCAAACAGTACTCTTTGACACATATAAGCAAGGAATCTAAACCATGCCATTTGACTACTGGACACACCTTCTGATACAATGCCAACCCCTCTTCACACATTAATACCACACAACCACCAAACCCCCGAGGGTCTACTACATACCTTTATAATTCTGAACATAATCAAACTTCCTTTCCAAAATGATACAGGTTTGGGTGGAATAACATCAGCATATTTACATAAATGCACACCTAAAATACCAAGGATTATTTGGCTTCATGAATATTCACACATTAAAAGTCACCAGTTTAAAGGGACAATAACATTCTTGCTGGCTTGGTAGCTCCAGAAAATAAATAATACCCTTATTCTAAGTACTAGATGTTTAAATGTCCTACCTGTTGTGTAAATTATCCATTACAACCTATTTTATTTGTCCAGAGGGTTCGAAAATATTTTAAAATCCAAGTCACATTTGAACAGATTTACGTTAGACTTTTCAAATCAATTGGTTGAATTTTTCCAATTTTTTAAATTAGGTGTGTTAAGATGAAATTTATATCATCATTTAATTGGAATATTCTAAAATAATACGATTTGTTGACCAGAATGAAGATTGGGACATATTTTTCAGTTACAACAAGAGTGTTATTGGGGCTTTAAAGGTTCAGGGCCCTGTTTCACGAAATTTTAACTAAAGATAAAATCCAAATTTTAGTAAATACTTCAATTTTGATTGGCTAAGAACTAAAATTAATCTGTTATTGTCCAATAAAATTACTAAAATTTGATTTTGTCTTAGTTAAAATTTCGTGAAACAGGCCCCTGATCAGAATTATAGCATAATACACTACAACTCAGGTATCATGTAGTTGTGTTGTTTTAGCAGGAATATCTTCTGTATTTAATGTTGAATCTCAAACTGTTGTTGGAAAACTTTATATTCGTTGAGAACCATAGAAAACAATTCTGTGTCTAACTCAGGCTTAGAATGGTCTGTCAGAACAAGATAATGAGTGCTTGGTTTTAAACCACATGATATCAAAGTTGTAGTGATACGGATACAGCAATATCGTTTAATTGATGTAAAATGATTCACTTTTCCACAATGCCAGAGTCACCAGTTTATCAAATGAGTCAGCAATTCATGGTGAGTAAGATAACATAGTGTTATGTCCCCTTGCAGCGACTTGAGTGACAAGCCCTTTCAAGTCGGAAGTCGTCACGACAGCTAAGTCTGAGTCACAGGACCAGAGTTCACACCTCTGCTTGACCTCACCTTTTGTTATGAATTATTCTATAGATGTTACAGGTTTGAGGTACAAAATGACTCTCATAACAAATGAAATGATGTTTAACACCTATTACTTTGCTCCTACTGGGCTAACAAATATGGGAATGCCATACAATGTGAGGGAAATTTTGACCAGGCAGTGGCAGTATGGCCTACTCTTATTTTGAATTCAAACTGTCAAGGGACCTGTAATATGCACTCCAGTGTGGACACTGAACCTCGTTGTTTCATCCCAACCAAATGACTACAATACATGACACTTACCCATTTCAGGGTGCCCAAGAACTGACAATTTTTGATTTCCAACTTTCAATCCATTTTTACATATTTCTTGAACCTGTTGATAATCAGTTTATTTGCATTTTAATGACAACATCATAGATAGATTAGAAGCATACGTCGTCATATGTAAGTGAAATTTCCATTGCAAACAGTTAGGTATCATTCCCAGATATTCCCACTCTACTGGAACAGTACATAGCTCCCGCATAAACAAACCTGCACCACTGACAAAAGGAAACCATGCTGGAAAAGATCAAAGATAGGCTGGCACTGCCAGGCAGGATACGCCCACATTTTCGAGAGATGGACAGAGAACAAGCAATACCGAAAGTGATTTTTCCTACATCTTTAAGTCCTGTATTTCATACTGTATTGGGAGCAGCCATTTAGTTGGTCAGTTCCAGTCTGATATTAATGAAATTCGAAACCGACAATGATTATGGTGTGACGGTACACAACCTAGAAATGTGACTTTTCATCAAAATCGGATAAGAATTGTCACCTGTAGAGAGTCCACAACCATGATATACCATATTTTTACACTATTCGCGTACAAACAGCGACCATTTCGTCCAGCAATTTTGGTACGATTTTCACGAAATAAGAATTCAACCATCCTCATCAAAATTGAATTAAAATTGTGACCTATACAGGATCCACAATCATGATATATCATTTTTTTAACAGTATTCGCGTACAAACGGTGGCCATTTTGTCTGTCAATTTTGGTCCGATTTTCCCGAAATTCAAACTCAACCTTCCTTACAGTGTAACGGTGATATAATCAAACGTTTTTTTAAATTGGATAATAATTGTGACCTCCAGAGGGACCACAAGCTAAAGAAAGGGGGATTTTGCGTATAACCAGGGGCCATTATTCAGGAAGTTACGATCCGATATGCGCAAATATCGAAAAGAACCAAGATCTTTGGGTTATAACCATGAATTTCAAGTTTCATCAAAATCGAATTAAAATTGTGACCTTTACAACGTCCACAACCTTGATATACCATTTTTTAACAGTATTCGCGTACAAACGGCGGCCATTTTGTGTGGCAATTTTGGTCTGATTTTCCCGAAATTCGAACTCAACCTTCCTTACGGTGTAACGGTAATATAATCAAACGTTTTTTTAAATCGGATAATAATTGTGACCTCCAAGCTAAAAAAAAGGCAATTTTGCGTATAATCAGGGGCCATAATTCAGGAAGTTACGATCCGATATGCGCAAATATCGAAAGGAAGCAAGATCTTTGGGTTATAACCATGAATTTCAAGTTTCATCAAAATCGAATCAAAATTGTGACCTCCACAGGGTCCACAACCTTGATATACCATTTTTTAACAGTATTCGCGTACAAACGGCGGCCATTTTGTATGGCAATTTTAGTCCGATTTTCCCGAAATTCGAACTCAACCTTCCTTAGGGTGCAACGATGATATAATCAAACGTTTTTTTAAATCGAATAATAATTGTGACCTCCAAGCTAAAAAAAAGGCGATTTTGCGTATAATCAGGGGCCATAATTCAGGAAGTTACGATCCGATATGCGCAAATATCGAAAGGAAGCAAGATCTTTGGGTTATAACCATGAATTTGAAGTTTCATCAAAATCGAATCAAAATTGTGACCTCCACAGGGTCCACAACCTTGATATACCATTTTTTAACAGTATTCGCGTACAAACGGCGGCCATTTTGTATGGCAATTTTCGTCCGATTTTCCCGAAATTCGAACTCAACCTTCCTTAGGGTGTAACGGTGATATAATCAAACGGTTTTTTAAATCGAATAATAATTGTGACCTCCAGAGGGACCACAAGCTAAAAAGGGTGATTTTTCGGACAATCAGGGGCCATAATTCAGGAAATTACATTCCGATAGCCGCAAATATCGAAAGGAACCAAGATCTTTGGGTTACAAACATGCATGTCAAGTTTCATCAAAATCGGTTCAAAATTGTGACCTCTATAGGGTCCACAAGCTAAAAACGTGATTTTTCGTACAATCAGGGGCCATAATCCATGAAGTTTTGATCCGATACATGCCAATATCGAAAGGAACCGAGATCTTATGGAGATAAACCTATATTTCAAGTTTCGTCAAAATCGGATAAGAATTGTGACCTGTAGAGAGTCCACAAACAAATTGTGGACGGACGGACGTCCGGACGGACGGACGGACGTCCGGACGGACGGACGGACGGACGTCCGGACGGACAGGGGCGACGACATAATACGTCCACATGAAAATGTGGGCGTATAAAAATGGTACTCCAGACTGGCAAGCCATATCTTACTCACTGAACAAATGTAGCTCTCAGAATATAACGAGAAATAATCTTACTTGTGAAGAATCAACAGCCAAAAAACCATACATCTCTGTTAATTCTTTATCTGTATAACCTTCTGACTTCATCGATTTTCGTCTCTTAATAAACTATAAAATATCAAATAAAATATGAACAATATATTGCCAGGCAATGAAACACTTTAAGCAATTTGGGTGTCCATTACAGAATAAATGAAATGACATTTCACATATAATGTTTATCCAAATGCTGGGCTAATGAAGACTGTGTCCATTAAAAGGACAGGAAATTTAAGACTAATACTGATACCTTTTTCATCAAATCATTGTTATGTACTGTAAATATCCTTTTAAACGTAAAACTGCTGGTTGAAGATTTATAATAAAAGCTTTTCTGGAGAGTAGGTAAAATGTCCTGCTGATATTCATAATCACTACTAGAAATTTCACTCAAAAGATCTGGAATGAGGAAAGAGTATAATTAAATAATATGTATACAAATGAAATGGGGTTTAATGTCCTGTTCTGCTTAAACTAGCATAATGGAGGCGGGCATTCACAATGTATGGCCTACTGTTACATGAATATATAGAATTTCAACGGCCAAGGGATCTCTTACGTGCACACCATTGTGTACACAGGACCTTGATTTTTTGTATCATCCAAATGGCTATTCCTTATCGGTTGCCAGGCACCACAAGGAGAATCCTGATTTATTAACTTTATCGGCCTAGCAAATACAAAGGTGCTACGATGAACCAGGAACGGAATATGGCGTCATTACAGCCATTTGGAATTGAGACATACATACATGTATTAAAGATAGGCTGGCACTGCCAGGCAGGATACGCCCACATTTTCGAGAGATGGACAGAGAACAAGCAATACCGAAAATGATTTTTCCTACATCTTTAAGTCCTGTATTTCATACTGTATTGGGAGCAGCCATTTAGTTGGTCAGTTCCAGTGAGTCTGATATTAATGAAACTCGAAACCGACAATGATTATGGTGTGACGGTACACAACCTAGAAATGTGACTTTTCATCAAAATCGGATAAGAATTGTGACCTGTAGAGAGTCCACAACCATGATATACCATATTTTTACACTCTTTGCGTACAAACGGCGACCATTTCGTCCGGCAATTTTGGTACGATTTTCACGAAATTAGAACTCAACCTTCCTCATCAAAATCGAATTAAAATTGTGACCTATACAGGGTCCACAACCATGATATATCATTTTTTTAACAGTATTCGCGTACAAACGGCGGCCATTTTGTCTGTCAATTTTGGCCCGATTTTCTCGAAATTCAAACTCAACCTTCCTTACAGTGTAACGGTGATATAATCAAACGTTTTTTTAAATTGGATAATAATTGTGACCTCCAGAGGGACCACAAGCTAAAGAAAGGGGGATTTTGCGTATAACCAGGGGCCATAATTCAGGAAGTTACGATCCGATATGCGCAAATATCGAAAAGAACCAAGATCTTTGGGTTATAACCATGAATTTCAAGTTTCATCAAAATCGAATTAAAATTGTGACCTTTACAGGGTCCACAACCTTGATATACCATTTTTTAACAGTATTCGCGTACAAACGGCAGCCATTTTGTATGGCAATTTTGGTCTGATTTTCCCGAAATTCGAACTCAACCTTCCTTACTGTGTAACGGTAATATAATCAAACGTTTTTTTAAATCGGATAATAATTGTAACCTCCAAGCTAAAAAAAAGGCAATTTTGTGTATAATCAGGGGCCATAATTCAGGAAGTTACGATCCGATATGCGCAAATATCGAAAGGAAGCAAGATCTTTGGGTTATAACCATGAATTTCAAATTTCATCAAAATCGAATCAAAATTGTGACCTCCACAGGGTTCACAACCTTGATATACCATTTTTTAACAGTATTCGCGTACAAACGGCGGCCATTTTGTATGGCAATTTTCGTCCGATTTTCCCGAAATTCAAACTCAACCTTCCTTAGGGTGTAACGGTGATATAAACAAACGTTTTTTTAAATCGAATAATAATTGTGACCTCCAAGCTAAAAATAAAGGCGATTTTGCGTATAATCAGGTTCCATAATTCAGGAAGTTACGATCCGATATGCGCAAATATCGAAAGGAAGCAAGATCTTTTGGTTATAACCATGAATTTCAAGTTTCATCAAAATCGAATCAAAATTGTGACCTCCACAGGGTCCACAACCTTGATATACCATTTTTTAACAGTATTCGCGTACAAACGGCGGTCATTTTGTATGGCAATTTTCGTCCGATTTTCCCGAAATTCGAACTCAACCTTCCTTAGGGTGTAACGGTGATATAATCAAACGGTTTTTTAAATCGAATAATAATTGTGACCTCCAGAGGGACCACAAGCTAAAAAGGGTGATTTTTCGGACAATCAGGGGCCATAATTCCGATAGCCGCAAATATCGAAAGGAACCAAGATCTTTGGGTTACAAACATGCATGTCAAGTTTCATCAAAATCGGTTCAAAATTGTGACCTCTATAGGGTCCACAAGCTAAAAACGTGATTTTTCGTACAATCAGGGGCCATAATCCATGAAGTTTTGATCCGATACATGCCAATATCGAAAGCAGCCGAGATCTTTTGGGGATAAACCTATATTTCAAGTTTCGTCAAAATCGGATAAGAATTGTGACCTGTAGAGAGTCCACAAACAAATTGTGGACGGACGGACAGGGGCGACGACATAATACGTCCACATGAAAATGTGGGCGTATAAAAATCGAAGTCCAACAAGCGATACCAAATTGTCCAAGGAACAAGCATGACAAGTTTTATGTGCAACAATGGGCAAGACAAAGATGAACAACAAGATGAGTATCTAAGACAAAGAGTCAACAGAATGAAAGGTAAAATTAGTGCTTATCTACATGTAAGATACAAACATGTGCACATTCCAAGGTTAGGCACAGGCATTCAGTACAGTTTCTATGAAATGGTGACAATATTCAGATATATACATATTTAGGAGTCATCAATTTTATTTTGAAAATGAAAAAAAAAACAAAACAGGGTTTTATGTATAATTTGATACATAATGCAGCTTGCAATGATGGAAAACGGCCTGCCCCTTATTTTATCAGAAAGAACTTGTTTCAATATACCTAACCTACCAGATAAAATCAATTGATATTTATTCGTTTGATAGCACTTCCTGGAAAGCTGTTACGACATGTACATGTAGTTGTACACAAAACAAGCCATCTTTATAACATTGATTTTATTATTCAATAATAACATACAAACATAATGTAGAACAATATATAGCATGTTTGTACATATAAATGATCAACAGATGAAGGAACACAGTTCAGGAGAGGGAGAGAGAGAGAGAGAGAGTGAGAGAGAGAGAGAGAGAGACAAATGGGGTTTAAGGTCCACCCGACACAAACTAGGTCGTTTTGGTACTAACATGTTTTCAAAATTCTATTTCAATAGTTCACTTGCACGTAGTAGTCTTTAGCAGTATGAGGAAACAGGACCCGGAGAAAATCCACCAGGTTGGACAGGCAACCCATGCTAACCATTCGGCCATCCACCCCCCCCACATGGTTCAAGATCTTGAGTACAAAGTCGTTGACAAAATCTGCCCCCAACATCAGCAAAATTTAATGCATCATAGTTTGTGATGCAAGAGTCAAACTTAAACAAGCGAATGTAATTATTGACACATCTTCTAACACTCATAAAATGCATAGGACTGAATAATGTAAACAAATCGGGGCCTGTTAATGGATGCAATGGTTGACAATGACATTTTCGTTTGAACACATACAGGATCAAATCCACTATTTTGAATAGGTACAACTGGAAATTATATTAAGATAGAAAGATATATCAGTTCAAACACATGTATAAATGTGAATAGAAATTTTGCAACATTTGATATCCTGCAACATTTAACCAGCTGGCACAAACTTATGTGTTTGGTAAAATCTCTTTTTTGTGGCTTATCTACAGCTTAAATAATTAATCTGAAATGGCTTTGTTATATTTAAGCAGAGGGATTGTGTTGACACGAAATAAAAGCTTTTAGTTGTAAATACAAATAGTTCTGATTTAACTGTATTGCTTGTTCTGCTGCGTTCTGCATATATTTCAATGTAGAATCAAGCCTCGCCTTAATATCAAATAACGTATTATTAGGCAAAATTTACATTTAATTTTCATTTTTAAACATCTATACATTTTGAAATAACGTTTCTGATATACATCTTTACTTTTAACACTAACCTGTATTTCATGTTACGTATTCCTATAAATATGTATGTACCAGCAATACTGTATACCGGAAAACACCATTTTATACTGAATATCGGAAAACACACTAAATACCAGAAAACACCCTAAATAGATAACCCGTAGCCTGGTCCTCTGTGTGCAGGAGGTTAGG
This sequence comes from Patella depressa, assembly GCA_948474765.1. Lineage (NCBI taxonomy): Eukaryota > Metazoa > Mollusca > Gastropoda > Patellidae > Patella > Patella depressa. Next base: position 47,178,683 of record OX419721.1, read on the forward strand.
GTTAGGTTTTTGGTCCGATGTTTTCCAGAGGGATTAGGGTTAGAGTTAGGTTTTTCGTGTGTATTCTGAAGCACCAGGCTCCCTATAGTATTTAGGGTGTTTTGCGGCATTTAGTGTGTTTTCAGGCATTCAGTGTTTTTCGGGTGTTTTCTGGTATTCAGTATAACATGGTGTTTTCCAGTTGTTTTTTGGTGTTTTCCAGTAGTATAACCCCATGTATATTGCTTTATTTCTTTTATTATGTTCCTTATGTCATGTTTAAGATTTGTATGTGGTCTGGCGAGTGGAATGGGTCAGGGTTCAATTTAGTCTAAAACCAATGAGTAGCAAATTTTTGTGACAGATTCACATTTTGGCTAATCAATTCAAAATATGCATAGCATTTGCTCAGATTCGAGAAGCAGTAAAACGTAGTCTAATCACAAAAATTTGCAATTCTGATTTTTCGGGGTATATGTGGATACTTTTTCCGGCGAAGGCCGGCCTTAGTTGTATACCCTGCTTCGGTATACCCTGCCGAACGCATTAATCGTCTAAAAAAAACTACCTGTACTTTAAGTTACACCACTCCAATCGAAATATGTGTAGATGTGGCTTTGCTTTTATTTCTTTATCAAAAAACATCCCCCTCTCCGCCTTCAAAATATTATCAACCCGAGAATATGCCACCATTTCACACGTCTCGTTTTAGTTTCCAGTTTTAAAGTTAACCAAATCATATCATTGAATCATATTATACTGCGTTGTTATTATTATTCTATTTTTAGTAACATATTTTACAAACACGTGTGATTAAAAACGGAGTCTACATTGTTTTCTAGTTATCAGATATATTGAAATAAAAACTGGTTCAAATTAATCACTACCACAACTTGGAATATTCAACAAGTTAGTCCTGCATTTATAAATTGATTTTTTCGTAGGCCTAATTATATTCCACATTTATCCAAAATGTAATGAGTCGCACTTCACAAGTTCGAAAGCAATTTTTGGCTAATGAATAAAATAATTTTATCGCTTTTACCACGATTTGGGTCGCTTTTTGCGATGCGATACCGCATAAATTGAACCCTGTGTCATGATGATGATGATGTCACATAGTCATAATTGATAATTAATAAACAATAAATAAGTTTCATATTCATGAGGCATAGGTCACAGGACAGGACGTCACAGCCCACAGGTGTAGACATAAAAGACGTCTCTCAAATTAAATACTATATTGACCCTGCTAACATTACAATTACAGTGATTTCGTTTATTTCCATGTGAATAAGTAACCTTACCCAATTTCCGTCTCTGTATTTTAGGAATAGTAAAAGAAGATGTGCTGTCACTTTGACAAGTTTGTTTATCGTTATTGTTCCCGCCATCTTTGTTACTACTAAACACAACCGGTTTTCCAGACAGCAAGCTGCTGCTTTCGGGCCCCATTCTCTGTTGTCTGTCTGTCATGGTGCTTTGACTTAACGGGAAGGTGGGTACTGTATTTTCCTCCCCACTTCTGTCGGAAGTATTAAATGCACTTGTCATTTTCCAACATATCCTTCGTATCTGACATTGTCGCCTTTCATTTTTCTACGTTGGGAGTCATTTCTCGAGATTACACGTGAGGCAGCTTTCGATTGAGCATGCGTGAAAATGATTTTTCCGGTCTCTCGAGATCAAACTGTCAAACGTTATCCGCCCAGAAAATCAAATAGAACTTTATAGCTTGGCAGGCAGTGGTGGATACAGGATTTTTTCGAGGAGGGGGGTTGCCAGGTCCCAGTTGACACTGCAACACGCCATATCGTCTCGTAGGCATAGGCCTACATACCAGGGGCGGATCTAGGAATTTTCAAAGGGGGGGGGGGGGCGCCGCAAAATGAGGGCCCTGAGGCGGGTGTCCCCAAGAAAATTATTCATCATTCCTTGCATCTGTAGCCATTGTGTGTGGGATGATACACTAGGATCTGTACAATTTCGTTGATGCATTGATTATTTAATTATAATATCACATTATGTCTATTATATTATCAGTGTCTGACGCTTTGAAAGCCCGTCTGGATTCCCATCCCGCCATCTGTTGAAAGGTGAAAATTACCCCCCCCCGCCACACACACACACACACACATGTATCCGCCCCTTTATCTTGATGCAGAACATAATCAGCTAACTTTTTATTGACAAATTTTAACACACAAAATGTAAAGGTCAATTTTTATAATTTTAACTGACTCATATGTATAGATCAAGGCGTACGCGTACATGGCCTTATTATCCGCCCAGAAAATCAAATAGAATTTAGCTTGGGTAGACTAGATTTTTTTTTTCTTGTCACCGCATAGCCTATGCAGGAAATAAGCAGGTATCTTTTTTGCCAAATGTAAAAGACAATTAACTAGTTTTCGGGGTATATGTGGATACTTTTTCCGGCGAAGGCCGGCCTTAATTGTATACCCTGCTTCGGTATACCCTGCCGAACGCATTAATCGTCTAAAAAAACTACCTGTACTTTAAGTTACACCATAGGTATACATAGAACTAGGAAAACTGATCCCGCAGTGAATATTCGCTTGGCCGCTACAATCACTGATAAGCATGACATCGGCGAGGCTTAATTAGTACGGTATATTAACTTTTTTACTCCGACAAATTAAATTCTCAAACATTTTTTTGAGGTAACAGAAAAATAAATAAAGACGTTTGAAGTAATTGAAGTTAAAAAATATTTCCTATTAAGTGTAAATGGGTATTAAAATGAGTAAAATGCGTCATTTTGCCCGAAGCAGTTAGGTGTTAAGTAAACATTGCACGAGCCGTTGAGCCAATGACTGCAGTCAACGCACGTGCTATGGACACTCATCTGTTACAGAGTTAATTCCTAAGTAATTCTCTGTGAAACAGATTGAGAACTAGGCTACATATACTGCAGACTACTACGCGCGCTCTTTTGTGTGGATAATTAACGATGAGCGTGCTTAGCAATTAGGCCTACCTTTTTTTCGTTGGGCGGGGGGGGGGGGGGCGAATGGTTAGCACGTGCGCGCTGTATCATATATTAGTCAGATGGAGGTAAACCACCATTAAATTGTAGTTCGTCTATTTATAGCAATTCTCTCTGTGTCTCTTTTCTCCTCTTTAACATGTCCATTTTTGTTGATTTTTTGGTCTAGAATGAACGAAGAGGGCGTGAATTAGCATTTTCTGACATGGTTTGGCAAATAATCATGATTTTGAGTCGGGAGGATAACGGGGCTCTCAGGTTGGCTACGGTGATATACCTATACGGCAACTAGTTACATGTTTATAGTATTGTTCTTCAAGTTTGTGTATCTCATACAAATTTTAGTGCAAAGACATGAGCATTTGTTCCTCTATCTGTAGTGAAAAGCGTGCAGCCCAATGAAAATTTGGGGAAAAGGCATGAATTAACATTGAAGTCAATGGTGGAAATTATTGGTGGACCGTCCCCACATAACTTTATTGGAGTTGCGTCCCTTTAGTTACACTTGTCCCCAATAATACAATAAACGTACACAGGTCACAATTCTATGGAATACAATCACTGCTTATTAGCTTACTGAGCGACGTTTCGAATAGGCTTAATGAACAGAGAAACCTAGTCGAAACGCAATAAGCAGTAATTGTATTCCATAGAATTGTGACCTGTATACTCCAGTTCAATTACTAATGTCATTGAGACAGTTTAGGCCTACAAACTAGTAGGAGTTGACGCAGTATAACCGCACCACACATATTGTTAGTATCGAGTTCGACAAAACGTAGACGTAGGACATTAAACACCTATATTCATTCCATTCCCGTTATGGTGTTTCACCACTGCGAACTAATCACAAAGCAATGCGCTCTTCAAAAGATATGAGTCAAAAAGCTAATATAAGTGTAATATAGAGAGTAATTTACATTCAATTTTTGAATTATTTATTGTAACTCCTAATCGATGGAGTTTGGTGAAATATGCGAAAAATCCAAACTGACCCCACTGGCACAAGAAACAAGTATGTCCATGAAACGTGTACTGATTTAAAATATCTTAAATATTGGATATTTTTTTTATAAATAATATTTTTTATCGGATTTGAGGACTAAGAATAACCTATATTAAACCCTTCTCTATATTGGATATCAGTTACCATAATATCCAATGGTAAGAGCTGGGCACTTTTTACTAATATGCTAAACAAATTGTCCTGGTTATTCCGAGTGGAGTTGTTTAGCAGAATCACATGATCGCGTTTTTCACTGTGTAGCTTACTGACCATAGGCTTCAATATTGTTTGTAGTTGCCGTTTATTAATATTCTCATAAAATATGTTTTAGACGAGTATTTCCTCGTAATTAGTTTTCTTTGGTAATACCCAATAAGGAAAATTTATCTTTGTTAATTTTATAGACAATAACTGAATAAGGGAAATATATTTTTTATTAACATTCGATAAGGAAAATTATAAAATCCACCATTTCGTTGCCAGTATGACAATAATTTGCAATATTTCGACAATTTCCGTCGAGTTTTATAGAGTAACGACTTCACAAAATGGATTATGGCCATCAAAGTTAAACCAATGAGCAGCGCAATTAGTTATAAACCAATTGCATTGAACTGAAACGAAAGCTTAACTCTCGTCAATCGTATACTGAACTAGCCACAGTTGACTAGGTGTCTTGTACTTCCAACATCTACCGGATTCGTGTGGTACTATGATGTGACCGAATATATGAAACGTGGTGAGTAGGCCTATACCGATACAAATAAGTTATTGGCGTGTCATAGTCTGTGGCATTTAAAAGATATCGATGGTGATATCAGTAAGGTCTGCGAAATAATACATTGGCGCAGGTTATGAACCACGTAAAATTCGATTTTGCTGATTAAGTCCAATGAACTTAAATATGTTGACGAAAAAAATCTAAATTTACAAGCCACAGCTGTGCGATGGCCTATTTTTTTATATCGAATTCAAACTGACAAGGATTTTTTTATGTGGACGCAAATATGCCCACGGGAATCCCCCCCCCCCCTCCTAACGACCAGCACTCTGATGTGTCTGTACATGTATCGGAAAAAGTAAAATCAAAACCTCGAAAGCGACGATGTTTTTAATAATTAACAGATCCAACTTTTCTTTACAGATGGAGATTGCACTCGTTGTGTTAATGGTGACTTCGGTCACTGGAAGAACTCGTGTACCTTGTGTTAGCCATGTAGAATCCGGTGTTTTAATAACAAACTGCACCAATAGAGGTTTACAAAATATTCCAGAAGATTTACCTAGCCATGCCAACAACACTAATTATCTTATCTTGTCAAATAACGATTTAACCACAATTCCAAATAACAGCTTCGTGAGGTTCTCCAACCTAAGCGTACTAGATTTAACATCGTGCAACTTAAGCAGTATTGATTTAGACGGCTTTTCTAATTTAAATTTGGATATTTTGTTCTTAAATAACAACACCAACCTGGGATTTAAAATGCTTGGAAAATCCTTTTATGGGCTACAGAACTCTTCCTTGCGAGTTTTATACGCGAACCGCATTGTCCCAAGCAATGCTATATGCATGTGCATTACCAAACAAATGTTAAAGTATCTTAAACAAACTAAGATCGAAGAAATCCATCTGGATGATAACCGATTGGAAATTTTTGAAAGTGGTGTGGTTTCCGAAATACCGCCCACACTGAAAAATATATCAGCCAAAAATAACAGATTTACAACATCGAAATATTTATGGAGTAATCTGGAAAACTTAACCAGTTTAATCCAAATTGATCTGAGCAATTTTGCGAAGGAGGGGCATATTCCGGCACTACCTACAGAGGATTACCCGAATATTAGTTGTGAATGTTCCTTATGTAGAGAAGAGATTGATGATGAAAGAATTAGGAAATACGTCCGTCTTCCCCCGAAATTGGCCGTACTGAAATTGAACTATTTAGCTATTAACTACAACATGTCATCTCTTTTATTGGGTAATTCTTCTCTTCGGGAACTTTCTGCGTCATTTAATGTTATTTTTAACTGGCGGGGTAACGTTACTGGAGTCGACAACATACAGGTCTTAGATCTCTCGCATAATATTTGTGCAAAAGTCGATGACCTATTTTTCAGTAATTTTCAATCTTTGGAAAGGTTAAATATTTCCCACAATAGGCTACACTCAAGTATTTACAAAGACGTTAACGGATTGATATTTAGAAACCTAAATAAGATTACCCACATAGATTTATCTTTTAATACTTTATATTTTTTACCCAAGAAGATCTTTCAAGGATTGGTCAACTGTCAATATATGGATCTTAGCCATAATTCATTAGGGATATTCTACGTTGACTTGACACACATGCAGAACCTTACCTTCATCGATCTTTCCAATAACTATATTCAATTTATCAATATAACTATGCAACACCAACTACAAGAAGCTGGTGAACTATCTGGAAATTTAACTGTTGATCTTTCTAATAATCGGTTATCATGTATTTGTGAGCATGTTCCATTTCTCAAGTGGCTGTGGCGTGTCCAAAATGTTACTTTCCGAAACAAATTGAATTATAAATGTGTCTATACCAACGGCACAGTGGTGGCTTTAAAATACAAGACAATCATCATGAATGAATTTCAATTTAGATGCAGGCCCCACCTTCCCGATTTCATTAATTGTGTCAGTGTAACGATCATTATCATTTGTGTCATTATTGGGTGTTTGGTGTACAGACTAAGATGGAAATTGCGATACATATATTATGGAACACGGAGTTCCCACCCGATTCATACACGAAACGATGAAATCTTTGAATTCGATGCCTTTATTTCTTATTCTGATGATGCCAGATTATTTGTGGATCAAACAATGAGGCTAAAAGTTGAAGAAGCTGGATTAAGTCTTTGTCTTCATAGCAGGGATTTTAATCCTTCCTTATCAATTGCTGAAGGTATAGTTACTGCTGTTAAGACGAGCAGAAAGACAGTTCTTGTCTTGAGTCCAGATTTTGTTGAAAGTTACTCGTGCCGTTATGAAATGAATATGGCAGATATGGAAAGTAAACATACTGGACGAGATGTGTTATTAATATTATTATATAAACCTGTTAAATATGATCAAATACCAGGAACTGTCATGTATCAGATTAAATCACATACTTATATTGTATATCCTAATACAGATGATGATTCACATGAAATGAACACTTTTTGGGAAAAATTCAAGCAAGCAATTAGCATGCCTTAGAGAACAGAGTTCCCATTTACACAATAAAATTCCAAACATTAAATTAAGGTCTACCAGTTCAGCTAAACATTTTGCTATTTTACAATTGCCTTGACCAAGCTGTTATTTGGTATTCTATAATTAACGAAATATTTTATTTCTGTATAAATCCCAAAATATTTTATTTTTATAAATCCCCAAATATTTTATTTTTATAAACTTAAATCTCCAAATATTTTATTATAAATCTTCAACTTTTGTTCTCTTTATAAAGCACCAAATATTTTATTTTTCTTTATAAAGCACCACATAACTTTATAAAGTACACAATATCTTATCAATGTATCATCAACTTCCTACAATGTAGCTTCGGGAATCCCCAAAGGATCCGTTCTAGGACCTATTTTGTTTAGCCTTTATACCAAATCCCTCGGTTAATTAGTAAAAAAAACTCGAACTGTATCATTTCACTTCTACGCTGACGACAGCCAATTACACATTCCCTTTTAACCTACTCCATGTAAGTCTTGAACACTCCAGACTGAACAATGAAACACGTATTCGGGACATGCATGGGCGATAACTTCCTAAAAAGCGAGGCTGATACGTTGTTTGTGCACGAGACAGCCTCGGTATTGGTTTCTAAATTGTCCATGGAAAACCATATCAACTACGCAAATATCTATAGATTGACACTATACAAAGACCTTAATCTGTTTGCTAGCTACTTCTCACATGACTCCATGCTTCTATAAATTATGGTTGCTACCAGTATTTTTATTATTAACTTTTTTATTTGTCCACATAATATGTGTCCTTTTGTATGTTTAATCGACTTTTTTTTTCAATTTCTTTTCTTTACATTATTTGTTTCTTCTAGAGGCGAAGAATACCAATCTTGGTCTTTAGACGAAAGCGCATTTGGGGGTGTAGCTCCAAAACTTCCATATCCTATTTGCAGCAACGATCCATTATCAAATTATAAACTCATCTGTTTAAAAAAAAAACCTTGTGAATAATTATCCGAATCATGATAATTTATATTTTGTAATTAGCAATATATTTTTAGCGTGAACATTTGTGATGTTACTTTATGCATTAATGTGTTTTACCATTTGTATATTTTCAACAAGGAACTTCGATGGAGGGAATGAAAGGAAATAGTGTAATACTGATATGCGCCAACCGAATTAATTATGTCCAGTATGCGTCAGGCAGTGTGGTAAGAGGGAAATTTAGACTGGGCAGTGGGTTTTCCGCCTACTCTTTCAACTTTTCTTTTATGTGTACGGTAACTTGTACACGGGACGCCGGGTTTTCTCGTCCCATCCGAAGTAATAGAGGGGACATTCTTTACCAGGCCTTCTGCCCTATAGACGCGTAGAATATAGACTGGGAAATATTGGTCAACATCGAAATCAAACCTGGTCGAGACCCGCTGGTTATTGATCCAGTTAACACCGAGTTGCCGTACCCCCCCCCCCCCCCCCTTCCCTTCCCTGTGATGTAACTTCATGGGGTCACGGTGGCTAATTTGGGAAAGACGCTATGCTAGCGTGGAGGTCGATGGTGCTCGAACCCTGTATTTGCCGAGAAAGCCCATCCAGATTTCCTGGCGTGGTTCCCCCTTTTCAGTTATGCAGAACGGAGGACCTGATGACAAGGACAGCTGTTTAGTCGTTCTGATGTACACATTGGCGTGCACGTAAAAGATCCATTGACAGTTGGAATTCGGTATATGGATGAGCCGTGGAGTTCCGCCGTTCGGGTAAACTTTCCCTCATAGCACCCTGCATGGCGTATATCCGTCTTCATTAGCCCAGTTCGGAGCTGAACAGTGGGACGTTAAACCACATTTTATTTCATCCCATTCCAAATGATTTTCCGCTTACAGTGATGTCCAATGGATTGATCTTGTCAAGAGATCACATAAATAAACCCAGACTGATTGCCTGAGAAAAGGTGATGATTCGATGAAGAATTCCATACCAAGTATGTCCATAAATTGCGGGTGGGTGTGGTTGAGTGGTCTAACACGTGCGTTTTAATTCATAAGGCCCGTCAATGAATCAAGCGATGTGCTTTCGATCCTAAGTTTGAATCCCAGGTTTCCTTCCACTGCCAAAGACCCCTACATGCAAGCGAATTGTTAAAATAAAATTTACATATACTATATATGTCAGTCCCGAAATGACATAATTTGTGTCAACTGGGCGTCAAACTATTCCTTCTCTATAGAATCTCGTACAGAAATATTAATTTTCAAACTGTAATTGTGCGAATTACAATGGAACCATTTGACTCATCAGATCATCGTGGCATATTTTAAAAAAAATAAACATCATTTAAAGATGAATTATGCAAGAGGTAAATTGACATATTGCAGGTCTTCCGTTTAGTTTAAACATATGTTATTGCATCGACATATCATTATACAAATCGTTTAGTTGATGTTATAAAAGTATGAACTTGAGAAAATATATAAGTATTCTTTTCTTCGGGCAGATCCACGTCACCCCATAGTAACAAAGATGCATCGGTGATTTTGAAATCAGTGAGGGAATGTAATAGTGTATTCCTGTGAACCGAAAAGCGCTTGTCTTCCGTTTGGCCTCAAATGTTAAAAAACCAATAATTAGGCATTAATTCACATAACCAGCCCATAACAATCTGTCTACCTCTTCGGGTCATCGTGATTTTTAATGGACTGATACCCTATCGCCACTTATAATAATTCAATTTAAAAATGGAAAATTGAGACTTCGTTTAATATCGTAACAATGGTAGCAATGAAAACCGAGACCACGTTATTTTTATTACTACTTTCGTTCATGTTAACAAGAAATTGTACGTTAACTTCGGCTAAAATAAAATGTTTAATATTTGATAATAAATCATACAGATCCATTGTGTTTAAAATCGGTGTATAAAGAAACATTGACAATAAACAAAAACAAACAAAATAGGATTTGATGAAAAATAAAATATATTCTTTGTCTTGATTGTTCAAGCTTTGACAACTGCCTTCCCTGTGTTGCCACCCGAAAACAGAGATTGAAAAGCTTCCGGCATATTCTCAAAACCCTCGGTAACTGTTTCTCTAAACTGCAATTTACCCTATAAAACAAAAATAGTAGTTCAGTTAAAAGAGACAATTAAAAAAGTTTAAATTAAAACAAAACAAAACAAAAAAAAACCGTATTCGCCTATGATCAAGAAGAATTAAGTAAAATTATACACGGCACTTTTCATAACTTATAATAAGGGCGACGTCGTGTTAAAAAGCAGACGTCTTTCATAGCTTAACATTGAAAAAGGCGACGCATGACGCGGCCGAAATAGAACACCATGCAAAATGCCACTTGATATTTTATCAAGGGGGTCGTATTAAACAGGCACTATGTAAGAACCAATTCTGCCTAGTGTAAGTCTTTATTTTAGGCCTGAGATGTTATATAAACTATTAATTAGTCGTTTATTAACATGCCAAGACAATAATCAACACTCCATGCCGCCTCATGGCAAACTGATCCCGCAGTGAATATTCGTTTGGCCGCTACAATCACTGATAAGCATGACATCGACGAGGCTTAATTAGTACGGCATATTAACTTTTTTACTCCGACAAATTAAATTCTCAAACATTTTTTTGAGGTAAAAGAAAAATAAATAAAGACGTTTGAAGTATTTGGAGTTAAAAAATATTTCCTATTTAGAGTAAATGGGTATTAAAATGAGTAAAATGCATCATTTTGCCCGAAGCAGTTAGGTGTTAAGTTAACATTGCACGAGCCGTTGAGCCAATGACTGACGTCGTCTGCAGTCAACGCACGTGCTATGGACACTCATCTGTTACAGAGTAGTAATTCTCTGTGAAACAGATTGGCCTCATGGGTCATATTTTCAATAAATTTGAATACGATATGCGATCCAACGGCGATTGATGATTACCCGTAACCATACATATAGATAATCGAGACGTTGTTTATTATCGTTACAATGGAGACTACAGTTATTGGAATGGGAATCTGACTGAATCTTTCCGCGTATATTATCTATTTTTTAACTATGAGGTTTCGCGAAAACTGCCAGCTCTTAATCTAATATTCCACAAAAGAAACGTCGCAGAATGCCACTAATGTTTGTTAAAATGCAACACACACAAAAAAGATTTGAAAAGAGTTATTTAGTCAATTATTACCCCCCACACACACACACACACACACACCCACACACACCCCAAAAAAGAAATTTTTAAAAAAATTAAAATATAAGCATCTCTTGAAATCTATGTTAACGTATACAAATCAAATATGCTGATATCAAAATAATAATTTCAGTCTCTATGGAAACGGAATAAAGAAAAATAAAACCAGATGAAGAATTTAATACTGTGTGTCAGATGCCGTGTATATCAAGTGATGAAGTTGTCTGATGTATCATTATTTTCTGTCTAATTATCACTGTTGGAATCTGATACGTATCAAGTTATGTTATCCTTCGAACGCCTACTGTTCTCTCGTTTATTTTTCGTTTTGTATTCCATTTTAGTCAACTGCCACACAAATATATTTAGGGATAATTGTATGTTGTTTTTTTTTAAATCTGTTGTTTATTTTGGCATAACCTGTTTGGCGAATGGTTCAATTTTACCTGAGTCTATATTATTTTTTACGAACATTTTCTTAGCTTTGTTTGGATTGAAATCTATACTAATATTTGTGACTGTCGTTTTCTTGTCTGCCTGTCTGATCATAGTTTGGGGGCTACACTAGAGCTGTCCCCAGACTGACATTTGGCGTACAAGGGTAGGCCTGGTGGCGCTGCACCACCGCTTCCGGTTTCGGAATTATACTACTTTCGATTTCAGGCACAACCCCTGCAGCGACGGGTGATCCGCTAGTGTTTGTATAAATCATACTCAGATATTTATTTACAGACCAATCCAATGAACAACTCTCTAGGCTATCGGATGGTTTGGATTTTCAGTGGATTTAAATACGATTGCCAGTTAATAATTCAGTTTAAAAAATCGAGACATAATTTATTATCGTAACAACGTTGGCAATGATAATCGAGATTACGATGTTCTTCAAACAGCCAGAGCTCCGCTCAGAATGTAAAAATGTCACTGAAATTTTCAACATATTCCCTTTTCATTATCTTTATATTTGTAACTATTATAGAACAAACGGCTAGCTCTTTATCGAAATCTTACGTAATGTTTCTTTAAAGAAATAGTTAGATCTTCAACCAAATATTGAAATCGAAGCGAAATAAAAATCTAATTTCAATTAGTTCAAAATCATTTTTCCAGAAGACCTAATCCATCAAGTTCTGTAAAAATATAAAAACGTTTAATTTTACACGCTCAATGTGTCAACTAAACGACATGTATTGTATTGGCCAAGAAGGGTTTCCAATTACACAGGTAATATTCGTGTGTGATGATCTGACATATCTGACATTGGGATCGGATAAAAACAACAGTTAAAAAAATACTGATCAAAACGGGTGGTGATAGTTGCGACAATATAGGCTGGGATGCTCGAGACTATTGTAGACGGTAACAGTGTAATTTTAACTGCCATTCAATTGGGTGTAGCCTATATTCGAAAACATGACATATTAGAGATATATTATGTGAGATTAGATAAAGAGCTGATAATTCCCATTATAGTAGTTAAGAACTAGATAATGTAAAGGGAATTTGCTGAAAATGTCAGTCAAATTGATCCACACTGAACCGATATATTAGCGGTTGTTTTTTCGGCCTAGCCTCGATCATCAAGTCGGTAGAATAAAAACAATCTCGATTATCAATTTCATTATTAAAGCCCCAATAACACTCTTGTTGTAAATGAATAATATGTCCCAATCTTCATTCTGGTCAACAAATCGTATTATTTTAGAATATTCCAATTAAATGATGATATAAATTTCATCTTAAAACACCTATTTTAAAAAATTGGAAAAATTCAACCAATTGATTTGAAAAGTCTTACGTAAACCTTTTCAAAAGTGACTTGGATTTTAAAATATTTTCGAACCCTCTGGACAAGTAAAATAGGTTGTAATGGATAATTTACACAACAGGTAGGACACTTAAACATCTAGTACTTAGAATAAGGGTATTATTTATTTTCTGGAGCTACCAAGCCAGCAAGGATGTTATTGTCCCTTTAAACTATGAATGGACGATGTGCAGCCCAAATTTAAATTCTAATCCAGTAAATATCACAGACTAGCGTTGACACCGAGAGTTGATTATGGTCTTGATAAGTTTATTAATGTCTAATTAATAATTTTGATAACATTTCAAACAAAAAACAGATTTAGCTCTTGCACAATGTATGTTTAACTATAGTATAATATTTTTCAAACCCTTGAGTTAACTTATCGTGTGCGACGACATTACGTTAATATAGTAAAATGCGCACCTGTTGTAACCATAGTAACATTTCAGGAAATGCTTCACCCCATCTATTTAAAACATCGGTAACAATAAAACCATAAACTGTTAACTTCTTCAGGAGAATTGTCATGAAAGGATCGGGCACTGAAATAACAAAATACCCAACTTGAGGATACATTATGTAAGATTTAGATAAAGAGCTAGCCATGCTTTAATAGTTAGAAAATAAATATAGATATCAGAAGCCATCTTTTCCTGGTAAGATCACAACATCATGTTGATTTAATTTGACAAATAATTCGTGTTTTCAATGTTTAAGACTTTGGATGATACTGTGTTATAGACCTAGCTACTTTAAACTATTTACCCATTTTTCTGGAACCATCATGATAAGTGGATATAGCACCACAAACTAAAATTCTACCGAAAGGGTTCATATAATTCAAAGCATCCACTGTGAAATCACCACCAACCTGGAAATGAAAAAAAAACTTGATTTTGCGCACTGTTCAAACGAACGCACTTTGTAGAGAGGTAGATATAACATTTATCTCATATAGAAAACTGAGCAATTCCACCGACTTTTTCAAATTCCACTGAGAACTTTGTCTTGCATCATGTTCCAAAGATTTTATAAGTTGGAAAATAATCGGAAGAAGAGACACTGAGACATATAGGCTAATATCGAATTAATGCTCTATAATGATGCCATTCTTAACATGTCAAGTTTTAGGGGGTTGAGTGGCCGAATGGTTAACTCAGGGGCGTTGGATCCGAATGTCTGTCATTGAGTCAAATGACAGGGTTTTGATTTCCTTCTTGTACGTGGAAAGGAGGAGGGTCGCCTGGCTAACCTCGTGTGTTTCCTCTGCGTCCTCTATTTTCCTCCACTGCTAAAGACCTTTACACGGAAGTGAATTATTGAAATAAAATTAAATCACTAAGTTGTCAATAAATGTGAGATCCGACGTGGGCATATGAAAAAACTTGGTGTTCGTAAATTAGCCCCATCAACACATAAAATTCTGACTGATCATGAGCACCGATTTAGAAATTCAGATAATTTTAATGGCCAAGCTGTGGTATACAACCATGATATTATAGACGGCTTTAACAACTTACATTATCAAAGTAAACATCGATTCCTTTAGGTGCTGCCTTGTCTAAAGCTGTCTTTACATCTGTTTCTTTATAATTAAACACGTGATCGAAATTTAAACTCTTTAACCAATCACACTTCTCCTTAGTTCCAGCAAATCCTATCACAGTACATCCCTTTAATTAAAGAAAAATACATTATTGTAGCATTTGTCATACAGACAACACTTGACAATTTGAACTGTGTTCGCCAACAAAAGATCACAAAGAGAGAGAGAGAGAGAGAGAGAGAGACCCAACAAGCTGTTAAAAAATACGTCTCAATGGATGGAGTAACAGCCTGTTGTGTCGGTCATACTGGTTCTAGCGAGGTGAGCAAGGTCTTATTTTCTCAATAAGATGTTCATTGACTGGGGCAGATTCCAGTTTCGACATGTATTGAATGGCACGGGACCTGAACTTAGTACTGGCGAGTGTAATGAGACCTACGTTCAGAGCTGAACTAGTCTTTCTTTAGATCTGAAATGTTTTCTAAATTCTTAATTAATTAGGCATTAAACATACACTATGCAAGAGCAAAATCTGCCTATTGTATGCCTTTCTTTAGGCCTGAAATGTTATAAAAACTATTAATTAGACATTAATTAACTTATCCAGACCATAATCAACTCTCGATGTCGAGGCTAGCGTGAGATTTTTGTTGGATTGTAGTTCGATTTGCTACAATACTTTCCTTCGTCATTTACTAATTAAATGGATAACCGAGACTACTGGTTTTGTCTTACCGAGGCTGAGCGGAACTTTGACTGAAATTTTCAGCAAATTGCCTTTATCGTTATCTAATCTCCCATAATGTATCTTTACTTAACTTATCCAGACCATAATCAATTGTCAGTGGCGTCGGATTTCTCCGATATTAAATAGATTAGAACAGTTCAGCCATATTTTGATTTAAGCTAAAAATGGAGGAGCGAGACTTAGCTTCGAACAACCAGTATGGTGGTTGAAATTATTGCACACGTCTTGTCAAACCTTCAAAGGCTAATATCTTCGCTCACAATGATTTTTTCAAGTGATTCATTCACACTCTTTTAGAACTGCAATAGCAAGAATGGCTAGTTCTTTATCTAAATCTTACATAATGTATCTTTAAAGAGATAAATGTCTACAACCCAGCACACTATTCATAATTACCGCTGCCCCTACTTTGACCCCCATCTCATTATAAATGCTCTTAAAAATCTTGTCTATAACTCTATATCATTGACACATTCAGAGGCGGATTCAAGGGGGCGCAAGGGGCGCCCCCCCCCTAATTTTCGACAGTGCCCTTTTTTTTACTACTGAAAGTGCCTATCAACTAGATTTTTTGCTCGATGTTGAGGATCCTTTTCTACGATTTCGGAACGTTTGGACGAAAATAGCTCTTGAATTGGCTAGAGAGGCAAGGAAATGACGGATAATTTTCTTGGGGTCCCCAGCCCCCTCAGGGGCGTGCCTCGTCTCCGCGGTCAGTGCCCTCATTTTGCGCCCCCCCCCCCTTTTCAAAATTCCTAGATCCGCCCCTGACATTTATTTCCTCTTATGGATGGTATGTTCGTTTTTCTTTCAGACTGGGATAACGAAATCGGGCATGCGCCATACAATGTGCTACGAGGGAAATTTTGCCCGCACAGCGTCGCTATGACGAACTCTTATTTTGAATGTCAACAGTCAAAGTTTCCTTACATGCACGCTAATGTGTACATGACCTCTCGGTGTTTCGTACTATCCGAACAACTAAGCGCTGTCCTTGCTAGACCATCCGTCCTGCACCACTTTCTCTGCTACCAACGGGGAAAAAACCGGAGAAATTTTGTTTATCGAGCTAGCGGTTTACTCACTGAACCAGAGCGGCTCATTTTCAAAAACCAATTTCTAAGTGGAAACTGTATCTGTGAATACATGATTTGATGATAGTCTTTATTTTATGGCATGAAAACCCTCATATGGAATAAATGCATTTAAAGGTACCGAACATACTTTTATTTTAGCCAACTGCCCAACAACACTCCCTACTGCCCCTGCAGCGCCATTAACTAGAACTGTTTCTCCAACTTTCGGTTTACAGACATCAACTAATCCAAAATAAGCCGTCATTCTGAAAATAGGTTTATATATGGTTTATGATTAATACTTTTTAATGTAATAATTTTAACACTCTTTTATTATAGATGACTGAAACTTGAGTAAATGTTGAATCGAGAAAAAATTGTTTTTTATGGCCCAGGGGGTGGCAATTATGATCATTTCAGTAACCTTTTCCTTGTTTTGATTAAATAATGTTTACATCAATTAAGTCTAAATTTAGTCAGAGATAAAGAAAAATAGTATAATGAATGCATGCATGGACTACTAAACACACTACGTACCCGGGCATTCCCATAACACCAAGTCCTGCAGAAAGAGGCAGATCTCCAAGGGGCGCCAAATGACGTAATTCATATGGATTTACTTTGTCTGAAACAATAGCATGAGTTCTCCATCCAGCATTTATAACAACCTTATCACCAACTTTAAACTTTTTATTGTTGGTCTTTAATACTCTGAAATATAGAATTTTATTGTTACTGTTTAATACGCTGGAATATAGAATTTTATTTAATACTCTAAAACAGCATTCTATTGTTATTCTTCAATACTCTGGGGTATAGAATTTTATTTAATACTCTGAGTCATAGAATTTTATTGTTAATCTTTAATACTCATTATTGAATTGTATCGTTACTCTGAAATGTAGAATTTTATTATTACTCTTTAATGCTCTGAAATATACAAATTCATTGATTCAGGCGTAAAGTGGAAAAAACAAACAAGCGAAGATGTTTTCTGTCTGGTTATAGAAGGCTAGGACACAGAGCAAACCGTAGTGTTTTAGATCTCGACCCCATCATTCTAAGAGATTATTGCATCGTGCAGAATGTTCGTGCTATATTAAATATAGAGCCAGGTACAGTGTCGGATTAAGCAGAATTAGTGCTAAACTATACTATTCCAGTTCCCCACAGACAGCTAGATCGAACGAGTGGTTACAGATATTGCTGGCTCGTCCAGAACTTGTAGAGCACGGGTTGTCAATCGGTTATTTATAAGTTGATATTTCTTTTGCAATCTGATGCAATCGGTGTCTACATTGTTTTTTCCACTCTATTAGATACCGGCGTTTGTTTTGCTTTTGTATATAAAACTTACAAATGAGTATAATAATGACCTGTAAATATTTGACCAGACTTGTGTCGTTTCCTTCCTCTTATAAACGCCCGTTATCTTATCTATGTTTAACAAGCACATCTAGATCCATTTTCGTCAAGGTCGATGAGAAATATAACGTGATTTTTGCGAGATTTTAGGTTAGGTTTAAGAATATAGGGGAGGGGTTAAATCTCCGTATAAGAACTGACCTAGGATAAGCGTTAAGAATAGGTCCAGGGTTAGGGTTAGGGCTAGGGCTAAGATTAGCACTAGCCCTGTTTACGTCTCGTGACCATTGACCAAAATTGAAGAAGATGGCCTTATCAACTAGATCTAAGCGGTAAGCACTTACTTGCCCACTGAAGAACCGATCATTACTTCCCCTGTTGTCTTTTTATATACCCTGAAAATATATGAATGGAGTTTACCGTCCTACATTTTGAACATATCGGGCTAATAAAGACGGATGTATACCTTACAGTGTGATACGAGGGAAATTTTGCCCGGACAGCGGCTTTACGGCCTACCCTTATTTCGAATTCCGTATTGTCAAGGATTCTTTTATGCAAACAGGACTTAGAGTTTTCGTCCGACTTGACTATTCCTGGGAAATTCCTCGACCAATGCTGGGGTCGAACCCCGGATCTGGTTACTGAGCCACTGGGGCCACAAGTTTACAGCATTTAAGATGAAATGAAATGGGTTTAACGTGATACTCTTCTGCTCCGACTGGGGTCAGGAAGACGGGCATACGCCATGCTGTGTTCTATAAGGGTAATTCTGCCCGGACAGCGGCACTACGATCTTCTCTTACATCGAATTCAAACTGCGAAGGGATCTTTTGCATGCACATGTACGTCAATGTGCACTGGGGACCTCAGTGTTTCGTCCCATCCGAACGACTAGAGTGCTGGACTTGTCAGGGAATCCTTCCTGTACCACTTACAAAGGGAAAACGCACCGTAAAGTCCCAATGAACTTTATCGGCCAACAACGCTTAAGACGTGGTGAAATAATATTTCACACGATCAAATAAATAATATACTCTATATCAAGTCTTTAAAATCGTTGCCATTGGGAGTTTCTCCGAATTTATTATTTGGCACTGGCAATAGCGGACTTTTATCAACCACAAATACATTCTACAGCAATATCAACTACGAGTTATCGTTTTGGGTTAATTAGGGTTTCACACTGCGTAGCTTGTGTGAAACACTATTGTTTTTGTTAAAATTATTATTCTTATTATTATTAGGGTTTCACACTGCGAAGCTTGTGTGAAACACTATTGTTTTTGTTAAAATTATTATTCTTATTATTATTATTATTATTCTTCTTTTGTTTTGAGTAGATCTCAGCAACTACGTGTCGCATCGTTACGATTTCTTCGGTTTTACCGGGAAAGTGGGTGTGACTTAGAGGATAAAGCTATTTTGAACGTTCTGCGACAATGCGAAATGTCCGAAATCACCGAAGTTATCGTTTTTACAAATATTGCGGTAATTTTAACAATAATCATGGGATTTTAACTTTCGATACATTTTGGCATAGCTGGAGACAGGGCACATAGCTGCGCTACTTTCGATTTTTGATTTTCGGCAAATCTTCGAAGATATTAGGCGCCAAATTTCGGAAATTTAAAATTTTACAAAAAACTTTTTTATTTATGAATATTTTTTAGTCGTGTTGTGCACAGAATTAAAGAGTCATCTGACTTGCGCAAAAATGTTAAAAAATTTTGTCTCAGTAGTTTTCCTTGGCCTCCATTGGCTAATTCAGTTTTTCAGTCCTAGATTAATTTTTTATTGTTCGATTTGTATAAAACAAAGTTCATATGCTTCGTTGTCTCAATTGTCATTTTTTTTATTACCAAAAGTGTTATCTGTCGGCACCGGAAGTGGCATAATTTTACCAAAAACTACAATTTTGACAGTTAGGTACATTTTTTGAAAACAAATATTATTTTTTTGAAAAATTATATGACTCAAAGAGTGTGTCCTTTAAAGGCGCAAAAAATGTCGGAAGCAGTTTTTTTAATTTCTTTTTCATTTTCTAGCAAATTGGATTAAGAGGTGAAAAAAGGGGTAAAATTGTCCTATTTACAACTCATTCGGGCTTTTCAGATTTTAAAATATTTTTACGTAACTTTTATAAACTTGTAGCTATAATCCATACGAAGAGAATGTATGTGAAAATTAGTTTGTAATATAAGCAGTTGCCGAGAAATAGGCAATTTTGCATGAGTCACTTTTCACGTAATTTTGGCTGTAAAAGAATCAATTATTATTCGATTTTCAATTTTCTTTCGCCATTGGATGCCTAATGCCATAGTGGACTATGTCAAACCATTTTACCCCTTGCGCTGCCACCGGAAATGACGTCATTTGCTCAAAACTTAAATTTTAGCCTCCAAAAAACAATATTTTATTCAAATGAGTCGTATTTGTTATTTTTTCAAATTGTGATATTTGATTCTATTGATCAAATAGATTGAACCCATACGATCATACAGATACCACAAAATGGTTTCTAACTTGTACGGTTGCAGAGAAATGGGCGATTTTCCTTAAGTCACTTTTCAAGGTTTTTGGTCTATAAAAGTGTCAGTTATTATTCGATTTTCATAAAATTTTCACCATATGATATCTTGTGTCATTTATGATTTCATAGAACTAATTTAACATTTTCAGTATCACCGGAAGTAATGTCATTTTGGCAAAAACTGTACTTTTAGCCTTCAAAACAGACATTTTTTTCAAATGAGTCTGATTTGTAATATATTTCAAATTATGATATTTGATTCCAATCAACAAATGGATTGAACCCATACGATCATATAGATACCAAAAGATAGTTTTTATCGTGTACGGTTGCCGAGAAATAGACGATTTTCTACAAGTCACTTTTCAAGGTTTTTGGTCTATAAAAGTGGCAATTCTCATTCGATTTACATACAATTTTTGCCATTATGCTGCCTTATGCCATTTCTGATTTCATAAAACTAATTGAACATTTTCATTATCACCGGAAGTAATGAAATTTTGCCAGGATCACTTACAAGTAACATATATATAAAATGAATTGATATTGCTGGATTTGGTTGATTCTTCGTCCATTTTATTTGATGTTTACAATGCTTATGTGGAAACCTGTTTGATGGTTTCATTGGTATCGGAAGTGACATATGTTTAAGGGTAACGTGGCACCGAAAGTGACGTGGCACCAGTGAAACCCGTCATTCCTGCATGCAGGTCTAGTTATTATTATTATTATTATTATTCAGATTCCAATTTGAGTAGATCTCAGCAACTACGTGTCGCATCGTTACGATTTCTTCGGTTTTACTGGGAAAGTGGGTGTGACTTAGAGGATAAAGCTATTTTGAACGTTCTGCGACAATGCGAAATGTCCGAAATCACCGAAGTTATCGTTTTTGAAAATATTGCAGTAATTTTAACAATAATCATTGGATTTTAACTTTCGATACATTTTGGCATAGTCTGAGACAGGGCACATAGCTACGCTACTTTCGATTTTTGATTTTCGGCAAATCTTCGAAGATATTAGGCGCCAAATTTCGAAAATTTAAAATTTTACAAAAAACTTTTTTATTTATGAATATTTTTTAGTCGTATTGTGCACAGAATTAAAGAGTCATCTGACTAGCGCAAAAATGTTAAAATTTTTTGTCTCAGTAATTTTCCTTGGCCGCCATTGGCTAATTCAGTTTTTCAGTCCTAGATTAATTTTTTATTGTTCGATTTGTATAAAACAAAGTTCATATGCTTCGTTGTCTCAATTGTCATTTTTTTTATTACCAAAAGTGTTATCTGTCGGCACCGGAAGTGGCATAATTTTACCAAAAACTACAATTTTGACAGTTTTTTACGATCTTCAAAAACAAATATTATTTTTTTGAAAAATTATATGACTCAAAGAGTGTGTCCTTTCAAGGCGCAAAAAATGGCGGAAGCAGTTTTTTTAATTTCTATTTCATTTTCTAGCAAATTGGATTAAGGGGTGAAAAAAGGCGTAAAATTGACCTATTTACAACCCATTCAGGCTTTTCAGATTTTAAAATATTTTTACATAACTTTTATAAACTTGTAGCTATAATCCATACGAAGAGAATGTATGTAAAAATTAGTTTGTAATATAAGCAGTTGCCGAGAAAAGGGCAGTTTTGCATAAGTCACTGTTTTCGCAATTTTGCCTGTAAAATAGTCAATTATTAATGGATATTCACAAAAGTGACATCATTTGATTCAGAAAGCAAGTGTGCGTTATATCATGTTGATTACTATTTAAAATTGACACCGGAAGTGACGTCATTTAGTCAAAAACTCAATTTTTAACTTTTGAAATCGATATTTTTTTCAACCAAGAATTATGTCACATATAATAATAAAATCAACTTTTGGTTTAAATTCACATATTAACAAAACTCATACGGTCAAAAAGATATCATAAGATTGTTTCTAACTTGTTCGGTTGCCGAGATATAGGCGATTTTCTAAAAGTCACTTTTGAAGGTTTTTGGCCCATAAAAGTGTTAATTATTATTCGATTTTCATAAAATTTTCACCCTTTGAAGCCTAATGTCATAGACGATGTTATAAAACTAATTTAACGTTTTCATTATCACCGGAAGTAACGTCATTTTTGCAAAAACTGTATTTTAAGCCTTCAAAACAGATATTTTATTCAAATGAGTCTGATTTGTAATGTTTATACAATTATGATATTTGATTCCAATCAACAAATAGATTAAACCCATACGGTCATATAAATACCAAAAAATGGTTTCTAACTTGTACGGTTGCCGAGAAATAGACGATTTTCTACACGTCACTTTTCAAGGTTTTTAGTCTATAAAAGTGGCAATTATTATTCGATTTACATAAAATTTTCACCATGAGATGCCTTATGCCATTTCTGATTTCATAAAACTAATGGAACATTTACATTATCACCGGAAGTACTGTAATTTTGTCAGGATCAATTACATGTAACAAATGTATAAAATGAAATGATATTGCTGGGTTTGTTTGTTTCTGTTTCCATTTTATTTGATGTGTGCAATGCTTATGTGGAAACCTGTATATTGGTTTCATTGGTACCGGAAGTGACATATGTTCAAGGGTAACGTGGCACCGAAAGTGACACAAGTTCAAGTTCAAAGGTAACATGGCACCAGTGAAACCCGTCATTCCTGCATGCAGGTCTAGTTAGATTAGTAACTGTTGGATTGGAGGGGGGTCGGTAAAATGGTGGATAGGCCACGCTTTAATTGGTCATAAATAATTACCTCATGTAAGGATCGACACTAAGGAAGGTGGACTCAACAAGAACCTCTGAAAAACAAAACAAAATACAAACCTAGCTTTATTTACTTGAATGAAATGCAAATTAGGCATCCACACTGCCTTTATGGGAAAGTGGGCGTGACTTCAATTTCTAAGTTATTTCGAAAGTTTTTGCACCGCGTGAAATACTCGCATTGGTGTGATCGAATTTCTTTTACTGTTCTTTGAACACAAAATATCAACGCTGTTTCGAAATTTTTTAGGCGACAGATTAATGCCACAGACTCTTAACACTAACTTATAACAATAAATACTTTATTTATTTTTGATCACACCGATTTGTTTTCGATCACACCAATATCAAAATATATTCTGAAACTGACTCCATGGACTATGAGACGCATTTGAAAGATTAAATGTAAATTTGAATTTAATCGAGTGAATTTTTATCATTTTTTTCAAATTAAATTGCATTTGTACAACATTATAATCCTGCGACGTCGTTTATTGACAAAGCAACATCGTACGACGAAAATACGTAAACATTTAACTGTCGAAACTTCCCTTTCGGACCGACTGTATTATATATTTTCTTTATTGGAGTATGGGATGATTTTTTAAAGGCTAATGTTTACAGGTGGAGGTGAAACCCGTCATCGCTGCAACACATATTTGAATGAAGCAAACATTTGGAGGGAATAGTTTTTTTGTTTGCTTTTTCATTAAAAAGATAACCCCTACACATTCTTTGTGTACACGTTGTTCATACAGAGCATAATATAGAAACCCACCTCTCTATTACGATGATACTGTTACTTAAAAATGCACAACATAGACAAATTATACAAGCCCAATAAACTAATGTCTAGTTGATAATAAATGAAATGGGCATCAGGTGATTGGACCGCATGGGTCAATATACCACACTCTTTTCAATAAGACATGTGATTATTATGCTGTTTGGGAATCACAGTGACAAAAAACGAGCTCTCGTGTACGCAGTGGTGTGTGCGTAAATGAAAGCACGACAGCGTTGGAAATCGAAATATTTCTCCTACACCACTCAGTATGACGCATGCCGGCTTCATTTTCCCGGTCGGTGCAGAATAGTAGCACGCAAAACGTTATGCTGGTTCCCACTGTCGTGCGATCCGTTAGGGTAGCATTGACCCTAATGGGTCTACGTGAAGATTAGTTACTTTTCTTGTGTGTTTAAGGTTACAATTGATACAGTCTAAGAACCCTTACGCAAGTTTGTATTGGAATAAGTAATTCTATCACAAATAGTGAAGACTGGACCATTACAATAGTTACCGAACAGTTTTTCTTTGCATAGCGATGTTTATGTTGTAGGACTAATGACGTATTACACAACACCGGCCAGTTGAAATTTCGCGTAGCAGGTGGGTTTATTCAAATAATATAATTATGCGGTAAGGCTTCACCTTTATTTCAAAGGGGATTGGTTTATTATATGTTAAGCTATGCGAGTTAGTTTATGTGTTAATTAGGGGAGTTATGGGCCAGTAAACTTTTGTAGTCATTTGACTAAAACACTTGCGCAAAGGAGCCTTGCAGGAAAAGCCACTACTGTGCCTTGAGTAGGACGTGAAGATATGTTTCGATATCATCAACACGACTGCCACAACTGACCTCAATATATTATAAGACATGATAAAATCCTCACGATTACTATACGATTAAAAGCACGATTTCCATCGTAGCGCGAATCGTAAAAGTGGGAACCTAGCATAATAAAAGATTAGTTTTATTACGATCGAAAATATTAAATACACCTTTATCGTACTGCGTTTAATTCATGCGGTTTTTAAGATGATTGACATATATTGTATAAATATATATAATAATATTATATATTTAGTAAATGTGATAGTCGTATACGGTGATTAATTTCTCTCGTTAGAAAAAGGTAGGTATACAATAACATAAATCTTATCTACATTTTAAACCATATAATGATATATAGCAAAATAATCATATCTTTTTATGATATTGGTAAGGTCATGTATAAACTGTACGACTCGATAGAAATATGATATTACTTGGGTAAATAGACCACAGATACTAAGGTCGTGTATACACAGTTTGACTCTATAGAAATACAAGTATCAAGCAGAATAAAAATAAATTCTTTATAGATAATTACTGAAAGTCCAATACCTTAATTCGAAAAAAAAACAAAACATATATATCTGAAAAAAAATGCAACGTGTTAAAATTGAAAAAAATAAAAATTGCTGGAACACAACTATATTATTGTAGGGTCGTTTTAGTCGAGTTGTACGTTCACTGAAATGCCCGATAAGAAATTAAAAATTACTATATATTTCTATCAATATGACCGAAGAATTGAACTGACGAGACTTAAACCACATTCCATTCTATAAGGGCAATGGTATAGCAGTGGATATACACGCACTGCCTTATGGTAATGTCCATTTTAGTCTATTTATATGTGGCCCAAAAGCAAACAAGTGAAATGACTTAATCTTAGTCTAGTCCATATATAATATATTCATGATAACCTATATCCGATAAATATATAATATAAAAATGTAGCATAGGGGCTTTTAGCAGTGGGGGGTAACCAAGGGACACACAAGAGAGGTTAAAGTTCACTCGACACAAGCTAGGTTATTTCGGAACCAACACTAGTCTATGATTTCAATTTCTATTTTAATAATACTCTTAGGAGCCTTTAGCAATGGGAGGAAACCGGAGGACATATGAGGTTGGATATATAGCATACCCAACTCAATGTCACGTACCAGTGTGGGGGGATCGACTCAATGACAGACCTTGACTCAATGACAGACATTATGAGATAAAGCGTACGCGTTTGAAACCATAATCTGTCGCTTAGATACAGATTGAACTTCGATACAGGTATAGGAGACAAGAGCAACTGACTTCGATTAGATTCACTTGCCCAATCTGTTTCACAGAGGATTACTTACGAATTAACTCTGTAACAGATGAGTGTCCATAGCACGTGCGTTGACTGCAGACGGCGCCAGTCATTGGCTCAACGGCTCGTGCAATGTTTACTTAACACCTAACTGCTTCGGGCAAAATGATGCATTTTACTCATTTTAATACCCATTTACACTAAATACTTCAAACGTCTTTATTTATTTTTCTTTTACCTCAAAAAAATGTTTGAGAATTTAATTTGTCGGAGTAAAAAAGTTAATATGCCGTACTTATTAAGCCTCGTCGATGTCATGCTTATCAATGATTGTAGCGGCCAAGCGAATATTCACTGCGGGATCAGTTTGTCACTTGCCATGTTACAGTCGTTTATACACAGCTGTAATGGTCTACTACAACACAAAATCAAATAAATGTAATGCTAATTTCGTTGATATGTTTCCATGTAGTATATCACTGTAGTATCACATATTTCATTGAATAGCTACCAAAAAATCTTAAGAGCTGGACTGAATAAAGGTCAGCAGAGAAATTAGAACGTTCGATAGTCATCACAGTAGAAGCACAAAAATATTATTCAATGTACAAGAAAATCCGGCTGTTATCTACACAAGCTTGTGTTCTTTTCGTACAACATTAACGCAAGCTTGTGTAGAAATTTAAAAATCGCGTAAATTTAAGCTACGCACAATTTCTTTGATCAGCGCACTGGTAGTTTTTTTTTAACGACACATGCCTTCAAATTAGTAATATACACTAGACGCGTTTTAAATGCGATCCTGATTTTGTTTTGAGTGGTGGTGGGGGTGTCGATTATAGCAACTGGGGTGTTGAATAGAACGTCGACCGAGCTTATTTATAGTACATGTATATAGCATGGAAATTTAAACGTATAAAATGATATGTTTGACATGGCGTGTATATTTAAGAAGTTTCGTCAATCTTATATAAAAATATACAAAAGGAGATAGCAACTATGTGACGACAGCAACTACTTACGAATGGTAACCTAGAAACACGAAGAATGCATTATACAAAATCATCTACCTATTCTTACCTCCATCTTTTAAATCACGTGATAAATCTTCTTCAACCAACTCAAAATCCGACCTTTTTGGTAAACCCTCAAACTGCTTCTTTAATATCCATTTCTTTGCTTTCACCATTTTGATTTTTTGTAGTTGTAGCTTAGATAACCTAAATGTTTTGGATTAAAATTACTTTAAAATATGTTCACATTGGGGCAAGTTGCCCCTTAATGCCCAATATTCGTCATTCACGCCCAGCCAAAAACACCATGTTCCTTAAGCAACGCCCGCTAGTTTTACAAACATCTAACCGTTGCTTCAATACTCAGCAATTCCAGAACATTTGCGCCCGTTGTGTTTACACGTGACTAATTGGCATTGTCCAATAAGAGTTCGTGGCACATAGCACACTGTAAACAAACATGGCGGCCTCCTTAGAAAAGGAAACAGACAAATTTACAGCCGTTGAGAGGTTTTATTTCAGTTAAGAAACTCACGACCCCCCCCCCCCCAAAAAAAAGCAATTGAAGCAGTTTTAGGAACTAAAGATGTGTTTATTTGCACGAAAACCGACAATGGCAAGTCTCTTTGCTATGAATGTGTTCCGATAATTCTCCGATATTTTTAACGAAGGAATTCGATAGGCTCCCAAGCTGGGCTTGTTATCCAATCAAACTTAGTGCCGACATATGCGGGGGTATTACGTGAAGGCCTTGATACGATGTATGTAGTTAAGGCGAGATCAAGCCTTCTATTGAAGATGCAAAAACACTTGATATTCTTGACCCAATGATCGTTCCAATCAATGAATCATCCTACCACATGTTTGTTACTGATAATATGATTACTACAAGAAGCCTTTATACATGTTATTTTAGATAGTGGCATTTCGGTACAGCACAAACAAGAAATATTTCAGATTGAACCCCTTATATTATACACATCAGTAGAAGGCTTGATCTCGCTGCAGATTACGGCACTAATTTCGATTGTCGCGTATACCAAGTCTCGCGCTTTCAATCTAAAATGTCTACCTGTGATAATCGAGTATTTCAAAGTTCAAGGTTCGTTCAATGTCAACGTTTCCGTGCATGTTACTATAAGTTTGGGAATTGTGAAGTAATCTAACAACGTCCAGATGTTGTAAAACTCACAGTCGTTGCTCCAGAGACATGCTATTCTGGTCTACATCAATTCATAAGGTATCTCTTAGAGGGGCATTTTATTAGATTGAAATGCAATTTGCAGTTAAAGTTCCAATTTCATATTTTCTAAGAAAGTCAAAACATAATTATTTCTATGTTTTTTGCTCAAAAGGTTGTCAACTCACTATTATACGATCATGGGCAAAATTTTTTGGGCAGACACCGATTGATTGAGGAAATAGTTAACCAATTACCTCCCTTGTTTTCCCATTCCTCTCCATGGACGGCCATCTTCAAACGTTTGAATTTGAAGTTGAAAATGATATTTTTGCCAATTTCTCAACTGGCAATAGTGAATTACAGGATTAATAGGATTATTCTTTAACAAGGTAGGACTGTTTATAGGTACAATCTATTTTTGGGCTTTATTTTAATACATTTTAAAAATATAACTTAAAAAAATGCTATTGGAGCTTTAAT
This sequence comes from Patella depressa, assembly GCA_948474765.1. Classification (NCBI taxonomy): domain Eukaryota; kingdom Metazoa; phylum Mollusca; class Gastropoda; family Patellidae; genus Patella; species Patella depressa. The sequence goes on from OX419721.1 coordinate 47,207,556, forward strand.
GATTTAATTCAACAATGGATAATCGAGACTTTGTTTATTGTCGTAACAACGGTAGCAATGACAATCATGACTACACTATTCTGCAATCGACGATAAAACTTTGCTAAACTAAAAAATGCCCGACTACTTGTTTGTTAAAAATTGCCCTGGCCCCGGCTCGGAATTCAGTTTGTATATTCTCATGTCGCACCCGAAATAAAAAAAATGTTTAAACATACTTTTGTAAAGACTTTATTTTATCTACCTTAAGTCTGTTTTTTGACAGATGGTAATATCGTTCTAAATAGATCATATAAAAATAAAGATGAAATTCCTACCTTCGTGTCTCGATCTATGTTGTTGAAGTGTCTTCTAACAGAAATCCTAGGGTTGCAAGTGGAGTTATATGGTTGGAGAAACGCCTATGTCACTGTTTATCTAGATAAGGACTTTGTCCCCTCTTGTTGGATATGCATTGCAATCATCTACACAATGTACATATAGTACGACAATGTACTCCATACAGGGCCCGTATCGAAACTATTTAAAAGTTCGTGACAAACGGTTGAGTCACCATTACTGTACGCTTCATAAAATATATTCATGCAGTGGTCATCGCTATACTGAGTGTCGTTAAATCCAAGGCTATAGTACCCGTAATGCGCATATGACCTGGTCAAATGGTCGACAGTTTGCTTTGAGATAATATTTTCTTTTTTCTTTTCAAAAGTTCTTGTTCGGATGAAATGAAAAACCGATGTCCCGTGTTTACATTGGCGTGCACGTAAAATATCCCCCTAGCAGTTGGAATTCGATATAAGAGTAGGCCACAGTGCCGCTGCATAGCACACTGCATGGCGTATGCCCGTCTTCATAAGCCCAGCCGGAGCAGAACAGTAGGACATTAAACCCCATTTTATTTTGGTTTGAGTCAGGCTTTTTTAAAGGCGTGTAAAATGTTCTGTAAAAAATCGGCTAGTAGGACGTTAAACCCCATTCCATTCCATTTTATTATCCAAGTGTTACACCAATTTCGTTTCATTTATCTAGGGAACTGTAATTTGCAATGTTCGACGGGAAAACGATATAAACCCCAATAAATGGTCAATTTGACTGCAAGAACTTCCGTAACTCCCGATCGGAATATTCATTCAAGATTCTCATTGTATATTTACTATTACTTATTACTGCAAGATGCATAGTGTGTAGAAATGTCGTCAGAGCTTTTAGTAATGGGCTTCTGCGTTAGAAAATCCTCCAAGCAAGTAGAAAAGCTTAATTGTGGTTACTATTCATGGAAACCGGTGAGAAATACACGTGTTGTCAGTTGTTGCTTAAACCCGTCAATACTTGTAACGTACGTTAGTTTTCTTATAAATGGTCAGTAATAATCATAGGGTGAGTATTTAAGTTAATAAGTTAGTTTTTCCAACTTGTGTCAGTATGTAAAAATAACGTGACTAATTAAACAAACGTGAGTTTATACAAACATACCACTAGTCAGACGTGTGCGGGAGAAATCGGGAAAAGCGTGACTAATTAAGAAAACGTCAGTATATGGGCTACCATTAACTACCTGGGTGAAACCGCCAGTTATCTTTGATGTAAGTGGAAACGTCGCCAGTAGAGCGTGAAATCGTTAATTATATAAATTTTGGGTGAGTATTGTTACAGAACGTGATAATATGTATATTAAGTATCCTGAAGAAATGAATATGATTATTACTGACCATTTATAAGAAAACTAACGTACGTTACAAGTATTGACGGGTTTAAGCGACAACTAACAACACGTATATTTGTCACCGGTTTCCATGAATAGTAACCACAATTAAGCTTTTCTACTTGCTTGGAGGATTTTCTAACGCAGAAGCCCGTTTCTAGAAGCTCTGACGACATTTCTACACACTATGCATGTTACCGTGAATAGCTATCGGATTTACCGTTTTGGTCTACTAATGTGACCTTGGTTTTTTAGCCTACGACATTAGGTCAAGTTTTATAATGGTGACTACAACCAGATACCTTTATATAGAAGGTCGATAAATAGGACTAAACCTGGTCCTTCACTGGAGAGTTTTGGGTTATTTGTTCTCGACGACCTCCCTTGACAACACCTTTCAAATGTAAATATTGCCGAGAATGTGTCGATACTTTTGCTCGTTCGTTCGTTCGTTTCTGGAGTTTAACGTCCACTTCCATCGTTGACAATACTTTTGCTGAAAACCCTTTTCTTACTAGTAAAGGACGCGGACTCCAGACTTTGAGCATCAACGACTATCCAGTGCATTCACTTCTGAAAGCGGAAAGTTAGGGGCAGCGTGGGCTAAATATAGGGGAATCTGAGGTTATTCTTTTGAATGTTTTTCTTTAAACCTGTAATCTGTATTCTACCAGGGGAGGATTTTTTCCGTAAGAAAACATGAAATAAGGTTTTTCTTAATGGAATTCTGGGATATTTTCATTTTACGTTCGTGTAAATATAGACGGGTTATAAGCAAGATAAAGTCCTAGACGATTTTTCTCTTTTTTTCTGGTTATTTTCTTCAGTCTTTCCTCCCCCCGCATAACCTCAATCTCGTGTTTTATCCTACACGTAATGACGTACAAGTTCAATATTTAAGTTTGTACAATTCATCCCACTCATCACCATGATTAAAGGCCCAATAACACTCTTGTTGTAACTGAATAATATGTCCCAATCTTCATTCTGGTTAACAAATCGTATTATTTTAGAATATTCCAATTAAATGATGATATAAATTTCATCTTAACACACCTATTTTAAAAAATTGGAAAAATTCAACCAATTGACATGAATTGATTTGAAAAGTCTAACGTAAACCTTTTCAAATGTGACTTGGATTTTAAAATATTTTCGAACCCTCTGGACAAGTAAAATAGGTTGTAATGGATAATTTACACAACAGGTAGGACACTTAAACATCTAGTACTTAAGAGTAAGGGTATTATTTATTTTCTGGAGCTACCAAGCCAGCAAGAATGTTATTGTCCCTTTAAACAAATAACGGATACCAAATGTAAGTCAAATTCTTTATTCTACACCAACTAACTAGTGTCAACATCCACAAACACAGAATAACTCATGAATATTTATGAGTCCTGTTGCTCAAAATTCAGTTATTTTAACGATCCGTTAAACTCTAACGATCGCTCTTTGTAACGTGTCTTTTGCTGGAAAGTCAAATTCATTATCCGTTTGCTAAACGTCTGATTAAAGTTAATCCATCAGAAGACTGTTTGGCCATTGACTGAATTTTATTTTATTATAGATTCAGATAAATTAACAGAAGACGACGAAGAAGAAAAATAAACGACAGACGACCTATCCAATATGCCTACGCATGTTAAATGAAATAAAAATTAATGTAAGAAAATTTTGAATGTACAAAAAAGTTTATCATTTTTAAAGGGAATAACGTTCTGGTGATTCGAAGCTACATTATAATGATTCTTTCGGTTTTCGAAGTTACAATATTACCGGTTTTTGACAAATCTGGGTATTCCGACACTCTGCGTCAACCGACACAATAGAGACTTTTGGTAAGCGTAAATTCCTAGTACGTATCGCGTACCCGTATGGATTTTGCGTGTGGCGTCATCAATGTGTGTGCATTTCTCATACGGCAGCCCGTATCGAACAGCTTTCATACGGAATAGGATCGTATAACATTTTCTTTTTAGGCGCCGAATTGTTGTATGGCATCTTGCAAATCTGTAAATGTGATTCTGTGGTAAAGGGGTAATGATGATATATATTAGGGAAAGCTAAAATTGTTGTCGAGACGAAGTCAAAGATTTTTTTTAATAAGATGCGACATTATTTTTTTTTTGATAGCTCAGCGACTGTCGAGCGACTTGATCACCCACTCGGGGAAATTGTAGGCTAGGCACTTGACTAGCACTGATGGTGATATTGGTAGATAACTGCCATCATATTGTAATAGAACTAAGCTCAACTAAGATTTATGTGTTTTCCTGGAAAAAAGTCCCATCAAAGCAAACTTGGTCTCAAATGAAAGGTGGGATCCGTAGGTACTCCAGAAAAAAAAATGACCCATCATGATCGCTTGGGGAAAATTTTTGGGGCGGGGTCAAAGGTCAAAGTTGACCAATCAGGAAATAGCAGCCAATATCTCAAAAACTATCAATGTTAGACCCTATAAATTTATTATTAACATCGTGTACACAATTTCCACTATGCTAGATGAGTGGACAGCGGTGCCCGATACCCTGAACCTTGACTCTTAAGTTGCGGGTCCCCTTTACACGGGGGAGGGGGGGGCTGACAAAATGTCAAAATTTCATGTTTTATTCCACTTCTGCGCACAGCAATCAACTTTTGTGTATAAGTCAACCAACATCAGATGTAGCCAAAACACTGTAAAGGAGACCTGAACGTTGGCTATGCACTTTATAGACCTCTATAGGGATGGGAATCGATTATCGGGTAACCCAACCGAAAAAATTGACCCGAAATCTTAAAAGGGTTACGTGTCCAGACAAGCAGTTTTGATGTTTACATCCAAACGACTCTATATTTTGGCGATTATTTTTCAGACTCTGTTCAAATCCAGATAGTCCCTTTAAGTGTGAGAATTCCCCCTCTATCTCTGATAAGGACGAGAAAGCGGGGGCCAGGATGAAATGGCCAAAACTGACGATTCTTATTTTTAAATTTGTTGTTATAACAGATTTCTCATGTTATACCAATGGACTTAAATGCGAATGTCTGGGCAAAGTTCCACCTTTGCAAAGTTTCACCATAGAAATGATAAGTTAGGCCTATGTGGTTGTCTCAAAATGACCGAGTTAATGTGTCGACGAAACGTTTAACTCGATCTTAGGTAAGATTATATCAACGGAGCTAGGAAACAGAGGGGGGGGGGGCTTTGGACACATGCACCTGGTCTAGGGTCGTTTGAAGTCATCAATGTTATATTCTCCACATCTGTAGTACTACTGCAGCTACTTTTAGGACTTCTTCTTTGTTGTGTTCTTGTGATCGTAAAATTATACCACAGTATTTAAGCTATAAGAACTTTATTTTCAAGCTGGATGACTTCGCAGGTCCCTTGTTCTCAACAGATAATGGCTGCTTGAATATCTGGGTGAGTTTCTACTGGGGCTTGGTCTACACTCAAATTTATACCCCATCCCTGCACGTCCAAGATTTAGCCTTGACGTTAATTTCCATTCAAAATGCGTAATGACCTCCTAAATTTCATACAAACAAAGCAGGTGATGAAACCATATTATGTCTACTAACCATAGGTCCAATAACAGGAAGAACGTGATGGACACTTTTGTCACAGGTTATGATGTATAGCTTATATTTCACGTTTACTAGGTACGTGAGATTTTAATTTTATAGACAGAGAATTTAATAATTTTCCAAAGACACAATATGGTCTTAAAGACCATAGTCTTACATATCTTTACTTAATTTGATAGACACAGCCTTTCAGGAATGTAGGGTTTGTGAGCTTTGACTTTCCATTAGCATTTACTAACTATTTAGTTGATGCGTCTTTGTGGAATTTGTTTTGTATTTCTGCTTATGTTTTAAATAACCTTCTCAATTGATGGACGATGTTGCCGCGGAAAGATATAAGGACTCAAATTGGATGTGTGTGATTTTTTGGTTTGTCAAGCTTTGAAGGGTTGGATAATGTGGCACATTAGTGAGTAGGTCGACAACACGGTACCAGAGCAATTAGAGGATTTATGAATATCACGAGTATGACGAATCCTACAGATTGTATTTGGGTGGAACAAAATGCATGGATGGAGCTTTTAGGGTCATCAACTAAATCAAACCCCCTTTCCTAGAGTCGAGCTATATAAAATCTGTGGACTATAGTGAAACTTTTAACGAAAAAATAATGTTGTACGCGGAAGTTTAATTAACTCATCTCTGATGGGTAAAGGGGGATTCTTAACGGGTGAAGTAGGGGTCGCGGATCTACTTAAACGGCAATTTCATATTTTTTAGTTATATTTTTAAAATATATTAAAATAATGCCTCCAAATAGATGGTATCTATAAACAGGCATACCTTGTTAAAGAATAATCCTATTAATCCTATAATTCACTGTTGCCAGTTGAAAAATTGGCAAAAATATCATTTTCAAATTCAAACGTTTGAAGATCGCCATTGCATGGAGGGAAATGGGAAAACAAGGGAGGTAAATGTGTTATTATTTTCTGTGTCAGAGATTTACCCCCCCCCCTCCCCCGAAATATTGCCCATGATCGTATAATAGTGAGTTGACAACCTTTTGAGCAAAAGACATAGAAATAAATATGTTTTGACTCTCTTAGAAAATATGAAATTATCACTTTAAGCAGAGTTTTTGGTGCTCTCTGAGGTAAGTGTAAATCAGGAAATGATGATATTTGAAGGCTGAAGTTGAGTCAAATCGTCAGTTTTGGCCATTTCACCCTGGCCCCCAGCGTTCTCGTCCTTATCCGAGATAGAAGGGGAATTCGCACACTTAAAAATAAAGGGACTATCTGGATTTGAACAGAGTCTCACAAAAATAATTACCAAAATATAGAGTCATTTGGATGTGAACATCAAAAAACTGCTTATCCGGACACGTAACCCTTTTAAGATTTCGGGTTATTTTTTTTGTTAGGTTACCCGATAATCGATTCCCGTCCCTTTAGAGGTCTATACAGTGCATGATCGACGTTCAGGTCTCTTTAAGCAGTGTTTTGGCTACATCTGAAGTTGGTCGACTTATGCACAAAAGTTGATTGCTGTGCGCAAAAGTCGAATAAAACATGAAATTTCGACATTTTGTCAGCCCCCTCCACTCCCCATGGGAAGGAGACCCGCAACTTAAGAATCAAGGTTCAGAGTATCGGACATCGCTGTCCACTCATCTAGCATAGTAGAAATTATGTACATGATGTTAATATTAAATTTATAGGGTCTAACATTGATAGTTTTTGAGATATTGACTTCTATTTTCTGATTGGTCAACTTTGACCCCGCCCCAAAACTTTTCCCCAAGCGATCATGATGGGTCATTTTTTTCTGGAGTACCTACGGACCCCACCTTTCATTTGAGACCAAGTTTGCTTTGATGGGACTTTTTTCCAGGAAATAATCTAAATCCGACAGACTATAAAACTACACTGACAGAACGTATCACGTATACGATATACGCATACGTGATACGGATAGGATAAATGACACTTGCCAAAAGTCTCTATTATAACGATGTCGGATCCACTGTGCAGTCTATTCACAAAGACAAAGAAATAACTGCAGAAATTCCTACAGAAAATACTAAAAAAAAATCTTTAGAATTAGAATACTATAGTATTTTCCTATAGGAATTTTAGCATAAATCTATAGGAAAATTATAGGATTTGCACTACAGAAACTGTAAAATATTTGGTGCCGTTATTTCTTACAAGCCTCCCAAATTCTGTAGAATACTATAGACTTTCATCCTCGGGAAAATTTAAGATTAGGTCGTAGTGTCGGTGTCCAGGCAAAATTTGGCTCAAATTAGGATCCAATTTGCTGCTCAACTTTCATTCATGATTTCATCATGAAATGGATAATCGACACTATGTTTTTTTTACCATACCGTAACGATGATCGAGATTGGGCCGAAATTTCAATCACTAAATTCTCGGCTCAGAGTGGATCTTTAAAGTTAGCTTTCTGAAATAAATAATACGAGGGCCGATGTACAGATGGATATCATGTTGTACAATTGACTTGGCCATGTCATAGTCCCGTATTGTTTCTACAACATTGATACTACTATCCACTATTGTCATGTATTCGATAATATCCATTTTTTTGAAGAAAATCCATGAATTAATTTTATTTTATCAAATAAGCACCAATCTGTTTCACAGAGGATTACGAAAGTGTTTTAATACAGCAATACTATATACTGAATGTTTTAATACGACCATAGAAATATAGACTAGAATAGCAATGACGTGTTTTACAACGACGTCATAAGTCGGCCATATTGGAAGTTGTATGACGTGAAAAGTAAACACTGCAAGTCGCGCTATAAAGTGCGAGGCGCTTTCTATTCTTTGGGTCTTTATGATAGTGCAACCTATTATCTTGAACTTTGATCGTGCGACAATTTTGTTTTCACATTGACGTTACAGTTTCTAATGAATGTAATTGATTAAATAGTGCCAATTAATTTATATTATCTTGCACGTACGCTTATTTCAACATTTGGCGCAGAATTTGTGGTTGTTTTTGGTCGGATGACCGAGTGTGTTGTATTCGGTCGGATGACCGAGTATGTCGATTATGGTCAATAATTTTTTTTTGATGTTTGATGCAGTTTAATGTAGAATATTGTAGCAACAAGGAAGCAAGGTGTCACCATTATATAAAATGAACATTAAAATACGTGAATATCACTAAATATATTTCATATGCGAATTCGAATATCGTTAAAATAAGGAAACATGGTTTGATCAAAATGTTCACAGTACATTAAAACACAATAAATCCATGGAACAGATTTTATATACGATTTAGAAGATCGTTAAAATAAGGGAGCATGGTACCATTAAAATGTAAAAAGAACATTAAAATACATTAAAACATAGATATGACGCCACCCTTTGATGTTTTAAACCAAGATTTTTTAACAATCGTCTATTATTTATAAAACAATTATAGTTATCTAAATGTCAGATAACCATATCTTGATTTCACGTGTTTGTAAATGTGTAGAATTGACGGTTTCCATATTGTCTATTTTGTTGTCAGCGAATTTTAGTTGTTTTTTTTTCTACAAAATGGATTCAACATAAATCAGCCTGTTGCATGTCACTGTTATTGACGTCACCTATGTCCACCCGGACGTCCATCCGTTCAAATTGTGTTAGTGGACACTCTACAGGTCATAACTTGAAATATAGGTTTTAAATATCCGAACTATCCTTTCGATATGAATTATGACCTTGCGATAATGGTACATATCGAACGGTAACTTTCTGGATTACGGCCCTTGATTGAACAAAAATCGCGTTTATAACTCGTGGAACAGGTTTATACAGGTTTATACAGGTCACAATTTTACCCTATTCTAAAAATCGTTCAAATATATCACTGTTGTTATAAGATGTCTGATCTTATTCAAATTGGAATGGGGAGGTGGGTGTTTGGGGGTGAGGTAAGGGAATAAAATTACTATTTGCGACAATAAAAGGGTCGTGACATTATAAATTATTTTATTAAATAAAAGTAGAAGTTGTGTTCATCTATATAAATTAATTTGCCAAGTTTGTTCTCTTATTAAAGAAGTTTACTTAAACTTAAATAGTATAGGCCAAGGCCTAATAGGCCTAACATAGAAAAGGCTAGAGTTAAGAATAGACTCCGTTAGTAGTAGGCCCTACCACCGTTAGAGTGGTTCAGGCTAAACATGTTTTATGTTTTATAACAAACAGACACTATTTCGGGACTGTAAAGACATTATATGATAAGACTTACTATAAAAACTTCATTGATCAACAATGGAAGTCTGGCCACTTCTGATTTTTGAGGATATATAACCATTTGGACATATGTTATAAATGGCTCAAAATCTTCCCGGCTTCCATTATCAAAGGAGTTATCTCTTAGTGAGAATAAGAGCTATGTCCCTTGGTTGTAAAAAAAAATATGCTCCAAGCTACGCACACCCGGAAACGAAATAACTTTATCGCAGTCGGAAAATATCGTTTATTTCCATACTGCGAAGTAACAGAATACACTCTATGAGACGATTGGATTTGACATATGTACGCATTAGTTGTTTTAACAGTAAACCCGCGCCTTCAAATGTCTTTATATTAACTGTGTTTATAATGCTACAGTAGAACGTAAAATACATGTTAAGCTGGAGATGAAAAGATCGGCATTTGACATGAATTATTTCAAGATTAGCCTAATACATATATCAAAATGAACAGTGCGTTTACTTATACCCAGACACTGGCCTATTTATAACGACAGAGGGAGCGAGGGGGAGAGAGGGGTCTATAAATCTAATAATGTAACACTTTAATGTTAATCTCAAAGATAACTAGATATTATATTGTGCAGTTCGATGTTTGTTATGAAAAATAAATTGCCGGGTAAAGTACGAGGAAATATAATGATATGTAATACGAGTGAGAGCCTGGTCATCCGGAAAAAACACAAAAAACCCTAACCCACAACAGAAAAATCTAACCCTAACCCATGCACACAGAGGATAAGGCTCCGGGTTACCTATTTAGGGTGTTTTCCGGTATTAAGTCTGTTTCCGGTATTCAGTGTTTTTCCGGTGATTTCCGGTATTCAGTATAACATGGTGTTTTCCGGTGTTTTGTGTGTTTTCCGGTATATAGTATTGTCGCATTGTGCTTGCAGTATGAATATTCAAACCTAGAGGAGCTGTTGTTAATCCAGAATTTTTCTCTTGTTGGCCTAAAACTTTTAATTTCTTTTGATGTTTCAATGTCGCCCCTGGTCTATACCACAATGAACTCACGATGTGTAGGCTAGCCTTCGATGCTGGCTGCATTAGAATCCTATATGCTGCTTAACGCCCATTGATAATTAAATTAAAAAATGGATAATCGCGACTATGATGTTTATCTTACTGACTTTAGTAATGATGATTAAGGCTAGGCAGAAATTTCAACCGCTTAATTCTCGGCTCATAGTGAATCAATTTGACTGAAATTTTCAGCAAATTACCTTTACACTATATAGTTTTTAACTATATATTATAGTGAGAACTGTCAACTCTTTATCTAATCTCCGATAAAGTATCTTTAATTGTAAAATGCACCATTTTCCTCGAATTCCCTCATGCTATTCCCATGTATAGGTTAACTCGTTCTTGGCGTGTCAGTTCTTTTTTTTTGTTGACACGTTGTAGTAGGTATCTGAACCGTTTTCTGAAATGAATGTCGGGAATCGAATCAAAGAATTTTCTATTGACCCCGGTTCTACTTATTCTCGATTTTTGCTCAGAAACTAGAATGCTCAGAAATTTTAATTCGCTCGCCTTTATCTGTTTGCAATCCATGTAAGAAATTGTGAAAGCTTTACTCCATTCTGTGTCTGCTAACCATAAATATGTTTCATTAGAAGATGCAGTTAAACAAAACTTAGCCACTTGCTCGCGTACTGAAATAAATACCGAAACTTCGTTGCTAAAATTAGAAGGTTGCTGCTTAACCCTCTTATCAAATTTTTCGTAGAAATAGTCATACAGAATATAATCCAATTCTGAGAATTTCTTAACTTTGTCAATCAGGGTAGAATTGATGTTATTCTTGGGTTTATTTTTGAGAGAATTCTGCTTTATGTACAATATATCTTTGAATGACCAATTTAACATTCTTCGTAAAAGTATCAGAGATTCATCAAATCGCTCCGTTATCATAACTAGATCCAGTGTTAAATCCAAGTCGTGCACGTATTCCAACATTTTAGTAGAATTTTTGAAGTATTTGGTTGGAAATCCAAAATCTACAGCCATTCGGTTGTTTGTGTAAGAATAATGTGGATTGGTTGGCTCGTAGATATCTTGGTTAGCTATAAATTGTTCAAAATGATCTGCTCCGGTTGGACCATGTTTTAGATATCCTATAGAAAATACTGTTCGATAGTAATGGTAGGCAGACCTAAAGCGTTCGTAAGGATCTCTTACTATAGCAATATATACCGTGTCTCTAGGCAGATAATGACCAAATATGGACTTGTTGAATATCACGTGGTTACACAACATGTCGTATGTTTTATTTAAAGATGGTGGCAGAACTTTGCGCTTGGCTATGCTTGACACACCATTGCCAAGATAGTTGCCTTTCCTCGGTAACACAAAAGTTAAGCTTCTCTGAAATCCAAACCTGTATATTATATTTAAAACAGTTGAACTAGAAGCTTTGTGAACCTTTAAAAAAGCAACATGGCGTACCTCATTCACTGGAAATGGCGCTGTTAAAAGATCTGATGTGGAACCACCATAACGTCTCACTTCAGAAAGGCGCGGTTGTTTTAATATCGTTCTAGATGTCGGTGTTACGTAGATGATAACTAGCACCACAACCAACAGGAAAATAAATGTGTAGGGTTTCTTTCTGGGGATAAAAGAAATAGAATAGTCACAATAGAATATTAGCAATAAATATATGTGAATATTCTCGAAATTTTATGTATATCTAGCCAATTTGTTACGCAGATTGGGGTCGCTTCTGCTGACGAATCTGGGATTCTTGTGGTCTATTGCTCTTAAACACTGGGCAGTAATTGGGTATATATCGAGATGAACGCTCGCTAGTCCGTGGCAAACTGATCCCGCAGTGAATATTCGCTTGGCCGCTACAATCACTGATAAGCATGACATTGACGAGGCTTAATGAGTACGGCATATTAACTTTTTTACTCCGACAAATTAAATTCTCAAACATTTTTTGAGTTAAACGAAAAATAAATAAAGACGTTTGAAGCATTTGTAGTTAAAAAATATTTCCTATTTAGTGTAAATGGGTATTAAAATGAGTAAAATGCATCATTTTGCCCGAAGCAGTTAGGTGTTAAGTAAACATTGCACGAGCCGTTGAGGCAATGACTACGAGGCGTGCAAGTCAACGCACGTGTTTTAGACAGCCATCCGTTACAGGGATATTTCGTTAGTAATTCTCTGTGAAACAGGTTGAGTCCGTGGGTGCACTAGTCCACGGGTTCATTAGTCCACCGATATCTATTATTAGGGTTGGGTTAGGGTAAGGTTTATTGATATCCATCTTTATAGTATTTCTTATAGCGGCGGACTAGTGAACCCGTGGACTATAGTTTACCCCTCTCTATATCGAATGTAAAGTATACCCTTAACTGTAAACGTAATGTAAAGTTCTACCTTGGGTAGGCGGATGTCGCCATTTTAAGCCCATTTTGAGACATTGTTCACTTTCCTATGAAGTATCTGTTATTATATCGAATGTAATGTACTCAGAAACATATAATATATATGTAATGGAGTTATTTTTTACCTTTGAAATAAGTAGACTTGACCAAAACAATAGTTTACGAAACACTTTGATATATGCCCCTTACAGCAAGCTAGAAAACAAAAACAGTCCCTTATGTGTAGCATTCTCGTCTTTGATCAGATTTTAAAATAATCATTGGAGTCAATTGCCAAAAAGACTTACATCATATCCTCATTTCTCCTTTCACACAGTGGGGTTGGGTGGCCGAATGGTTAGCGTGCGCGCGCTGTATCATACGGCCTGGTTGTACGTGACAAGGAATAGGGTCGCCTGTCCAACCTCGTGGGTTTTTCCCGGGTACTCCCGTTTCCTCCCACTGCTAAAGACCCCTACGTGCAAGCGAATTATTGAAATACAATTAAACCATATGTTAATCCCGAAATGACCTTGTTTGTGTCGAGTGGACGTTAAATCCCATTTCCCTCTCCTTTCACACAGTACTTATTGCCGTGAATTTCGAATTTTCAGAAACTAAGTTACATGCGAATTATAAAAAGCCAGAATGGGTATACATAAAAATTGATTCTTCAGTTCTAACTCAAATTGTTTCAGCGAATCTTGATGGTTGCCACTTCATGTCGAATATTTCAATTAAACATGCAAATTCAGTGACTACTGAAAGTGTATATATTCATATAAAATTGATGCATTTACACTAAACTTGCAAAGTTTATTTCAAAGTGCAAATTCATTTTCAGAATTTCCACCTATATCTCTTGGAGACACAATACATTTTGAAAAACATGACAAAGCAGAAGCTGTTAATGTCTTTTTTTTTCGTTTCTAAATGCTCAGTAATTGACAAATGTGAATACTGTATTATATTTCTTAGAACGTCTATTCCAACCAAAATATTAAAGTTACACGAAATGGAAATATCATAGTATCCTTTGAAACAAAGAAAACACGAATATTCTGATAACATTAAAGATACACTCTTAAATTCTATTGCAAAATCTTAAAATCTACCCCAAAATCTGCAACTGCTCAATTAATCACCCAATCGAAATGTTCTCCGTCTTCGAGAAATTAATTGATAATCACATATGCAGTTTTCATAATTCAATGAAATGTGGCTTCAAACCATAGAGGTATATATATTGACTAGAGTGTATTGTGGTCACGTGATCCCCATTGACGTAACGTTAACGCCGTGGGCCGACACTGGAGACCGGCCGCCATGTTTCAACCGGGAAAGAATGACGGAAGTGCCCGGATGAACGCTATGTAAACAAAGGGAAATAGAATGTCGAAGGATTGATAAGTCCATTAAAAAGCAGTTCTAATTCAACAATATCAACCAAAAAAAAAAATGATGATTGAAAGGTCTTACCTTACAGTCCTAAAAACAAAATCGCTTTGGTCAACTGGCATATTTTGGGGGCTTTATTATTAAGAGTAACTCTTTTATCATAATGTGGCAATGTGTAAATTGTGCGCAGAACTACGAAATCAGGTTTATTTTAATAATTGAGCTAAGTGAACGTCCTCGAATGTCCAGAATTCTATAGAGTGTTCAGAAAAATTTTGAACATTGCTCCTCGCAGTTCACATAAAACTTTATTTTGGATAGATCTAAATAATTTGTTGGACGATTGAAATGAATGTTCTGCTTGATTGACAGAGATAACTGACTATACACAACGTCATCCAGGTGATAAATAAAGAAATAAAATAGATTTTAAAAATAATCTAGGACTTCTATCATTTACCCGTAAGTAGAATAATATCTAATGCCGATGGGAGTTTTTTTTTTTTTTTAAAAGAAAAAAGAAAATATAAACAGGGTTATCAAGGCCTGTTTATGGCCTATGTGGATTCAATTTCCATGGACTGGTGTCTGATTTTTCTTTGCTTGAAAAATATGGCGGTATATTAAATTATATAAAAAAAATAAGAAGACAAACCTCTTGATGAGATTTTCGTAGAATTACAATTTATTTTTTTACAAAATTTGTTTGGGGAATGAAGTTTTCAAGACTATCGCTTATTTGTCCTTAATATATAATTATCCTTCATTTATTTTTGAAATTAGTTCGGGGATTGTAAGCGGGTTTTCTGAAGAAAATAAAAGAAGCATAACTGATATTGCAAGAAACTTTCGCTTTATATTTATTCTGACTCTGTACATCTGTGAACACAATGTCGTCCTAATTAATTAAATCCGAGAGAGTGAAACTAAAAGATAACAAAGCAACTACTGGCCAGTGAGTGCATGTCTATGACTAAAGACAAAGAAGAGACACCAACTGTGACTTTATAGCCATTGAATCGTCAAAATACAGACACTACTAAGTTAAGAATATGTTCGCTGAATGTATGTGGAATTAAATCAAAATTACTGTCACCGGACTTTGAAGATTATATCGCACCTTTCGATATTTTATGTCTTAATGAAATTAAAATCGGAAAACTTGATACGATAGAAATCGACAATTTCGAAGTTTACTGTAACTATAGAAAAGACGTTAAAGTTAGTTCAGGTGGAGTAGCTGTTCTGATTAAAAACGATTTACAAAAATATGTCAAAATCCATAGTACAAATGATGACTTTACTGTGTGGTTTACGCTTGATAAAATCATCCTTGGATATGAATTACTGTTCTGTGCGGCATATATACCACCCTATAATACCAACTACAGCAAAATTGAAATGTTTGATATATTAGAAGATAAGTATCTTGAATTACACAAACAAGATTTGAAATTCTGTTTATTAGGGGATGTGAATTCCCGAACGGGTCAACTTCAAGACACCGTAACACCTAACACATCTAACCATACCGTATATAACCACCTAGATGATTACATGATCGATAACTCCGATTTAGCTGACCACTTAAAAAGTAACGGGTGTCCAATAATGAGAACAAGTAAAGATACTACTATTAACAGGTATGGAAAAAGACTTATTGAAATGTGTCTAAATCTTGGCATATGTATAGCGAACGGTAGGTGCGGTAAAGATATCAATGTTGGAAATTACACCTGTGACGAAAAATCTGTAGAAGACTATATGATATGCTCCCCTCAACTTCTTTATAACATTGAAGAATTCTATATAGGCGATTTTGAGAACATGCTATCGGATAAACACCGCCCTATACATATAGCCTTGACTTCAGTCCTGGAAAGATCCCGGCCTCCGATTAAAACTTCAAATTGTAATACCCGCCCGGTGACCAAAATAAACTGGAAAAATGACCTACAAGAAGATTTCTCTATGAATATTAATGAAGATGAGATAAGCCGTATCAATCAGATCCTTTATAACACTGAACCGTGCTCGATTGACCAAACTGGACTCGATTATATCGTCAAGTTAATTGGGAATATTTTTCGAGAGAGTGCTGCGATATCAGGAATAAGTAGAACTATAAGTGTAACGCCAAACGACTGTACGAAACGAAAATCGACCAAAAAGCCATGGTTCAACGAAAGATGTGAATTGAAACGTAAGGCTTTTTTTCTGTGCCAAAAATACCTTTAAATCAGTGAATACGGACATAAACAATCTAAAACTGCGACAAGCGAGCTCAGAATATAAACGCCAGTTAAAAACTGAATACTCCCTATACTATAGGGCATTTAACGATCACTTAAAGTCTATTCAAAGAAATAATACGAAAGAATACTGGAGATTATTGAATAGCGACAGGAAACGACATGATACTGACAGTATAGACATTGACCGCTTCCATGAATATTTCTCTAAGCTTAATAAAGCCGCACCAATCAACGAGGATACAGAGAACGAACTATTACAGCAATCGTTCAGTGACGTCGAAAATGAACTAAATGTGCCTTTTACTGAAGAAGAGATAACAAAGTGTATTCAAAAACCGAAACCTAATAAAGCATATGGTATAGATAACATTTTAAATGAATATATTAAACACACTGAAAAATCTTTGATACAAACATATGTAGCATTGTTTAATTTGATATTAGAAACGGGTACAATACCATCAGAATGGTTGACGGGTATTATACGTCCACTGTACAAAAACAAAGGGCCTGGGAGCTGACCTTGACAATTACCGTGGTATCACAATTTTAAGCTGTCTAAGTAAACTTTTTACGGCAGTAGTTAATAAAAGGTTAACTAAATATATCGAGTCTATGGGTAGTATTGGACCTGAGCAGACGGGATTTCGTAAAGGGTACACAACTCTAGATCATATATTCACACTCAAATGTCTAATTGATTTGTATTTATCAAAGAAAAAACGAATTTATGCATCCTTTATAGACTACAGAAAGGCCTTTGATTCTGTTGATAGAACAAATCTATGGTATAAAGTCATTAATTGTAAAATTAAAGGTAAACTTTTCAATGTCATTTATAACATATACAAATCAGCCAAATCTTGTATTAAACACGAGAATGAACTGTCAGACATGTTCAACTGTATGGTTGGAGTTAGACAAGGAGAAAATCTCTCTCCTCTACTTTTCTCGATCTATCTTCGAGATCTTGAATCATTCCTCTCGAATTATTACGAAGGTCTAAAATATTTTAACGACCAAGCATTTAATAATACTGACGAGGGTAGTGATGTGCACGTTTATATAAAATTATTTATATTATTGTATGCGGATGATACTGTTATTTTGGCAGAAACTGAAGCTGATCTTCAAGCCGCAATAAATGGTATGCATGAATATTGTAATATATGGAAACTTGACATAAACACCTCGAAAACAAAAGTCATCGTTTTTTCAAGGGGCAAAATAAGAAACAAGCCGAAAATAATGTATGGAGATGTATTACTTGATGTAGTAGATGATTATACATATTTAGGAATAATCTTTAACTACAACGGCTCGTTTATTAAAACAATAAGAATGTTGTATGTTAAAGCCAGTAATGCAATGTTTACAATTCTTAAAAAAGCCAAGAAACTGCATTTAGACATTGACACACAGATTCAACTGTTTAATACTTTAGTCGTCCCTATTATGCTATATGGTTGTGAAGTCTGGGGAAACTCTGATATACAATTGTTAGAACGACTGCAACTACGATTCTGCAAAATAGTGTTAGGTGTCAAGAAATCCACCCCAAACGCCATGGTATATGGGGAGCTGGGCGTCTCTCCGCTTCAACTTATTGTTAAACGTAGAATGATATCCTACTGGCATAAGATTAGTTCTGGTAACCCAAATAAATTGTCATGTATATTGTATAAGTTAATGATTAAACTAGAAAACACTACAAAGTGGATAAATTATGTTAAATGTATTTTGGACGAAACTGGTTTCTCATCGATATTTGTCTCTAACAGCAATATTAATCCCAAATGGCTTAAGGAAAGTATTAAGCTAAAACTAATGGACCAATATGTACAAGAATGGAGATCTAAAGTAAACAACAGTAGCAAGTGCCTTAACTATAGAATATTCAAAGAATGTCTTACATTTGAAGAATACCTAGTAAGCCTGCCTAGGAAATACCGTGTTAGTTTCACACGACTTCGATGCAGAAGTCATTTGCTACCAATAGAAACTGGCTCTTTTACAAACATTCCAAAAGAACATAGAATCTGTATATTATGTAATGAAAATGAAGTTGGTGATGAATATCATTATATATTCAAATGTTCTTTTTTTCTCAAAGACAGGGCTGAATATTTAACTCGTTTTTTTAACAGATCTCCCGCAACCTAAGAAATGAAAGATTTATTTAATGTTAAAGGCACAAACCTAATCAAATTATGTAAATTCATATCGATTATACTAAGTCACTTTAGTAAATAGCTTGTATTCACGATAACTATGTGTAAATAGCTGTAAGTAAATGTTCAAAATATTGATTGTCATGTTCGACTGTATCTATATTATGTATTATATATATTCATGTGTCTTCTGATGAAGATTTTGGAATAAAGATTATTATTATTACTCCAATAAGCAGACTTACTCCCCGCGATATTTTTCAGCCGCATGTGTGTATAATATATAATTTGCGCAATTTTCAAATAATTAAATAAATCATTAATTTGGGGGTTCGCTAAACAGACGGACCTTGTAATCATTACATAATAAAAGTATCAGTACCGTACTAATAAATTAAATGAATGGACACGCCGGGTTTTCGGCCTTATTTAAGCTTCGAGTGTTCGACCGACGTCTTCTCGCCGTGTTTATTAAATTATTTTACACAATTATCATGATTTTATTATATCTATTAATTCACTATTCACTTATAACTTATCATACCAAATTATGAAATGATAATCCACTTCCTTTTCGCCTGACATTGAATTTACCAAAATAATAACAACTTGCCGACATATTGGTATATGCCAACGCAGGCTAAATCTTCCCGGTTGTAAAATGGCTGCCAAACTCCATAGTCGGCACGCGATCACGTGAACACCATACACTCTAGTCAATATATACACCCCCATGCTTCAAACCCGAAATACTGTCGTATATCAACTAATTGTATGTACCGCAAATAATTTTAGTTTCATGTAAATCATGTAAATTGCTAAACTTGTAAATAATTCACTAAAATTAATGAGTTTTACCTTTACCTTTAGAATTTCGTCTACCCATCCTGCTGCTGTATTTCTCACTGGCAATATTTGATATCCAACATATATCATTATATTAAATGCTAATCGATATTGTTATTTCAAACGTTTGTTATTTGAAACGATTATTCTTTCACAGATAGATACAGTCTATTTTGGAGCCTTCATTTCTACTCTAGTTCGGACAGCTCTAATTACTATACTTGCAACCTTAAACTGTGTTAAGGTTACAATTGATACAGTCTAAGAACCATTACGCAAGTTCAAATAGGTTCAAACGCACAATTGTCAACACACATCATTACAGTTTGTATTGGAATAAGTAATTTTATCACAAATAGTGAGGACTGGACCATTAAAATAGTTACCGAACAGCTTTTCTTTGTATAGCGATGATTATGTTGTAGGCCTAATGACGTATTACGCAACTTGCCGCCATGACCATGACACCGGTCAGTTGAAATTTCGCGTAGCAGTTGGGTTTCATCAAGGAGAAAGGATGGCTTTCGGCAATGAAACACATGCTCTGCTGAAAGTACATCCCCCTTCGGCAAACATATCACAGATGGGAATATTTGGAATCAAAAATGTAAGATGGAAAAGCAGTGGCTAATTTAAATATGTGACAGCGTGTCGCCATTGTTTTTTTTTTGACATTTCTTACAAAGCAAGAAACCCGTCCAAGAAGAAATAATGTGCTACGTATCGTTGCAACCTAGGATGGAATGGAATAATGTTCATGCATGCAAACTTTAGGGATATAGGCCTATTGAGTTTATGGTTACCGGTATTTTTTATACACCTGCACATAATGTGGATAAAATTGGTGATGATTTTATAAGGGACGAGCCATAACCCTTTTATGAGTGATACTTTGTAAATGAGGCTTTTAACACACTGCAAGAAATCTTTTAAATGAATTGTCTTAATTAAAACTTGATTGCACTTTTGTCCATCCACAATATGGTACATTTGTAAAATTGTCCTCAATTCATTTCATGTTCTGACCCTGTTGTATTAACATTAAAAATGTGCAACACTCATCTACACATTTCATTTTGGGATTAGTAGTAGTACATTAACTCTGTCAGGAGCCAATTTCCTTCTTACTGTTTATCAACGACATTGAATCAATTTCTGCATTTCTCAGTAAGGAATGTGCATGCTTAGACGGTTATTTTTCAAAATTTTATGATGAACATTGGGAGATAAGATAAAGAGGTGGAAGTTCTCACTATAATAGTTAAAAACTAGATAGTGTAAAGTTAATTTGCTGAAATTTTCAGTCAAATTGATCCACTATTACCCAAGAACGAACCGAGTGAAATATTCATCATTACTAAAATCATTAATATAAACAGCATAGTCTCGATTATCCACTTGATTGATTTAATTTGCAGTGTTCTATAGGAATATAGGAATTTAATCCGCCAGTTTATTATGGTCTGGATAAGTTAATTAATGTCTAATTGATCATTTAGATAACATTTCAGGCCTAACGAAAGACCTGTAATAAGCAGGTTTGCTCTTGCATAATGCTTTTTTAACTTAGCATAGGTTTGAAACAAGCTGTCCATCCAAGGTGGAATAATAGTAATTCTGCAATGATGCTGTTCTTGTTTTAAAGTCATGATACTTTTGGGCTTCAATAATTGTTAGATTTTAAATTGTTAATTTTCACATCTAAACATTTGAATGATTTCTCTTTTTTTTTTATCCGGTCATGTTTTACTGTACAGTTAGAGTTTTACTTTCATGCTGTTGGTGTTTTAAATAATAGATTTGGGGTAAATATTACAAACTTATTGGTAAGATTAAATTAGGAAAAGATTTGAGGGTAATGCTATTGTAACACACTGATTTTATATTTGTAGTCTCTGAGATTCGGAATGTTATTGTTATACTATAAAAATCTCATTTAAATATTATAATGTAAATGTTACATGTACAAGAATTTGAATAGATTTCATTATTGTTAAATTTTCATATGAACATCATACATCCCTGGACATTTTCACATAATTTTTTTTTTTGATGGAAATTATTGTTTTCCCGTCTTGAGAGAACTTGATAAAAAAAATTGGAGAGTTATTTCCCTTGTTAATTGGGGCAACAGATTCTTTTCTTGAAGACTTCATTATTCCATGTACAAAATGTTCATTATTATTAATGAAGAATTATGTAAAGAGCCTTGTCTTTGTTTAAATATACCACTAAACTGCTTGGCAACCAAGAATATGTTCAATCTCTAAACATTCTCCATATTGTAATAGCAAATACCTGTATGTTAAAAATATGGCTTTGTGGTTGGCAGCTATCCTGTAAAAGCATTATTTAGGAATTGTATCTTATATATTATTGGACACCTGTTACCACTGTTTATTGTGTATTTCGTACACGATGAACAGTCCATTTGCTGATTACACTATTTTGCCTATAACGTTTTTTAGGACTTCGAATTTTGTCTAATGGTTTGGATTGTTCATACTTGGTTTTATTTTATTTAAACTATCATATAGAAGAATTTTGAGGAATTGTATCATATATTGTTTTGAATAATTAAATTCTGTTTTAAATCTTTAATTTTTTTGATGCTTATCATACCATAATTTTTTACGACTGTAAAATATCTTCCGTACAATTTACGAACAAATGGCTGGCAGAAACGGGAGAAAAAAGCTAAAACAGATGAAAAAAATGAAAATGTACCCTAGTTAGGGGGGAGGGGGTAAAGGCAAACAAAAGGGTCCCACTTCTGACAAAAGGACCCCTCTGGCCAAGGGAAAGGGCTCCGAGTCAATTGTTTTTCTATACACTGTTACTGTCGAATTCATTACTGAATGGGAATGCAGTCATTGCAATGGCATAAAAATCATAAATCAAGACCCCCCCCCCCCCCCATTTGAAAGAAGTCCCTCAACATGGTATAGCCTCCGCCATGATAAACCTTAGAACGCCCCAGTGTTAACTAAAACCAACACCCTGCAGAAGTGAAGCTGTTAGACAACACTAACGTTCTAGTAGACTTGATCAACCTAACATACATTTATAGTATACTAATGAAGACAAGTACATCCAGACTTTCTATTTGCTCCCTTGTTTGAAATAATTCGCCCGCTGGATTAAAGATGCGTAACATCCCGGCCCTTATCTTATCGGAACACAAGACATAAGATACAAAACAAAACAAAAACTGTCCAAATTAAAATACACAAGTTAGTTCTAAAAGTAAAAATAGGTTGCTAGGCAACGAAACATACGCCCACCAGCAGCTAAATCGTCCAGGCAGTCAACAAGAGTTGTCGCATATTAAGTAATTATCAAAAATCATTAGAATTTGTTTGTTTTTTTATAAAGTTCTGGCCCATGCTAATGTCTAGTATACGAAACATTTAATATTATGGATTTAGCTGTACAATTATCAAAATTCATTGAAAATCAATGTATTTGTTGGTCTCAAGAACTTAAACTCTGTTTCAAGTTTCATCAAAATAAAATTAAAATTGTGACCTCTACAGGTCCACTTGATATACAATATTGTTACACTATTCGCGTACAAGCAGCGGCCATTTTGTCCAGCAATTTTGGTCCGATTTTCACGAAATTCAAACTCAACCTTCATTACGGTGTAACAGTGATATAATCAAATGGGTTTTTTTAATTGGATAATAATTGCGACCTCCAGGGGGACCACAAGCAATAAAAGGCGATTTTTCGGACAATCAGGGGCCATAATTCAGGAAGTTACAATCCGATATGCGCAAATATGTAACCAAGATCTTTAGGTTATAAACATGTATTTTAATTTTATCAAAATCGAATTAAAATTGTGACCTCTATAGGGTCCATAACCTTGATAAAACATATCTTTACAAACGACGGCCATTTTGTCCGTCAATTTTAGTATGATTTTCATGAAATTCGAACTCAACCTTCATTACCAAGCAACGGTGATGTCATCAAACGTTTTTTTTTTAAATCGGATAATAATTTTGACCTTCAGAAGGACTACAATCTAAAAAGGGTGATTTTTCGGACAAACAGGGGCCATAATTCAGGAAGTTAAGATCCGATGGGCGCAAATATCAAAAGAACTAAAATCTTTGGGTTATAAACATACATGTCAAGTTTCATCAAAATCGGTTCAAAGTTGTGACCTCTATAATATCCACAAGCTAAAAGCGTGATTTTTCGTACAATCAGGGGCCATAATTCAGGATGTTACGATCCGATATGCGCAAATATCGAAAGGAACCAAGATCTTTGAGTTATAGACATGCATTTCAAGTTTCGTCAAATTCGGTTCAAAATTGTGACCTCTACAGTGTTCACAACATTGACATACCATATTTTTACACTTTTCGCGTACAAACGGCGTCAATTTTGGTCCGATTTTCACGAAATTCGAACACAACCTTCTTAACGGTGTAACGGTGATATAATCAGACGGTTTTTTTTTAAATCGGATAATAATTTTGGCCTCAAGAAGGACCACAAGCTAAAAAAAGGCGATTTTTCGTACAATCAGGGGCCATAATTCAGGAAGTTATGATCCGATATGCGCAAATATCTAAAGGAACCAAGATCTTTGAGTTATAAACATGCATTTCAAGTTTCATCAAAATCGGTTCAATATTGTGACCTCTACAGTGTTCACAACCTTGACATACCATATTTTTACACTTTTCGCGTACAAACGGCAGCCATTTCGTCCGTCAATTTTGGTCCGATTTTCACGAAATTTGAACACGACCTTCTTTACAGTGTAACGGTGATATAATCAGACGGTTTTTTTAAATAGGATAATAATTTTGGCCTCAAGAAGCACCACAAGCTAAAAAGGCGATTTTTCGTACAATCAGGTGCCATAATTCAGGAAGTTATGATCCGATATGCGCAAATATCGAAAAGAACCAAGATCTTTGAGTTATAAACATGCATTTTAAGTTTCATCAAAATCGGTTCAATATTGTGACCTCTACAGTGTTCGCAAGCTAAAAACGTGATTTTTCGTACAATCAGGGGGCATAATCCATGAAGTTACAGTCCGATACATGCCAATATCGAAAGGAACCGAGATCGCGGAGTGATAAACCTATATTTCAAGTTTCATTGAAATCGGATAGAAATTGTGACCTGTAGACTGTTCACAAACAATTGTGGACGGACGGACGGACAGGGGCGACGACAATATAAAAATGTGGGCGTATAAATGAACATATTAGTAAATAAACAAAGCAAACAAAACAATTCACAGTCCTAAAACATAGTTCACACATAACACATTCATTCCTTCTGACCAGATGTCAATACACATTGCCCTAAAGAAGTTAGAATCCTGTATCAGTGATATTCGGACAAATCAAAACAAATTAAAGCTGAACGATGAAAATACAGAATTCCAGATGATACTACCAAGATCACAAGATCACAACTGAACAGTTTCAACTTTTCACCAAAGCTAAACATCGGCGATACTGAAATCTCACCATCATGTAAAGCACGAAATCTTGGTTTCATCATGGATAAGACAATGTCTCTCATCCCACAGGTTAACAATACTGTGTAAAATGTACATGATATTAAAGCCAATATACAGAATCAGGAGGTATCTTACTAAAGACTCATGTGCCAGAGTTGTATTAGCCCTGGTTATATCTCAGTTGGACTATGGTAATGGACTCCTGGCCGGCGTTCCAGATTTCTCCCGCAACCGCCTTCAAGTTGTACAAACTAACTGTGCTCGACTAGTTGCCAAGTCATCTTCTAGAGATCATGTATCAGAAACTCTTAAAATCTCCAGTGGCTGCCTGTGAAAGCCCGAATCGATTTTAAAGTGCTATCAAATGTCTATAAAGCTTTGTTTTCGGATACTGCTCCCTCCTACATGAAACAATTATTCACATTCTACAAACAGGAAAGAGCGAATCTTCGTTCGTCCACAGATACTACTTTATTATCTGTACCTGCTTACAAGAGACTCAGAGGAAAATTATCTTCCCCTATAAATGGCGCCCATATGTGGAATAACTTTTGTTAAATTCAAATCAGAGTTAAAAACACACTTGTTTAAATATTATTACGATCTGTGATGTGACATTTGTTAAGCGCTTAGAAATATCACCGGATATATTGAAGCAATATGGATTAGGAATTTTCACATCACTAAATGCTAGTAAGTTCACGAAGTTAGTTCATAGGTTCACAGTTCATAGTGTTTTTCACGAAATTTTACTCAAGCAGCTTCTAGGCCTCTACTCTTCCCAATAACAAGCATAACTTGGCGATAGGACGGATCAAAGTGTTAAACTGGGTTCTCATTTTCACTCTCCTTACAAGGCCATTCTTGTTAGGATAAGTCTCAAGAATTTACCCCAAGGGCCATGATCACCTTGGACTACTTTCGTCTTGAAAGTTATGTTTTGGCTGCAACCATTTCTGGCGTTGCTGAAGTAACGGAAGATATTCTATAGTCCACCTCTTCCAGAATAAATATTGCATTTGCCGCCAGCGTCGTTTGGCGTAAATGTCACAATCACAACATTTGTGTCATTGTCAGAATAAAAGTCTTTGGGTACACACGACGAGTTATAAACCTTCGAATCGCCGCTACACAAGAACTAGTGTCTAAAGATGTATAAGGGGGGTGGGATGGCCTGGTGGTCTAGAGTGCCGCGCTTCGACCTCTAGCTGGCCGGTCACCTCTGGCTTGCGGCTGTGGTTTCGAGCCCTGGTGTGAGCTTATGTGGCATGGAGATAGGGGCGCCTTCTCAACCTCGTGGGTTTCCTCCCACTGCTAAAGACCCCTACGCGCAAGCGAATTATTGAAATAAAATTGAACCATATGTTAGTCCCGAAATGACCTAGTTTGTGTTGAGTGGACGTTAAACCCCATTTCTCTCTATATATATATGTATAGTCCGAGGGCTAAAACATGTTTAAACACTACACAATATCGTTTCTTTAATGAACGACCTATTTTGATTTGATAAAGACCAAAGAAGTCAATACCGGCGCACGAAAATGCTTTTTGGTATGATTGAACCCTACTGGTGGGTAAATCAGCCATGTTGCTGTTAACCGACACGCGAATTTAGCCTTTTACACACAACAAAATTACGCAACACATTCTTAACTAATACACCAGACTGATGGATTAGGTATTTCTGGCGGATCTGAGCAAGTGTGTGATTTCTGCCCTGATGACCGATTTTTTTTATGACATTCTTTTACGATTAATCGAGACACAATATGACCTTTAAGCAATATTATTTGATTCTTAACAGTATCAGGAATAGAGACATTTTGCAATCGTCCACCAACACAGATTAGATTATTCGCAATCTTTGGATTTAAATTGGCCAAAGAACTTTTCATTTTGACATTAGAAGACTGGCTTTACAATAATTCAAATTCTTCCACGAATTCATATTTTTGCACATAGCAAAGCAAAGCACGCTCTACAAAGCACGAGATCAGAACCGTCTCTTATGACGGCAAGACGATTAGATACGAATACTTGAAGGCGACTGTTTTCATTTTCAATATATTTTAACATGGTCTGGCTGTCATTCCAAAAATACACTTCATCCACGGGAATTGAAAGTTCACGGGTCAGCATAATAATATGGTTGATTCTCGCGAAGGAGGTAGCTGCAGACAGCTCAAGTTTCATAATAGTATAAGATCGTGTAGGCGCCACTCTTGAGCGTCCAAGTAGAAAAGCTACATGTATGTCACCTTGCACATTTACAAATCTCGCATAAGAAACATTAGCATAAGCTTCAGCAAAATGATGCAATTGTATTTTCACAGCAGCTCCAAAAGATTTTGGTTTTACACACCTGTCAATTGCGAAGTGTTCTAAATTGGGTAAATCACTGAGCCAAGATTTCCATTGGCTATCATAGTCCCCAGGAATAGTCTCATCCCATGACAGTGTAAGACGACACAAATTTTGTAGATTTATTTTGCAACGGAGTACAAAAGGTAAGGCATAACCTATTGGATCATAGATCGAGCTCATTACTGACAGAATATTTCTACGTGTAGACTTAGAGTTT